>LR991027.1:21862989-22462989 GCA_905163495.3 Cosmia trapezina
CTAATAGTCCAACGCTTCTTAACAGTACTGAAAATCTGACTGAGGTAGTATGTCGAATCATCTAAAGTTTAATCTGATCACTGTTTAAGTGGGTTTATTAAGAAATAAGTTGACTTTTGTCTTTTTATGATTTCAGGTAACAGTAACAAAGCCTGCTGTAACAATTAGAAACGAACCATCGACATCATTTCAAAGAAAACATGAACCAAAGAAAGATAGGTGTGAAACTTGTTTAGCTTATGAACTTGCCCCCGCAGACATAAAAATTGAACTAAAAACTAACTACGACAACCATCTTATTGAAAAAAACAAGTGTCGTGAAGAAAAACAGAGAGACCGCGAGAATATAAACCAAACTCATATTTTTGCTGTGTACGATTTGCAATCTGTAATGCTTTGTCCAAGTCCATCTTATTTTTACTTTTGCTCAAAAATTAAGTGTCTTAACTTCACGATAACCGAATTAAATAATAAAGGTAATCAAGACACTAATGTTTCTGCTTACGGTGATGTTTACTGCTATTTTTGGGATGAAACCCAGGCTCAAAGAGGAGTAAACGAAATAGGATCTTGTGTTTTTGATTACCTAAAACAATTGAACCTTCAACACCCAAATAAAAAATCTGCACATCACTTTTTATTCTGATAACTGTACTGGGCAACATAAAAATAAATCTATGGCAGCATTGTACTCTTTTGCAGTAACAAATTTAGAAAATATAGAGACCATAACGCACAAATATTTGATAAAGGGTCATACCCACAACGAAGCCGACAACGTTCACAGTTTAGTCGAAAAAGAGATAAACAAAAATGAAAGAGCAGGTCCCATTTATATACCCTGTCAATACGCAACTCTTATAAAAAGTGCTCGAAAAACGGGTAAACCTTTCATAGTTAACCTTTTCGCCGCCAACGTACACAAAACGCAATGCCTCGCCGAGCGCCAAGCTATAAATGTATAACTAAATATATAGTAAACAGTAGTGATGGGGATATCGTCATATCGATGAATAAGATTTGTACGCGTAAAGTTAACATTTAAAGTTGATTTTACGAATATAAATAAAAACTGATTAAATATTTCCAGATTTGTTTTATTTCACAGTATCCTTAATAAGAAAAAACAGTATAATTTATGAGTATCAAAGAAACTAATACATAACTCAATTAGAACTATAAGGAATGGGGTACATCTCTATTTGTTTCATGATCTCATTCTTTAACTTCATATCAAGTGTTGTGCTCTGTAGCCACGCCACCGTATATTTTTTTATTATAATATAACCCATTTTTATGTAGGGCTGACGGTCATGACGTACATGCATTGTTTGTGAATGTACGACTTTTAATTTAGAAGAAAAAAGTAAATTAATGTGGCGTTGCTGCGGAGAATTCTCTGTAGCCACGCCACCTGTAATCAACATTTGTAGATACAATTTCAGCTATTTCTCTGAAGTTATATAATGTACGAACGCTGTGTATTATGTACACGTGTTAAGTATGAAAAAATATCTTAATTCTAAAGTTTAATTATAACTTCACAAATTGTCCCATAAAGTGTATTAGACTAATGTATTTTAGCGATTACTTCAGATTGACAGGAAAATTAAAAAAAAAACTAAACGGATTTCCTAAATAGAAGTTATTTATTTATTTATTTATTTTTATCTTTTAGGAGGACTTGCAGACAAATAATTAAAATAATTACAATATAGGTAACTATTTAGCTAATTACAAGTCCACACATATAGAACACATATATACAACACACATATACAACGTGTAACGCTAAATGCGCAAAACCTCTTAACCTCTTATTCATTGTACTCATCATTATGAACAACTTTTACTATGGGACCAAACCTGCAATCGCGACAAAAAAATCAGCTGTTCAGTACATTTATGTTCGCATAATTCGTCAAAATGTACTGAACAGCTGATTTTTTTTCGCGATTTCAGGTTTGGTCCCAGAGTAAAAGTTGTTCATAATGATGAGTACAATGACCCCTTACTTAAGAGGTTTTGCGCATTTAACGTTACACGTTAAATCCGTGTTATAACAAATTCTGAATATTCAATATAGCCAATGTACGAATGCTATGCAGTATGTACATACTGCGTATGAAATTGAATAGTACGTATGAAAAAAAATCCTTAAATATAAATGAATATAGTCTGATATTTATGCAAATATCAGGCAACATCTTAATCATTGATCTGACCCCAATTACGTAGCTTGTGTTATGGAAATCAGAACCAACGAAGGTACCACAAGCACCCAGACCCGAGCCAATTTAGAAAAGTTCGTTTCCCAAATTCACCCAACCGGGGATCGAACCCGGGACCTATTGCACTCTGGGCAAATGCCTGTACTACTGCGCCATCGAAGTCGTCGTAAGTTATATACTTACATGTAAGTTATTAAATCCTTACATCAGCGTGTGATTTATTGCTAATAAAGAATATCTAGGCGTTATAAAATTTAAGTTTGTTGAACTTCTGATGAGGTTTGCATGGACGAGTAGTCACCTAAGTGCGGGCATTGGATGTAGTGGTAGATGCCTGAATATGATGTTTTGAGGTGGATGGCTGTGGACTTAGATGTTGACAAGTGGCCAGCGGGTGAAATTCTGTTTCCGAAATAGGTTGCAATGTGGTGTTTTGATTCATTTTATTATATATCAGTTTTTTTTTCAATTGAGTCCACAATGTAGCCTTCAGCCACTTTATCGGACTTCCAACCTCCGTGTCTTTTCAGAGTCGTCAAATTCGCTCCAGAATCAGCCAGAAGAGTGGCTGAAGACCTACAGAAACAATGTCCAGTGTAACATGAGCAAATAAAGTTATCTGAATCTGAACATTCAGGATTTGTCAAGTTTATATAAGTTGCTATTTCTGTAGGTACCTATTTTAGCTATTTTGTGTCTTCCAATGACCTGCTCGTGCACTTCCCTTTCTGAAAGTTAGGAAAAGAGTATTTAATAACCCCAGCACGCCATTTCATACAACATTGCTGGAGCGTTGTAATGTTCCAAATTCAAAAAACGCTTCTGCAATGGATTTTTTTTTTATTTGACCGTAAATACGATACTTCGCATGTTCTTTTTTCGAAAATAATGACAATATTTCCATGCATGTTTATAAAAAAATAATTTACTTCGCTTTGAGTTGCTTCTCCTGCTTGTTTAGAGTCTGAATTTTTTGTAAATTAAAGAGTAAAATGACCACGAAACGTAAAAAAATTGTGTCAGTGTGTCTTGAGGAACAAAAGGACGCATTTTTAAAATACAAACAGTTATTTCATAGTCTTAAAAACTTTCCGTCCAGTGAGTCCAGTGTTTATGTGAGCAAGGATTTGTCATATCGTATGACACCAAAAGCTTTATATCTTTCTGTAAAGACATTTTATGAAATTTTTTGGTGATTTGAAACATGAAGAAAGTAGCATCAGCAGCAGTATCGATTCGAATATTATAAAAGAAGATTCAAGTTCCAGTGACGAAAGCATTAAAAATGTTGATTCGGAATCTTTTGAAATTGAGTTAGATTTGTGGCATGAGGTGAAGCCTGAATTATGTATCGGGAAGAGGAATGATCCAAAGAAACCTGCAATCAAATATCAAAGTACACATGCCTAAATCTAAATGGACGAGTATCTTTCAAGAGTGGATTTGGCAAAGTACTACTAATAAATGCAAATTCTGTTACCGACGATTATCATGTAACGTGCAGAGGTACCTGTAAAGTATGTAATGGCAAAATACATATCATTACAAGAAGAAATGACAGGAATGTTTTACTCGAATGTTCGTTTGATGGAGTTGATAAAGATATGATTCACAGTTGTCAAGTTAAAAACAAATTGACAGCCCATAAAAAAAATCAATTAATTCCACAATTACAAAATCAGTACCCGATTGTATTAAGAAATAAATTAGCAAATCTATCAATGCAGAATGAGACGCGTGATCCACCTTTTAATCCAAATTTAAAATCTCTTCAAAATATAAAATACCGAAACGAGAGTAAGAAACGCTTTCATAAAATCGTTATATTATCCCTGTGGATGATGTCCTTTACATACCCATTTAAAGACGTAATTAGAGCTGTATCAATACATCAATTTTTTGTTCATTATTGGACCGAGCAGCAGTTGCAGTTATATAAACAGCATTCTTTACACTCACCGGCTATCTTAAGTATAGACGCGACTGGATCGATTTTCAAAAAAATTTCTCCTCCTGCTGATCCCTTGAATACATACGAAAGTAAACATTTGTTTTTTTATGTCATTATTTTAAAGTTGAAAAACAGTTCTGTCCCTCTTGCGCAAATGATTTCGGCCACTCAGACTATGGATAATATATACCAATGGCTAAGAAAATGGATTGGTACAATGATGCGGCCAACACAAGTTATATGCGATGACTCAGCGGCTTTAATAGGAGCTGCTGTGAACGCGTTCACAAAATTTACAACAACACGGCAATATTTAAACCATTGTTACGAAGTTTTGGAATTGCAAGTACGTTGCAATCTTACGTGTTTAGTAAGACTGGATACCTCTCATTTTGTAAAAATTTTATATGGTCTACAATGTTTTAAATTCGTAGATGCACGTGTTAAGCATTTCTATGTGAGATATTTATTGTGTTTGAAATCGTGTACAAGTTATGCAACAGCTAAGACAATCATCAAAAATTTAATTATTGTAGCACTTCATAAATACGACTGTTGGCGACGACAACACGAAGAACTACCTAACTAACTAATTGTAAAAGTATAATTAAGTTTGATTGAAATACTTGAATAAATAATAATTAAAATAGCCATAGATATAAGTAAATTGTACCTACTGGAGCATAGGATTAGTTTGATTACCCTATACACCTTACATAACATAGTACATAACATATTACATAAACTTGATTAAAGAATATACCTATAATGAATCATAACAAACACTTTCTTAGACAAGTCTCAACATGTAGAAAACTCGTAACACAAACAATAGAAAGACAGAACAAAGCCCGAGAACATGTCGCTACATGTCGAGAGCCAAATGGACTCGCCCACATATTCTAGCTTCACTATTGGTCGAAATATTGTTCAGACTCACGAGAGCCATCTGCGACTTGCGCTATGGTGATTTACTATATAAGCAGGACCAAAATACATTTACGACACAGTTCAGTCCACAGCTCACTAGTAGAGCACTAAGTAGTACCTAGAAGAAGTAAGTATACCTATGTAACATTCTGATAACTATGTAATAACCTGTGTAATGTGTGATACCTATATAATATGTGTGTGTGTACAACCTAAGTAAAAGGAAATAAATCTATAAGTGATTATCAAGAGGAGTTTTAACTGAAATCCCCAACAAGAATTGGTCCTTCGCAAGCCAGATTGGAACTGAAGCCTGAGTTCTGAAGATGAACGAGTAAGTACCTTATGTACCCGTATTGTATATCGTGTATCATCGTGTATTATGTATTGTGTGAAAACTACATAGGTATAGAAGAATATCACTACGAGCTGTGTTCGTACTTGTCACCGCTGGGAACAAGCGACGTATGGAAGATCGTTTGTTCTCGAAGCCAGGCTTGAAGACCTGTTGAGGTACACGTTATCCTGCTGGGTGACTAAGAACTTGCTGGGAGGGACCACCACAGATGCGGCACGCCCTCTTGAAGCTGAGTCACTCGAAGCCCTACGTGTACTAGTGAAGTAATTACCGCTGGGAACAAGCGGCAAGTGAAGATCGTTTGTTCTCGAAGCCAGGCTTGAAGACCTGTTGAGGTACACGTTACCCTGCTGGGTGACTAAGAAATTGCTGGGAGGGACGACCACAGTTGCGGCACGCCCTCTTGAAGCTGAGTCACTCGAAGCCCTACGTGTACTAGTGAAGTAATGAGTTAATGACCGCTGGGAACAAACTGCATGGGAAGATCGTTTGTTCTCGAAGCCAGGCTTGAAGACCTGTTGAGGTACACGTTACCCTGCTGGGTGACTAAGAAATTGCTGGGAGGGACGACCACAGTTGCGGCACGCCCTCTTGAAGCTGAGTCACTCGAAGCCCTACGTGTACTAGTGAAGTAATGAGTTAATGACCGCTGGGAACAAACTGCATGGGAAGATCGTTTGTTCTCGAAGCCAGGCTTGAAGACCTGTTGAGGTACACGTTATCCTGCTGGGTGACTAAGAAATTGCTGAGAGGGACGACCACAGATACGGCACGCCCTCTTGAAGCTGTGTCACTCGAAGCCCTACGTGTACTAGTGAAGTAATGAGTTAATGACCGCTGGGAACAAACTGCAAGGGAAGATCGTTTGTTCTCGAAGCCAGGCTTGAAGACCTGTTGAGGTACACGTTATACTGCTGGGTGACTAAGAAATTGCTGAGAGGGACGACCACAGATACGGCACGCCCTCTTGAAGCTGTGTCACTCGAAGCCCTACGTGTACTAGTGAAGTAATGAGTTAATGACCGCTGGGAACAAGCGTTAAGGAAGATCGTTTATTCTCGAAGCCAGGCTTGAAGACCTGTTGAGGTGCACGTTATCCTGCTGGGTGACTAAGATATTGCTGGGAGGGGCGACCACAGATGCGGCACGCCCTCTTGAAGCCTAGTGTCACTCGAAGCCCTACGTGTACTAGTGAAGTAATCACTGCTGGGAATAGACGACGTATGGAAGCTAGCTTGTTCTCGAAGCCAAGTTAAATGAAATAGTGTTGTTCTCGAAACCTAGTTAAGTGAAATAGTGTTGTTACTGGAAGCTTAGTGTGTTGTGTGTTGTAACAAAGTGAGTACATAAAGAACAATTGACTAAAGTGATTAAGTGAACATTGTATAGTGAATAACAACAAACAACAACAAGCAAACAATAATTAACAACAAACAACAACAATTAACAACAAACAGTGAATAACAACAAGCAAACAATAATTAACAACGAACAACAACAATTAACAACAAACAGTGAATAACAACAAGTGAACAATAATTAACAACAAACAACAAATGAACAATAATTAACAACAAACAACAACAAACAATAATTAACAACAAATAACAACAAACAACAACAATTAACAACAAACAATAATTAACAACAAACAACAACTATTAACAACAAATAATAATTAGCAACAAAGAACAACAATAAAAGTACTAGTGAGTGTGTGTGTAGTAATGATGACGCGAAGCCGTAAAGGAGAGAGCGTGCGCTCGCCCACGGAAGAAGAGACTGCTACCGAGACTACGGAGAAGTCAGCAAACACGTCCGAGGACATGACAGAAAGCAGCGCACGTACTAAAGATACGACTGTGGTCGAAGACGCTACCATGGTGGTAAAGATAAAGAAAACGGCAATGTCAAATAAAGCAAGCAATAAAAAGAAAGAATTAGAAACCAAATTGGAATTGGAAAAATATAAATTAGAAGTAATTAATATTCAAATTCAGGTGGCAAATACTAAGTTGAAATTAGCATGCGTTAATGAAGATGATACGGACTTGAGTGATAATGAAGAAGATGTCGAAGCCAAATCCGCTGCAGAAAAGGCCACTGCAGCTTGGGTGTCGAAGTCAAAGGATGCAGAGCGTGGTGAAGTAAAGATTAAACATGAAGCACCGCGCACTACAGAAATAGTGCCATTCACAATGACTCACACCAATCAGTTGGCTGAAGCAATAATGGAAGCAATCAAGTCCGCGACAGAAAGCAAAGCGATAGCAATCATGCAGCGTGCGCCGAAGTACATCAGCAAGCTACATCAGTTCGACGGCGATGCAAGAGACTGGATGGCTTTCAAAGCAACGTATAAAGATACGCAGGCTCTTTTCAGTCCTATTGAAAACATCGGAAGATTGAGAAGAGCAATTAAAGGGAAAGCCAAAGAAGCAGTGAAGTCCCTTCTCTATACACAAGTGGATTCAGAAGAAGTGATATCTGCACTGGAACGTCTATTCGGAAGACCCACTTACCTGATAAGAAGCGAGATTGAAAATATAGATAAGCTTCCTCCCATGTCTGAAGATGCAATAGAGCTGGTGCGATACGCTGGAGCTGTGGCTAATACAGTCAGTGTTGTAAAACAAATGAAGAAACAAAGTTATTTACACTCATGTGACATATCGAATAGAATAATTGAAAAAATGTGTATCTTGGTGCGATTTAAGTGGTACGAGTATAGAGCGTCCAAAGAAGACGATGATGAACCAGTCCTCATCAGCCTCATGAACTTCTTCAACCAGATGGTAGATCAGTTTGAGATGCACGAGTTCATGAAGACTAAGGTAACGAAAGAAGGATTGAGAAGTCGCGTGAGACGTTCTGGTTCTTGCAGCGTACGTGCCACTCAATTCACACAGCACAGAGAAGAAGAAGATTCATCAAACGAAGAAGGTTTAGATGAAGAACAATCCGAAGCACAAACAGCGATAGTTTGTTCGTGTAAAGACAATTTGAAGAAACCAGACAAGACAGTCTGTCCTGAGTGTGCAGCAGAACATACGCTAGTCAAATGCAAGAAGTTCAATGAATCCTCCATTAATGAGAGATGGGATCAAGCAAGGCGAGCTTTTATATGTTTCAAATGTCTACTAGGGCGACACAGAGGATACGATTGCAAGGCAAAGCCGTGTGGAAAATGTAAGGAGAGTCACCATATAATGCTACACTCGGAAGACGTGACGAAGCCATCCACTAAAGAGACCCAAACCGTAGCATTGATAGTGAACGTAACACGGACAATACCAAGAACCTACATGGAAAGCATGCCGGCGAAATTTTGGGGACCAGATGCTCAGCTAAATACTTTAATGGACGAAGGTTCAACAGGAATTAAATTTGAAGAAGAATTAAGAATCGAAAGCAATGAAGGTCATCGAATGGATCAAACGGCATTGAAAATTGACATTAAAAACAGAGAAAAGTCTGAGAGAAACCTAGAGAAGATGTCAGGGCACACAGTGAATACCCTTAATCTGCCCCCGCAAGAAGTCAGCGACAAGGATCTGAAAGATTACCATAATTTAGAAGAGATAGCAGAACAATTGAAATACCCTAACACTCATCCTACTGTACTCATCGGACAGGACAATAGGCATCTCACCGTGTCTCAAGAAATGGAAGCTGGCGACCAAAGTAAGCTAGTGGCATCCAGAACACAGTTAGGACAGGTCTTACACGAAACCAAAAGAAGTAGCAACACCCCGGTACGAATGGTTAATCATCTTGTATCACAGCCTAAAGGAAAAGACGACTGCCTCGAGAAGATGATCGGAGACCACTTTGACATCGAATACCTAGGGATCACCGCAAAGAGACCATCGAGTGATATCGACCAACAAGCTCTCGACAGCACCGGTTTGATTTGGAAGACGGACGATGAACGCTCGTCAGAGAAAATACTAACTAGAGAAGAAGTAGTCTTCTTACCAAAGTCAACACTGTACGTGGAAAAAGTGGAAAAACTGCTAATAAGAAGAGTGCAAGCAGACAGCTTCTCAGATGAACTTGTTGCCTTACGAAAGAAGGAACACCTCAAACCATCATCTAAGCTCAAGAACTTCACAATTAAACTGGAAGACGGGAACATCAGATTATCTACCCGCATAGGAGCAGCTAAATACCTGACAGCTTCATATAAAAATACAATTCTGTTAAATAAACACCACCGAATAACCCAGGTACTAGTGAAGTACATCCACAAAGCCTTCAATCACGGAAACCACAACACACTAATGAACGAGGTTCGACAGAAATACTGTACACCATCACTCAAAAACCTAGTGAAGACAATAGCACGAGACTACGGATGGTATAAAATTCGTAAAAAGACATCCGAACGCTTGGCCGATCACTTCTGGTCAAGGTGGGTGCGAGAGTACCTCCCAACTCTCTCGCCTCGCTACAACCAAGGTCCTCACTATCGAGACCCAACATTAGGTGACATCGTCTTGATCGTGGATCACACCCTGCCACGATACTCGTGGCCACGCGGCGAAATAGTCTCAACTCATCCCGGCCCAGATGAAAGAACTAGGATTGTCGACGTCCGGACTGCAGCTGGTGTTCTGCGGCGGCCAGCATCACGTCTGGTCTTGATCGTGCCTACAACGTCGCCCCAACGAGATGGAGTGCAACGCACTGAGGGGGAGACTGTTGGCGACGACAACACGAAGAACTACCTAACTAACTAATTGTAAAAGTATAATTAAGTTTGATTGAAATACTTGAATAAATAATAATTAAAATAGCCATAGATATAAGTAAATTGTACCTACTGGAGCATAGGATTAGTTTGATTACCCTATACACCTTACATAACATAGTACATAACATATTACATAAACTTGATTAAAGAATATACCTATAATGAATCATAACAAACACTTTCTTAGACAAGTCTCAACATGTAGAAAACTCGTAACACAAACAATAGAAAGACAGAACAAAGCCCGAGAACATGTCGCTACATGTCGAGAGCCAAATGGACTCGCCCACATATTCTAGCTTCACTATTGGTCGAAATATTGTTCAGACTCACGAGAGCCATCTGCGACTTGCGCTATGGTGATTTACTATATAAGCAGGACCAAAATACATTTACGACACAGTTCAGTCCACAGCTCACTAGTAGAGCACTAAGTAGTACCTAGAAGAAGTAAGTATACCTATGTAACATTCTGATAACTATGTAATAACCTGTGTAATGTGTGATACCTATATAATATGTGTGTGTGTACAACCTAAGTAAAAGGAAATAAATCTATAAGTGATTATCAAGAGGAGTTTTAACTGAAATCCCCAACAACGACAGAAAATTAACGGACGGCAGCATAAGCAAATGCGATGCAGCCAAAGCGGAATTAAAAGGCTTGAGAGATAAAAATGAGATATTTGTAGACGTTGATATAACAGACGGTACTCCTGAAGAAGACAATATAGTTGAAGAGGACAATTTGGCTTTAGAAGGCAGTATTATAACTTGGTTTAATGAAATTGTTGACTCCGAGGTAATATGTAGTGATTTAAGTGAAAACACAGGATTTGAAAATATGTATTACTTACCAAGATTTATAGATAGCTTCCGCAAACTGATATTCCGATTACCACTATGGTCAAACATTATGTGTCAGTATCTTCAGTGCTCTTTAGATAATGCTCCAAGTAGTAGTAATGTAGAAAGCTACTTCAAAAATACAAAAAAGTTACTTTTACGTAGTCGTAGTGGCACAATGAGAGTAGACGATTTTATAATGCAACATACGGAATACTTATCAGGGGAAGTAAAGTTAGCTCTCTCCAGTTGTTTGGATAACGTAAAAACTGACAATAATGTTAAAACTGATTCGGAAATAATTTCTGACAAGACTAACAACAAACTACATAACAATGATGATTTTACTAATGAATCAGTTTTTACTAAAAATCCTAAACTTGAAGAAAACTGGCGGAATAAAACAGAGAATCAAAAACACATACCCTTGATTGACAAAGTCAAACCTAAAGTAAAGGCAAATAAAATAGAAACTTTACCAAATGGAAACATTTGTTCTTCTGGTATTGACAAAGTTGTAGTTAATAACACTTGTGCGTTCGATGCTGTACTCACTGCTTTGGTAGTAATTTGTACAGACTACGTTAATATTTCAGCGTTTATTACTTCATTGAATAAACCATTTTCTAATCTGGTTAGTACGTTGCGACATAAAGATGTTTCAGTAAATCCAATAAAAATGACAACCGAAATTCTTAAAAATTATTACGAATTGTCAGTTCAAGGAAATCTAGAAGTGATTGATTGCGGTTGTAATGTAACTTTTGTGATAGAAAAAATTCTTTATGATGAAATTTTCAGTGCAACTGTGTCAAAAATTTGTTCAGTCTGCGAAAGAACTGAAACCAGAAAATGTTGTATTCTTCCATTAAATTTGCTTACATTATCTGACTATGGTGTAAGTTCATTGAGCACTTCAGCAACATCTATGATTGAAGATGTAACTATAACCGATTGTAAAGTAAGGGCTTGTAATGGAAAAGTATGTACAAATTATGTCATTTCGGACAATTTCATATTTTTTAAATTAGATTTAAATATATCTCTGGACGATGTTCCTTTAGAAATGTTACTTGTTGACAAAATTTTTATACTTGGAGCAGTAATAGGATATACTTCGAATGAAAATGGAGGATTGGGTCATTATAAAACATATTGTTACCGACGTAATTCAGAATGGGAGTGTTATGACGACATGATTACTAAAGTGATTCGCGTTAACAAGAATACAAACATTAATTCCCATTTATATATTAGGTCTTTACCTATGAAATTGCCGTTCTGCAGTACTGGCCATTTCAAATCAAAATAATTTTTGTTTGGCTAAGAATTCTAATTTCAAATTAATTTTATTATAAAAACATGGATTTTTTTTCCAAAAGTAGTCATTTGTTTATTGATTAGTGTTACATTTTCATCGCATTTCAATCTTTTTCGTCATCATGGATACGTTAAAAATTCGAGTTATTATGGAATATGAGTACCGTCGTGGCAGCAACGCGGCACAAGCGGCACGCAACATCAACGACGTTTACGGAGCTAACACTACAAACCAACGCACCACCTGTTATTGGTTTGGTAGCTTCCGGTCTGGAAATTTCGACCTGAAAAATGAACCTCGCGGTCGTCCGAAGACTTTGGTCGACAATTACGAATTAAAGGAGATTGTGGAAGCTGATGATACACAATCTACGGCTGAATTAGCAGGAGCTTTCAACGTTAGCGTCAAAACAATATTGGTCCATTTGCGTCAAATTGGCAAGGTAAAAAAGCTTGACAAATGGGTGCCCCACGAACTCAATGATCGCCAGCGCGAAGTACGCGTCGAGACGTGCCTTGCACTGCTCAACAGACACACAAATGAAGGAATTTTGAACCGCATTGTTACCTGCGATGAAAAATGGATTCTGTTTGATAACCGCAAGCGCTCAGCAAGTTGGTTGGATCCTGGTTCAGCACCTAAACAATGCCCTAAACGAAAACTTACCCCTAGAAAAGTGATGGTCACTGTTTGGTGGTCTAGCGCCGGTGTGATTCATCACAGCTTCTTACCAAACGGGGTGAGCATTACTGCAGATGTGTACTGTGAAGAACTGAACACAATGATGGAGAAGCTGGCACATCTCCAACCAGCATTGGTCAATCGCTCGTCTCCGCTGCTCCTGCACGACAACACGCGACCTCATACTGCACAGCAGACGGTCTCCAAGTTGCAAGAACTGGGGTTGGAAGCTCTCCGTCATCCGCCCTACTCACCAGACCTTGCGCCTACAGACTACTACTTTTTCCAGAATTTGGATAACTTCTTGGCGGGAAAAAAATTCAATACCCGAGAGGCAGTACAAAATGCCTTTGAAGAATTTGTTGCCTCCCGACCAGCTGATTTCTTTAAGAAGGGCATCAATAAACTGCCACTGCGTTGGCAAAGATGCATTGATTGCATGGGTGATTACTTCGATTAATACAAATAAAAAATACATGAAAAAAATTCGTTTAAATTTTTTCATACAAAACGGCAATTTCATAGGTAAAGACCTATTATATATTTTCAGGATCTATTTAACTCGGACTTTTTTTGAATTTACAATAATATAATAATGCTAGAGATGAAACGGATATCCGGTAACTATCCGATATCCGGTATCGGGTATCCGGCTAAATTGCTATCCGTTGCATCTCTAATAAATACACTGTTAATCTGATGTAATGTATTTTTTACAAATTTTTCTTTGTTTGAGAGAGATTCTCTGTTAATTTTTTTTTTATTATTATAAAGGTAAAATATTTTGTAACCATTGTTATAACACGGATTTATAATAAATAACTTCTATTTATGAAATCTGTTTTGTTTTAATTTTCCTGTCAATCTGAAGTAATCGCTAAAATACATTAAGTTTATTATCTAGGTACACTATAATCGACCAGTGTCGATCATTTTTGAAACAAAAAAAAAATAATAGTAGTATGAAACCCACAAGAGAATGTAACAAAAACTGTTTAACAAAAAAAACCGGCTTCCAAAAATCACTACAAAGTGAAAAATAACTTTGATTTCGGAAGTCGGTGTCTTTCCTTTTTTATTTACTTTCTTTTTTTTTGCCACCGACTTCCGAAATCAAAGTTATTTTTCACTTTGTAGTGTTTATTGGAATTCGGTTTTTTTTTTTTGTTAAAAAGTTTTTATTTCTCGCTTTTTAGTGGGTCTGTTTATAATTTGTATAAGTAACAATAGTCTAATGTCAATTGCTCATCACATGTTACAAAATATTGCTTTTCCCGATGCTGGGACGTTAAATGTTGAGGAGTTCTGCTGGTAAGAACCAGGAGAACTCCTCAACAACCACTCACCACACGCATTTCGTGACGAGCGGAAATTGCTTAGCAACCATATTAAAGTAATCGAATCGCAACCCGTGAAATAGGTATTTATCATTGAGTAGTTCCGGTAGCCATCTGTGACCTTCATCATCAGTTCCACTTCACCAAGTGGTGCTTTCCGAGAGCAAATGCACGAGCTACTATAAAAAATACCCAAATCGCTATAGGTGTGCCTATAATATTTGAAGAGTTCCTTCGATTTCTCCAGGATCCCATCATCAGAACTGGATTTTGACAAAAATGGGACCATTTGGAAAGTATACTAATATATATATTTCCAACAAAAAAAATAATTTTCAAATCGGTTGGCAAGCGACGGAGTTATGCGCGAACAAACATTAAAAAAAAAAATTACAAACATCCAAATTGAGAACCTCCTCCTTTTTTAGAAGTCGGTTAAAAATGAAAGGAAAAATGAATTACGGGCGATATGAGGTCGGGATGGAGGATTACATAAACTTCTATCACATAGAATAATTTCAGATTTTTCTCTTTGCAAACTTCGGAGATAAGGGGGGGGGGAACGGTATTTTTTTTACATTTTTCATCAAAAGTCAGAAACTGCGGCCTAAAAAAATAAAAAATAGTTTGAAAATGTTCAAACAGCGCTCTTTCATATGATACCCCACATGCCCTAGTAGCCACACTTTCAATTTTTAAGACCCCCTTTCAGTCCTTGTTGCAAAAAAAATATAAATATTTTTATTTCTTTCTTATTTGCAAAATAGTTGGGTAAACGTCATCTAAAACTATTACAAATTTCAAGTTGATAGCATCAGTAGTTCTTGAGATATCCAGCTGTGACAGACAGACAGACAAACAGACTGAGTCACACCATAAGGGTTCCTTTTTTACCATTTTGGTACGGAACCCTAAAAAAAGCAGTACCGTGCTCTTGGTATGAAAAAGTCCCACGCTACAATTTTCGGATTCGAGTTTTTTTCCTTTCTTTGCATTTTCTGAGCACATTTGCCATAGTAATGTGTAGGTACTTTTTAAACTATCAGAAAGTAGAGATTTCGACGAACAAAAAACCCAAACATTTGGTTATTTGAATTTTTCACATAAATTTTCAGGTTATGTGAAAAAAGTGTAAATACAAAAGTTGTCGATCTTTTTATTACATAGGTACCTCCAACTTTGCTATTTAACTTTTTTCCATAGGACTTTTAGTTATGCACGAAATCGAGATAAACCGTCTTTTACCCTTAAAAACACCCTCCCACCCACTTCCCGACCTCAGATCGCCCGTAATTTATTTTTCCTTTCATTTCTGTTATATTCTCTTCCTTTTCCAATGGGTTTCATCCTACTATTTTTTTTTTTCACTTTAATGCACTGGTCTTAAAAGGACAATTTGTGAATTTAGAATTAAACTTTAGAATTAAGATATTTTTTCATACTTAACACGTGTACATAATACACAGCGTTCGTACATTATATAACTTCAGAGAAATAGCTGAAATTGTATCTACAAATGTTGATTACAGGTGGCGTGGCTACAGAGAATTCTCCGCAGCAACGCCACATTAATTTACTTTTTTCTTCTAAATTAAAAGTCGTACATTCACAAACAATGCATGTACGTCATGACCGTCAGCCCTACATAAAAATGGGTTATATTATAATAAAAAAATATACGGTGGCGTGGCTACAGAGCACAACACCATATCAAGTTATTGGCACTGAGGGCACGTTGAATTCGATTCTGATCAGGGATGGGGTCTATGGTCTTTCTTTCTTCTATTTTTGTTTATTCCTGTGTTTTTTTAATAACTTCAGTCAATGTTTTTTACCGTAGGTATCTAAGTGGCAGAATTTTGAATTGTTTTTAAAGTGTTTTTTGAAATGGAAAGTAAGTATATATTTAAATTCTATTCAAT
Organism: Cosmia trapezina; assembly: GCA_905163495.3. Taxonomy (NCBI): domain Eukaryota; kingdom Metazoa; phylum Arthropoda; class Insecta; order Lepidoptera; family Noctuidae; genus Cosmia; species Cosmia trapezina. The sequence continues at coordinate 21,879,323 of LR991027.1, forward strand.
TAGGTTTCCTTTTTTTTCTTTGAAAAGAATTTCTAAAAAAGTTAAAATTACAGTGCTTTCATACACTGTATTTACCATAATAGTGTATAGAGTACAAAAACAGTACCTAAATCTACTGTAATTACAGTGCATCTGGAGATACTGGGTTCACCGAACATCACAATTATTTCCCAATCCTATATGAGCCAGGTTTGACATTATGGCTGTTTTCAGCCCACCAATAAATTGTGATGAAGTAGGGTTACTATTTGCACCACAATTTGCTCGAATAGTGCCAAACAAATTCTCCAATGGATCCTGCTGGAGACGACGAGTTACTAGCGATCTAATGTGATGTTTCTGTGTTAGGGTTTTAAATATTTTTTTTATCCCATTCAAGGTCCATATCCAACCATCTTTCGAAGGCGGTGAGCTCCGGCACCCCACAAATTCTACTTTTTCAAAAAAAGTTATCATTGCCTCAAAATGTTGAATATGAGGTGATGTTGCCGTCATGTTTGTGGAGTGCCTTTTACCTCTTCGGAGATCAGCCGTATCGCTATTCACTGTGTCAAATCATTTATCTATATTTGATACAACTTCGCCAGTTGTTGCACCTGAAGGCAAGTCTCCTGAAAATTAAAAAATCAAAATATTAATATTGTGTAATTATGTATTTTAGGATACTGATAAAATAAAATAATACTACTTTACATTCATGGACACAAACTGAGAACAGGGCAAAACCAGAATTGATTCAATATTATGATCAAGAGTTAAGGTTAATTCAAAGCTACAGCAGGACAAACACAAGTGAAATGTTTGCGATTAGGTAATGGTGCAATCTTGACCATTCCTCAATTTGTCTATTTGCGGCCCTTAAGGCGACGCTATCTGACTTTTGATGATTTTAAACAGCTGGAGATCACGTCTAAACGAGTAGTGCTAATGATTTGGAAAAAATATATGTTAAATTAGAGCATTTTCTTAATAACTTAATATGTGAATATTTTAGATTATGTTTATATTAAATAGTGTAATTAATTTGTAAAGTTATGTCTAACGCAGATAAAAAACTGAGAATCACGCAAAAACTGTCAGGCGTATTTTTTTGAAACCTTCACCATGTTAAAGGTAATTTAATTATTTATCTTTTAGTATACGTGTTTTATTAAAATGCCTTTTGTTTTATGTATAATAAATTAATAATGCGTCTAATTTGGGACAGCGCTCCTTGATGGGCGAGTCCTATTACTGGCTGGACGTACGACGCGTTGCGTGAGCTCAGCACAGAACGCGCAAGCTAACCACTCAAGGTCATTGGCGTATAGTTCCGCCTTAAATAATACTACATGGGTTCTAGGCGTGCAAGAATTTAGTCTACCCAATATAAAAATATAAAATACTATTTATTACATACCTCTAGCTACTTTGGAAAAAATGCCTGCTGCTACGGAGTGACTCAGCACCTGCGCTGCTAGTTTCACCTAGGTATGGGCGTTATTTCACGTCACTAGTTACAATAACTGGCTACGGGGCATGTAACCCAATAACTAGTTTCGAGTGAAACGATAAACACGTGATTTTTGTAACTAGTTACATTACAATACAGTGACCGAATCTCAGAAGAAATGAGCCGAGAGTTCCCGAAATCCCGAGCGGTGACACGAATAAATCCGAACTAGTTATGGGCGTGTAGCCGAATAGCTAGTTTCGAGTGAAACTATAAACAAGTGATTTTGTAAGTAGTTACGTTACATTACAATGCAGTGAGGAAAGATATCATTGATGGTTTGTTTATTTACGTTTAGTTCAAATTAGTTCGCTTATGGTCAAGAATAACTATTTATTGCCCCATGCATGTTTTTGCAATACTTTGTTAAAACTCGTTAATTTTGTTAATTAGGTATGTAATTGCATAGTTACAAAAACTAAATTTGTGATAAGTAACGTAAGTAATTACATTAGGTAATTAATCATTTAATGTTTTCGTTTCGTAATTATCTGTAATACTTCGATAGAATAACCATGTTGAGTCACTGAACAGAATTTGAAAAAATAACTAGTTACTAAAATCACTTGTTTTCAAAACTGGTGACGCCTTCGAAGTCACTAGTTACGTTACGTTTCGCGAAAATCACGTAACGACCCACACCTAGTTTCACCTTCATTTTTTGTCGCGTGTTTGGATTTAAATGATCATTTTTCAACAATGGAGCAAACACGAAATTTGCGTTGTTGTTGTCCAAGTCGTAAAAGTCTGGAATATGACTCCACTTGGCAATACCTGTAATTAAATAAAACTTTGTTAGACTTGTAGATGATTCCACAGAACCATTTTATTTATTTTAAGTCCAATAAAATTGATCAAACAGGTTTTACTATAGCTAAATAGAAGCTCAAACAGTTCCCCTCAAGTGTACTTATTATAAACCCAAAACCCCAGGGGGGGGGAGGTGTGAAGGGGGGTTCTAACGAACCCCATAGTTTCACAACTACTGATGATAATTTTTTTTCCATCGGATGATGTTTTTTACGTTTATATATATGTATACGATATAAGCTTATATACCTATTATATAAAGGGGTTTTCCTTGTGCACACATGGGGTGCAGTTTACACGTGAGGGGTTAACATAAAGAAAGAAAGAAAAACTATTTATTCACGCGAAAAATGACGCACATACATTAGTTTTTAACATAATCTTATAAAATAAAAACAATTGGGTAGTTATATTTTAAACTTAAAAAGAAAAACAACAAATACATATTATGCGTCACTAACGCGCGAAACGGCTAACGCTCAGCATAATGCCGTGACCCATGCACAAAGGCAAGACTCAAGGCGCAAACATCTTCACTTTAGTTAGTATTTCTTCAATTTAATCATACAAACAACATTATTACTGTACAGGCATACATCAAGTTTATCAACAACGTAATAATTAACGATAATTACCTTCTCCTCTTGTGTTATCAGATGTAATGTTTGTGATACACTTTAAATTATATTTAAGAAATAAATTTCTGAAACATTGTAGTAAATGAGGCGGATCAAAAATAGCAACCACTTCATTATTATTAATATTGAAATAGGGATGACTCTTGGTAGCACCCAAAATTGTTAAGGCTCTTCTGTTGACTCCATCCATATCGCACACAGTTGCTGATACGCTCATTCCAATATCGAAGCACTTATTCAATACCTAAAGAAAAAATATTACTATTAGTAAACAGTTGAAATTCAACTATCTGAAGCATGGTATGACAAAACTGTTTGAAGCATCTTGATTTATTTTTAAAGCAAATACAAAAAGGTAACAATAACTAAATACACAAACCTCTTTTATTAAGACTACTAATCTATCTGATGTCACATTAGAACCTGACAGATAAAATGCAACAGGTTGTTTTATTTTCTTTCTTATGCCGGCTACCATAAACACAAGAGCATATGTGGCCTCTTGTTGAGTTGTCCCTTGTGACCCATGATCCTGGTACCCTATAATTTTGTCTTGTTTGCTGTTGTACCACAGGTGTTTTCTTATAGCCATCTCATCAAACATAAGAATGTATTCATTATCTGATGGAGTTTGTCTTTCAATTTGTTTTTTTAAGCCATCAAAAATGTTTTCATTGATACCTGTATTTAACTTAAATTGACTCAGTAGTGATTTTAATGTACTTGGTGCAGGAAGACACCAGAGTCTTTGAAGGAGTCGATAGCAACTGGCAGATCTTTTGTATAGCAATAATTCCTCAATGCAATAATTTTATCTTCCAAAGTCCATCTTCTACCGGTGTGTTTCCGTTTTACATTTCTTAATTGGGATTGCAACATCAATGCAAATGAAGGACTTAAATTTTTCATTAAATATTGCACTGATTTATTTTCACCAAGAGTATTCAAGTCTTTTCTTTTAATTTGCTTTAATTTATTACGCAAATAGCATATCTTCTTCATTTGACTCCTACATTTTTTATTCAAAATTGTATCTTTCACTTTCTGGATTGACTTAGGTGTCACCGGAGAAACCAACTGAAATAAAAATAAATAATAAAGTTAAAAATAAATTATTAGCTTCCAATATAAAAGGGCGTAGGCTAGTAAAAAATATTGAATTTAAAATGGTTACCTTTTGATGCTCATTTTTACTGTCACTAAATAATTGTGATGAGCCTGGTTTAGGTGCCACAATAGACCCCATTTTACCAACAGGAACAAACTAGAATTTAAAGAAAATAATAATCATTCCCTCATTTGTGTCGTGCAGTCAGGTAAAAAGTAATAGGCTTCCATGAATGAATAATAATATTTGAAACATTAGTATTATGCTTGTAATAGTATTGATGTTTGGGCACAAAGACAGTTTATAACATGGAAACACACAAACAAGGATACTTTTTATCCTTATTTTCAAAAATCTCAATCAATCAATCAATCTGCCTAGCCTTTTCCCAAATATGTTGGGGTCGGCTTCCAGTCTAACCGGATGCAGCTGAATACCAGTATTTTATATGGAGCGACTGTCTATCTGACCTCCACAATCCAATTACTGAGTAATACGATACCCCTTGGTACGACTGTTTGTCGGACTTTCGGGCTTTTGACGACCCGTAATAACTGTCAAAGATCTACAAATGATAGCCGGGGCCAACAGCTTAACGTGCTTTCCGAGGCACGGAGTAGTCTCGGTATGTAAAGATGGTCACCCATCCACGGACCAACCCCGGCAAGCGTAACTTAACCTGACGGATCGACCCGTACTGCTGTTATTAGTTAGCCACAAGCTCCTCTTTTTCAAAAATGTATTGAATTAAATACATAAATAAGCTAATTTACCTTGTTTGTCGGACTTTCGGGCTTTTGACGACCCGTAATAACTGTCAAAGATCTACAAATGATAGCCGGGGCCAACAGCTTAACGTGCTTTCCGAGGCACGGAGTAGTCTCGGTATGTAAAGATGGTCACCCATCCACGGACCAACCCCGGCAAGCGTAACTTAACCTGACGGATCGACCCGTACTGCTGTTATTAGTTAGCCACAAGCTCCTCTTTTTCAAAAATGTATTGAATTAAATACATAAATAAGCTAATTTACCTTTTGATTGTTTTTATTTGTAATGTCCATTAATACCCGTGACGGCCCTGGTACAGGTTCTATTGTATAATGCAGTTCAGAGACATTTTGGTGCTGAAACAGAAATGTTAGTGTTACGGTTTAGCATACATGGTTTTTACTTGCATGCTTTTGTGTTTTTAGGGTTCCGTACCTCAAAAGGAAAAAACGGAACCCTTATAGGATCACTTTGTTGTCTGTCTGTCTGTCTGTCAGTCTAGAATCATGAAATTTGGCAAGAAGCAAAATCTCACAGTAGAAGTAAAGGAAAAAGTCCGAAAATTGTTCATTTGTAACTTTATCACGTAAAATTTTTTTGTGAATACTTTAATAATAAATACTTTTCAACTACGGAACCCTCATTGTTTTTTGTTTTAGGCTTGCATGAATTAATAATAATATTTGAATCATTAGTACCTATTAGGCTTCTAATAGGATTTTGATGAAATTTGGCACAAATACACAGATAGTTTATTTATAACATAGAAACACACACTTAAGATACTTTTTAGTGTCCTTATTTTCAAAAATGTATTGAATTAAATACATAAATAAGCTAATTTACCTTTTGATTGTCTTTATTTGTAATGTCCATTAATACCCGTGACGGCCCTGGTACAGGTTCTATTGTATAATGCAGTTCAGAGACATCTTGGTGCTGAAACAGGAATATTAGTGTTACGGTTTAGCATACATGGTTTTTACTTGCATGATTTTGTGTTTTTAGGGTTCCGTACCTCAAAGGGAAAAAACGGAACCCTTATAGAATCACTTCGTTGTCCGTCTGTCAGTCTAGAATCATGATATTTGGCAAGAAGCAAGATCTCACAGTAAAAGTAAAGGAAAAGTCCGAAAATTGTTAATTTGTAGCTTTATCACGTAAAATTTTTTTTATTAATACTTTAATAATAAATACTTTTCAACTACGGAACCCACATTGTTTTTTGTTTTAGGCTTACATGAATTAATAATAATATTTGAAGCATTAGTACCTATTAGGCTTCTAATAGGATTTGGATGTTTGGCACAGATACACAAATAGGTACACTCACTTAGGATACTTTTTAGTGTCCTTAGTTTCAAAAATGTATTGAATTAAATACATAAATAAGCTAATTTACCTTTTGATTGTTTTTATTTGTAATTTCCATTAATACCCGTGACGGCCCTGGTACAGGTTCTATTGTATAATGCAGTTCAGAGACATCTTGGTGCTGAAACAGAAATGTTAGTGTTACGGTTTAGCATACATGGTTTTTACTTGCATGATTTTGTGATTCAAAGAAATGACTACAAGCAAATGTATGGTTTTGCTGTGACTAATTATAGTGCATGTATTTTGAGCGGTTTAATAATATAATATTTTTTATAATTATTTCATACCTTGTCCCATGAAAGTTGAATATTATCATCGCACTGTTTCAACATAGGTGGTGCATCAATTTCCTAAAAAAAAAAATGTTAGTTAAATTATTTTGAACAGTGCAACATATTGGTAATAGGTACTTACTGAAATGTTGTAAATGCAAATTTAAAATAATTGGTAATTTGAAAAAAGAAGTTCTTATTCACCTCTTCAAAATCAATCATATCCGGAACAGCATGTTTGGATAATTTCTTTTCCTCAATATTAATGAACTCTGAATCTTTAAAATGCTTATTGCATAACATCCTATGTTCAGAACATAATTTGCGTTGGAAGTCCACAGATGACCAAAGCTTTTCTGGAAAACAATACTTAGCCCACATTTCACACCTGAAAAAAAAAAAAACTGAATTTGGTAGGTAGTGTTGTCAGGTGAAGTCTTATTTGGACAATTAGGTATTGAATTGGTGATTTCTAAAAACACACATAACACAGACTAAATTTCGATCACAGTAAAAAAGAGTGTTCTCTAATGGAAAATTGATGACAGGTTTATTCAAAAACACCACATGTTATGTGCACTTAGTGGTGTTTTTAAATGACTTGAGTTATTTAAGTGTTACATGTGGGTTTTTGAACGAATCGATAGGATAACGATTGGTGCTATTTCACCTCAATTCTTTAAAAAATGTAACATGTGGGGTTTTAGAAATCACCGATTCATTTCAGTATTGAATTGTTAATGATTTACCTATTTATAAATGTATGAATAGGTAGGTAATACGGGCTGGTACCCGCAACTCCATGACAATGTGCGTATTTTGCGTATGAATAAATGTATGAATTTACACTTCTTAGTTGCTGTGTGAATTAAGACTTACCGCCGCATATTCGTTGATCCTGGTTTAGGAAAACGATGTAATTTAATGCTTGGGTCATTCTGTGGCGACAATCCACACTTCAGACATTTTCGCTTCAAGTTATCAGCCATATTTTATAGCGACTTCTACACAAAGTAAAATAATGTCTCAGAGTCTTTTATCTCGAAAAATGTATCTCGACACTATCGCGGAAGAACTAAAGTTCAATTCGACACGTTAATGGAGAACACATAAATAGAATAAAACACAAAGAGAGTCACTGTCTCGGTAAGAGTCTATCAGCCGCACTCAGAGACGTCTAATGGTTACTTAAAGGGCTCCTTAGTAAAAATTTAAAAAAGTTCTCTCTCAGAGTCAGTTAACGGTTCATTATCGTCCCTTAATGACAATTAAAGTTAAGTACAGCAAAACCTTTACTTAAGTTCTTAACGATTGATTTTGACATTTACGTTTGGGGTTACCTATATTTTTATTTACCAGTGAATTCGCTTGCGACACGTTTAAAAGCAATAATGTCTGATTTGGCAGACTTTATTGAATTTGTGGATTATGCCAGAAGATATAGAGAAGTAGGGCCGAGGCGGTATTTACGAGATTATTCTGATCCCTTTACAAAATACTCAATTCAAGAATTCCATGCACGCTATAGATTTACACCTGAATCTGTAAAAAGTGTAATATTACCGTTGCTGGCAACCGACCTCAGGAAACCAACGAAAAGAGGATTACCATTTGCACCAGAAATAATGTTACTAATAACATTACGCTACTTCGCTACAGGGAGTTTTCAGGTTAGTAACTGAACTGGGTTGAACTGTAGAAACCTACATTATAAAAAATATTTTAGGTAGGTATTAAGTACTTATGGAATTTATTAGGTGTTATTAGAAGTACCTAAATAGGTAGGTACTTATTATTTATGTGGCTGTACATTTTTGTTTACAGAAATTGGATGGAGATGTAATGAATATCTGTCAGCAGTCAGTTTCACGAATTATTGCCCAATTCTCTACATTGATAGCATACAAAATGAAAGAGTTTGTTAAATTCCCGTCTACTGTACAAGAAATTAACACAGTGAAGTAAATTCTTTAATATTAGAATAATTTCATAAGTTCTCACGAAAGCATTCTTAATAAGTAGGTACCTAAGTATGGTGTTTTTGTTGCAGGCAAAAATTTTATGAACTGGCTTATTTTCCTGGAGTGATTGGTTGTATCGACTGTACTGTAGAGGTTTTACCATATACAAGCCCAAGTATGTAACTGGCTGACATTCCGATCATTCAAACATCGAATATTCTTATAAAAAGTAATGGTTGCTTTTTATAAGGATTGTCAGATAGCGTAGACCTAGGGCTCCGCGTAGGACCTAGGGAGTGAATTATAATTTTATTTCTATTTTAATATAGCGGGCTTCAGCCCCATTTCTTCAGTACACTACTGTCTTTTATTATAAAGTAGTTAGCCTCCCGCTGTGAGGTTCGAGCCCTCACATTTGGTGGAGGCGCCATAGCTGAAGCTTCATAGCGACCGCGAGTACGCCCGCGGTACCTCTCGAAGGTTTTTTGGAGTGCGCCGATACGGCCGAGTTTTGCAGAGCGAAGTATTTAAGAATTTATTGGTGTTTGGCGTAGAAGTTATTCCGCCGGACGCATCACTATCGCACGCCTAGCGATATGAGGAGCAGTGGATCCCCTTAAACAGACTAAGTGGTTTTAAATATTATTATTAGAGAGTGTTCGACATGGTGCTGATGTTGGATTATTATTTCACGGGCATCGACGCCCGATGTCTTGAAAAGTTTATTGCCGATTTTTTGCGAATAGCCAACATCAATGGATGGCGAGAAAGCGATTGGTCGCTAATTTTGGGTGCGTTTCTTGCAAGTGCTGCAAGATCTTTTTACAACTATACATGGTCGGACGGTATGTCCTTTGAGGCACTGTGTGACGCATTATGGGCAGAATTCCCATGTAGATGCCATAAGGGAAAGATTATTAGTTGTGCGCGACAAGAGGTGGACGCACAAGAGAGGTCTGTTGAAGACAGACAGGAAAATGTTTTATGTGTAGATGATAACATGCAATTAATTTCTAGTGAAAGAGAGCAGGAAGTTGATGTGTTAGAAAAATGCAATGCAGGCAGTGAAGTAGATAAAGATGAAGTTGAGGTCATTGCTGAGCTCAGCTGCGCAGAGAGCAGCCCTGTGATGACCGATAACGATGTGCAGACAGACGAGGTGCTTATAAAGGAAAACCAGGAAGCACTGGAATATTCGGGTCTGTCCAATCCTGCTATTATGTCTAATATGTCTGTGTGTCAAGACGATCATGTCCACGATGTGAAGAATAATATAAATAACATCGCTTGTGAACTATTTGATCAAGACGATCAAGATAATTTTAATTTAAAATCTTCTATTTCAAAGGAGAATGCCCATTCCGATCTGTCGTCGGAGACAAAGGAGATTGGTGATTTTTGTCTTTTGGAAGTCGATTTAAAGTTAGGTGAACAGAATGTGGAGTCATGCGCAGTCGAGACAACGGTTGATATCGCGCAAGTAGAAAATAAATATATTGAAAAAAGTTGTGATAAGTTCCCTAATATCCCTTTACGACACCGAAGTGTCATGTATAATCCAAAACGTGTTTTATTGAAGAAGAAAAAGAATTTATCTATAAGGAAGATAAAATGTAAAAGATTGGTTCCTAAAATAAATAATTTAAAAAAGGATAAGAAAACCAATAATTATTTTGTAAAGAAGTTTTCCATTTCAAAATATATGTTTTGTAAATTGTGTAAAAGGAGGTTGAGAGATATTTTTGAAAACTATATTATTAGATGTAAACTTTTTAAACCTCTTACATTTATTGGATGGAAACTTTTTCTTTTAAGAATTATTTAATTGTCATTGTTCTTTTTTTCAGTTTATCATGTCACTGCATTACATTTATGATATCAGCAGGGCATGAAGTAATATTGTATTATATTTTCTAATGTTCTAATATTGTGTTTTTTGTGTAATATTTCATATGCTGAGACATCGGACGCAACCAACAGCGTGTGTGGTACACCACAACGCTGCCCACTACATTGAAGAGCATGAGGGAGTGAACACCTACGACGACGTCGCTTCGTTACGGGTCGATAGGGCTGATTAGCATGAACATCCTCCAGAATTTAGTTTGACGTATTAGGAGTAGTGGATGTTTTGAGAAACTGTGTATACCTTCTAGAGGGGGGGTGACTTTGGTATGAGTTGTAACCAACTTTGCTGACGGGACATAGTCCTTGCAAAGAGTGTTGAGTTGACACAATTGGTGCAGTTTATATCAGAGTATCCACAGTTTGGTCAATATGGACCAGTAGTAATACGTAAGGGTTCAGTGTTGACATTACGCGATATATTTCTTTGAATTTGCTGGAGATTGAACATGAGTTAGGTTCTACGGTAGAATTTTGACTTCCTGGCGCATTCCTCCCTCTGGCTCGATACTGTCCGATAGATTAATGAATCACGATGTTGAGTTCTTTAGATTTTCAACCCCTTCTGGGCTGATGTGAATTGACACATCATTTTGTTATCGAAAGAGGCACGTCATTCTTTTCCCTCCGGGTTTTGTCTGACGGGGCTCAGACTGGATAAATGCGATATTTTTGGGTGCACAATGGCACACTTTAATATTACTTTGACTGACACTTAGCATAGTGTTAGTTTTTCGCGTTTCGTTTGTCCAGAGCTGAGCCTGTACCTAGAAGTACAATCCCTCATATTGTCGCCATTTTCCCGGAGTTAGGTAGGGTGTCTATTTTTAGGTTTAGGTAGGTTTTGTCTGTATGATCGAATGTCTTGGTCTGAATAAAAGTTTTATTTGGAAGTTGACTACGTTAATCCTTTTATTCAAGGGTGGGCGTAGCTCATGTAGAGGTTTTACCATATACAAGCCCAAGTATGTAACTGGCTGACATTCCGATCATTCAAACATCGAATATTCTTATAAAAAGTAATGGTTGCTTTTTATAAGGATTGTCAGATAGCGTAGACCTAGGGCTCCGCGTAGGACCTAGGGAGTGAATTATAATTTTATTTCTATTTTAATATAGCGGGCTTCAGCCCCATTTCTTCAGTACACTACTGTCTTTTATTATAAAGTAGTTAGCCTCCCGCTGTGAGGTTCGAGCCCTCACAGTACCCACATTAAAATAAGAAGCCCCGGAGGAATAACTTCAGAAGTTTATAGAAATAGAAAGGGGTATTTTTGTATCAATGTCCAGGCAGTCACCGGACCAAACTTGGAATTTTATGATGTAGTAGCCCGGTGGCCTGGCAGTACGCATGATAGCTTTATTTACAATAGCAGTGCTATTAAGCAAAGACTTAATACTAGGGTATTACAAGGGATGATTTTAGGAGACAGTGGGTATGCAGTTAGCAATGTGCTTCTAACACCATTTCTATCACCCAATTCAACTCCCCAAGAAGCTTATAACAGAAGCCAAATTAAAACCAGAAATACTGTAGAAAGATGTTTTGGTATTTGGAAAAGAAGATTTGGTTAAAATCTAGAATCGTTTGGCAGGAGGAGGGGGGTGGGGGCGGTGTGGGGGGGTGGAGGGGGGTACCTTAAGCCCCCCCCACCACTCCCATGAAAAGGTAATGCACCGTTCTTGAGAAAAACTAATTATTGTAACCTAACCTCAAAACACTTTAAAGTTACTTTTAGTATCGTATGGCAGAAGTAGGGGTTGAGGGGGGGTGGGGGGTACCCTAACGCACCCTCCCCCACCACTCCCATGTAAAGATAAGCACCATTTTTGAAAAAAAAAAACTAATTATTGCAACCTAACCTCTAAACACTTAAGTTGCTTCTGCAACGTCTCCGGCGCTGCGGGAAGTGCAGCCCCTTCGCCCTTACGTAACAAAGGACAGGCACCCATGCTCACCTCCGCAGCTTCGGTTTGCTTGGGCCGCTGCGGCTCGCATGGGTGCCTAACCTTTGTTACAGCGGGCGGGGGCTGCTCTCCCTCCGCGCCTCCGGGTTTTTATATACACTCTAGTATGCCAGCCAAAAGACTACGTAAAGTCGGGGTGCCCCGATTCGGTTTTGGGACAGATTCGACGTATTTTAACTATAAAGTGGTGTGCACACTAACTTCCTTCTGAGCAGAATTTCTAGGTTGAATGACACTGACTTTTTTTTTTGCGTTTCGTTTCACGTATTTTACACGACATTTTACACCGCAGACATTATATTGATACAAATTTGGTTGTCAATCGCCCATTTTGACATTTCGTTTCACTGTTTATCTGATTTGAGGTTAGAAATAATTTTTATTAATTTCTCAAAAAATATGCATTACCTTGTAATGAGAGTGGTAGCGTTATAATCAGGGACCCAACCCCTACCAACTTTCACCCCATTCACGCCCCTCCTCCTGCCAAACGATTCTAGATCCAACCCGAAGATTTCCTTGTCTTCAAGTGGGAATGGGTATCAAGGTGGATACAGTTGTGGCTGTCATATGTGCCTGTGCAACACTGCATAATGTAGCACTATTGGTAGACGACTTGGTGCCATTGAACTGGGATGACATTGATATTCATAATGATACTGTGGATGTGGCACAAATTAATGAAAACTCCAACAGCAATGGTTTTACAGTGCGACAAGCTTTGGTTGAAAGATTTTTTTCTTAAATATTATGTCCATGATAAATAAAAATCCGTAAATTAATCAAATAATAATCCTTTTATTTATGCCACCTCCAAAAAGCGTCAAATCAGTTAGGATGACTGCTTTGCAATTTTTTTTTAAGTTCTTCTAGTTCTAGTTTTGATTTTTCTAATAATATTTTATTCCTCTCTTCCTCTAATAATGCTGCTCTTTTTTTTATTTGTTCAACTTCCAACTGTAAAGTAAAATGTATACATGTTAAAAATGCAATAAACATAGTAATAAACCATTAAGTACGTAGGTTGATGGAATTCATAGTTAGGTAATTACCTTTGTTTTCAATATTTGAATTTCCATCTTTTTCTTATTTTCTAATAAATTTTACAGCTTCCCGACGAATGTAGTCTGCAGGTTTGCGTACTTGATCTCTGGTCTTGATCTCTGAATTATTTATAAAAGTAAATCTAAAATATAAAAAGAACGGTTTTAGTATCATCTGCCTAGGGTCGGCTTCCAGTCTAACCGGATGCAGCTGAATACCAGTATTTTACATGGAGCGACTCCCTATCTGACCTCCACAACCCAATTACTGAGTAATACAATACCCCTTGCTAAGACTGGTTGTCAGACTTTCGGCCTTCTGACGACCTGTAACGATTGTCAAAGATTTACAAATCACAGCTGGGAGCAACGGCTTACACGTTAAGCCGTTGCTCCCAGCTGTGATTCGTAAATCTTTCCGAGGCAGGGAGGGTCTTGGTATGTAAAGATGGTCACCCATCCACTGACCAACCATGGCAAGCATAACTTAACCTGATTGATCAACTCGTGCGGCTATTATTAGTTAGCCACAAGCCCCTCCAGCTATTAAAATAATTTTGTATTATAGCATAAATTGTATAATACCTGTGCTATTTTTTGTATCTTCAATTTGTGGGCAGTTAGTTTCAGAACTGTCCTGGACTTCAAAAATGCTTTCTTCTGTTTTCTCGGCATCCAAAATATCTGAAAACAAACTTAATTAGTCAACTTCTTAGATGCTGGCTTATATTTATCATATGGGTGAACAAAAACATTTCAGTAAATTCAATTACATACCTAAGGTCTCAGTCAATTCAGACGGGATAGTTAATGCGTTATCCTTATCAATTATTGCATGTAAAATGGTGCCATCACTATCAAATGTATTTTTAATTTCACTGATCATCACAGGTGCAGCCTGATAAATAAAAATTGTAAATTAGAAGAGAGTATTGACATAATAATTAGATAATATTTAATAAGTCCTGTAAATATATAATTTTTGTACACAATAATTAAAAACAAACGAGCAGAGAATAATTAAATGGAGAGAATTGAGCCACACAATGGTTACTGAACAATGCAGATACCAACCTCTTCAACCATACTTATTATGGCTCCATGTTGTGGTGGTGGAGGCGGTGCATGTGGTCCACCTCCAGTTCGTAACAAATCACCTCTTTCAGTAGCCCGGTTCGTAACAAATCACCTCTTTCAGTAGCCCGAGCTTAAGTTACAATCTCACGCTGAAATAAACAGTAAAAAAAATATTATTAACAAATCATTCATAACACTGAATATATTTTATCAATAACAGTGGACTATCCTACCTTGTATACATTGCCATGGCAGTTAAACTCTTGAGTAATTAAATCCCATGCTGCTTGTTTCTTGGCGACTGACTTGCCATCTGTTATTTTTGATTCTACTATTGGTCTCTTTTTAACCCACTGTGCCAATATCGCTTTTTCATCGGTGGTGAAATTAGCCACTCTTTTGCGTGGTGTTTTCGTTTGAAGATCCTCCTACATTGAAACAGAATTATAACGTCTATAAGATTTGACATTGACACTTGACAGTTGATAGTTAGCAGTGATGCCATAGAAAAAAGATCGCAATCGCTTAATTTTATTTCAGTGAAAATAGCTGTTCTGCTTTGCAATTTAATAAAAACTTACAGTAAACGAACTGATTTTAATTTATATTATTATGAATAATAGTTTTCAACGTGTATTTAAATAAACTTTAATGTTATTTAATAAAAACACTTTTTAAATGTGGCTACACCAAAGCTTTATCGATACGCAATCGATAAGATGATTTTAAGATGCTTCGCCCTACGTATACTTAGAACTGTCATTAACTAATGAACCCTTAAATTATGTCTCTGGGATGTACCGTTCATTAACGGATTTAATTGTAATTAGTTAAGTACTCATTAGGACTAATTTAATGAACCTTTCTGAGTGCGGCTGTATATCTCTTAAAAATGCCACTCAACACTATCACTGATATAAAATCGACGTAATAATGAAGAAACTGGGAACAAAATTAACACAGCGCAGGTAACCAACAAGACGATGATTCGCCTAGCTAAACGAACGCCTGTTACGCTACGGTGTAACAGAAGGACCGCTGAGACTATGCGACGCCAAGACGGTGTGAGATGAGGACGTGACACCGTCTAACATTACACTAGACGTCGACGCAGCATGTTTCGTGCGACCGGAGCGTAGCATCCGTTCCGAAGATTTGCATTCTCGGTACAACCATCGTCCGATTATCTTCTAAAATTAGACCCAAGTATTGTAATTTTTATATCTATTAAACTAGGTTTATGAATAACTTGGTTTTCTTTACATCCTCCGGCTTCAGCCTTCGTAATTGGCGCAGTCGGTAGGATACTTGCGGGCCGGTTCGCGGGAATATATGCTAGGATCGAGATAAGTACCATACGCGACTCGCGGGTCACCCGGGTGGCTACCAAGCACCGAACGAGTATCCGAATCTACAAGAGCTGCGGCCAGGAGGTGTATCAAGAAATAGATACCGCAGAGGGACCAGTTATGTATATGTAAGTACTCTAGAATAGTTCTTGAGTTGCTTCCTTTTATCCTTACTGTGTTAATATAAATATCCAAGATTTTCCATCCCAGGCAATCGAGGACCATTAGGTTAGATAGACCATTAAGTTCAAACTTATTAGATTCATTTAGGCAATTAGATATTAGTGAATATATAGAGCCTCTAAGTGAAATGGCGACAATAGATGATATATATAAAGCTTTGCGTGTGGTTCCCGAGCTCGACGGGAATACGAATGTCTTTACTAGATTTATCAAGCTATGTGACCAGTTAGTTAATGCTTATGTGTCAAATGAGCCAGGACATCAATTAATTAACTTAGCGCTCTTGAATGGCATCCTTAATAAGATCACGGGACCTGCAGCACGTTTGATTAACACTAACGGCGTTCCGGAAACCTGGGAAGGCATACGTAATTCATTAGTGAATAATTTTTGTGACCAACGAGATGAGACCTCGCTTTATAATGACATGGCATTATTAACTCAAGGCTCTTCTACACCTCAGGAACTTTACGAAAAGTGTCAAACTTTATTTACTACTATCATGACTTACGTTACATTGCACGAAACGGTTCAAAGTACAATAGACTCAAAGCGTTCTCTCTATAAAAAGTTAACCCTATGTACATAGAGACAGAATGTCCGAAGCTGAGCTCATGGTACCTCTGCGAAGAGAAAATTGGATACAAAATTATGGATAAACCAGATTGCGTACAACAGCTCATCACTCAACAGCATCTCAACTCTTGCACATTGACATCAATTATCTTACACAAGCAAGCCCTAGAACAACTTGACGAAAGACACTACACATTAAGTTTCCCGGCCCCAACAAGAGTACAGACATACTGTAGACAGGAACAATTCAGAACACTTCAAGGAAGTTACCTGGCTACAATACCAAAGGACTGCTTCATGAAAACGACGGAGTTCACCATCGATAACTTTAACAACCAAATTAAAGGGCAAGTACTTAAAATCCAATCACCACCGGATCTGAAAACTACATCAAGGACTGAAGAATCAATGGTACAGCTCAACTCAATCAATCTCGAGAGTCTCCTTGATAGTTACAAGAAAATTTCAGTGCAGCCTCCAGTAAGACTCGACCAGATCTCTGATGACAGCATCTATCATACTACCATACCTATATATCTATTACTACTAAGTGCAGCCGTACTTACTATTGTCTTCACGTACCGGCGATATTATGCAAGAAATAAAGGTAAGAAGATTAACACCACATCCCCTGAAACAGATAGAGCCCAGGACATACATACTCAAGTAGAACCCAGAAGGAACTTAAGCCCTGCTGAAATAATAATCGACCCGAATCATCTTACACCAACATTTTTAACAGCAGTTAACAAATAGTTACTGTTCTACGGGGAGAGATGTTACGCTACGGTGTAACAGAAGGACCGCTGAGACTATGCGACGCCAAGACGGTGTGAGATGAGGACGTGACACCGTCTAACATTACACTAGACGTCGACGCAGCATATTTCGTGCGACCGGAGCGTAGCATCCGTTCCGAAGATTTGCATTCTCGGTACAACCATCGTCCGATTATCTTCTAAAATTAGACACAACTATTGTAATTTTTATATCTATTAAACTAGGTTTATGAATAACTTGGTTTTCTTTACATCCTCCGGCTTCAGCCTTCGTAATTCGCCCAACAACAAAAACATCACAGAAACATCCATTTGTCAAACTCAAAGTACGCACGCCATATTTTTTTCTGCATAATACCCATTGTTTTGTTAAAGTTACTACCATAACTTTATAAATCCTGCCAAAGGAGTATAGAGAGAAGCATGTTAAAAATTAAGAAAATCTAAAAGATCCGCCGCACTGCTATAAGACATAAAACTAAAGCCATTGACGCTCTCAGCTACGCACAAAAGCTTAAATGGCGATGGGCTGGACACGTAGCGAGGCTTAGCGATCATCGCTGGACTAGAAGGACTACATCATGGGCAGGTCCACTAGGACAGAGAAAAAGAGGAAGACCAACCGAACGCTGGGTAGACGATATTATAAAAGTAGCAGGTATTCAATGGCCGCGAGCGGCAGAGAATAGAGAGCACTGGTCATCTCTGGAGGAGGCCTTTACCTTTCATTGAGAGGGTTCTTGCTAGCAAAATACAAACCCTAACTAAATCTAACTAATTAAGTCAATATGTATTATTAATGTATCCAATATTATCACTAATTCCAAATCTAATCATTATTTAATTAGTATATTATGATTGTGTTATGACTTATGAGTTATGTTATGAATCTTATTTATATTTTTTAATCATATTATTTTTATTGTTTCTTTTTAAATGCACTAATATTCGTAAAATAAATTTAAAGCTATGAGTGATTTTGCATGCCCATTGTTATTGAAATTGAAAATGTATTATGAATAAGCAAGAAATAAAAAGCTTTTTTATTTTTATTTATATTTATTTTTACAATATCTTTTATAAAATGTACTTTAATATCAATATGTTTAGATCTTTTGCTATTTTCGTAACTTTCTATAGTTTTAATAGTGCTTTGATTATACAATATTAGAATTTATATTTTCACAAAACTTTAAATCCTGTAACACTCCTAATAAAAAAGTTATTTCACTTACAGCTAATGCAG
Organism: Cosmia trapezina; assembly: GCA_905163495.3. Lineage (NCBI taxonomy): Eukaryota > Metazoa > Arthropoda > Insecta > Lepidoptera > Noctuidae > Cosmia > Cosmia trapezina. The sequence continues at coordinate 21,897,877 of LR991027.1, forward strand.
CAGCGACATATTCAGCTTCTGCTGTGGATAATGCGACTGAAGTCTGTTTCTTCGAAGTCCAGCTGATCAAATTGCCCTGATGGAATATAACAATTCCACTTACACTTTTCCTATAAATTTTCTCACTTGCCCAGTCTGCGTCTGAAAACGCATGTTAGTAATTATTATTATTTTCTTCCCATTTATAAACTAATCCTTTTTCCTTTGTTTGTTTCAGGTATCTCAAAATTCTTTTTCCTGCTTTCCAGTGTTGGTGTTGGTTGATTCATGTATCTGCTCAAGAATCCTGTTGCATAAGATATGTCAGGCTCACTGATGTATCTCGCTACAATAAGCAGTTATTGTAGCGAGATACATCAGTGAGCCTACAAGTTCTTTATAAGGAATGTTTGTCAAAATTTCTTCGTCTGGATCTATGTGTAAACCAATTTCCATAGGTGATTATGCCTTTGCAATCTTGCATATTAAATTTTAATAAAATTTTATCAATAATTTATGTCTGATTTATTTCTATTCCATTGTCAAATCTCTTAATTTCTATTGCTAGAAGTTTATGTATATTGCCCATATCTTTTTCTTTAAATTCTTCTTTCAAATCTTCTATTATTTTCTCCAATAATTAAAATATCATCAACAAATATTAATATTAAAACATTATTTCCAGTGTATAGACAGAAATCTCTTTGTGAACGATTAAATCCTTTCTTTATGAGAAAATTATTGAGTTTTTCATTCCAACATCTTGGAGCTTCTTTTAGTCCGTATAGTGCTTTTCTTAATTTTAGAACTGTTCCTTTTTCTTTTTCTAACCCTTCTGGATACTTTATGTAGATGTCAGACTTTAGTTCACCATTCAGGAATGCTGTTGGTATGTCCATTTGCTGTATAGGTAGATCTTCTTGTACTGCTTTGTTTAGAACTAGTCTCACAGTTGTCATTCTAGCAACTGGTGTATAGATATTTTCAGTAGTTTCTTCTTGAAATCCTTTTGCTACTATTCTAGCTTTCTTGGTATTATCTGCCTTTGTACGAAATACCCATTTTGTGTCTATTGCCTTCTTTTCCTTTGGTAGTTCACTTATTTCCCATGTTCCATATTTTTTGTGTGCTTCCAGCTCTTTCTGTATAGCTTCAGACCAATCGTCATGTTTTATGGCTTCATCATAGTTTATTGGATCTTCCAGCAGTAATGCATAAGCCATATTTGACATTTCATAATCTTGGAATCTTATTGGTGTCTTAGTATGTCTTTGTCTTCTTTTCTCTGAATTATTTTGTTCTTGTCCTTGATATATATCTTATACTCATGTCTTCCTTACTTGATAGTTCTGGAATATTTTCCTTTTCATCCTCTAAATATTCTATTTCTGGTTCTTCTGTTTTTTCTTCTTTTTCATAAGTAATGGATTTATTCCATTGGCTTTCATCATACTTCTTTACTTTAATCTGATTCGTCAAATCTTACATCTCGAGATTCTTCTATTTCATCAGTTATTAGATTCCATAGCCTGTATCCTGATCGACAATATCCAATCATAATCATACGTAACCTAAGCCAAGCAAACTAGAACCTAGAGCAAACTCTAGGTTCTAGTTTGCTTGGCTTAGGTAATATGACACTCCATGCTTTTGAACCAAATACTCTTATTTTATCAAGTTTGTTCTCTCCGTACCATATGTTGGCTGGTGTAAACAACATAGAAGAAGCTGACGAACATGAACTTCATTACTGGATTGGGAAGACTCCAGAAGAGTTCAATCGCATTCTAGAAGAGACTCCTTCTTTAAGCGAACGGTGCAGAAACCCTAAAAAAGCATTAGGTTTTTACTTAGCAAAACTCAGGAGTGGAGAATCGGATGAGAGATTGTCAACATTTTTTCGAACGAGCAGGACCAATTTTGAACGGCTTATAAAAATAACGAGAGAGTGTATGTCTCAAGATTTTGTACCATGCTACATAGGGCTTGACCACATGACTAGAGAAGAAGTAGCGGCTCGTAATCTTCTAGTCCCCAATGCTCTATATGGAAATCCAAATACCACTGGAGAAGAGAGATCAGCTATTACCATATGTGACGGCACCTATGTTTACGTGCAAAAGAGCTCCAATTTTTTATTTCAGAAGAAATCATACAGCCTTCATAAGTTCCGCAATCTCCTCAAGCCCATTTTAATGGTTGCTAGCGACGGACATATTTTGGACGTAATGGACCGCACGCTGCCACAAAGTCAGACGCAACGATAGTCAATGAAATAACCAGCAATGAAAACAGTTTGTTTCACTGGTTTTTTAGAAGTGGTGATGTATTTATATTGGACCGAGGTTTCAGAGATAGCGTGTCTGGTTTGGGATCACTGGGCTATGTGACTGCTATGCCAGAGTCCAGACACAAGGGAGCTGAAAAATTAAGCTAATAAGCAGCTAATAAATCAAGAAAGGTGACGATTTGTAGGTGGCCTGTTGAAGTAGTGAATGGTCGCTTTAAATGCGATTTTAAGTTATTCAGACAGTAGTATTTTAATGTTGCAATGTCACACATGTTCGTGGATTTTAAAAATGCAGCCGCCTTGATGCCTTTCACCCGGTGCTGGTTGATAACCGTCATGCAGAAGCTTTTGCCGATGTAATTAATAGTCGCGTAAATAACCCTAACAACTTAGCAGACTATGTATTTGACAAAAACCTCAACAGACATAGAGTTGCATTTGAAAGAATGTCAGGGGATTTACCTCATCTGCAAGATTTTCCGCTTCTGTCGGAAGACGATTTAATAATATTCGCAATAGGCACTTATCAATTGAAGTTGGCAAGGACCTACTACAGCGAACATGTGCGGCATGGCATTTATACAATTGAAGTCTATCGCGATACTGATCAATTGAACGATATATCTAATTATAGCATTATCGAAACCAATGTATGGTTGTTGAGAATCAAAATAAGCAGCAGGCATACATCTTCCAAAGTATATTACTGCTATATATTGATCAACGAAAGTGAGCAAGCATTAAATCGTATTAAACATTATTACTGCACATATGTCGTATAGTGTCATGATTTCCAAATAATAATAAATTTTGTTGATTAAAAATACTGAATTTAGAGTTGAAAGGATGTGATTTGACTCGGATGATTTTGTATCTGTGTTTTCGAGTAGTTAAAAAGTGTCTCATTTGACATTTACCGCCAAAAAAGTATAGCTTGACGAGTTGAACGCCGTAATTACAGACACAATTAAAAAGCTATTGTGTCTCGCGCGGATCCACGTTCCCGGCATATGAAGGGTTAATGTTTGTAAAAAAACGTGATGTTTAGAGCGTCACCTAGATTCTAAGTTAGTTCTCTAGCATCCTCGAAACCTAAAGGTTGTCTAGAAATCTAGTCTTTACTGGTACTTAATGAGTGCCTAGTTAAATAGTTTGTTAAATATTGCTACGCTGTACCCAGTTTGTATGTGTGCAAGAAGGTAAAATACAAATATTATACCAATGAAGATGTATTTCATTTCACTTCAGAAGCGGGGTAGACCCAAAAAGGTACGTAGATAATCTTGAAAATGATAATTATAAATTGCTTGTAATTAATGGTATTTAAAACAATTGATAAACGTTAATTTTTGATAAACTTGCCAGAGGCATATGAGAACTAGGTACAGACGCCAGCACATCAACGTAAACCCTATACATAACTATAACTACGACGCAGCATGAAGTGTTAGAAAGAAAGTATCGTTGGCATGATTGGTTGAATTTCCATCGATTCTAAAATTGCGCAATGGTTGCACATTCTAATAATGAGGAGCCAATAAAATCATGCTTCACTTGGAATAGGCCACACCTCCGCGCCCGCCACTCGCTACCGAGTACTTCCGACACTTAGCGAAATAAAACGAACGCTTACACATCACTTCTTACGTTACGTCAGTCACTAAAAATTCGTGGAACCTTGCAGTGCATTTCAAACTTCAAATTGCGCGAAATATTATTTGTTAATGGCGTCTCAGCTGACCCAAATTGAAAGACAGCGCATAATAGCGCTTGGATTGAGTGGATCATAGATATTTGTCGGCAGACGGGCATAACGGTGAGTAATATTTTTTGTAATTATTATCTTTTGAAATCTTAGGACGACCCATTGACCGGAATTACAAAGGCTAATAGGTATTGAAAAAATGTGTTATTAGTGTTTTTCAATAGAATTTTCGTAATAATATGTAAACAGAAGAGATAGGTATGTAAGTAGTTATCTTTCTTTCCTAATGAGTTCCCGATATTGTTTCGCTGTTTCAAGCGCCAATGAAAAATGTAGAGTAGGTAACCGTCCCGGTAGGTTTTTTGACGCGCTGGGAAGCGCTTTGTTGTAATATCAATGCTGGGCTCAACACAGTGTTGAAAATCCAGTGCGCAATAAAATCCCGCTGCGATATTTGTAATCCGATTCACGTGGGCAATCAGAAATAATACCTACTCAGAATTCGATGAATTTTTGTTTTTCATTCCAATAGCTAAGTTAAGACACATTTTTAAACCAAACATAATCCAGTAAGTAGTAGCATTATAAAGTTACCCGCCTGCACAATTTCGCACTTGCTTTTTCTTTGTTCAAATAGCCCTTAAGACGACCCACTGACCAAATATTGCAAGGACAAGGCCTCCTCCTTTGATTGTAATGTCATAATGTCATAATCAAAGGCCTCCTCTCGGAATGGGTGTAATTCATTCAATACGCGGGCCCAGTTTAGATTAATTTTATTACCACGCTATCGCATTGGGTGTAATCCTGTCATGGCGTGATGTTTGTGTGGAAATAAATAATTTAATACATAAATAATAATAACTTAGCGATTAATGTAGGGAATTAGATAAGTATTAATACATCTTTGCCTATAGTAATTCAGTAATAATGTGCAATAAACTAAGTATTTTATCTAAGTATCTGTTTCGTTCCAGAAAAAATTCTTTACTACTGGCTTCGGCGGTGGCAAGAAGGCGGAACAATCGAAGCATCACAAATCATCATCATCAGCATCCACACGAGAGCCACAACGGCGGCAGAAGATGCAGTTAAGGTCGCTGCACACTCTGCCGATACTTTTTTAAGCAGTCGAAACACCTCATCTTCATACAGCGTGAGTCCATGTGTAACTTTTTATCACACTTACCACCCTAACTTATTCATCATTTACATATAACATGGTTTTCTTAAAAGTGAATAACATAAAAACTTTTTTACAAAAAAAAACAACTGTTTTCAAAAAAAAAAGAAAGAAAAGAAAGAAAGAAAGAAAGAAAGAAGCGCGTTTCGCGCGTTAGTGACGCTTAATTAAGTATTTGTTTGTTTTTCCTTTTTAAGTTTGAATTTTAGCTACCCAATTGTTTTTTATTTTTTAGGATTATGTAAAAATTTAAAGTATGTGCGTCATTTTTCGCGGGAATAAAATAGTTTTTCTTTCTTTCTTTTTTTTTCTCTAGGAGTTCTCCTAGTAAGGACCAGGAGAACTAGAGCTCCATGGTGAAGTCATCATCACCATTATGCATTTTGACGGCATAGATTACTTAGCAACCATATTAAAGTAATTGAATCGCAACCTGTGAAATCGCAATCTGTGGTCTTCATCATCAGTTCCACTTCACCAAATGGTGCTTTCCGAGAGCAAATGCACGAGCTACTATAAAACATACCCAAATCGCTATAGGTGGGCCTATAAAATTTGAGGGTTTCCCTCGATTTCCATGGGATCCCCTCATCAGATTCCGACTTGGTGACAATGGGACCACCTCGAGAGTATACACTTTCAAACAAAAAATAATTTTGTAAATCCGTTTTTGTATGACGAAGTTATGCCCGAACATACATATTGATAACCTCTTCCTTTTTTCAGAAGTTTCCCCCGGATTAGTCTAAATTCCGAAATCGGACCAAACCGGAGGAAATACATAGTTCTTAGGCCGTGCGCTGCGTTAGGCGTGCGCACGGCGCGGGCGCCCGCGTGGCGTGCTGTTTTCATGTAATCTCATGTGTGCTGCGCTGCGCTGATCTATGAGATTACATGAAAATAGCACGCCACGCGGGCGCCCGCGCCGTGCGCACGCCTAACGCAGCGCACGGCCTTAATGTCGCGAATCATACTTTGATTAATATACAACCTTACCCAGACCCGAAAATTGCGAAAAACGCAAGAAAATTTGAATTTCGCGGGCTACCACAGCGCAATCACTTTAAATAGGTATGAAATTAAAGAAAACCATGTCTTGTGTCACACATACCTGAATAACTATTATAAGGGCGCGGTTATAGTAGACCACTGCGACGAAAGTTTTCTTGCGGCCGCGTTTATCACGTTGTTATAGCAGAATAGGCCCTATTCATATTACACAATACAGCATTCGTGGCGTCCGCGTGATAGAAGTGAAGCAGTGACTCCCGAGAAATTTTAATATTGTTGCCTAGCAAATATATATATCCTATATATATATATCCTTGGACATTTCACACAACGCCATCTAGTCCCAAGCTAAGCAACCTAATGCTTGTGTTATGGTAACGAGATGGCTGATAAACTACTTATATACATTTTTTTTTGTAAATACATACATATTATAGATAGAAAAACACCCAGACTCGGAACAAATAATTGTAGGTCGTACAAATATTTGTTCCGTGCGGGAATCGAACCCGCGACATGCTGCGCAGCAGTCAATCGCTCAACCACTGCGCCAACCGTGTCGTCAAATAGAATCCACTTTCGCCTGGCAATCGCGCGGCGGGCTCAAGAAATCTATTGTGTTGTCTAAGGCCCGGCGCACACTGCTGGAAGCGCGGCGGAGCGGTCGCGCGCATGCTCTTGTATTGCTTGTTGTTTTTATTGCTTGAGGGCGGACGCTCCGAGCACCGCGTGCGAATTTATTCTTATATTGACCGTATGTCAAGGTAGTTAAGGTTTATATTAAATTGTTGTCTTCAACTGCGCTCCGCCGCGCTTCCAGCGGTGTGCGCCGGGCCTAAAAATGCACAATAATAAAAAGTAGTGTGCAGTTTTAGAAGCGAATTGTGTATTTATGAATTTGGTAGTAGGTCATCATTATAATCGAGCATTAGGTATCTGTCAAAAAAAAAATAGGTATTTAAAAAGATGACCTAATGTTGCATTAGAAGTAGTAGGTATTAACGGGATGTGCCGTTGATTATCGCGTTGAAGGGCGTTAGCCGTAGGTGTAGCCACCACTTACCGCGGTAATTTGACCGAATCTCGACCGAAATTTAACTACCGCGATATTTATGTCGTATAGGGGCAGTGACGTTGACGTTTTACACAACCTATTTTTATGTTGTTAAAAGCTGAAGTAGATTAGCTAGTAAGACAATAGATAAGGGCGCTCGGCAGGCGCTCACTCAAACTGGTTATGCGCGCGTTGCGCGGCCTTCTAATGATAGGCAATAATTACGCCCGCTGAACGTATTTGACTCAGTGAATTTAGTATGACTTCTTATTAGATAATTTTTCAGTTCTTTACAACCTACCTCACAAAGGTGGAAGTTCTCAATTCGAGTGATTGTTTATTTGTGCGGTCATACTCATTTAATTAAGTTGTTCCGTACAATTTGTCAAGAATGTTATGTAATTATTGAAATTGTCAACATTTTCTTTGTTTTAGATTTCGATGGACACTGTCAGAAGGCGCCTGAAGGCCGGCGAAAAAAAATGCTGCCGCTGCCAAGAAAATTCTTATGAATCAGACGCATCAGAATCAGCAATACAACTCCATAAGTTACAATTGACCTCAAAAGTCTTGATTTCATGAAATCGCTAGATTTGAAGTCACTTCTAACTTATGGAGTCGTATTGCTGATTCTAATGAATATAATTCTGTAAAGCAATGTTAGCTACGGCCGCGAATCATATTTTAATCATCATACAACCTGACACTGACCTGCAAATGGCAAAAAAAACGTAAGAAAATTTGAATTTGTCGCTACCTTAGCGCAGCCCCCTTAAGTAACTTTTTATTTATCATTTAATAATATATTGTTTTGGCAACGCATTACGCTCCCATGTAGTTATATTTCATATCAACAGAAAGGCCGATCTTGTTGCTTATTTCTGAGGTCAAGTTTAGGCTATTTTAGGTCATGGCATAGTCTTTATCGCTAATTAGACCCGAGCGAACTTAGTCTTAAAGTGGATGCGATATAGAAGTCCGCGAAATTAAAATTTTCTCACATTTTTTTCAATTAGCAGGTCAGTCAGTCAGGTTGTATTGATCAAAATCTGATTCGCGACCGAAACAAATTCACCAAAATCATGAATACAACTCGCTAAGTTCATTTTAATCCCTTTGCATGACTTTATGCAATAGTTAAGTATTCAAAGGGATTAAAATGAACTTAGCGGGTTGTGTTGATGATTATAATTCTGTAAAGAATTATTTGTTACGGTCGTGAATGATATTTTGTTCAACATACAGCCTGACACTGACCTGCAAATTGCAACGTAAGAAAATTTGAATTTCGCGGGCTACCCTTGTGCTTCTACAACACTATAGGCCGTACACTCAATGCCTGACACCGTGTGAACACACTCGGTAGGTATCGCAAGATGTAGGTATCCGTAGAGTTTTGGGTGTTCATACAAACAGACACTCTGTTTCGGACACTGAGTGCAAGGTGTATATTGTCGTAGCCAAAAGTTAGCTTTAGATGACGAACTATTCTACGTCACTAAATAATGCACTTCACTCAAGCAAACATCCATCCATCCATTTTCACAAACTTTAACATTAAAATAGTAGCACAGTTTTACAATCCGTATGGTGTATTTTAAGTATTGTTATTATTTTATTTATCAAAATAGGTAGGTAACTGTTTAGGTATTTCCAACCACTTTCCCAAACGCTTAGTCGGCGTTCCCACGAGCGTAATAAAATCGCGGCGGGATTTTGTCGCGCACTGGATTTTCAACTCTCGTTGTTGAGCCGAGCGTTGAGAATCCAAGCTAACAAAAACAGCGTGCATCCCAGCGCGACGAAAAACACACTGTTGGATTTTCAACTCCCGGCGCTAAGCAGAGAGTTGAAAATCCAGTGCGCGATAAAATCCCGCCGCGATTTTATTACGCACGTGGGAACGCCGACTTATTCTTCCATTGTTCGATTTGGGAAAGACGCCAGACACGTCGTTCGTTGATGTTGTGTCATAATAAACTGACTTCCTGCATGTCCTTCTCCAGGCTTTAAACTACCTGCATAATTTTCATCACAGTTTGACCGTGAAGGCGTAACAGACAGACAGTTACTTTCGCATAATATTAGCATGGATAACTCTTCAAATAGGTAACGTGATAAAATATAATAATTAATACTGTAAATTGAAATATACTACTTTCTAAGTAACTATATAGCGTATCTATATTTTTTTGATATTGCACATAAAGGAAAAGCCAACGTATATTAAGCTCGTAGCCTTCGTTTCTGGATACTGTAATATTTTTAAAAAAATAGGGGGCACCAACCTTTTTGAAAAGTGTAAAGTGAAGTGAAAAAAGACTAAAGTGACACAACTTAACTATATTTTAGTTTGACAGCACTAAGATGGCACTGAGTTATTAATCTATTGAAAATTATTCTCGTGTTTTTATCGATTTTGGTTTTGCATTTGTGATACAGACTTGAGTTGACAAAAGGAATTATTTCTCTATCCCAAGTAGTTGCTGAGATCTCCGTGGCCGCGCAGTCCTTGACGTCAGGATTGCGCGGCCAACTTAAAACGCTTATAACTTCTTTATTTCTGCTTTGACAAATACGGGGTTTGTTTCTTTCGATTTTGACAAATATCGACAAATTTTTGGCTGAAACCATTTTCTGATTTGATAACTTGGCGGAGCAATCCTGACGCACATTGACGATTTTGGCTGTGTAAAGTGGACTCTGATTTTGCGTTGTGACAATTGTGGCTTTGAACTGGACTCCGTGCGACTTCAGCCTGTGCACACATCTCTACTTGCCGTGAACTTCAAGTAAGATTCTTTTTTATACATAAGTTATTTATCGGTTGTCTAGATCCCATAACATAAGCTTATCGTACTAGTCATAAAATGATGAGTTTTTTCAAATCAAATCATTTTATTGTAGATCTACTGATAAATATTATGTAACTAAATAAGTATTATTACTAAATATAATCTATACGTCTATTACTCTATACAAATAAATAACATTGGAGTATCTGTCTGTAATATTAAAATAACTGTTAAAACCTCCATAAACCTCTTTTGGTGTACTTTTTACAAATTAAAATAGACAACACAATGAAAAACACGACCAAAAATACGTGTCTCTTTTATTTTCGTTTCCAATAGAGTTTTCATTCTTTTGCAGTTTGAAGAAAATGGAATACCATTCTTCGAGTTCTCCGGAACCTGAACCATTATTTAGCGTAGATCCTTTTCTAAGTGCGCCAGTTCCTGGACCATCATCTGGCATGTACCATCAGAATCCATATATGGATATTCCAAGTTCGCCAATTCCGGGTACATCATCGGCCATAGATCCCGTAAGCGTGGAATTGGAACGAATGATGTCTCCTCAAGAAAGTGAGCAGTTATATGACATTCCAGGCTTACAGTTATATGAAGACGAAGAACTGTATGGAATTCTAACCGGGAATAACGAAGAACTCTTAAATGAGTTAAGCGATGCAAGTGCGAACGAGGATGCAAACATTGTCGATTCTCACGCCAATGAACAGAACGAAGATCCAGAGGAAGAGTCTTTAGAAGAAACAACTGGCTGGTTTCCGGGTAATCCCAGTCAGATGTTACAGATACCATTTACGGGGACAAGTAGTATATTGCAGCCACATGACGCAGAGGTCCAAAGTCCTTTGGATTATTTTTTTTTATTTATGAATGCCCGCTTTTTAAATTTAATATTAAAATGTACAAACAAGTACGGTAACAAATTGAAAGTAGAAGCGACAACTGCACGTTCTCGCTTTAGCAAGTGGACCGATCTAAGTGTCGCCGAATTAAAAACTTTTATTGGCATAATATTACTAATGGGCACCATAAAGCTGAACAGAATGGTGGACTATTGGTCCACTCATTATTTTTTCCGTCTTAGTCCACGCCTATTTATGTCTAGGGATAGGTTTTTTTTAATTTTAAGAGCTTTGAACGTACAAGATATCGAAAGGACGGAGAGTATATTTAAAATAAAATCTTTGATCGATTTGTTCAATGAGACAGTTGACGCCGTATATTACCCATTGAGAGAGTTGACAATTGACGAATCTCTTATTTTGTGGAAAGGGAGACTATATTTTCGTCAATATATGAAAGGCAAAGCCCATAGATACGGCATTAAGCTGTACATTTTAGCCGACGCCAACGGTATAATTTTAAAAATTCACATGTATGCAGGATCCCAAGACGTACAAGTAGGAGGTAGAAACCACGTTAAAAAAGTGGTGCATCTGCTCATGCAAAAATATTTTGACAAAGGGCATGCTTTGTATTTGGACAATTTTTATACCAGCGTAGGGTTGGCTGATGAGTTAATAGGCAAAAACACGTATGTGACTGGTACCCTAAGACCAAACCGTATAGGAAATCCAAGAGAATTAAAAATGTGCAAATTAAAGCCTGGTGAATCGTGTATATTACAAAACAATAAAAAAATTGTCGTCACCAAATGGCAAGATAAACGGGAAGTATTATTTATAAGTACTGAACACAAAAGTAATTATAAAGGGACTACTAGTCGCCGTGTACGCACAATAAAATATAAGCCGGCCGTACAAATAAAGTATAATAAATATATGCGGGCAATAGATCGACATGATCAGATGCTAAGCTATTATTGCTGTGAGCACAAGACCCTGCGCTGGTACAAAAAAGTCATAATACACATAATCCAAATATGTTTGGTGAATGGTTATTTACTTTTCAACGCAAAAAACACTACAAATAAAACTTCATTATATAAATTTATAAAGAGTGTAATGCAAGAATTGTTACCAATGCCCAATGTATCAGAACTTTCTCGTCCTCTATCACAGTCAAAAATACATTTACCCGCCAATTTACCAAAGAGAAGTAATAATACCCTAAGAAAAAGATGCAGAGTTTGTTACACAAAAACTAAAAAAAGGGTATCTGTTATAACTGGCTGTCCCGATTGCCCTGGATTCCCAGGCCTGTGCCTTAATGATTGTTTCAGAGAATTTCACAAATATTGAAATTCTATGTTAGTTAATCGGATCTGATGTAATGATTTTTAATAAATATTATCATCTAAGTCAAAATTTGGTTAAAATTGTAATTGAATTAAAATTTGGTTTTATTTAACTTTTGTCCGGTCTTTATTTGATATTAAAATTACTTTTTTATTATATCTAATATTTTCTGCATCTTTATATTTCTTTCATATGGTTTAAAGCGCAATAATTCATTTGAAACCAACTGGCCAAAATATTTACATCCATGGACGTCCAATATAGTCGGGCCATCATCTCTTTCTGTGCATGTTGCACTGTCCACCATTTCTTTTTTTGTGTACGTTGAAGTATCCTTACATGTTTTTTGGTTTGGTATAAATTCCTGTTCCCAGTTTTCTGAGTCTTCCCAGCGTTGTGAATTCTGTACTATCTCTTCGTCATCGTCGCATTGAGTTTCATTTTCTGTATCGGGAATGTACTTTCTTTTTCGCTGTAATTCTTAAACAATAAATAAACATTATCAGTATCTTGCCAAATATTATTTTTTTCTGACAATAATAATTTTCACATTTGTTGTGTATCCGTGAGAATGTTTGGATGTTTTTGTTTTTTCACACAAAAACTACTGAATGGATTTCAATGAAATTTAGCACAGGTGATAAGTCTTGGTCTGGAATAGCACATAGGCTACCTTTTATTCCGATTATAGGTTCCTGTGGGACAACGGGAAACAAATTCTACGCGGGTGGAACCGCGGGCATCGGCTAGTATCAAATAATCATATAAAATAATTATATATTAGTACTACTATCATTATTATTACTATTTAATCTAACTTAGCAGTTTTTATTTGCGTAGTTTAATTATAAACAATTGAAATTTGTTATGCAAAAATTTTTAGACCTAATTTAATACCTCATAATCAATCAAATTACTAGGAAATGCAAAATAAGTTGAAAAGGTTGAGCACATCTGTATTAAATAAGTCACTTACCTTCCATTTCCACAAATACACTTGTTTCGCCACTTTTTACCGCTTAAAACAACGTGCCTGACCGTTCACGTTAGATTTCACATGTAAACTAAAAGTATTCGAGCTTTGAATACGTAAAAAAATGTCAAAACACTGTTTTCTTTTCCGCATGGCTGAAGACACAGATGAGTGTCATTTAATCGTATGGCGTTGGGCACTGATCAGTGTCACGTTATTTTTGTTCGACGCCACGGCTAGAAGTTAGTGAAATTAGGCATCGCAACGAATCGGTTAACCTGATGGATCGACCCGTGCGGCTGTTATTATTTACCCACGAGCTCCTCCATGCATTTATTTAATAATATGCCTAGTAAATACCGATTTCAAAATGGTATCACTATAACTGATCTATAGGATCAGTTATAGTGATTTAACAAAAAGATATTCAATTTTAATTGAAGAAAAGAAGATTTTCATTATACTACTTTTTTAAACTTTATTGCGTTAATACTTACGATATTTGAAAAAAAATGCACTACTGTGTCAGTGCCCATTTGTTTAAAAAAAAACTGCTATTGCAGAGTTACCTAGACCTAACTTGTTACTTTAGGTATTTGAACAAAGAATTAAAAAAAAAACAAATCACTTTATTTATTATTAATCTTTGTTATGATTACAATCATTAAAATTAAACGAAATGTTCATTCGCAGCTATACACGCTCTGCAACGTCGAATAAACGACCGTTTAAGTCGTCGGGCAAACCCGCTTTCGCTGATTTCTCTAGCTGCTGCCTGGATTCTAGTCCTCAATTGGTCAATACTTGTGATTTCTTTGCTATATACTTTTTCTTTTAGGCAACCCCCATAAAAGAAATCCAGGGTATTTAGATCTGGCGAGCGTGGTGGCCACAATATTGGACCTAAGCGCCCAATCCACCTATTTGGATACGCTGTATCAAGGTGCTCTCGTACTCTAACAGCATAGTGAGCAGAACGATGGCTGTCCCAGCCATCGTTCTGCAGCCACAGTCACTCAGTCTGTTTGTCTGTCTGTTTTCCCAACTATTTTGCAAATAAGAAAGAAATAAAAATACATTTATTTTTTTGCAACAGGGACCGAAAGGTGGTCTTAAAAATTTTAAGAGGGGTTACTAGGGCATGTGGGGTACCATATGAAAGAGCGCTGCTTGCACATTCTCAAACATTTTTTTAATTTTTTTTAAGCCGCATAGTTTTTGATTTTTGATGAAAAATGTTAAAAAAAATACCGTTCCCCCCCGATCTCCGAAGTTTGCAAAGAGAAAAATCTGAAATTATTCTATGTGTAGAATTTTATGTATAGATTACAGGAAAAATAAAACGATGTCTCTAAATAGCACAGTTTTTCAGAAATCATCAACAAAAATTACATACAAATGATGGTACGGAACCCTCGGTGCGCGAGTCCAACTCGCTCTTGACCGGTTTTTAATTAGTACAAATACTTAAAGGGCTTATTAAAGACGGTCTTGTTAGGGTTCCGTACCAAAATGGTAAAAAAGGAACCCTTATGGTGTCACTCAGTCTGTCTGTCTGTCTGTCACAGCTGGATATCTCAAGAACTACTAATGCTATCAACTTGAAATTTGGTACAGTTTTATATGACGTTTACCCAACTATTTTGCAAATAAGAAAGAAAGAAAAATAAAAGTAATTAAAAAAACTAAAAAACCCGACTGCGGCAAAAGTTAAGTTAAAAAAAACTGAAAAGCTAAAAACAAGCCCATTTGAAATTAAATTAAATTTGGAAGCAGGCGGGACCCATTCCATTTTTTATATTTACAAACAAACGGGTCCCGCCTGCTTCCAAATTTAATTTAATTTAAAATGGGCTTTTTTTAGCTTTTCAGTTTTTTTTAACTTAACTTTTACCGCAGTCGGGTTTGTTAGTTTTTTTTAATTACTTTTTTTATTTCCAGCATTTTAGTTTACAAATGTGAAAAATTTCGCAGACGATTTAGTTCTTGCAAGGAGTTTTGAGGGTTATTTTGATTTCGATTTTCTTTTCGTGTTTTTTACGATTTGTCACTTCTAAATGCCTTTAACCATATAAGTTGTATATATTTTTGTAATCACCTTTTAAAATTCTTCAATTTGATATCCCACTCGATGGTATTAGAAGAAAAAAAAAATTTGAACTCCGCCAAATCCGCCATTTTACTTTGTTTTTTATTTTAATGTAGCCAGTGACACTCGCGCCACCAAGACAAACCTAAAGACGTATAATTCATCCAAATCCGTTCATTCGTTTAGGAGCTACGAGGGAACAAAGAAACGGACATACATACATACTTACATACAGGTCAAATACATAAACCTCCTTTTGGGCTTCGCCGCAGTCGGGTAAAAATATTTATATTTTTTCTGTAACAGGTGCTGAAAGGAGGTCTTAAAAATTGAAAGTAGGGCTACTAGGGCATGTGGGGTATCATATGAAAGAGAGCTATTTGCACATTCTTCAACATTTTTTGATTTTTTTTTAGGCCGCATAGTTTTCGACTTTTGATGAAAAATGTAAAAAAAATACCGTTCCCCCCCCTTATCTCCGAAGTTTGCAAAGGGAAAAATCTGCAATTATTCTGTGATAGAAGTTTATGTAAAGATTACAGGAAAAATAAAACGATGTCTCTAAATAGCACACTTTTTCAGAAATCGGAACGGAATCCTCGGTGCGCGAGTCCGACTCGCTCTTGACCAGTTTTTATTAGATATGTAAAGTCTCAATAAATAATATTTATAAACAGCAATTGGCACTGTTTCTCATGCTTGAGTGCTTGACTGTCTGTTTGTTTCTTGCTCGCTCGAAAACGGATCGGACGGCTGGGGCCGTGGTTTGAGCTTCGACGCGAGTTTGCCGGAGCTTCGACGCGAGTTTGCCGGGACTATGAATGGCGATCCCAATAGAAAAGCACTGCGCGTGGTATTTTCTAGTAGCAAATTGTTATGAATGATTGATTCAATTATGACAAATTGTCTTGGACCATTTTAGGATTTGGTTTTTTTTTACTTTTGACTACACAAATAAGATCAGTAACTGGTACGGATAGAGCCCTATTACTAATTAAAAAATAGTGGTGTACTTATATTCTAAAAGAGGTAAATACACGGAGGAGTCTCGGCGCGGGGCGCGGTGCGCAGGGGTCGCGGTGCGCGGGGCACGCCTACAGACACAAATATTGCATCTACACACAGGGGCGCGAGGCGCCCCATCATCCTAGGCCGTGTTAGGCCCACAAAATGAGGGGCCCGTATTTACGGGCCAACGTGTTGCATCCGCGGACGGGGGGCTATGCCCCGGAGCCGCACGCCACGTCCCCTAGGGGGCGTAGCGACATCTCGACAGGTGTCGCTCTCAGTCAGATTACTCAGATTCCAAAATTCGATACGTTGTCATTTGTCTAATTTTTTGGAATTGTCTTGTCTGTTGTTTTGTTTTGTTTGTCTTGTTGTTGTTATTGTCTGTTGTTTGTATTGTTGTTGTTGTTGCGTTGTTACTATTGTCTGTTATTTTGTTTTGTTTGTCTTGCTGTTGTTATTGTTATTATTATGAGCAAAATTATAAAGGTTGTAGGAGCTGTGTCCGACTTGACTTGTCAAGTCCACATAGACTCCTACGCTATTGTGGGGACGTCTTTAGATATTTTTAGACCGGGTGTTAGGGCCCAAGTGTTCGCCGGGATTCATTCTTCGGCGAATACAAAAATGCCAAAATATTAAAGTCTATCACCCAGCAAAGAGAAGAGTTAGGAGAGACTCTGACCACTTGGGAGTTCCGTTTATTGGAAACGGACTCCGAAGTTGTCAGAGTTATTTTTTTTGTGGACTCCTCCGTGGAGTCCATAAATTATCGTAAAAAATTTTATGACGAGGTAGTGGTCAGAGCGCTACAGGACCTACCGTCGCGCTCTTTGACCGCAAAAAACGCCGGCAACCTAACAACCAGGCGCGGGAGCGGCGCCAAATGCTCAGTTATGGCCGGCGATTGTACGCTGTTTATATTTTTTTTCGAACAGAGACTGTCCGAATACGTGCAGAGGCACGGCATTCGGGCGGTCTATTTTTATGCCTGCGAGCACGGCCTACAGGCACCTCCGGCGGTGGTGCTGCAACCTGTATGAATTCGCCGAATTTAGAATTCGTACAAATTCATACAGGCGTCACTTAGGACCCACCCGTGGAGTCCTCCACCCTCCTGCTGGACCTTGAGGGAGTTCGACGAATGCTGCTCGCAGGCATAAAGCCGTACAAAAAATATTTTATAAATAAGTACGGCACGTTCAGTGGGGTAACGCAGCCGGCCATGTTCCCCATTATTAAACACATGCAGGCGTACGAGACGACCGCCCACCTCGTCACCCAAAAAGATAGGCCATCCCTATTTGCCCACTTTTAAGTGGGGGCTTTGTGGATATCGACGACGGCCTTATGAAGCGCAACCAAAATTGGTTTAATTGCTGCAACCAATTTTGGTTGCGCTTCATAAGGCCGTCGTCGATATCCACAAAGCCCCCACTTAAAAGTGGGCAAATAGGGATGGCCTATCTTTTTGGCATAATGTCGATGCCCAGAAAGTTGCCGGTGATGTGAATGGAATTGAAATCTGCGACTAATTGACAGACTTCCGGAGGGGTACTTCCAGTTATCAGGCGGAGTCCCCGACTCGATAGGAGCAGTCCTGTTATCTCTTATAGACGGACAGCTCCTAGTCGAGTTCGACAATAGGGGCCCTACGTGGAGGCGACGCGACGGCCGAGCGACTGCTCACATTTCTTGAAAATAGACGGCCTTATGAAGCGCAACCAAAATTGGTTGCAGCAATTAAGGCATAATGTCGATGCCCAGAAAGTTGCCGGTGATGTGAATGGAATTGAAATCTGCGACTATTTCTAGTCGCAGATTTCAATTCCATTGACAGAATTCCGGAGGGGTACTTCCAGTTATCAGGCGGAGTCCCCGACTCGATAGGAGCAGTCCTGTTATCTCTTATAGACGGACAGCTCCTAGTCGAGTTCGACAATAGGGGCCCTACGTGGAGGCGACGCGACGGCCGAGCGACTGCTCACATTTCTTGAAAATATGGTGGGCGTGGAGAATGCGTCCTCAGCAACAATGCAAAAGGTTTATTAGATGGAGGACAACACCACGAGATATGAGGCGACAGTGACCCAAGTACTGTCTAATATCGACAGTGAGGACCTATACAAGATCGTGAATGATCAAAAATTGGTATTGGTCCAACCAAATTTTGATCATACACGTGTAATCCATCGGTATAGACAGTACTTGGAGTTTATTTGCTAGATTGCAAAAGGGAGGGGGAGCCGAAAGTCGCCTTACTATTTAGACTCCTTGCCGCGGCCAAGGAGTTCGTCGTGCAAAACGAATAGTGGACGCAGTGACCTATAATCCCTGCGAATATTACCGAACCAATATTCGCAGGGATAAGACCACCCAAAAGCTGGTCGCTGTGTCCGAGGTGGTGGAGGCTGTGGCGGCACCCAACAAAATAATAACAAAGTTATTAAGTAAGCTTGTCCCCTCGACGATGTAACAAACGTGGAGATAAAACAGTTTGTGGTCAGTCACGTGGACATGTTTCCCACGATGTTTTTGGACGCGAAGTCATCCAATCCGGCCGAGTTCTCCGAGGTTGTAAAAAACCTCGCCAAACTCGACCGGACTAAACACATGTCCGCGCGACTACTGCAAACTGTCCACTTAAAACAGTACATCCGCCGTTACACGTCGAGGGCCACACAAAATAAATAAGGACGAAAAAATTCAGAAGACCGAGGATGTAAATATGACACTAGGTGGAAGAACATAAAAACTTTTACGCCGCAGAGGAGGCGGCAAAAATTCCACCACCACCACCACCGTCACTAGTGTCAAACTCAAGAAACAATCCATTCATAACCCCCGCCCCCCAAAAAGCCGCTCCCACAAAAAATATAACATTTAAACTAAACAGCCAGCCAGCCGCCGCTCCCACTCAACAGCCCACTCCCCCGCCCCCGTCGCCACCGCCATCGTCTGTAAACAGCAGGTGACGATGGCGAGGTACATGGTGCCGGTCCCGGGGTCCTCCTCCCACACCACCCCGACGCTACTGACAGACAAGGCGAAGGAGAGGGAGACAAACACATTTTGGGCTTCATCTACTCCTACAACAATTTAGCGAGGGCAAAGGGTATAAAAGTGTGGGAAAATGCCCAACTATGGGACAAGATTCTGCAGCGGCGCTCAGTTGTGAGCCTGATAAGCCGCTCCAAAAAATCTCTCAGTTAGAGTACTAACTGAGTGCTATGGCATGGAAACTGGAGCGGCAAAACGCTTTACGCAGGCGTTAAAATAGGTTCGTAATTTCGTTGCATAAAAATGTTAAATCAGTTGCAATTTATCTTGTATTTAAATAATTTCAGTCGTTTTCCACAATGTTCACCAACTGCATAAATAACTTGGTAATCTCATACAAATCACTTGCAATTTATCTTGTATTTACATAATTTCAACCGTTTTCCACAATGTTCACCAACTGCATAAATAACTTGGTAATCTCATACAAATCACTTGCAATTTATCTTGTAGGTATTTACATAATTTCAGTCGTTTTCCACAATGTTCACCAACTGCATAAATAACTTGGTAATCTCATACAAATCAGTTGCAATTTATCTTGTATTTACATAATTTCAGTCGTTTTCCACAATGTTCACCAACTGCATAAATAACTTGGTAATCTCATACAAATCAGTTGCAATTTATCGTGTATTTACATAATTTCAGTTGTTTTCCACAATGTTCACCAACTGCATAAATAACTTGGTAATCTCATACAAATCAGTTGCAATTTATCTTGTATTTACATAATTTCAGTCATTTTCCACAATGTTCACCAACTGCATAAATAACTTCGTAATCTCTTGGTCTTCAAATCCCGAGTCGGATGAACCCCATGAATTGTACTATCAAATGCTAAATAAAAAAAAAACGTGCTTTAGACCTTCACACTAAAAAACCATTGATTTGGAACCAACGGCCTCATACTTATTGTATAGAAAATTTTACTTGCGCAATGCAGAAATTTTGGTTATAACTTCTTGGTTTTTCTGAAATTGTCGAGTAATTTTATGTCAAAAAGTGTGTAGCTATATTATGAACCTATCCTGAAAGTGTTTCATTTAAATTATTGTATAATTAATCTGTAAACTCCATTTTTAGAAATCTTATAAATTATGTTTACAACAGCGCCATCTAGCGAACGGGAATGTAACTAATTTTTCTACAGGCACTCCTACATCCAACGTGAAAGAACATCGGCGGGGGGAAAAAACAAAACATTAAAAAAAGAGAAAAGAACATTAATTAGCTTTTTAGTAAATGAATTAATTAGGTCTCCGGTTTCCAATTGCTCGTCAGAACTACTGGCACTATCTGATGCGATACTTTTAGCACAGCTTTTGTGCCTTAGCGCATCTACTGATACTAAACCCGTAAAACATTTGTAACCACGTAAACCCTTATAAGCTTCTAATCCGGTATCTATAATTCCCCACTACTTTAGTTACAATATACAGGCCTGAATACAAGTCTTCCAGTTTGGTTGACTCTAGCTGCGCTACTTATAGGGGCCTGCCTAACAAAGAACAAAATCTCATATTTCGTACCCATGAGCACTTTTGCGTTTTTTATCGAAGTTGCGCTTCATTTTGTCACTCGCTTCTTGAATTCTATCAGAAGCTTTCTTTCGTCGAGACTACAGATTCAGACTCCTGACCGGGATTTGAAACGTCACATATCGGCCTACCAGAACGAGCGAATCGTAAGGTTTAAATGTAGTAGTGTCGTTAATGGTGTTATTAATTCCCCAAATCACTCGGAAATCACTCGGATCAGTAGCTCGCAATGCATCGAGAATGGTTCGGTTTGTACGCACCTGACTACCTGACTGTTAGCACGTGGACAAGCAATAGCATTTAATGTGTGCCTAGACTGTTTATCATTGCCGAATCTTTTAAAGTAGGTACCTACCTACTTGTATGAAAACCTTCCCATCATCTGTCACAACACGATTGGTATAACCAAAAAGACTAAAATCTCTTTTTCAGTTTACGAACGGTCTCGATAGAATTGACAGTACCTACATGTTGGCTCGGCAACTACAAATTTAGTAAGTAAACGCATCCGTCATTACAAGCATGTACTGCATACCTATTCAGAACGATACGATACAGTTTCGTACCGTATCGAACGCCATTGATATCGACGAAGTCCGCTAAACGCTATTCTCAAATCCGTAACCGTACAATTTTGACAGTTCGCATACGATATGAAGACATAAATTCTTCCGACAGGTATTTGCTGTCGGAAGTGATGTCGAACAATAAATATTGTTTACAAACATAGTTATTTAGGCATTATCTGAAGTATTTAACTACTTATTGTAAGTATGTAAAGTTTTATTATTTATTTATTTATTTATTATTATATAAGGTAACTATTGTTTTGACCGCTGCAAGGCTTAGATCCAAGTATAATTATATATTTTTAAGTGGTTAATGTTTAACACATAAATTGGTCAGTAGTTCGTCTTAGGGGTGGAACTTTAATTTAAATTATTTCAATAGATGGAGTGCGTGATTGTGCGATCAAGAGACCGTCGGCGTGCCGCAAATCAACAGAGGCAGGAGACATTGTCTCTTCATCGGACCCTAAGGGACGTGGCGGATCCGTTTGCCGATCCGCGCTTTCAGTCTGTATACAGGTTAACACCTGACATGGCCCATAGCCTTATCAGTGAACTAAAGCCGTACTTCCCTAACACGCACTCATCAGCCGCAATACCAATAGAACTAAAAGTAAGTATAGGTACCTACTTAATACCTATGTCATCATCACAACATCACGTAAGAGAAGGGTTAATAAATGAGGTGTTCCCATTGACTTATATATTACTGCGTAAGGACTGGGCGGACGGCATGTTAAAATGACGCCACGAACGTGGTCCGACAATGACCCTCCCCTAAACCCAAGTGAACTAGTCCGCGATCGGTTATCTTCGGGTGCGGTCGTAAATTTTAAAGGCAAAAAAGCCAAATTATGTCGTGACGGGTTGCGTGAACTACGACAAAAAACATAACAAAAAAAATTATAACATTTCATATCACCTGTAAGTCAAAAATATGTCAATAAATCAACTTCTAACATTATTTAAAACAATTTTCTTTTCTACTTTCCTGCTACAAGTAAATTGTCTAAGACGACGCGAGGCCACGCCCACAAGACCGTACCGCTGTGCGACATAACTTTGCAGCAGCGTGCGTTGTAACCGATGAAATAAAGATTTAATTATATTACAATAAAATTTAATTTTATACAAACTCTCACTCAATGGAACAACCTGTGTTATTAATCATAAATTACATTTATGAAAGGTCAATAATTGAAAGATACAGAGTTGATACGACAGAGGGGCTTTCCTTTAAACTGCCTATACTAGGCACCATTTTCAAGCTCTGTACCAAAAATCAATTAAATAGGAGCAGTAGTTTAGTCGCAAATGATTTTTTAAGTTTTTGCCCCGTTTGAACACGATGTATCTTTCCTAACAGCTGATTATGTCTATAAGTCGGTCATCCACCTTAAAACGATAAATCTGAGTATAACCTACGATGCGTTGTTGCCGCTCTGACGCAAGTCACAAGTACAACCAAATATTTCGCTAAAAAGATGGCAATGCATCAAGGAAGCAATAAATACGCACACACTTTCACTTTCATTACGAGAGTGACAATCATAACAAAACATCCTGCGCGTAAAAGAAATAGAAATAGGTCAGTGTGTTGCTATTGCATCCTCGTAGATCCTTGGGATCGGTAAGCGGGGCAGGCCTCTAAAAAACTTGTTTTTTCAGTGCGCCGACGCTATCCTTTCGGAACGCACGGAAGCTTCGCTTTTGTTTTGTCCCTTACAGCGGCGAAATTCTTAGAATTGTTAAGTGGTGCTGTGGCCGAGTACACTAACGAACTGCCTTTATGCGTTCATTGCAAGTTGTGGTACCAGCTGGACGGAGTGCCTCCACATTCTGTGATGGCTTCCAGGGAGCAGCTCACAGAAATGTTTGGGCAGCAATGAATCGGTCGATTCGGACCTGTTCGGTGGCCACCGCGATCTCCAGACCTCACTCCCATGGATTTCTTTGTGTAGGGATACTTTAGGGGTTAAGTGTATGCCTCAGAGGTAAATACAATAATAATCGATGAACTAAAAAATAGGATTATTTTAGCATTTCACAAATTGAAGTGCTTAGCGACGGTTAGTTTGTTTGAAGAAAAAAAATTCTCAATTATGGTGCTTTTTATTTTTATACCGTATCGAATTAATACTAAACACGTATAGTATATGTAGTGTAATTTAACGCCCCTCTGTCATATCAACTCTGTATACAATGTCAGAAAACACCACGAATCCAAAATGGAAAATATGTCAAGAATAACAAAAAGGCCAATGAAAATTTTATTATTTATACGAACAAACTGCAATAAATATAATTTTTGAAAAATAAAAGTTTTCATAATTTCTTTATGTCTCGAAAAATACCACGCCGCTCTTACAAGGTTAGGTCTACGAGCAGCCTGAAATGAATGAACTGAAATGCTTGTGTTACGATTCCCGGCTAATAGGGATAGTTCCGTAGCTAGGAAAACAGATAGATTTGCTAGTTGTACTGCCCGTTACGATAGATCTCATGACATAGCAATAGTCGAGGCATTCCTGTCAACGGTATGCACCTTCAAGAAGATTGAGTCCATTACAGAAACTGCTGTTGGTTGGAGATGCGTCGACCCTGTAATTACGCCATGAGATTACGGCATTGTTGAGATCCACGTTTGCGCCAAAGAGGCCAGCCTACAGGTATTCGATGACATTGTCATGGACAAGCAGAAGACTCCGTCTGGTACAGAATTGTTCGTCTTGAAGAAGCGAGCATTAATGGCAGACGAGATAAAATATCAAGGAACTCCGTTGAAACGTTTGACGATTTTCTGGTGAAGGCTAGGCAGCTTGAATATGTTGTTGCTGAACGATCGGCAAACAATAGTAGCACTACTCCAATGGTGAAAAAGCAAAGGTGCCCATATTGCCGCGCATTTGGTTACAGTGAAGAGTGCCGAAAGAAAGCAGTCAAAAGTGAGCTGAATCAAAACAAACCTTCCAGGCCAAACACCAGTTCAGTGCGAAACAATAAAACCACTTGCTATGGCTGTGGCGAACCCGGCGAGTAAGGAGCAAATGCACGAAAACCAAAGTTGGAGCAGTTGGAGTGGGATTTTCTGCCTTAAGTCCCACAGTTGCATCAGGAGCAAGATCTAGACCAACACTGAAGATCACAATCAGCGGTGTCAAATGTCAAGCTCATATTGACACAGGAGCGAAGTTAAGTGTCGCATCGACTTCGCTGTGCAGAGTATTGCAGCAAAAGGGCATCAAGTTCCATCTGGAGAATGCTACAATCACACTAGCAGGTGGCTTGTGACGAAGACAGCAAATCTGCCTTGGTGCCTGTGTCGCTTCTGGTCGGACGATCCCCACAAACATCGTGTTGCCAGAATAGCACAATAACTGGACCCTCTTAGGAGTTTCCTTCTTCCAAGACGCCAACATGGCACTTAATGTGACACAGCTGCTGTTCCACTTCCTCTATGAACACGGCCGGTAGTATGACTTGTTTCCTGATGAAGAAGATTGAGCACCCGTTTCCACGGTGCAATCGGAGCCTGCGAAAACCGAGACGGTGATCGAAAAACTCGCCCAACTGACGTCTCTGGAACCATTTATGAGCCAATTTCTCATGACTCCGTCCCCACCTTCAAAGCTAACTGAAGAATGTGAAATGGAGGAATCATACGGGCCACCACCCTTGATTGAATTCCATACTCCATCACAATCGCCCCCGAGAAAGGAATCTGCACTAACTAGGTATTCACCAAGATTTGTCGGGTCACTGTTCGGAGATGCGCAATCGAGCTTCAACAACGCTGAAGTGACCCTATCACCAAAATGTGTGTGCGCTGTTTGGTCCTAACATCGTTCTATCTATGATTGCACTGGCAGATGTAGAAGATGCTAATAAAGAGTTGACGCAGCTTAATAAAGTTCTAGAACGTAACCCTGCCGTATTCATTGGTAATGGCAAGCCGCTTAGTCTAGTGGAACATGTCATAGATACCAAAAGTCACAAACCAATTGCTGTTCCTCGGAGCGGGTAAGGAGGGAGACCCAAGAGGGGAAGGATCTTCGCCTATCTCCGGCGGCCAGGACCCAGGATCAACAGCCTCTCACAAAGCGGACGGGGCTACCCATATAGAAAACACTGAGAAGAAGTAGTTAGGTTAGAAGTACCTCACGAAAAATCTCAAGGTGAGGAAAACCCCATTCCACTAGAAGTTTTGGCAATCCTAGGAAAAGCAAAAGAGTCAGAGGAAACCTTTGAGAAAAATATACCTGCTGAAATCTCTGAACGAAATCCTGCTCGAAGGCCTAACAAAGGATTGAAAGAACTAAAACGCTGATACCAGGACACTGTCAGCTGGCTAAAGCACCAAAGCTGAATACCGAAGTTGCATCAGTGCCCTATGGACCGACAAAAAATAGAGATAAAATCAATCTGCCTAGCCTTTTCCCAACTATGTTGGGGTCGGCTTCCAGTCTAACCGGATGCAGCTGAATACCAGTATTTTACATGGAGCGACTGCCTATCTGACCTCCACAACCCGGTTACTGGGTAATACGATACCCCTTGGTAAGACTGGTTGTCAGACTTTCGGGCTTCTGACGACCCGTAACAAAAAATAGAGATAAACCGTTAGAAAAATGTAAAACCAATTAGGTTCTGATATCGCTGGCCTAGCCAATTTAACAACAGAGTTAATATGTAAAGATCTCAGTAAAATTGATATTATTAAACAAATGGCAGAGATAAACCAGAACCTGCTGGACCTTCATTCAGAGGAAACAATGAACCGCAGGAAACTTATTCCAATCCTGGATAAACGTTTTATTACAATAATTCAAGGTGTAAAACGTGAAAAATTCCTCTCTGGCGATAATTTGGCAAGCCGATCCCTTGGGAGAAGCGAGCCAAATATCTAGATGCGACGCTCGATCAGCAGCTCTCCTCTGAGCGCATAAAATATGGTGGTAAAATGTCAATTTTATTGTGTAAATAAGTTTTTTTTTATACACTATGCTATGATCGCTCGGCGCTCTCCTCCCCGCACGCCCCGCAAGCGAAACGAACGAAACGACACGTCTGAACACGAGCCTGTGAGCGTTTTATTGCTGTTGTCTTTATCGTATTTTTTTCTACGGTGGACCTATGACTGCAACATGGAACACTTTATAGAAATCGTACGAAGATATCCATGCCCATGGAACACGAGTATAGTACAGTACATAATAAATGAATTATAACCCCAAAATAATTTAAATAAAAAGTAAGTTTAAAAACTAAAACCCGACTGCAGACAAATTCAAAATCCGGAGTCACACGTAATCTGTCCGATTTATTTAACATTACGGTGACTCCAGATTTCTAATTTGTCTATCTTTTTCTAATTTCAGATGAGAATATTTTCTTGTTTCATCCTTTTTAGAGCGTGATTTTTCAGTAGTCGGGTTTCAGTTTTTAAACTTACTTTTATGTAACCAAAATAACGTAGCGACTTCCAACGAGGGTATATATAGTGACTGGACTCGAGCGGTTAAGTCAGCCGACCGATCACCATGTTTGGCAAGCAGATTCCTTGGGATAAGCGAGCCAAATATCCAGGTGTGACGCTCGATGAGCACCTTACATTTTCAGAGCACATAAAGAAGGCTCGTTCGCGGCCCTACTTTGCTCTCAGTAGACTCCATTACGTTATGAATGCACGCAGCAAATTGTCCTTAAGTGCAAGTTACGTCTTTACACAGCTTGCATTCGGCCTATCATGACCTATGCGGGCCCAGTCTTCGCACACGTAAAGTCCCATCACATCCATAGGATGCAGACCCTCCAAAACCGTTGCCTCCGAAAGGTAGCGGGAGCCCCTTGGTTTGTTCGGAACGAAAACCTCCATTTAGACCTTAAAATCCCGACCACATCCGTCAGTTCTCGAAACGTCTTTCCAAGCGTTTTTTTGACACTGCCGTGAAACATCGCAACCCTCTGGTTGTCGCGTCCGCTAGTTATGTCCCTTCTAGACTCAGTAAGTAGTAGTGTTACTGTTGGCGTAGCTGAGCCTGTAGCTTTAAACTCCCCTTTTATTAATAATTACTCTGATTTGATCCAGCCTGTTGTTCCTTGTTGTCTTCCCCCCAGCGACGCCCTAAGCCGAGGTCCATACCCCACAGGGGGTGCCCTTAGCGTGCAGTCGCTTAGTTAATAATGCCCCTGGCTGGAGGCTTTGAGTTCGCTCAAGGCACCCACAGAATTGTCCGGTTAAGCAGTCTCGACCCCTAGTGGTCAACTGCGAGATGCAATTGTCCAAAAGAAAAGCGTTTAAGTCACTTCTGTTTTGCTTTCGTGGTGAACAGACGTACTCTCCGTGCTCTACCTTTCCTTTTTACCCTTGCTTTTTTTCTGGACCTCTGACATGTCCCGTGAATCGTGATTACTTTGGCTTGTGATACGGACCTCTGATTTGCACCGTGATTACTTTGGCTTGTGATACAGGACTTCCTTGGCTTGTGATTTTGGACACTTGTGTGTGAAGTGTGGTATGTGTGTTTGTTACTTCTTCACGCTCAAACGGCTGCACCGATTTGGATGAAATTTGGTATGTAGATAGCTTATACCCTGGATTAACACATAGGCTACTTTTGATCCCTGTCTACGCGGGTGATACCGCGGGGCGCAGCTAGTAATATATAAAAATATCAGGAGCAATCTTTATCTATCTCCTTCAACTTATTTTACAATTATACATCTTCTTCTTGATCAGCTCATATTTCACTGTCTATGGCTCAGCCAACTCTATAACTGTTATTTTATTTGAGTACTTATCGTATTGATTCATCATCTTCCTGCCCTTGCTCCATCTCAACATTCTCATCTCCGCTGCATGCAATCTTTTCAATTTAATTTTTTTCATACATCTTCTTCACGGCCCAGCATACCTATTGTTCATATACTTATCGTATTGATTATGCAGCACAAAATATACGATAAAACATTCTTTTTAGATGGCACGTAATTATGAAGATGTGAAGATGTTGCCGAGGACATTGAGCCCGACGGCTCTGACAGCGAAAGCGTCTCCTCCAACGCGTCGTCACAAAGGTAGGGAACCCAAGAATTAAAATCTAATTATTATTAAATAATTATTTAGTCGTATTCTTATTGTAGTGTTTCAAGAATTGAACGGTTTTTTTTTATAGATATTTTTGTTCCTTTAAAGCTCAACAGTTTCTTACTTCGTTGACTTGTCTCCGGATGGAGAGTGGACGGAGGAGACAGCTATTGAAAATAATTTCCCATTTACTGGCACCCCGGAGATACGGATATCGGAAGCATCTGCCAAAGGGCCTGTCGATTATTTTAAAGCTGTATTTAAAATTAGTTTTATGAACAGCCTGGCGGAAATGACAAATATGCATGCCCAAATTTTGTTGTCCAAGCCACTTAAGGCTAATTGAACGGTTTTTTTATAGATATTTTTCTTCCTTTAAAGCTCAACAGTCTCCTCCTTCGTTGACTTGTCTCCGGATGGAGAGTGGACGGAGGAGACAGCTATTGAAAATAATTTCCCATTTACTGGCATCCCGGAGATACGGATATCGGAAGCATCTACCAAAGGGCCTGTCGATTATTTTAAAGCTGTATTTAAAATTAGTTTTATGAACAGCCTGGCGGAAATGACAAATATGCATGCCCAAATTTTGTTGTCCAAGCCACTTAAGGCTAATTGAACGGTTTTTTTATAGATATTTTTCTTCCTTTAAAGCTCAACAGTCTCCTCCTTCGTTGACTTGTCTCCGGATGGAGAGTGGACGGAGGAGACAGCTATTGAAAATAATTTCCCATTTACTGGCATCCCGGAGATACGGATATCGGAAGCATCTACCAAAGGGCCTGTCGATTATTTTAAAGCTGTATTTAAAATTAGTTTTATGAACAGCCTGGCGGAAATGACAAATATGCATGCCCAAATTTTGTTGTCCAAGCCACTTAAGGCTAATAGCCGCCTAACAAAATGGAAAAATACTAATTTATCTGAATTGTGGACGTTCCTAGGAATTCTTTTTTTTATCGGCACCGCTAGGGCGAGTAAAATAGCAGACTACTTGAAAAAAGTAACTATGTTAAATTTAAGATTAATAAATATACGAGGTGCATTCAATAAGTACCTAGCCTCATCGCCAGAGGGCGCTGTAGTTTCAAAAGAGTTTTACCACAGTGTAGCACATTCTTTTTTAATTCTTTTTTCAAATTTTCATTCCAATCCCTTCATTAGTTATAATTTGACAACTTATGGAAGCGAACGTGTCGATCGGTTTTACAAAAATGGAAAAAGAGCAATATCGTTCGGTGATTCGATTCCTATTTTTGGAAGGGAAAACGCGCATCGAAATCAAAGAGCGCTTGGATGCTGTGTACGGTGACTCTTCTCCATCGATGGCCACAATCAAGAATGGGTTCAACGAGTTTGCACGTGGCCGTACGTCGGTTTTTGATGAACCACGTCCAGGTGCACCGAAAACAGCTGCTACGGAGGAAAACATAAAAAAAAATCCATGATCTCGTATTGGCAGATCGCCGATTGAAGGTTCGGGAGCTAGCTGAGACTGTAGGCATTTCAGAAGGAACAGTGCATCATATTCTTCACGAGGAACTCGGCATGAGAAAGCTGTCGGCGTGATGGGTGCCGCG
This sequence comes from Cosmia trapezina, assembly GCA_905163495.3. Classification (NCBI taxonomy): domain Eukaryota; kingdom Metazoa; phylum Arthropoda; class Insecta; order Lepidoptera; family Noctuidae; genus Cosmia; species Cosmia trapezina. The sequence continues at coordinate 21,928,017 of LR991027.1, forward strand.
TTTACTCACACCGGAAAACAAGCGCAACCGTGAGACCACATCGGAGACGTGTTTGGCGCTGTTTTAGCGGAATCCAGCGGAGTTTTTGCGTCGTTTTGTGACCGTCGATGAAACCTGGATCCACTGGTACACACCAGAGACCAAGGAGCAATCAAAACAATGGATCCAGACCGGGGAACGTGCTCCAAAGAAGGCGAAAACTGTAAAATCGACCGGAAAAGTTACGAGTATGGCCACCGTTTTCTGGGATTCACAAGGTGTGATCTACATCGATAACCTCGAGAAGGGTAAAACAATTACAGGGCTTTACTATGCCGAGTTATTGGGCCGATTCGACGCCGAATTAAAGAAAAAACGACCCCATCTGGCGAAGGAAAAAGTCCTGTTTCACCACGACAACGCACCGGTTCACACGTCTACCGTTGCCATGGCCAAATTGGTCGAATTACGCTACGAATTGCTGCCCCATCCACCGTATTCTCCAGATTTGGCCCCTTGTGACTTCTTTCTGTTTCCTAATCTGAAAAAATCACTCGCCGGGAATAGATATGGATCAAATGAGGAGGTCATCGTCGCCACGGAAGCCTATTTTGCAGAGTTTGACAAAAACTATTTTTCGGACGAGTTAAAAAAGTTGGAGCATCGCTGGGCTAAGTGTATCGAACTAAAAGGAGACCATGTTGAAAAATAAATTGCCACTTTTCTAAAATTTTCGTTTACTTTTTGTAGGCTAAGTATTTATTGAATGACCCTCGTATGTCTAGAGACAGATTTCTATGAATATGACTTTTTTTAATACAACTTATGAAAGTAGAATTAAGTATTCAAAAATTGATTATTTATTAAACTATTTAAATGATACCATGAAAAATTTAATATATCCAGACAGGGAATTGTGTATTGACGAGTCAATGGTAGGATTTAGAGGGAGAACAATGTTTAGACAATATATAAAAAATAAAAGACACAAGTATGGCATTAAATTATATGTTTTGGCCGATAGTCCATAGGATTCATATCTACAAAGGTTCGAATGATATTGAAGTTGGTGGTAAAGGACATGTAGACAAAGTGGTTATGAGACTAATTAATAATTATTTAAATAGCGGCCTTTCAACAATTTTTATAATAGTGTCCAGTTAGCAGAAAGAAATATTATTATTAAAAAAGACATACTGCGCACTGGAACTTTGCTAGCCAACAGAAAAAGAAACCAAAATATGTCGTAATTAAAAAACTTTTAAAAGGTAGAAATATTTATAGGTACAATGGAAAAGGTGTTTGTATCTGTAAATGGAAATACAAGAGAGATGTGCTCACTATATCCACTGAGCATTCACCCCACTTGATGCCAGGGGAAACAGGCGTGGTCGTGTGGTCAATAAACCAAATATGGTTATAAAGTACAACAAATACATGAATGAAAGGTGTTGATCGACACGACCAAATGTTATCGTATTATCCAAGTGAGCACAAATCAATGCGATGGTATAAATTCGCATTCGGGCGTGGCAGCGGATCTGAGCCAGGGTACCCTCTGATACCGTGACCTGCAGCAGTATGGTAGAAAAACTGGTCCTGGCAACCGCGGCAGGTCTCGGCTAGTGTTGCCCAAATTCAGTCTTGGTCTTGTTCTTGCGTTTTTGCAAGACCAAGACCAAGAACAAGACCGCGTATTTTTAGCAAGACCAAGACCAAGACTGACCGTGCAAGACTTGAGCAAGAACAAGACATAGCCTGCAAGACTCTTGCGTCTTGCAGCTAGGACTTAGCGCTATTTCACTGAGTAGTTAGGTGTAACAGTTCGGTGTATAGGTAGGTACGCTTAGGAATTCTATGAGACGCAAAAAACTGTATCAAAGAATATGAAAAACTGGACCTATGCGCATTACGACTAATACCATAAACATAGCGAATAAAAAAATATCTATTAAAATCAAACTGAGTGCATGCATAGTTATGTTTTAACCATCGGCACTTTGATAATGCGGCATCAAAGGTTTTGTACTTACTTCTCAAAGAAATTTGCCGCTTTTCGGAAGTACATGGTTATGATACACGCGCCGGCGGCTTCTTTTGAAATCTAAAACAATCGTTGCCGCCACGCCGAAATCATAACATTTGTGACACTATTTGATTGCCTCCATAGGGCGTAGGTATACTCATGCAAAATAATTTCGAATTTTTTTAAGAGTACCTACAGGTGTTCCAAAGAATAAATAAGTTTCAGAGTGCTTAGAATGAAAATGAATACATTATACTGATCACGCAAGTAGTATTATGATTAGGATAAAATGGTAAGGATAGGTAGTAGATGTCATATTAATTCATTCTAGTAAGTATATATTATAATATTGATTACTTATATGGTTTTAAACTAATTACTTAGGTACTATTATTGTACATTTAGTCATTATATTTCTTAAGTTTTTACAAGAAAAAATAGCAAAAAAGTGTTCAAATATCACCCGTTTAATAAATATTGTAGCCACTTTTAAATATACTTGAAACGTGTAAAAAAATTCTACAAAACTAATAAAATAATATAAAAAGCGTAGGTACTTACCTACTAATAAAATAAAAAGCCTGCGATAAGAGTTTTGTATTACTTACCAGCCCGAATATCTCTGAGAGAGATGATGAGAGTAAGTATTTACTAGCTGTGCCCGCGACTTCGTCCACGAGGAATAGTAACTTTGGAGGTATAGTGACGTTCAGGACTTATTTATTTATTTTAAAACTTCTGTCATCAAACATACAAACGAACTCTTCAGCTTTATAATATTAGTATAGATGTACGCCAAAACATTCACTTATATGTAAAGAATAGTGATTGGCACTAATTCTATTTTATTCACGCGTCGCGTCTGTACAAGTAGGTAATATTTAGTGTGTTTGTACGCCGCACGCGGCATTGTTTGATTTGCGGCGGCATCCTTTTCATAGAGCCGGCACGTGGCGAGGCGGCGCGGTAGAAAGCAAGGAAACGTACTATAAATAAAGGAATTATTTTAATTCCAGTCATTTCCAATTGAGCTGTGCTTCGAGTCTAACTTAATAATTGTTTTTACTAATTCTCGTTGTTTTCTAAAAACGTATCACGTGTACAATTTAATATGAGTGACGAAGATTCAAATTATTCTAGTCCGAGTAACGAGAGTTTGAGTCACAGATCTAAAAGACCCAAAAGCAAATTTGAGGAGTTTTTCGAAATAATTCATGCATCCCAAACTGCCTTCTGTAAATTGTGCCAACATAAAAAGATTGAAATAAAAATGAAAAACAGAAACACTTCAGGCTTAAGGAAACATCTAATATCTTTCCACAAAAAGGAATCAGAAATATTTCTTCCTGTTAAACCAAAATTAAGTGGAGATATCACAAGCTTTTTAGTAACCGCTGGAAGAAGTGGACAGGTAAGAATATTTTTTTAACAGTTAAAAGAATTTTAACTCCGCGTAGCTATTCATGCGATACTTTCAAAAACGCCATTAACTTACGTAAGTATTTTTGAGTTAGTGGTGTTTTCATCTAGGGGTGCGACATATTAAGTATGTAATTATCGTCTTAAATATTTTTTATAAACACCCATATTTTCATTTAATCGGCCAGTAACAACTAAGTACTTTATTTTGGTAAATTACAGTACAGTGCAACCTTAATATAACAAATATCAATTTAACGATTTTCTCGATTTAACAACAACAAACCTCCTCCTCTTATACGCTCAAACCTAGTATGTTTTAAATAATAACACAAGATTTATTGTTTTGTTTCAGTCGGAAAACAGCAGTGACAACATCACGACAGCTACAGTTGATTGGGTGGTGAAAAAATATCTTCCCTTCTCATTTTTCGATGACGAAGCTACACAAGTATATTTTCGACGTATTTGCCCTAATATGGTGTTTCCTAAAAGGTCTACACTTAGAAGGAAAGTCAAAGAGCGATTTGAAGAGCTCCAATTGAATCTCAAGGAACGACTTCAACAATTATCATCTAAAATGTCTTTTACCATTGATGGGTGGACGTCAATTGCTGGTAGGAGTTACTACGGGGTTACTATTCATTATATAGACAACGAATGGAAGTATCAATCTGTAGTTCTTGATTTTATACCATCACGCGGTCGACATACTGGGGAAGATATTGCAACGATTTTCCATGAATGTTTATTGGAATATGGCATAATTGATAAAATACAAGGTATCACGGTCGACAACGCAACTGCAAATACCAAATTTATGTATGAACTGGGCAAACAGCTGCCGCCACACTTTGATTCAGACAATCAACATTTCCGGTGCTTTGCTCACATTTTAAACCTTGGTGTACAAGATTTATTAAAGACCTTAGCATTACACTGTGAGTCTGACACTAACGCGCAAGATCAGCAGTACGAAGACTATGCAGGCGAAACTGAGGATGAGGAAGATGAAGAATCTGCACCAAATATTGCTGACTCGCGTACATCTGTAACAAAGTTACGCAGTATTTCCAGTAAAATAAAAAGAAGTGAGATAGTGAAGAAGAAGTTTCAGTCTGCTTGTGAAGCAGCTGGCGTGCCATCAAATCTAAATGCCATTCTTGACTGTCCAACGAGATGGAATTCCACACATGATATGATTGGATTTGGTTTAAAAGTGAGAGCGGGCATTGACATATTGTGCAGTTCTGTCACCGAATTAAATGATTTTCAAATCACAGCTAATGAATGGCAGGTACTCGAAAAATTACATAAATTTCTAATAAACTTTAAACTTTTAAGTACAAAACTTGGTGGAGACAAATATGTTACATTACCGCTAGTCATTGTATCATTCAATCTCTTGCTAGATAAAATTGAATCCATGGTAAAACAGTTAGATGAGAAACCTAATCGATCTGAAGTGGATGAAAGGCTCATTCTAGCTTTCCAAGCAGCTCGAGACAAAATGCTTAAACATTACAAGAAGAGCAACTGGATTTATTGTACTTCTTTAATTTTAGACCCAAGGCATAAGGCTCAGACTTTTGACCTGACAATGTGGGGGAAGCAACTTAAAACAGAAAGTCTGCGCAAGTTCAATGAACTTTATGAAGAATATAAAAGTCTACACTCACTGAACAAATCTCTGGAATTACCAGAAAAAGAAAATAAAGTATGTGATGAAGATGAAGACGTAATAGACTTTGATAAACTCTATGAATGTCCCTCGACGTCATCTGGATCTTGTCTTCAAGGCTTAGTGATAGACGAGTTGGAGGAGTACCTGAGAAAACCAAGAACTGCCAGCTCGGAAGACATTTTAGATTGGTGGAGGACGCATGAGACAGAGTATCCGATTTTATCGAAAATGGCCCGTGATTTTCTCTCAATACCTGCAACTTCAGTACCTGCTGAGAGGTTATTTTCTAAAGCATCATTAGTAATTAGAAAACATAGAAATAGGTTAAGTGATGAGTCAGCCAGATGGTTACTTTGTATTAATTCTTGGTCAAAAAAATTGATATAAAGTATCATAACCTAATGATAAAGCTGTTGATTTGTGTTGTATTTTATTTTTTATTCAAATAAATGATAAATCGTAAAACTCTTTTATTAAATTTCTTATAAGTTGAGGGTTCAATCTCTTTCTAGACAGATAAGTATTGTTCTTTAAAATACAGTCAAGTTATTGTAATTAATTTGTTTTTTTACATGTTTTAGCAAATGTAAGCTTATAAATCATAAATGTTTATTAAGAAACAGTTACTTCCATGGAAAACGACATATAGGTCAGTTGATTTTTCGAATTTCTTATCAAATCTTCAGTTATTTATTAATCTGCTTGATCTTTACTATGGCTATGTTAATTCAAGCTCACAATGTTCCAATTCTAATACGTTTTTCTAAGATTTAAAGTTAACTTTAATAAATAGTAATAGACTAATAGGTAATTGCAAGACTCTTGCTGCAAGACCAAGACCAAGACCAAGACTGGGAGCGCAAGACCAAGACCAAGACCAAGACCAGGTGTATTGGCGCAAGACCAAGACCAAGACTGGCTAAGTCTCGTCTTGTTCTTGCATTTGGGCAACACTAGTCTCGGCGCGCTCGTGCCGCGGTCGCTGACGTCGCACAACATCGCCGAGCGCACTTCTGGCCAGCGCGACTGACGCAGCCCCGGATGAGCTCCGTGCATTGACAACGCGCCATTTTTTTAAAATATTTTTTAAATTAATAATGTTAGTACAATGATGTCATCCGTTCCTGTCTTCAGTTACGAAGTTGATTATAAATTACAGGCTGTCATCACAAAAACTACAAATACCAAGTTTCATCAGAGTCAAGTCATTCCTTAGAATCATATAGGGAAAAAGTACTGCTTGAACTTCTTCCCACTATACCTGACACATTGGCGCCTCGAAAAGCAAGACACATGCCCAAAGAAATAGATAGAAATGCCAATAGGTGTCTTAAAATGTGCAGATGTGTCAGGTGCTGGGAAAGAGACAAAAAAAACGGAAAGACGCTAAAATAATTTGCCCGGATTGTGATGTCGGTCTTTGTATTTCCTGCTACGGTCCTCACCACGACGAAATGCCTAAGTCATACATCAGAATCAGCAATACAACTCCATAAGTCCTCAAATCTCATAATTTCGAAATTTAAATCATCAAAAAAATCATAAGAATAAAAGAAATCATGAGATTTGATTTTTTTCAACCGCGCATATGCGTTCATAGCACCACACGAAATACTTATTGAACGCGCATAAGCGTTTGCCGCACAGGGTTTGTGAGCTCTTACGAGTATTATAGCATTTTCAGAAAATTCGCTAATAATTCAGCAGACAACATGTTATGCAACATTAAATATATAAACTTCAGAAATAAGAATAATTCATATTAAAAAATGTAAGCGAATAAAAAAGAAAATGAATAAAAGACAGAATACTATATTATGTACTGTTAAAAAAAAATATGGTAACATTATTTCTATTGTCATTCATTCACTCGTTCTAAATTTTGAGCTACGATTTAAATCATTGACATTCGAGACTCGACCATTTCCTACCGATACCTGCAACTGCAAGAATTTTGGCAGTCGTTTCGTCGTTTTTATTATTTTGTGCAAATATTTTTTATAATATGATGAGCTCTTGGGGCCGAGCGTTACGCCGCGTCGTTTGTTGTGGGCCTGAGAAACATCCACCAATGAGTAAGTATCAAAATGAATATTTTCATGTAAGCAATATTGTATTGAATACGTCAATCTATTATTAAATGTTTTTTTCATTTCAGAACTATTTATGAAACGGTGGAGGTAGAGCAGCACCAGGGGGTCTACTCCATAAGCACGAAGTCCGTAGTTTCGGCCTTCGTTACGGGCGTTTTCTACTTCGTATCACCTACGGACGTATGATTGGTTCGAGGCCCGAACGAAGTTTGAATGGCAACACGATACGACAGTTGTCCCTACTCCCGATGTGTTTTAGCCCTTCCGAAAAATTTAACTTTTACACTTGTTTTGATGGATCGTTAAGTCAGACGGACGCACAGTATCCGACCTAGAACAAGCCAGGTGGACAAAAGTCAATTTCAAATTCCCGGAAATTTGTACTTTCTACCTGTAAACAACACCCCTAATCCTCTGTTTCTAAGAATTGTTTACGTCTAACATTCCATACTGATGAGTCATCGTTTCTGCTAATGAGGTAATGAGGTAAATTCAATTAAAGAATTAAGTCAGTTGCATTTTCGCGACACTTGCACTAACATCTCATGGTGGCAGTTCTAATTTTGTGGAAAGTTTTAGTGATGGATTTTACTTCTGAAGGTATGTACTATATTATTTTCTTATTAGAATCTTTCAATGTGTCATACACATTCATAAATTAGACTATATGTGAATACACAAAAAAAAACAATGTTTTTCTTTGTTTTCGAACTTATCAGGCTTGGAAAAGCCATGTATCCTCTTGTATCCACTCTGAATTTTTGATATGTTTTAGCTACATGGCTTTAGATGATTATGACATATATTTTATGTAGCACACTTGAGTACAACATTTTTGTTTCTTTTTTTGCAGAAAAGCTTTGCTCTATTAGTAAAATAGAGTTTTTCGAAGAGTGGCTTAAGCACGAAAAAGACGAAAGAAATGATCGTCTATTTGAATTTATTTTGTCCAAGTGTGATTTCTCTGACATCACTGAAGAATGTCAAAGGGAAATTAAGATGAAATTAGCCAGCATTTCTTCGAAAATTGCTACCAAGTGGGTGTCTTCAGGAAAGTCGAAAGAGCGTTTCCTGAATAAGAATAAGTTATGGCTGGCAGACGAGAAGATCGAATTCTGCCTGCGATTGACTCAACCGCAACCTTCTACCTCATCCGCTGACCTTTCTCGACCCGGAAGACCTAAAAAAGTCTTTGAAGATTCGTCCTTTAAAACTAAGAAACGTAGAGTTGCTGATCTAGTTCAATCGCGGAGTGTTGGGGAATTAATGACTACATGCCTGCTACTGTGCATAAATTGCTTATTCACAGTACAGAGGTGATTAAGACGGCAATAGTTCCAATAGGGCAGCTTTCAGAGGAAGCCCAGGAAGCGAGAAACAAAGATTGCCGGAGATTTAGAGAGCACAACACCAGAAAGTGCTCTCGTCTAGCCACGAATAGAGACTTGCTCAATATGTTGATTATAACGTCTGATCCTCTGATCAACAGCCTCCGGGAAGTACCGAAAAAAAAGTCTAATAAATTGTGCGCGGAGGTCTTAAAGCTCATCATAGCTCCCACTATAGAGCGTCGACTCCAACTGCAACCAAGACCTCCACAAACTCAGGAAGACAATCTTCTATCGGATTCATCGGATTCTGAATCCGATGATTCCGATATTTGATTTGATATTGAGAATTCGTTTTAATGTAAATAGATAGTGTTAGTCCTCTAGAGTTAGATTTATAATTTTTGTATTTAATAGTTATGTTAGTGTAAGGTTGTATAATTATAATATATAATTAGCACAATTCCTATGCATTTTCTTTAAAAAAAATATCGGTCAGCAACAGAAGTCGGTTAACATTGCTACTTTTTGGCATCATCATCTAAATTAACACAAAATGATTCGATAAAAGCTTTTTTTTCGTTTAACTGTTAAGAGTTAATGTTCTTAAAATTTTAAGTACCTCTGTTCCGATTTGAATTAAATATTTCACTTATGAATTAAGATTAAAAACTGCAAGTTAAAAAAAAAGTAGGTATATTTATTAGCCATCTCACAAGCATTAGGTTGCTTAGCTCGGGACCAGATGGCGTTGTGTGAAATGTCAAAAAAAAAAGACTTTTGTTGCTGACTGTACTATATAAATAACTAATTTATAGTTAAAGTTCCAAAACCATGAAAAAATATTTCTGTCCACCTGGCTTGTTCCACGCCGGACACTGTGGGACGGATAAACGGACGGACGGATGAACGGACGGACTTAGGGAGTAGGCCCCCAGGTCCGCGACGTGGCGAGCGCGCTGCAGTATGTGGTGGAGGCGGTGGACGAGGTATTGTATATACCGTTATTCATTGTTTAGAGATTAGAGACACTTTTGTCAAAAATTAGCTATGCCGTAATCTGTCAGAGGCCCTTTTGGTGATTTCAAAATGAGATCTTAACTGTCACTTTGAATGTAATGAGAATAATAATATGATGAGAATAATAATAATACCTACACGCCAAATTTTTAAGTTCACTCGAAACCAAAATATGATTTCATTTCACATTATTTGATTTCATTTTATTTTTATTTCGACAGATGCGGCGAGTGTTGCTCCCAATCGCCGACGTGTGGGAGAGCATGCGGTGGTTGGAGCTACACCTGCACCCGTTGCTGTTGTGCAGGCCGGAAGACGGCATTTATATGGACACGCTGTGAGTACTTACTTGCTCAACTGCACATCAAATGTGATCTACCAACCTATCAAATCATCATCTACCTAGCCTTATCCCAACCATGTTGAGGTCAGCTTCCAGTCTAACAAGATGCAGCTCAAGCAAAGGTACCAATGTTTTACATAGAGCGACTGCCTATCTGACCTCCACAACCCAGTTACCGGGTACACAATACCCATTGGTAAGACTGGTTGTCAGGCTTTCCGCTTCTCAAGACCCGTAACAACAAGCCTTTGAAGATGACATGTGCTGACGGTAATGAGGTTTTCGAAAAATTTATAGAGTTTAAGGAGTATGCTGAAAACAAAGTGGTAAGAAGCTGAAGACTTTATGCACGGATAACGGCTCCGAGTTCGTCAACAAACGGATGTATTCTATTCAACTTTCAAAGATCTACAAATGACAGCCGGGACCAACGGCTTTCAGAGGGCCAATTCTCGTACCTAAAAACGTTCAAATTCAAGTCGCAATCTCATGCCAGCGACAATCAAATGTCAAAAATGTAGGTAAATGCTATACAATTTTTGACAGATTGAGACTGAGATGAGATTGTGAACGACGTTAAAAATACGGGAATTGCCCCTCAGATGTACAGTCAGTCAATGAGTCAGTCAACACAAGCCCCCCTGGCTTGTCCTGACTGACTCATTGATTGTCTCATCAACGCCCAGCCCTTCGATCTAGAAAGCTGAAATTTTACACAGATGTTCCCTTTATAATTTAGACAAGGAATAAGGAAGGAATTCCTGGTAGTACGTTCCCGTGGGATATTTTCCGACATCCACGCTGGCGCAGCCACGGGCAAAAGCTTGTAATATATAAAAATATCGGGAGCAATCTTTATCTATCTCCTTCAACTTCTTTTACATAATTATGCATCTTCTTTTTGATCAGCTCATATTTCATTATCTATGGCTCAGCAAACTCTCCATCTGCTACTTTATTTCAGTACTTATGGTATTGATTCATCATCTTCCTACCCTTGTCCCATCTCAACATTCTCATCTCCGCTGCATGCAATCTTTTCAATTTCAATTTTTTCATCCATTTTCACGGCCCAGCATACCGATTGTATATACAGGGTGTTTCTATTAAGGTGTCAATCCAATGCGAGCTGATAGCAGAGTACCATACCTATCGATTTAACCCCATGTATGTTCTACGATTTTTTGTAGTTTTCGAGTTATTTTGGATCCCTCATTTCATATCAATGGTAGTGGTTAAGGATAGTAGTAGGTATAAAACTTATGTTTTTATTATCAACTGAGCTCTGCTTAAACGTAGAGGAATAGTAAATATCAGGATTGACAAAAATATGCAGATATATAAATTCTAAAATAAGAAAATCGTGAAGGTAAGAATGACGGGTGAATTGCTTCAGAATTGAATATGTTATATATGAAAGGAATGTACCAGCAATGTACTAGAACGTACCTTTAATGAAATTCAATGTACCTCCATGAAATAAGAACAATTACAATAATAAAGTGAGCCGCAGACCTGACAATCTGAATGACGGGTGTACCCTGATAAACAATGTTATAGATATCTTATGGTTATCTAATGTTTACCAGAGGAATGTACCTGCAATCTACCTCCTGAAATATAATCTGAACATATAATGCGACTAATAAATAACGAGAAAATCAATAAAACAAATTTTTTCATAGCAATATCGCACCTCCGCTCAATAAGTGTCGTAAGTCAAAAAATCAAACTTTCCAGGAAGGAGGTTTGTGCTAAACAGACTCCGTGGCAGCCCCAGCAGCATTCTATGCGCTATAGCCGGGAGACATGACAGCCCGTTGGTGAGGTCACCTACAACACGTGTCTGTGTTATTACAGTCCCCGTGACCCCGTCACGAGAAGCTATAAATTTTGTAAACACAGATTCAGGCGTTCGCAACCTTTGGATCAAATAAAAAAAAAACAGTTTTGTAATGATTTTTATATAGGCGTGAGTTTACTTCATAATTGTGGCCCAAATATTCTTTGATTCTTAAAAGGACAGATTCTCATATGGACAGATTCTCAAAAAGACAGATTCTCAAAAGGACAGGAGTACACGTAAGCAGATAAAGAGAAAAATGAAACGTTTAATAATTTTATTAATTGGTGGCACCGCTATATTTTCCTGTCTACCCTTGATTCAATCACTAAAGTAAGCGGGTGGCAAGACTCAAGACGTTGCAAGTACTTTATAGTTGATAAACCGCTCCTTAAACATTCAGATACAATGTTTTCAATTTTACCCACTATCGACTAAAATATCACTATCACAATATTAGACACCAATAGTGACGCCACATTGCAACCTCCAACAGTACCTAATTATTTAGAAACTGTGGAAACAGTGTCCGAGATATTTCCTTCTACTGTCCTTATGAGAATCTGTCCTTACGAGAATCAAGGCAAATATTTACGTTCCATGAGTTAGACGCTGTGGTTAGTACGCGTTTCAGTGCCACAAAACATTAGACGACAGCACTTTATATCGCTAAAATATAACGCGACCAAGTAAAAGTGCTCGTTAGTTTCGTATTACACATACGTTACTTTGAGTTGATTGCAAGAATTGTCGCTACGTAACTTAGTAAAAGTTCTTTATTTACAAAATTTATGGTTTCTCGTGACGGGGACTTTAGTTAAGTACTAACATAGGTTAAGACTATTTTTACTATAACCTAATGGATGTTTGTTATCTGAATAAATTAATTATGATATTTTTACATAGTTACATGTGATTTGATAAATAAAACAAAAAATAAGAAGGAAATAATATTATTTTATTTATTTTCATTTTTTTTACACTTCTTTCATGAAGGTTGAGTAAATGTACTCAACCTTTATGAAAGCAGTGAAAAAAAATGTAGATTAAAAACTTAATCTAAAAACCACGTTTTTATGCATTTCCTTGTCTAACCAATACTGAGTGCAACAACTAGGTCATGGTGGACTTTAAAACGGACTAACTTAATTAAAGCGTGTTAACAATTTCGTGTCTGTACTGTTGACTGATGAGGAGTTGGGATCGTCTGCAGCTAATCCTGGGTGCAGCAACTAGGTCATGGTGGAATTTAGAGAGGACTGTCACAATTAAAGCGTATATAAAATTTCGTGTCTGTACTGTTGACTGTTGAGGAGTTCCCTCGTCTGAAGCCAATCCTGGATGCAGCAGCCAGGTCATGGTGAATTTAGAATGCATTGTCATGGATTTGTGAGCATGGATATCCTGAAAATTTCAGCTGAATATAATCGGGAACTGCTCGAAATTTGAGTTGCAAGAGGCCACCCGGAAGGCCGGAACAACAGACAAGCAAGAAAGTGACATAAGAGCGTGACGACTGATGAATTGTCCATACAAACGTAATACATATCTAAATCATTTGCAGTTTGACCATATTTCCACCATAATATGCTGATATTCGGATTTAGACAGTATTTATCCAGGTTCCTTCCTTCATTTATTTTTTTATTATTTAAAAACTTACCTAAAATGAGGTTTGAGCGAATTGCATTTCGAAATAAATGTAAAAAATATATATATAAATACTAAACCCGCATAGGTCATGATTGGGAGAATACACGCTGTATAGATGCGCAACGTGGTGGACCTGCTGTACGCAGGTGTTGGGTTCGAAACTGCTCGTTAGGAATTAGGCTCTTTGTCTCGGCATAATCTTTGAGGAAATAAGTCTCTCATAGATTTTGAGGACATTGAGCAGACTGATGAGGTGAAAAAAAAAACCGGCCAAGTGCGTGTCGGACCATGCACAATGAAGGGTTCCGTACTTGAAAAGAATTTATCCCAAAAACAAACTTACATTGGATCCCAAAAAAGATTTTTTTATGTCAAAAAATTACAAATTCACAATTTTCGGACTTTTTCGTTTACTTGTGCTGCGAGACCTTGCTTCTTGCCAAATTTCATTATTCTAGGTCAACGGGAAGTAACCTATAGGTTTTGATTTACTTGCGACAGTTGCGAGTATCAAAATGTGTCGCAAAAGGGCCGTATTTTTTATTGCGTTGACTTAGACGCCTGATTTTTTTAGGACTCTAAGGGACAATAGACTTACGTATTTGATATTAATTTCAACTTGATATCTCCACGCGTCCTTGAGAAAAATGGTCTTGACAGACTGACAGACTTGAACATTTTTTTTATGTGATAGAATTACAAATTAACAAATTTCGGACTTTTTCCTTTATTTGTGTTGTATGACCTTGCTTCTTACCAAATTTCATGATTCTAAGTCAACGGGAAGTACCCTATAGGTTTTGATTTACTTGCGAGCATCAAAATATGCCACATAAATGGCCCTATTTTTTTATTGCGTTGACTTAGAAGGTTGATTTTTTTCAGGACTTCAAGGGACCATAAATCTACGTGTTTGATATTAATTTCAACTTGATACCTCCACGCGTTCCTGAGAAAAAGGGTCTTGACAGACTGACAGACAGACAGACGGACAAACAAGTGATCCTATAAGGGTTCCGTTTTTTCCTTTTGAGGTACGGAACCCTAAAAATATGTGGGCTTAAGAAACTTCTGATTTGCCCCCCCTGGGCCAAAAGCTGGGTACGCCCATGACCACGGAGTCTGTTTAGCACAAACCTCCTTCCTGGAAAGTTTGATTTTTTGACTTACGACACTTATTGAGCGGAGGTGCGATATTGCTATGAAAAAATTTGTTTCATTGATTTTCTCGTTATTTATTAGTCGCATTATATTTTCAGATTATATTTCAGGAGGTAGATTGCAGGTACATTCCTCTGGTAAACATTAGATAACCATAAGATATCTATTACATTGTTTATCAGGATACACCCGTCATTCAGACTGTCAGGTCTGCGGCTCACTTTATTATTGTAATTGTTCTTGTTTCATGGAGGTACATTGAATTTCATTAAAGGTACGTTCTAGTACATTGCTGGTACATTCCTTTCATATATAACATATTCAATTCTGCAGCAATACACCGGTCATTCTTACCTTCACAGAAAATCACAACATTTCAGATACACCACTTTCAAAGACCGAGTTCAGCAAATAATGCCCTATTTAGTACATTCTTGTTCAAAGTTGACCCAAAAAAAAAGATATAATTTTTTAAGCCATCATCTCGTTGAATCAGGAAAAATATCGAAAAAAAATTATAACTCGAAAACTACTAAAATTCGTAGAACATACATGATGGTTAAATCGATAGGTATGGTACTCTGCTATCAGCTCGCACTGGCTTGACACATTAAAAGAAACACCCTGTATACTTATCGTATTGATTATGCGCCACAAAATGTACGATAAAACATTATTTTTAGATGGCACGTAATTAAGCAATCTTCGGAGAGGATGTTGCCGGTTACATTGAGTCCGACGGCGAAAGCGTCTCCTCCAACGCGTCGTCATCTAATTATTATTCAATGATTATTTGGTCGTATTCTTATTGTAGTGTTCGTTTCAAGCGTTGAACGGTTTTTTTATATATATTTTTTCTCCTTTAAAGCTCAACAGTTTTCTCCTTTGTTGACTTGTTGATGGAGAGTGGACCGAGGAGACAACTTTTGAAAATAATTTCCCATTTACTGGGACCCCCGAGATAAGGATATAGGAAGCATCTGCCAAAGGGCCTGTCGATTATTTTAAAGCTGTATTTCGTTTTATTACGAGCCTAGCGGAAATGACAAATATGCATGCCCAAATTTTGTTGTCCAAGCCACTTAGAGAGAAGTGTGTAAGAGGAATGTAGCAAGGAAACAGCTGGTTCTGAATAATGTGGTTTAATTCTCACCAACAACCAATTCACACCATCAATCCGTCAGGCAGGAGCACGTTGTTAGTTCGACCTGTCGCGGCCCGATCGTAGAAGGAAGTGAAAGAGAAAAAAGGGCATTCTAGCAAAGATGGCTGCGCGAGCTTACGCTAGTGATGCCTTTTTAGTAAGTAGTATTTTAGTGTTGGGATTCCAACATGCTCCGGCCTTACGAGAGGAACAAGAGAAACAATAATCAGCTAGTTTTTAGCTACATTAAGCTAGTAAAATTAAAAATATCAATAAACATTATCATCTATAGGTAAGATACAAAGTTTTGTAACAGATCGCACATGGGTATTTCCCTTCGAATTTGTGACCTCTACTGCTCTTACATGACCATCATGGCCAGGAAATATTTTAGTAACTCGGGCCATAGGCCATGACATTATGGGTAGATTATCTTCCTTTAAAATAACAATTGTGCCTATCTTAATATTAGGCAAGACATCAAACCACTTAGGTCTATTTTGTAATGTATTAAGATATTGTTTATACCACATCTTCCAGAAGGATTGTTTAATTTGATTACATAATTGCCAAAACTTGAGTCTATTTTGAGGAACAGTAGTTACGTCATTTTCAGGATACATTGTTAGTGAATTTCCTATTAAAAAGTGACCTGGTGTTAGGTAGCTAAAATCATTTACATCAGATGACATAGGAATCAGAGGTCTGGAGTTCAATATGCATTCTATCTCTATTAATACAGTGTTTATTTGTTCATAGGTTAACAATTGCTTTTGTAATACTCTTCTTAGAAAATATTTAGTACTTTTCACAGCAGACTCCCACAGACCGCCAAAGGTTGGGGAATATGCTGGTATAAAGTGAAAATTAATGCCTCTTTGGGCTGCAAATTGACATACTTGTCTTTGGTGATTTTGTGAAGAGTGTAATTGATAAAGCTCAGTTAATTGGTTCCTTGCGCCTTTGAAGGTACTAGCATTGTCAGAGTAGATTTCTTTAGGCAATCCTCGTCTAGAAATAAATCTTCTAAGGCAAGCGAGGTAAGCATCTGAAGTAAGATCTGATGTGAGTTCGAGGTGAACTGCCTTTGTAGCGAAACACACAAATATACAAATGTACCCTTTTCCTACCACGGAAACGTCTCACGCGCGATAGTTTAATATCAATAGGCCCAGCGAAATCTACACCGACTTTTTCAAAAGGGCGACTCATAGCAGTCACTCTGTCAACTGGCAAGGAACCCATCAGCTGTTTGGAGGCCTTTGCCTTCTGTCTGAAACATATTATACATTTATGAATTAACTTTTTGACATACATTAGTCCATTAGTTATCCAATATTTTTGATTTAGACAAATTTTCATAACTTTAATTGCAATTTGCAGCCAGGATGGCAACCAATACCCAGTTTACTGGAAGAAAACCTCCAATCCAGCGTGGACAGCCCGCTAGTGGAGTAAACCGAGGAAGCAGAAATCAGAGGAGAGCATATGAACACCAACAAACTGCCTCTTTTGAAAATGATTGGGCTAACGGTCGCGAGTTCGACGATCGCCCCCAAAAACCTCGAAGCCGCACTAATCGTAGTGCAGGTTGGAAGAGTAAGGAAAAAGAGACGAAAGAAGCGAGGACAGATACCGCTACGTCTTATGATTTTCGAGCAAAGGAGGAAACAGCGCCCGTAGACGAGCCGCTTTACGATCTGGGACCACACACAAGTTCTATCCCTGTCCAAGAGACATATTGCCAGAACTTTGAGTTCGGTGGCTATGTAGATCAGATTGAGCGCACTTATGAAGCGCTAAGAGGAGTGGACCCCCGTCTGGACCGCCGGATGCCCTTCTCGATGTTCCAGCATTCGATGGCGACAATACTAAACTGTTACTTAATGGACCTCACACTGGATAATGGCGAGAGAAAACTCGATTCAGCCCGTTGCCAGGATCTTTTGCCGGAGGATTTGTGTATCCCGGACAACTTATACCATTACGTCACGAGTGTCTGCAATACGACCACCGTGGGCGGTGAGGAAGTGAAGTTTAATTTGCCCGAAGCTGCAGTGCCCCAAGCCGCTGATGATGAAATTCCAGCTGGATCATTCGGGCCAATAAATCCTGAAAACCATAATTTATACGAGTGCTACATTTCACCACTCGTTACGTCGAATAGAGTCCTCAACTCCCGACGACACCAAAACGAACCTGAGATACCACCACTACCTGCTGTTTTAGTCCCACCAGGAGCAGTACCAACCACGAACCTACTAGGACATGGGCCAGCGGATGTTCTTCCTGCCGAGGCTAGGCCCCGAATAGAAGGGTTTGATTTCCCTGATGGTGATTCTGTTGCTGCCAGATTACGGATATGTCCCGAACTTATGAGCCGTGTGAACACCGTGCTTTTTGAGCTTCGCGGCCGGTTTAAAATGCGTGACATGGGAAGGTCTTCACCCACAATGCGCAACTATTTGAAGCCCAAGACGCTTCCAAGCAGCGTACAGTTTGTACGGGTTAGCGAAAATACACCTGACTTGCAAAAATTAACCAAAAAGCAATGTCAGATCAGGAGCTCAGCAGCATTTGGATCGAACACTGCTGGGTTTAACAATGTGACCGTTCTCCACAGAGAGAGGACGAATCATGCGAGAGGCGCCTGTTACCTAATTAACGGCGCTATTCCGCAGGGGTGGCTTGCTACAATCAACAACAATTTCAACATGGTAGGCCCCTTCGCCCCAACAGTAGGTGCCAACAATCCGGCGATTCGTGTGACGAAGTTCATCTCACACTCGCCTGGTGGCACTAGAATTACCGCTGTAGATAACTACATAAAGCGGAATTTCTACATCCGGCTCGAAGGACCATAGAGAGAAGTGTGTAAGAGGAATGTAGCAAGGAAACAGCTGGTTCTGAATAATGTGGTTTAATTCTCACCAACAACCAATTCACACCATCAATCCGTCAGGCAGGAGCACGTTGTTAGTTCGACCTGTCGCGGCCCGATCGTAGAAGGAAGTGAAAGAGAAAAAAGGGCATTCTAGCAAAGATGGCTGCGCGAGCTTACGCTAGTGATGCCTTTTTAGTAAGTAGTATTTTAGTGTTGGGATTCCAACACCACTTAAGGCTAATAGCCGCCTAACAAAGTGGAAAAACACCAATATTTATTTATTTATTTTATTTATTTAGGTTAGCCAACAATTGTTTACACAAAACATTTAAAAAAATTTGCTAACAGTACTTACGTTTATAAGTGTAACAATTACTTAAAGGCTAACACAACATGCACCATTTATGGTATGGTTTAATATAACTGAATTGTGGACGTTTCTAGGAATTCTTTTTTTTTATTGGCACCGCTAGGCTGAGTAAAATAGCAGACTACTTGAAAAAAAGTAACTATGTTAAATTTAAGATTAATAAATATATGTCTAGGGACAGATTTCTATTAATATTAAGATGCCTTTTTATTAATACAACTTATGAGAGTAAAATTAAGTATTCAAAAATTTATTATTTATTGAACTATTTTAATGATAACATGAAACATTTTATATATCCAGACAGGGAATTATGTATTGACGAGACAATGGTAGGATTTTAGAGGGAGAATAATGTTTAGACAATATATAAAAAATAAAAGACACAAGTATGGCATTAAATTATATGTTTTGGCCGATCCGAGTACTAGTCCATAGGATTCATATCAACGGTTCGAATGATATTGAAGTTGGTCGTAAAGAACATGTAGACAAAGTGGTTATGAGACTAATTAATGATTATTTAAATAGCGGTCATTCCATTTACATGGACAATTTTTATAATAGTGTCCAGTTAGCAGAAATATTATTATTAAAAAAGTCATACTGCACTGGAACTTTGCTAACCAACAGGAAAAAAAATCCAAAAGCTGTTGTAATTAAAAAAGTTTTAAAAGGTAGTAGAAATATAAGTACAATGGAAAAGAAGTTTGTGTCTGTAAATGGAAAAACAAGAGAGATGTGCTCACTATTTCCACTGAGCATTCACCCCACTTGATGCCAGGGGAAAACAGTCGTGGTCGTGTGGTCAATAAACCAAATATGGTTATAAAGTACAACAAGCACATGAAAGGTGTTGATCGACACGACCAAATGTTATCGTATTATCCAAGTGAGCACAAATCAATGCGATGGTATAAAAAAATTGGCATACACATCTTAGGTACCAGATCATAAAATCATCATAGATCATAGAGCGACTGCCTATCTGACCTCCACAACCCAGTTACCGGGTACACAATACCCATTGGTAAGACTGGTTGTCAGGCTTTCGGCTTCTCAAGACCCGTAACAACAAGCCTTTGAGGGTGACATGTGCTGACGGTAATGAGGTTTTCGAAAAATTTATAGAGATTAAGGAGAATGCAGAAAACAAAGTGGTAAGAAGCTGAAGATTTTACGCACGGATAACGGCTCCCAGTTCGTCAACAAACGGATGGATAACTATTCATTTTAAATCAATTCGATGGTATAAAAAAATTGGCATACACATCTTAGGTACCAGATCATAAAATCATCATAGATCATAGAGCGTCTGCCTGTCTGACCTCCACAACCCAGTTACCGGGTACATAATACCCATTGGTAAGACTGGTTGTCAGGATTTCGGCCTCTGAAGACCCGTAACAACAAGCCTTTGAGGGTGACATGTGCTGACGGTAATGAGGTTTTCGAAAAATTTATAGAGTTTAAGGAGTATGCTGAAAAACAAAGTGGTAAAGCTGAAGATCTTACGCACGGATAACGGCTCCGAGTTCGTCAACAAACGGATGGATCCATCCATTCAACTGTCAAAGATCTACAAATGACAGCCGGGACCAACGGCTTTCTGAGGCACAGAGGGGGGCTTGTCCGTAGATGCCTCCACGGACAAGCCCCTCTTCTCTTAGCTAATAACCTACCAAGTGTAGGTTCATATTCGGAAGTTGTTTTTTTTTATTTATAAATCATAATTTTCTTTTTTGCAGGAACGGAACCCGGCCTGCACCAGTAGCACGTCCACCGGCTCCACCGGAACCCAGCGTGGGGCTGATGTGGCTCCAAGAGCGTGTTGATTATGGGGAGCCCTGGTGATTGTTCTTGTCCTAACGACTCATCAGGGCTTCCCCAATAAACTATGAACTTTTCCTCAAGGGTTTTATTTTATTTCCCTTTGTATCTAATTTCTATCACACACACTGACAAAGTGAAGGCTGATAACAGGTGAGTATGACTTAGATAGGTACTAGACTTCATTGTACTACTACAAAGAACGATCCTACTGATGTTGGTTGAGGTGTGTACCTAGGGAGTCAGGAGTGTTTTTTTTAGATTTTTGGCATGGCTACCGAGGCCTTGTGCCAATTTTTTCGTACATAAACAGATTAGATTCGATCAATACCACATAATTGTTGGTTCGATGTTTGACGTCACAATATAATATTTTACAAAACATTATATTTAGTACGTCGTTGCGTTGACACATAACTCACCCACCCGCAATAGCTTCAGTGATCATGGTACTTGCAACAGTGTCGGGAACTCGAATCTAACAGTAAACATGGTAAATATCCCGTTTGTGTTAATAACAATGTTAGTGACCATGACAGTTTAAAAACTTATATAAGTACAATACAGATACTCATAGAATATTCATATTATTTTCAAATAAAACTAATCACGTAAATCTACGCAGTACGGTCCGATGACTGTAGCCTGATATTGAATGGCCATAAACTACAAAAATAGTAAGTAAGTACGTATGTTGTCATTTGCATTTGCGTTAGCGAAAATTGTTAGTTACATTATGGAAGAATTTCTGTAAGTATTCATAATTTTTATAACTACAAATACAAAAGTTTAGTTGTAATATTATGTGTATTCGAGTAGTTTTCTTTGAAATTATTATTGCCATAGATAATTATCGAACCAATAGGTCCTATTACATCTTTTTAACTTTGATGTTAGACAAAACGAGGATACGAATCCCAAGGACTGGGTCCCGTCGGAGTCACTGCTTCCGACTGCTGCTGATTACGGCGGCGCGGGCCCGGGGATAGCGGCACCGGGGGCAGCGGCGGCGCCGGGACCAGCGGCGGTGCCGCAGACAGCAACGGTGCGGTCGGCAAAAAGAACAGTCATGATTGATGACCGGCCCGCAAAACATCCGTGCCTCCGGTCAGATATGATGTTACGCACGCCCAAAGGGAAAGGCGTGGGTAATCAATCCAAAATCAATAAATAAATTTAAAATTTAGCTTCATTTTTTAATGAACGCTCACAATTAAATGTTAATAATAGCTGCGTAGGTATAGGTCAGGTCTCAAGCATGACGGCTTTCCTGTAGGCGGCAAAAAGAACAGTCATGATTGATGACCGGCCCGCAAAACAGCCGTTCCTCCAGCCAGATATGATGTTACGCATGCCCAAAGGGAAAGGCGTGGGTAATAAATCCAAAATCAATAAATAAATTTAAAATTTAGCTTAATTTTTTATTGAACGCTCACAAATAAATGTCAATAATAGCTGCTAGGTATAAACGGAAAGCGAGTTATGCCATCCGTGTTGGCAGCGAGCTGACAGAGTTCCAGTTCTTGCTCCAGTAGCTGTTAATGAACCAGCAGAGTCAACAGAGACAATTAACCTACCGGATTATTCACGAGCATCAGATACACAAGGCCACTGTTTTTGTCCAAATTGTGAATCACCGCAGCGACTGACTGTCCCAACATGGCTCAGGGTGAAGTTATTCAAAGATTTTAATTTTTACGTTACAAAAAACTGCAGAATATGCAGTTTTCATTGATTGAATAAGGATTGGGATGAACTATTATCAAATATTTGAAATCCTAACCACACTTTTACAGTAGAACATGTTCAGGACTGCTACATTAAATGTAGCAGTCCTGAACATGTTCTAGTCAAATGTCCGATTTCTTTCTTTGACAAATTTTGTCAAAGAAAATTTTGAATTTTGAATTTTGTCAAATTTTGTCAATGATATTGAGGCAATGTCTGATGATTTGGTACATTTCAGGATAGGGCTGTCCAAAGATCAATTTATTAATCTAAAAGCAGATCTTCCAAGGTTATCTGAGATGCACAATGGTTCATTGGCTCTTACTGCTTATTTAATTAAACTCCGAACTAGGGACAGCGATGAAAGAATTTCATCATTGCTGAACATCCCACGATCAACATTGAACAGACTAACGGGCAAAGCTCGTGACATTCTAAATGAGGATTTTAGTCCCCATAAATTGGGAATAAATCATACTGCAAGAGCAGAAATAACAAATAGAAATCTTACTATCCCGAATGGTCTGTTTAGTGGTAATGACAGAAAACCAATTGTTATAATTGATGGTACATACTTGTATGTTCAAAAGAGTTCAAACTATCTATATCAAAAGAATACTTACTCCTTACACAAGTATAGGAACCTAATCAAGCCACTCCTAATGGTATGCTGCGATGGATAAACTATAGATGTATTAGGCCCCTATCCAGCAACAACATGGTGCATGAATTTAGAGACGAGGCAAATGCATTAAGGCAATATTTTCAGGCAGGAGACGTTTTTATTTTGGATAGGGGTTTTAGAGACGTTGCGGCACAACAGTGTAATTATTCCGTACACATGCCTGCATCTTTACAAGTAGGTGAAACTCAATTATCAAAGTTGGCAGATAATAAATCTAGAACAGTCACAATGCATAAGGTGGATTACTCAATACTCAATACTCAATATCTTTAATGCTTTACCATAATGTGTACTTAGGTGGTATAGTATATAATTTGAGATCATTATGGACCCTGTAGGGCACAGCAAAAGGGTAGGAGAGAGGAAGCTCTGTTTTAGATCATGAACAACTATTTTTGCTATATTATTTAATTTAATTTATTATTAAGTACTCGTATTTCTAAGTATTTTAATTGCATTATTATTTTTGTTATATTATTTTATTATTATATTAGATTATTTATTACTATCATTTATTGTTATATTAATAATTACCATATCATACCATTTTTATTTTAAACATATCTGTAAATTGCGTGACTATCATTAATTTTTGTTATCAATTATTATTCTTATGTCATTTTTTATTATATTAGTAATTTCCCTAACATATACTTTAAACATTTCTCCTATTATTTATGTTTATCATTTAAATATTCATCTAAGGAATAATAGCATTTTTTTATTAATAAGTTTTTAAGTTTTGATACAAATATATTGAACTTTTCTTCTTTCTTTATTATGTCTGGTAATTTATTGTATATCTTTATAGACATTACGTAGGGACTTGTGGAATGCATTTTTAGCCTGGATGTTGGTATGTTTAGCCTAGATCGGTGCCTAAGTGTGTACTGTGATTGGATATCTTCGCGTTTTGTATAGAACTCTTGATGCTTACGGACAAATTTACATATTTCTAGGATATAAATACTGGGGAGGGTTAGAATATTATGTTTTAGAAAATAGGGTTTGCAGCTGTTAGTTTGATCAATATTTACCATGATTCTAACTAGTTTCTTTTGTAGGGTAAAGAGTGTCAGTGCATCTGTACTATTTCCCCAGAGGGTTACACCGTAGCTAAGCCATGCAATGGCATACGCATAATATGTGGTGAGGGCGGTTTGTAGATTGGTGGTCTTTTTAATTTCTCGAAGAGCATATGAGAATTTTGAAATTTTTGAACGGGTTTTTTGTATTTGTGTTTTCCAGTTGATATGCTTATCTATTGTAAGTCCAAGTAGTGTAAAGTCATCAACAGTTTCCAATTTTGAGCCGTTAAAGGTGAAATTTAAGTGAAGAGGAGCTTTTTGATAAGGGTGGAAAACCATTAATTTAGTTTTAGCATGATTAATTTCTAAATTATGTGAAGTCATCCAGTTACACGTTTTTGTGAGTGTGGAACTGAGTTTTTCTTCTATGTTTGTGTTGTTTTGACAGGAGACTAGTAAAGATATGTCATCTGCGAATAAAACACATGGCCCCTCTATGGTTTCTGGTAAGTCGTTGATGTAAACAAGAAATAATAGGCCACCTATAACACTTCCCTGGGGAATGGAAGCGTTAGTTATTTTGCTTTTAGATCGGATTTTTTCTATTTCTCTACTATTGTGATTAAAGTATTCAATTTCAACTACTTGTTCTCTATTTTTTAAATATGACGTAAGCCATTCATGAGCTTTTCCGCGGATTCCTATTCCATACAGTTTATTTAGGAGTATTTTAAATTGTACTTTATCGTATGCTTTGGTCATGTCCAGTAAAATCCCTACAGCGTATTTCTTGTTATTTATAATATTTAGGGCTTCTTGGATGTATTTATAAACAGCTAATGTGGTGGAACGGTTTTTTCGGAAACCGTTTTGACAATCGCTCAATATGTTAAATTTTTCGCAAAAGGTATAAATTCGATCACACATAGCTTTCTCAAAAATCTTGGACGCTGAGGGTAATAGAGCTATTGGGCGATAATTATTAGGATCAGTTTTTGTGTTCTTTTTATGGATTGGTTTAATTAGTGATTTTTTTAAAAATTCCGGGAAAATGCCTTCTGTAAAAGATTGATTTAATAGTAGATAAAATGGTAAGGCGAGTTCATTTGCGCATTCTTTCAATAACATAGGTGGAATTTCGTCTAAACCGTAACTTCGTTTATTTTTTAGGTTTTTAATTAATTTGTTAACTTCCCAAGCTTCTACTGGGCTAAGGAACATGGTGTTCTCCGTGGAGTTTAATGTTGACATGCCGCCCAGTGCAGTACCAGATGGATTGTTGTAATTTTCTCCTATTGACGCAAAGAAGTCATTAAAAATATTCGCAATTTGCTTGGGTTCGGTTATTATAGTATCATTGTGTTGTAATTTTATGCTACATTTTTCCTTTGTTGGTTTTTTATTTGTCCTCTCATTTATAATACTCCACATCGTTTTTACTTTGTTGTCTGATTTCTTTATTTTGTTTATATATTGTAATTTTTTTGCAGTGGTAACTGAACTTTTTAATATTTTTTCATATTTTTTATAATGCTGTGTAATTATTTGGTTTTTGGTTTTATTGGAAAATAATTTTAACAATCTTTTGTTTTTGCAGGAAACTTTAATGCCTGTAGTTAACCAGTATTTTTTATTGTTAGTTTTAAGTTTCATTTTACGCATAGGTATACATTGATTTAAAATTTTTATTAAGAGATTGTTGAAAGAATTATAATTTTCATTTAAATTGTTGTTTGATTGTATAATGTCGTGCCAGTTTTGTGTGCTTAATATTGATTTAAATTGTGTAATGTTCGCTTTAGTAAATAATCTTTTATTTGTGTACCATGTAATTTTTTCCGCTGGTTGAGGTATGCTTAGGTTTATAATTGTTCCACTATGGTCTGAAAGTCCGAAATTTTCTACAGTTGTAAACATATTTTTGTCGCTGAAATTCGTAAATATTAGATCAAGACATGTTGATGTTTTTTCTGTAATACGCGTAGGTATTTTTATATGTTGAGTGAATTTGTATTCTAGCATGAGATCCAGAAACCGGTTAGTTTTAAAGTTTTTGCCCAAAATATTAATGTTAAAATCTCCCCCTATAACAATGTTAAATTTATTATACTTAATGTTTAAATAGTTTAGAATTTGTTTTAATTTATCAATGAATGTATCTTCCTCTCTTCTATTCCAGTACATAGTAATTAACAAAAGGTTTTGTTTAGGTAACTCAACAGCGCACACTTCTAGTACATATTCTGTAGACATGTTTGAGATATCCTTTTTCTCTGTATACTCAAATTGATCTTGTAGGAGGATGCACACGCCGCCTCCTCCTCGAGTTTTCCGGCAGTATGATGATGCAAGGTTATAGCCATTTATTTGGATGAGGGAAATTTTGTCTTCGGATAGCCAGTTCTCAGATATGCATATAGCTTGATAGATAGGGTTTTCTGATAAAAATGCTTCTATAATGTGTAGCTTGTTGGATATACTTTGCATGTTTTGGAAGAGAATTTTACAAGGTTGGTCTATGCTTTCGAAAGGAATGATTCTTTGTGTCTTCGTTGATGGTAGGCTGATCGCAGGTTCGATCTACATTGTAGTTATATGTGGTTCCCTTCGAGTCATTGATTTGTGTCGTTTTGTATATTTCGTTATTCTGGTTAACTTTCTGTCCTTCAATAAACAATTGATTGTTTTTGAAGATTGCAAATAATCCGTTTCTTCGGGCCTGAAGCATTTCCTCTCGCAGTAATTGTCTTTCTCTTCGCGTGTTGGTATCTAGAAACTCTGAGACAAATAACCGAGTACCCTGAAGGTATTGGCTATTGCTTATTACGTACTTGGCCATTCTTTTGCTGATTAATTCGATAATAAGTGGTCTGTTGTTGTTATTGTTGTATCTACCCACTCGGTATGTCTCTTCTATATATCCCGTCAGGTCTACGTTCATGGTGTTGTAGAATAGTTCAATGATTCTGTTGTGTAGGTCAAAATCCGGTTCTTTGTAATATTCAGCAAATCCGTAGAGAACTATTTTTTTCGTGTTTGTTTCAGTGCAAATCGCGGTTGGGGTATCTTTTCTGTTTTTTATATCTGAAATTTCTTTTTTTAGTTTCTCATTTTCTTTTGTAAGGTTTTCAATTTTTAGGTTTACTCTTTCTATTTCTTCCTTTCTTAGTTCGTTCTGGATATCCAAGGCATCTGTTTTTAGTTGGATGTCTACCTTAAATTCAGTGATGGCTTTATTTATCTCGGTTTGGATTGTATTTTGAATTTCTGTTATAATGGATTTATTATTTTCTTTAAGGCGCAGTATTATAATTTCACTTAGGTTTTGTAATGTTAGTTCGGTTTGACTGGCTGTTTCCTTTTCCTCTGTGTTCAGTGTGTCGCCTAGTATAGTTAGGTCTTCAGAATTAAAAGTGTAGTTGTTAGCGTTTGTTTTTGTGTTCACCCTTCTTAAGGTGACATTACATTCTTCAGAAGGTGATTTCGTTTGTTGCGGTAGGTCACGGTCTTGTAGGCGTATAGGGGTATTTGCATTTCCGACTTTAGGGGTTTTGCAGTAACAGGCTGGACATTGCCATTTAATTTTATGCTCAGAAGTCATCAATTTTGTAAAATGACGAATTGAAACATTAGCACATTTTAAGTCATATGCGTTTTTGCAATGCGCACAGGTAAGTTTTTCTGCTTCCGGTATTTTCTGATGACAGCCCGCACATTCAGAAACCATTTCTGTTTATTTTGGGACTAGTAGCGCCCTCTAGTAGTGGATTGCGGTACTTTAAGTATTGATGTTTGGTGTATGTTTCTCTTGTCGGCAATAGATGGTGTTATTTGCCGAAAGGTGAGTTCACAATTTGACACAAGATAGGATAGATATGATAGAAAGATAGAATACTCTTTTATTAGGCCCAAAATAAAGTAATAAGTAATATGTTCCTCTATTCGTCAATAGATGGCATTGTTTTCAAAATCAAATCAATGCTCGTGCATTCCAGTTATTTGCAATTTAATTTTCGTGTGTAGTTGCAGGAAAATTAATTTTCATTATTCGTAATTTCCCTACCTTTCATATGGTTTTAATTCTCATCGTTGTTTCTCGTCAGGTCGTCAGTATATTTGACAACAATTTTACAAAAACTTGCGGGTGGGTCGAATATTTCTTCACTTAATGTTATTTTTGTCACTTATGTTTTGCTGTTATATTTTAACTGTTTATTAAATTGCATGGTAAGTTATCTATTTGGTTTTGTTTATTGTTTAGGTCACTTTATCAACACAACACTAACATCTTGATTTAGAGTTCAAATCTTTAAATCATTGTAACTATGTTCTCTGTGGGAGTTCGGTTGAGATAACAATGTTAGGTGAAATTAACACTATCTAGATTAGTTTAACACTATACTTTTCGGCAAATTATCACTTAGAACATTTTTTCGAATTAAATTATACGGAGCACAATGTTTACTTGACGGCAACGCCACCTCTTCAATTGATTGTAGAAGTCCTGCATGGAATTTTCAAACATTCTTTTAAAATATCCCGACACGATTTTTTTAACTTGGCATCCAAGCATGCAATGTTAGATTTTAAGGTGGCTGCTGCGTTGATAAATAAGTGTCACCTACAGATCAGTGATAGAGTAGATGCAGGTCAAATTGAATAACACAGTCGCTGATTTTGTGATACAGAATAATTTAAATAGAAGACCCACACATTTTTTAAACATAAATGTAAACTTAAATAATGTATCATTCCCAAGACTGACATACAGTGAACTTATTTTATTTGGCTGTGGAACATACCAGTTGAAACAGACACGATCATATTATGGAGAACATATTAGGAACGATGGTTCCTATACTATTGGAACTAGCTTTTGCCCGCGGCTTCGCCCGCGTGGATGTCGGAAAACATCCCACGGGAACAAAAATCCTTCCTTATTTCTTGTCTACCTTATAAAGGGAACCTCTGTGCAAAATTTCAGCTTTATAAGTCCAAGGGTTTGGGCTGGGCGTTGATGAGTCAGTCAGTCAGTCAGGACTTTACTTTTCTTCCGCCCACGCACCTATGGCCTTCCGCAAAAATAATAATTAAAGACCGACTGGTAGTTCCAGAGATTAGCGCGTTCAAACAAACAAAAAAAGTGTGTGTCAGCTCCGACACACGACTGGAGTTTACTCCTGCTTTTGTGCCCCATCTCATCTCCCCGCTAACCTCCCACGACCCCTATCACCCATTCTCAAACCCCCTTCACCGCTTTCCCCTCCCCCTCTAACCTCACCAACTCTTCCCCTCCCCCTATTTCCTTCTCCACACCCTCCCCCTTACTACACTGTCCTATCCCTCTCTCCCTCACTCCATCATCCACCCCCTTTCCCTCCTCACCACCCCTCCCTTCTCCACCCTCTCACCACACCCTCCCCTTCACCCTTTCTCTCCTCACCACCCGTCCCCTTCCCCATTTCCCTCCTCACTACCCCCTCCCATTCCCCCCTCCCCCTCTACCCTTCCCTCTGGGGTAAAAACTATTACTGACAAACTTTATTACTTGCATAGGTTGTTTCACACGGTTGTTTCGGGAGGTTCCTGTTTCGCATAAGGCGGGAGGAAACGCCCGGGTGTTTCCATTGTGTGGATCGCCCGGAGGACACGGTGGAGCATACAGTGGAGGTCTGCCCGGCTTGGGCAGAGCACCGCCGTGTTCTCACGGAGGCGATCGGCGGCGGCGATCTCTCGCGTCCGAGCCTGGTCCAGGCCATGGTGCGGAGCGAGAGTGCATGGGAGGCCGTCACCTCCTTCTGCGAAGCAGTGATGCTCGCGAAGGAGGAGGCGGAACGCGTGAGGGAGAAGCAGCCTCACGCCCTCAGTCGCCGCAGGAGACGCCCTGGGCGGCGGGAATCGCGGGGCGATTTCCGGCCACCGTAGGCGCGGGCCTGCGGACGGTGAGCAGCGGGTAGCTCGCCGTCCGGTAAGGACCAGGCCCGAGTCGACGGCGCGTTGTGTTCCACGCGCGCCTCAAAGAGATGTCAGCAAGTGACGGGGCCCAATAGGGCCGACGCCGCTGGGGTCGCGGGTTGTCTGAAGGGGTTACCGCGGCCCTGGCATAGGCAACTGAAGGAACACGGGTGGGTTTTAGTCAGTAAAAGTCTGACACGCCCTCCCGCTCCACTCAGAGCGGGAGAAGTTATTTGATGATTTCCCACCCTCAAAAAAAAGGATGGAATTTTAAAAAATCGTTTGGGATATTTCCGTAACTTGACTGAAAGATTATTTACACCAATTTTCAAGTTAATCAAGCCCAGCAGTAAAACCTGCCCAGTATAATTTGAAATTGCTCTGTATACCAGTTTGCTGATGACACTTGTTTGGTAACCCATCATAAAGACATAATTGAGGCTCAAACAGTAATGCAACGATTATTTGATGACCTTTGTAAGTGGGCACACGATGCAGGCCTGGTTATCAACGCCAGCAAAACAAAGATTATCCATATATACTCTCCTTATATGAAGGTTAGACATGTACCTAAGGTAACCACGCATGACCACCAGTGCCTGCATCGCGGGCCTAGTGTACGCATGTGTGAGTGTCCTACGCTAGAGGCTGTCGACCAGCATACCTATCTCGGCGTCATCATAGACAAACATTTCAATTGGGGACCACACATTGAAAGTTTAAGTAACAAACTTAGATCTATTAACGCCAAGTTGGCTATTCTTAAACATAAACTACCCTTTTTAACTATCCTTGAGATTCTTAAAAGGTGCATAGTCATGATGACGACGCAAAACGAAAATGCTATCATACCTGAACCACCACCGCCACTGGTTGCTAAGAAGAAGAAACCCATTCCACGTAAAAAGCCTCAGTTAACAGCAGACAAAAGTCTACCAAAGCCGACAAAACTATCTACTACAAATACACCACTTACTAATGATCCGCTCTGGCTGGACAGCCTTGTACTTGAGGGAGAACGGGGATTAACTTCTGAGAATGCGATCAAAGAGTTTAAGGCAGATGCGGCAGGATACGTCTCTTTAGTCGAGCACGAATAAAACGCATTATCGGATTGCGAAAAGCACGTGGCCAAGACGGTGCCCGCTAGTGCGTATGCCTACTACCACATTTTGTGGTGGCACCATATAGCGCTGGTGGCCCAGAAGCATGGACGAGCCGGCCCAGACCAGGAAAAGCTCATTCACTTCATCAACGGCTACGAAGCAATAGTTGGGGCAGGAGCCGCCACATACCTATCGGGAATGGGCGATTACACGGACGGCACAGGAGTGCGGCATTACTTGACCGCAGGTGAGCCCAATGACGAGGGCCACTTTGGTGAACTCAATCATATGAGACACCGCGATTACGAAACCTTGATCGCGCCTACGCTGTCTGTCGCTTGTGTTCTCAGTGACATCGCCAACACAATGAATCGTGGGGGTGATTTTCAGGTGCCTGAGGGCATATTGCCAGAAGAACCTGGCCATGAAGAGGACCGACCGGCGCAACGCCGCGCCCGACAACCGGACATACCTGCTGAAAACCCAGATGATACAGACATCGCCGAAGGGATCGAAGAGGAGGAGGACGACGTTCCACGACCAGCGACCCCAGTTAGGCAGATTCACCAGCCAACAGCGAATATGCTAGGTTGGAGACACGCTGTCCAATTAAATAAAAATCAGATGGCCGAGATGGTCAATATATTCGAAGACCCGAATGAGGTGGAATATGTTATACCGCGTTATAAATTACACCGTGAATTATTTGAGTTTGTTTATAGACGTCTCAGAGAGGCGCAACGCTACAAAGTCGTCGCCTTACCGAAAAACACAACCGGCAGTTTGGCTCAACAACTCGCCTGGAAGCCCACGGTTGCTATCATTAACCGTAATCGCCAATTCATCTCTGGCGAGGGCAAGGTGATCTCGCGGACCATGGTCCCTACGAGAATAGTCACTGCAGCGCGTGTTCTGTGCTACAGAATCATCCGTCCACAGATTGAGTCGGATATAAATGAAGGCCAACTCATTGATCCATGGAGTTCATTGTACTGGAACCGGTATACGAACGTCCCTGGCGACCCAGGGAGGCAAACGAACTACTCCAGAAAGGAAAAGACGCCCTGGAAGCAGCTGGCAACATGAAGAGGGAGTGCAAGGCCACAGCCCATGAGTGCCTGCAGGGCCTGTACGAAGTGGCCCTGTCACTGGCGGACTCGAGAGCGCGCCACAAGTTCAACCTCGAGAAGGAGCGCTCTCGGCACGCACAAGAGCTTGTGCGTGCCGAGAGAGCTCACACACGGGAGTTGATGGCGTTCAAGGTGGAGCTCTCCCTCATGAGGACGGACGTCTCGGACACAAAAAAGGAGGCGAAAGGAATTCGGGAGTGGCTCGGTCACGAGACCCTCGAAGCCCTCACGGGCATCAAGGAGATCAAGAGCGAGATCTCAGCCGCGAGTTCAAGGAACCTTGTGGAGCACGAGAGGACGAAGCAGGAAGCCGTGAAAGCCCCGGGAGCTCCCAGTGGGGAAACTACGGGGGCCGGCCTCTCACGCCTCGAATCAACGGTGTCCAACATTTCCAACCAGTTGGACGTGCTCCACAAGGCCCTAAACCGACTCAAGGACGACCTCGATCGGCCGAGCACCTCCGGAATGGACCCAAGTAGCCGGGAGACCGAGGGCCTACTCACAATCGCCACCTTCCAGGAAGAAATGGTCATCCTACATAAGCAAATACAGGCCATCGCCAACAGGCCTGCGGCGTCCCCTCCACCACCACAACCTCCAATCAATTTGACACACCACCTCAATCCCATTAAGGAAAGACTGGAGATTGTTTCGGCTGACCTCCGCGTACTGCGAGACAAAGAGCCGCCAATCCAGGCGCCCCCGGCGCTGAATCTGGAGGCGGAACTAGCGGTCGGGGAGGTCAAAAAGACCCTTCAGACCATCCAGAAGGGAGTGGCAGAATTGGGCAAAGCTGACAAACCGGTCCCACAACAGCAGGGCACCCAAACCTTTGCCCAGGTCGCCAGTAAGCCGAAGCCTCCAAAACCTCAGACACAACCTAACCACACCCTGATCGTCTCGTCGACGAACCCCCAGCACACTGGGGACAACGTAATCGAGAGGATCAGGACCGCCCTGGACCTCAAAACCACCGGAGCCCCAGTCGACACCGTCCGGAAAGCGCGGAACCAGAAAGTGGTCCTGAGATGCGCGAGTAAGGTGGACTTGCATAAGATCAAAGAGCAAGTCCAGTCGAACGCAGGGCTAAAGGTCCAGGAGCCTAAGCCACAAAACCCCCTCGTCTGCATCAAAGGGGTGCTGTCCAGCTACAGCGACGGGGAGATCGTCGATCTCCTAAAGGCACAGAACAAACACCTTCTGCTCTTATGGCGTAAATCTGTTTTCCAGTTTGTGTCAGTGGTACAGTGTGCAAACCCACGTATATCGGCTATTCGTATTTTTACAAAAGATCGGCCCGTGCTGGTTGTCAGTGTGTACATGCCTACGGACTGTGCTGAGAACATAGCTGAGTTCACGGACTGCCTAAGTGCGATTAGTGCTATTATTGAGGAAAGTAGTGTTGAATCTGTTTTCATTCTCGGAGACTTAAATGCACATCCAGGTGAGCGTTTTTACACTGAACTTTTGGATTTCTCTGCGGAACAGGACTGGATATGTGCGGACACTAATAAACTGTGTTTATCGTCCGATACTTTCACTTTTATTAGTGAGGCACACGGGTGTCGTAGATGGCTAGACCATTGTATTGTCACAAAGGCCTCGTGGCCGTGTGTTGTAGATATATATGTAAAGTATGATGTGTATTGGTCAGACCACTATCCATTAGTTGTTACATGTAATTTTGATGTTATTACACAAAGAGTCTTATTGAAGAGCACGCCATGTAATAAAGTTAAATGGGGCGATAGGAGCTCAGAGCAGATAAACGAGTACACAAAGTTATGTAATACGCATTTAAAAACTATAGATTTCCCATGTGAATTTCAGAGTTGTTGTGGAAAAATCTGTCACAATGATTCCCATAAGGATATTGTCAATAAATTATATGATGATATGATTAATGTGTTACGAAAGGCTGCTACTAATACTGCATGTATGATAAGGAATGGTAATCATGGAAAGTTATTAGCAGGGTGGAATAAGCACGTCAGCGAGTCTTACTCGGGTGCCAGGCGGACATTTAATACATGGGTAAGCTACGGTAAGCCAGCTAGCGGGCCATTGTTTAGAGACATGATTGAGGCGCGTAAAATTTTTAAAGGTAAGCTTAGGTGGTGTCAAAACCATCAAGAACAGATAAAAATGGACTTGATGGCGACACACTACACAAATAAGGACTTTAAAAGTTTTTGGAAGTGTACAAATAAATTGAATACTAGACCTGGCACCCCAGTGAGTGTCGGCGGTGTTTCTAGCCCTGAGGACATTGCTAATGTTTTTAAGGAACAATTTGTAGTAAAGTCACCCTTAGGACCAACATGTGGACGGTTCGATGCTGAGAGTCAGGGGATGAATATTTCAACTTTAATACTTGCTAAGGATATTGATCGTGCTGTTAGGGGTATGAAGGGAGGGAAATCACCGGGGTATGACGCTCTCAGCGTGGAACACCTCAAGCATGCTGGTTTTCACCTTCCTAGAGTACTTGCAATGTTATGTAATTTGTGCATAAATCACTCGCACCTACCCCCTGCTATGATGAAGACTCTGGTGGTACCGATTGCCAAGAGTAAAACGGGGGATGTGTCTGAAATATCTAATTACAGACCCATTTCGCTAGCAACGATTGTAGCGAAGGTATTTGACAGTGTGCTTAACTCATGTTTGAAGAAGCATGTTAAGTTACATGACGCTCAGTTCGGATTTCGTCCTGGCTTGTCGACTGAGACTGCTATTGTTAGCCTTAAGCACACTGTGAAATATTACACTGACAGACAGACCCCGGTTTATGCTTGCTTTCTAGACCTCTCGAAAGCATTCGACCTAGTTTCTTATGACATGTTATGGCAGAAGCTAAAGGAAACGGGCCTGCCGCCAGAGTTGACATCACTTTTTAGGTATTGGTACCTTAATCAGAAAAATAATGTAAAGTGGGCGGGTGCATTGTCGAGTGAATACAGACTGGAATGCGGAGTGAGGCAGGGGGGGTTGAGTTCCCCCTTGCTTTTTAACCTGTACGTAAATGCGCTGATCGAGGAACTCAGTCAAATGCCTGTAGGGTGCTACGTGGATGGTGTCAGTGTAAACAACCTTAGCTATGCCGATGATATGGTGCTGCTGGCTCCCTCGATTTGTGCATTGCGGAAGTTGCTTGTCGTATGTGAAAAGTATGCGGCCTCACACGGTCTGAGTTATAATGTTAAAAAATCAGAGTGCATGGTCTTCAAGGCGGGTACGAAGTGCCCAACTGTGGTTCCACCAGTGTTGCTCAATGGTATCCCTCTTAAGCGAGTATACCAATTCAAGTATCTTGGGCATGTGGTTACCGAAAACCTTGGAGATGATGTAGACATGGAGAGGGAGCGCAGGGCATTGTCAGTCCGGGCGAACATGCTGGCCCGCAGGTTCGCTCGATGTGCAGACGCGGTGAAAGTACTTTTATTCAAAGCGTATTGCACATCTCTGTACTCAGCGAGCCTGTGGTTCAGATATACCCAAAGGGCTTACAATTCTCTGCGCATCCAGTTTAACAATGCCTACAGGGCGCTGTTGCGTCTGCCGCGCTTCTGCAGTGCGTCAACAATGTTCGCTGAGTCGCGCACAGACGGCTTTGATGCCATCTGGCGCAAAAAGACAGCCTCACTGTTAAGCAGATTGCGTGGGAGCAGTAACAGCATCCTGAAGGTGATAGGCAATAAGCTGGACAGCCCACTGGTGTGGAGCCTCACCCAGAGGACTAAGTCTCTCTTAGTTATTAGGTACTAACATAGTTTTTAAGTTCATCCTAACAATATATATGTAAATGTAATGGACCTATGGTTGTCTGAATAAATAAATAAATTATTATTATTATTATTATAACGTCGCTGTGGATGGACAGACCATAAAGGTGCGCTTTAGGAAGCGCGCAAGAAACCCCCATGAGTGCCATCCTGTTCTGGAGCTCTCCCCAGACTTATGGAAATGCTACACGGCAGTGCAGAAAGTCCATGTGGGCATCAAGCGATGCTCGATCGAGGATCAGTCCCCTCAAGATCTGATATGTCTTTTTCTAAAATTTATGAGCTATAAAAATTATGAGCAAAGACGAAGCAAACTCGGCTAGACAAAAAGTTCTTTCTTACTCACGGCTAGACAAAACCTTTAAAAAAAGATACATGCAACAAATGCGACTACTATTCTAGTAAAAAGTTACAAGGCTCTGAAGACGAAAAGGTACTGGTGGAAGATGCTCACAGAGAACACTTACTAAAAGCAAAAGAATTACAACAGCAACTGAAAAATGATATGCAATTAGCTAAAGAAGATCAATACACTGAAACAATCACATTCGACCTGCAAAAAACCCTACCCCTTCCGCGTATACCAACTAATGTCGTATTTTATAAAAGACCGCTATGGGTTTACAATTTAGGAATCCACTCAGGCAGCGACGATCGGGCCCATTACAACGTTTGGGTGGAAGGTGAAACGGGTAGGGGATCCCAGGAAGTAGGTTCCTGTCTTATTAAGCATGTAACGGATAAACTTGGCAATGACGGCGTGAAGAACTTAATACTTTGGAGTGACTCTTGCGGCGGTCAAAACCGAAATATTAAACGAACGGTGATGCTGAAATCTTTATTACACGATCATCCAACACTTGAAACAATCAGGCTGCGCTTTTTGGAATCCGCTCACAGTTTTCTGCCGAATGATACTGATTTTGGGCGAATCAAATGTGCTCTAAAATTACAGCAAATATTATACACGCCCGAGGACTATATGCGGATAATGCAGATATGCAAAAAAAACAAACCACTGCAAGTTCACAGAATGAAAACAAAAGATTTTTTGTCGAGTGCTAACCTAGAAAAAAAAATAACCAACAGAAAGAAAGCTACTGATGGATCGAAAGTATCATGGCTGCTAACAAAAGAGATAATGATCAAAAAAGATAATGAGTTTTCGATTTTTATGAGACCAAACCTAGATGATGAATATGTAGAAGTAAATTTAAAGAAAAATTTACGGGGAAATACAACCCCTTTAACTAAAGGACTGATGAACCCGCTTTGGCCTAACGGAAAACCCATTCCCAAACCAAAACTAAATGATTTGAAAAGTTTGATGCATCTCATACCGAACGATGCCCAAGAATTCTACAAAAAATTAACGGGAGACTCAACCGTTGAAGATGACATAGACGGTTTTTCTGGTGCAGTTGATTTTGAAGTAAAGTTGAAGATGGTGATTAGGTATTACCTAATCACCATCTTCTACTTTACTTCTTTATGATGATGAACAATGATTTGCTTGTGTAAGTAAGTACCCACACTTGTTCATCACTTCAACAGTTGAATCTCCCGCTATTTTTTATATTTGTATCCTTCGTTTAGTAGTATTCCTTAAGTTTTTGTTCAAGTCAGAATAAAAATGTTATTAAAACATAAGTATCTTAAAGTTATTTAATTTTCTATCTACCTGTAAAACTTAAACATTTTGCTACCAACCCACAAAACAGTAGTTTTGCAATAAGGAACCATCAAGTTTTTGATCATAAACAAATACTAAACAGTAAAAAAAATATAATTATCTAGTTTTCCTATGTCTGCATCAATAAAGTACGTAACGTTGTAAAGTTATTTATTACCTACAATTATCTTACCCATTTGTTGCTCATCACCTTTTACAAAATATTGCTTTTCCCAATGCAGGGACATTCATAATCATAATCTTTATTTTTATAAAACAAAGAACCTTACAACAACACAAGTAGGTACTTATTTTCTATGAATCTAAAAGTTTAGATAACCAATCATTTCAAACTCCAATAACAAAGTCAGGTTGTTACAAAACCGATTCAACCTGTCCCCCCTACTAGTAATAAACTGTATTATGGTGGGACAGTTTTCCTAGTTCTCTCTTTACAATGATTTAATAAGCCGATTTGAGAGGGAATAATTTGATAATCATCACATTAACTGTTGAGGAGTTCTCCTAGTAAGAACCAGCTCCATTTCGGAGCTCATGATGAAGTCACCATCACCATTATGCATTGTGACAAGCATAAATTGCTTAGCAACCATATTAAAGTAATAGAATCGCAATCCGTGAAATACTTCAGTATAATTGAGTAGTTCCACGATGGCCATCTATGTTCTCCATCATCAGTTCCACTTCAACAAATCCCCAAATCGCTATAGGTGTGCCTATAAAATTTAAGGGTTTCCCCCAATTGCCATGGGATCCCCTAATCAGATTCTGACTTGGTGACAATGGGACCACCTCAAGAGTATACCCTTTCAAAAAAAAAAGAATTTTGCAATACATGACAAAGTTATGCCCGAACATACATTAAAAAAAAAATATATAAACATTAATTGATAACAAGTTACAAAAAAATTAAGTTTACTTTGCTCTATGTCAGTCAAAGGCATGTAAAACTGTAATGCCATTGGCAGAATTGTCGACATCGGCACCATTGCCATAGAGAAAAATAGAATAGAATAGTAATGCTAACCATAAAAAGAGCTCAAAGAGTGATTCTCAAGGTATCAATTTGCCGTCCTTTCCTCTTTCCCACTAACCTGCTCTATAAATCTTGTGAAGTACTAACAGTTCAACAATTATTCATAGCTAGCTTTTCCCGCAGTTTCACCCGCGTGGATGTCGAAAAATATCCCAAGGGAACCTGCTACCGGGAATTCCTTCCTAATTCCTTGTCTACATTATAAAGGGAACCTCTGTGCAAAATTTCAGCTTTCTAGGTCCAAGGGTTTGGGCTGGGCGTTGATGAGTCAGTCAATCAGTCAGACAGTCAGTCAGTCAGTCAGTCAGGACTTCTCTTTTTATTTATATAGATGAGCATTGTACTAAAACGACACGCAGCCCTTCGCTACATACTGTTTTACTTTATAACTTGAATAAATATTATTTATTTTTTTATTTTAACATCCTGTTTTTCGAAGTCGGCTAAAAAGGATGTTTGACCCAGGGTGGCTATGCTATCTGTAGATGGTAGGCTAACTGGACGTTTGTTATGCCTGGACAGGTACGGCCTGCACCTGGTGACGAGAGTCATCACAGGACACAGCTCACTAAACAAACACTTCCACACAATAGGAATAACGGACAGTCCTCTGTGCAGGGCTTGCCTGGAGGCGGAGGAAACCGTTGTGCGCATACTCTTTGCAATGCACAGGCGTCACCCAGATTAGAACAGAAATTCTCAGAACACCCAGATCTTTCACAGGTGTTCTGAACAGACTAGGAAACTTGAACAACTTCTGGAGTGAGGTGGGTTGGTTGGAAGAACCCCCTACGGCCGCCATGGCCCACGCACAGTGGTCCACATGAAGGACTAAGTGTGGATGACGAAACCAAATCCTCTAACACATAACATAGAAGGATGTTTGACAGTAATTTATGTATGGTGGGGTTTTTAATTTAGTCTGAGGGTGAAACTGGCAAAATAACGTGGTATTCCTCAGGTAAAGATACATGTAAATTTAGGTCGACACGAGCCCGAGCTCGGGCTTCGTCTGACGAAGCCCGAGCTGCTTACGAAGTTCGGCGAACTACGAAAGCAGCTCGGGCTCTCGTTGGACGACTGTATGTTGTATATACTGAAGACTGTGCCAATGTGTACGACAACGACAGTCAGAATGTCGACGATATTAAGATAATCTTTGGCTGAAAAAAAGCCGGAAGCAAAGCAATCCTCTGTTGCAAGTCAGTTTTGGATACAATTTCAATAAAAACAAGCCCTAATATGACTTACTGAACAAGAAAACTTCAATTACTTTATTAAGCTATCTCGCTTTGACTTCTCTACGGTGAAATGACGAATATCCGACTATCTCACAGACTCTGGAACCTACAAGTTATGGATCCTCTTACCGAAGTTTTAACGCAAGCATATGGACGATGTTATAACCCAACACTAAATAATTAAATATATGAAATTGCGAATTCACTCTCCGCATGCTAATAGCACGAAATAAATTTCAAGAGACCGACAAATGACAATCCGACAAAAAACAAAACCGAAAAAAAATGGCAATCTAAGAACAAAGTACAGACCACAGACTACTTAGGGATATGAATACTACTTAATCTGTGGGGATATGGTACAGACCATAGATATAGAATTCCGTAGATTGGGCTTGAGAGTGAATGAGAGCTCCCGCTTTAGCGGAACTTTGCTGTGTTAGAAAGAGAGAGAAAGTGACGCTGTTAACAGGGCCAAAACACGTATTTGCTACCGGCCCATACCGGCCCCGGTAACTGTTTACGCGAGCGTTTCGGCAATTATTTATGTGAACTACAGTGATAACCCGTGATTGAATTACCATAATACGATGGTTTCTTGTGCAGTACCAGGATGTGAATCTTCCAAAAAGAAAAATCCCCAGGATTACTCGTTTCACCAGTAAGTTTACAAGTTGTTTACATCGTTATTTCTGCAATAACAATGCACCTAATAAGCCGGCTTTAAGCAAAATATGATGAGAACATTATTTTATTTACGATCTAGATGAATTAGCATGCCTAAAACCGACGTATTTGAGAAATAACAAATAGAGAAATACGAAGGAGTTATAACCTCACTTTTTAGTGATGCGATGGCCTAATTTTTGTTGATATCGACAGCTAAGATAGCGTCTTACAAATGCATAGTCTTAGAAAAACCAAACAAAATAAAATATAGATAGATTACAATCGTATGTATACTAATATTTTAAAGCTGATGAGTTCGTTTGTTGATGATCATGTTTTGTCTGATGGTTCGAATTGAAAAATTATTTTAGGAACCAAAAAAGATATAAGTGAAGCCGTGGGCTAGTTAAATAATATTGATAGACTTGATAACAGGTTTGAAAAATTATGAAATATTTTTCCATTGAGTTCACTTAACAAGACACATATTGTTTGCAGATTTCCTACAAATCTGGTGATAAGAGAAAAGTGGTTACGAATGCTACATAGACCAAATTGGACTCCATGCAAATATTCAACAATATGCAGCAAACATTTTGATGCACGCTGCTTTTCAGTCACTTTGGGTCAAAAAAGAAGAAAGCTGCGAAGTGGTTCTGTTCCAACCATTTGTATGCCGGTAAGAAAAAAACAATGTCACAATATTTATTTAGATACCGCTCAGATTATCTGTTATATTTAGTAAATTCAACAATAATTTTTTAATTACATATCCTTTTCAAATTAGGTATGTATTGTGCGATAATGTTTTCATCATTTATTTAGATATTAAATAAAATAGTCAGATTATGCTGACAATAAGATGCTTCTTATAATATTATAAAAATGCTAGAAACACAATACATATAACAAAATTATATTTATTGTTATTAAAAATTAGATAAACAACTAAATAATTATGTTTAAGTGTGCAATTAATTATTTTTTAATATAATTTTTTATGCATTTAAGAACCATTGCATAAAATGTAAAAACTTTTAAAATAAGTCTTCTTTACCCATTTAAATTGTTTAAATTCCAGGTTGAACTTCAACATCCACGCCAAGCAACTACATATCAGTACAGAGATATTGAACCTGTACCTAGTACATCTACTTCTACTAGTATACCATCAGCTAGTAGTATTGAATTGACTCCTAGAAAAAAGAAAATGGTGAAGACTATAACTAAATTGAGA
The DNA here is from genome assembly GCA_905163495.3 of Cosmia trapezina. Lineage (NCBI taxonomy): Eukaryota > Metazoa > Arthropoda > Insecta > Lepidoptera > Noctuidae > Cosmia > Cosmia trapezina. The sequence goes on from LR991027.1 coordinate 21,970,087, forward strand.
AGAAAAATAATGGAGAAAGAAAAAAAGCTTCATTTCATTAATAAATCATTTTTTATAAGTATTTTTCGTTTGTTTCATTATTTTCCTTGAAACGTTAGATACCTTTATGGCCGCTCAGTTAGTGGCACAGCGTGGGATGACATAGCAAAGCATTAATAGAATTGTCTAGGTACGCTCGAGAATCCTTCTGGTTAACTTAGGATCCCCTGATATACCGAGAGTTACCGGGACATACTGCGTTAATTTTAAAGCTGTTTTTTGCCATTGAGTAAGTATTTTTTTTTAATCTTTCCTATAAATTACAGTATCACAATTAAACAGGCAACTGTTTTTAGAACACGTACCAAGTATTTTTATCTTTTATATGTACTTTGCTGTTCGTACATCTCACGTTCTACCGCTAAATGAGGTTATATAGTCGCATGCCGACAGCATTTATTGCGTCAGACCCATAGGCGTCTAGCACACGGTCATGCAAGCGTCAATCAATTCCATCAATCATGAGTGATGGTTTTCGTCAGTCAGTACAAAAGAACTTCAATCATCGCATTAGACGGTAGGTTTTTCGTCAATCAAAAAATTTACCGTTGCAAAACTGACAGCAAAACCTATCGTGTAATGTTCGCCATCATGGACCTAAAAAAAAAGGCGGACGCCGTCTCCTTTAACAATAACTGAAGCACCCATAGTAAGTCAGTGCGCTAATGTCTACAAGCCAGCACGCACACATTCACACCATAGTAAGTCTACCGGCCGCCATTACGTTACACGAGCGACGGCGTCTTTGCAGGTACTCAAATCACGCACACATAGATCGGTACGGTGCTTCACTTTCGATATGCGTGGTGCGGAGTCCATCTTTTTTTATAAGTCTATGTTCGCCATAAGACATTTAACAGAATTACTCGTGCATCACGATTTACGTCACATAAATTATCGATAGAGACCAACAAAGGAATAGACTAGTCACAACACTGTCTGTGCACACACTCACATTTTACACAGACTTAGATCAATGGTTTTTGGTCTCGTTTGATTGTTGACATTACCAATCTACGGAATTCTATATCTATGGTACAGACAGTGACCACAGACTACATATCAGTGTCACTACACTGTCCACAGACGACTTATGCTAGACATATTGGACCAAGTGTGCATCCACACTGCCAGCCTAGCGCGGTAGCGACGACGGGCGCGAAATATCAAGAAACTGCCGTTTGTGTCCATAGTGTAGTGACTAAGGCAGGCGCCTATCGACTCCATACGAACTGGCTGACATTCGACTATGAAAATATGATTTCATGATTTTTGAAAAACACATAATGTCTCCTTAAGGATGATGCGCAGTGGTAGCCCGCGAAATTAAAGAAAAGAAAGAAAGAAAGAAGAATTGTTTATTCTGCACAAATAAAACGCACATCAGAAAATAACATAATAACAAAGTACACACATTATGCAAAGTAAGCAAAAGCCTCATATCCAAGTTGTCTTTTGATATCAGAGGGGCAATTCTCGTATTTTTAACAATGTTCGCAATCTCATCTCAGTCTCAATCTCTCAAAAATTGTATAGCATTTACCTACATTTTTGACATTTGATTGACGCTGGCATGAGATTGTGAACGTTTTTACGTACGAGAATTGGCCATCAGATCAAGGACAACAATCTAAAACAGTAATTCTACAATACAACTTAGTCTATGAACTCTACATTGCCTCTGCTCTGTGTTGTGACACTAGGAAATGTCAACCAATGACATTATACATCTCGACGTTGCCATGATTACAGTGTGAAGTGTGGAAGTGAGTAGAGATGAGATATACCTGCCATTCTCCATACCCGGCCTTTAAGGTATGGGTATCACTAAATACCTGGTACAAATACCAGGTATCAAAATACTTCTAAGTATTTGGGTGTGGTAGGATTTCGATAAGTAAACGTATGCGATAAGTATGGTATGCCTCCAATATAATGTAGGTACGACGTTTCAAGTACCTATACGTAATTATGCATTATGAGATATGAAATCTTTCCTTCCTACTTTACCATTAAATATAATATTTACCACTAAATATAAATAAAAACAAACAGGTGTAACGAAATCGCAATCACAACTGACGCAAAAAATCAAAACATTGTCGACCTAAGTACCACTAGACAACGTAAACATTCAAACACGTAATAATATGCCCTAACATAAACAAACTAAGGAACTCTTTCACGTCGTGACAAAAAATGTAATTATGCTATTATGTTCCTTATGCACGTAAAAATAAGTACCCATTTTGTCTAACTAAATTAAATCAACCGAATGTTCATAAAGCACGAATGACGTTTCGGGTCCCTTCGTAAGCTGTCGGGTAGCTTCGGGTTGCTTCGGCGTACCGAACTACCGACCGATAAAACTGGGCGCTACCTTGTGGTAGCGGTTCGTATCGTACTATGCGTCTGACGTCATACCTTCAAGGTATTTACCCAGTATTTCGGTCCGTACCCGGTCTATGTACTGGGAAGCACATACTTGGTATATATACCTCTACCAGTATATACGTCTCATCTCTAGAAGTGAGACACATATAAACCCACGTCAATAAACTCGCACAATGCAAAAACTATCCAAAAATGTTAAATTAATCGACGCAAGATAAATTTTGTAAAAGTGAAAGTACTTTGTTTGGCAGCATTTTTAAAATTTGCCATTCAAAAATACGGCACGCCGTAAGGGACAGAAGATACGATGCATTTTCCTAATTATTTCGTATATTTGTGTCTCACTTCCACACTTCACACTGTAATCATGGCAACGTCTAGATGTATAATGTCATTGCAGCAAACAAAACAAAAACAAATCCGAATTGCAGAGTGGAGAAATAATACTTTTATAACAAAACGTTACCTCTGCTGATACTTACTATGAACCCACATAATTATTTTTATGACAAGAATCCAATACATAATAAAAACAGCACTAGTTGGTTTGATACACAAGTATATAGAATTGAATTACATCTAATAACTATTCAGAAAAATGTGAACCTTAAAAAATACTAGATTTTTTCATATACAGGGTGGAATTTTGTAATGCCACCTGAAGGGAAAGTACTCTTAATACTGTAGATAGAAAATTTTACTCAAAGAAAACATTCTTTTATTTTTGAATAGAAAGAAAACTGCATTCAAAGATTTTCAAAAATTCGCTTGAAATTTAAGATTTAAGAAATATTAAAAAATTAAAATTTAAGATTTCATGGATTTCCTATCATTTAATTTATCAAGTTTGTTACGAGAGATTTCATCATTATTTGACCCTAACAATCAATGCAATAAAAGTGCAGGGTGTAATTTTTACAGATTTTAGTCGGTTCGATTCCCGGGTGTGGCAAAAGAATTTTCGAAAATCTTTGAATGTAGTTTTCTTTATATTAAAAAATATAGGAATGTTTTCTTTGAGTAAAATTTTCTATCTACAGTATTAAGAGTACTTTCCCTTCAGGTGGCATTACAAAATTCCACCCTGTATATGGCATATCTGTACACCACCGCCTCGTAGTCAGGTACGATTTGGCCGTCCTTCTTTCTTCAATAGATTTTCAACTTTATCGCTTAAGCATTAGGTTCAAGGTTGATTGGGGAAATTTGACAGTTTCGGGTGGCTTGATGTGGTGGCGTCTGTACTAAATAGGGCATTATTTGCTGTCGTTGAAAGTGGTGTATCTGAAATCTTGTGATTTTCATATTTTATAATTTATTATTATCTTTGCATATTTTTGTCAATCCTGTTATTAACTATTCCTCTACGTCTAAGCAGAGCTCAGTTGATAAAAAAATATAATTTTTATACCTACTACTATTATCCCTAACCACTACCATTGACATGAAATGAGGGATCCAAAATAACTCGAAAACTACAAAAAATCGTAGAACATACATGGGCGTTAAATCGATAGGTATGGTACTCTGCTATCAGCTCGCACTGGCTTGACACCTTAAAAGAAACACCCTGTATATGCTAGGCGTGCTGTAATCTCTGATTGCGCGATACAGGATTTTTGCGTGACGTCATGTCAGTGTGATGCGTAGTTCGTATGTGGCGATATAGATGCCACCACAATGGAACGCTGGGAGCATGACATTTTGACGGAATTTTTTGAATTGTATTGCGATCTTCCATGTTTACGGTTTTCTGTTTCCGAATTACATATATAATGATGGATATGAAAAGACCCAAGCTTGGCAGTTATTAGCCGAATAACTTAAGATGAATGCGCAGTGGTAGCCCGCGAAATTAATTTTTTTTTGGGTTTTTTTGCAATTTTCAGGTCCGTGTCAGGTTGTATCTTGATCAAAATATGATATGTGGAAATTAAACATTTGTATATTTACATAACTTTAACCATAAAAATCATCAACAGATCTCTCTTTGTTAGATTTCTTGCAGATTCTTCGAACGAACGAAATCTAACTAATCTGCATGAAAAATACTAAAAAGTCTAAAAACCTTAGGATGTACCTAAAATGAATTATTGGAAATCGTGAACTTGCTGCCGGGTCCACATTTTAGGGTTCCGTACCTCAAAAGGAAAAAACGGAACCCTTATAGGATCACTCGTGTGTCTGACCTAGATTCTAGGTCATCGGGAACACATTTAATGATTCTAGGTGCTAGAATCATTAAATGTGGCATGAAGCAAAGTCTCAGCGTACAAGTAAAGGAAAAGTCCGAAAATCGTTAATTTGTAATTGTATCGCAAATTTTTTTTTGGGATTTCTAGTTTTTCAACAACAAAAATTTTGAGACAAATTATTTTCAACTACGGAACCCTTCATTGTACACCTACGTGGTCCGACATGCACTTGGCCGGTTTATACGTTTATCTCTGCAGGGATAAACGTATAAACCGGCCAAGGTCAACCGAAACATCTGTCATCAAACAGTGGTCAACACTTTATTGGGATGCATACCTAACTTTTAATAGCTATCCGTAGTAAGCGGTAGACCCTCCCATCAATAGATAGAGTGGGCCGGTAAGATTGCTTATTCTTTGAAAGCTTATTGGGACTTTAAAACCATGTATAGATAGGTTTTTCTATCTCCAGTATGCCAAAACTGATGTCAGCATAGCTATTCACAACGTTACGATTCGATACCGTATCGAAATTGACACATGTACGATAACCTGATTTCTGAACCGTAGGACTGTCCGTCCGTAGGATTGTTTATTGGGTTCGGCCGTTAGTGGTCGAGCAAACGAACGTTGTTTGCGTTTGCGAAACCGTCCAAACAGTACCAACGAAGGCCAGCGATATCCTTTCGTTGGCATTTGTTGTACCGCCTGTGTGTACGCAGCATAACATCAATCAACCAATGGCATGAGTAATCTGTGAAACAAGTCAAATCAACCAATGGCATGAGTAATCTGTGAAACAAGTCAAATTGTCTATCAACCTGTCTACGATCAACGGCAATGGTGCCGATGCCGATTAAACTAACTAAACCTTAGATAATATACATCTAGATCGAGCCACCGCGTGGCTGGTCATGAGACAGCAATATTATACTTTTTCTAGGTTATGTAGTATGAGAAATGAGGTTTAACGTAAGAAATCTTCCATATTTTGGACTGAAACACATGTCAATAAATTCGCACAATGCAAAAACTATCCAAAAATGTTAAATTAATTGACGCAAGATAAATTTTGTAACAGTGAAATTACTTTGTTTGGCAGTATTTTTAAATTTTGCCATGCAAAAATACGGCACGGCGTAAGGGACAGAAGATACGATGCTTTGTCTCAATTTTTCTAATTATTTCGTATATATGTGTCTCACTTCTACACTTCACACTGTAATCATGGCAACGTCTAGATGTATAATGTCATTGAACTAAACTATCACTAAAATTCCTTACTTTTGGCTATGAGAATCTTAGTGCCATTCTGCAAAAAAAAAATTCTTTTAGAAACAACTTTTTTGACACAACTGAAATCGAGTGTGACAATCGTGACTCTGCGTGGTATAGTGCTTGTAGTATATTTGACCCGGTGGCTTTAATTGGAACTAACGAAATCACTATGAATAGTGAGAAGTTTTGTCATATTTTGTTTACCGACAATCCGACATCGCCGCCGTTACCGTGTCAGATATTTTTTAGAACTGGACGGGGGGCAGCTTCAATGTCTTTTTTTAAATATTTTTTTTGGTAACTACACGTTGAGGTTTAATATTAAATAGGGGTAATCATGGACCTAAAAAAAAAGGCGGACGCCGTCTCCTTTAACAATAACTGAAGCACCCATAGTAAGTCAGTACGCTAATGTCTACAAGCCAGCACGCACACATTCACACCATAGTAAGTCTACCGGCCGCCATTACGTTACACGAGCGACGGCGTCTTTGCAGGTACTCAAATCACGCACACATAGATCGGTAGGGTGCTTCACTTACGATATGCGTAGTGCGGAGTCCATCTTTTTTTATAAGTCTATGGGGGTAATATTTCCGTCGCGTGGCGTGTTGTGTTATAAGTCTGTTTCTGCCCTAATACTCCTAACGGTGCTGCCAACCACCTGCTTTCTGCCAATCTCGGCGACTAATTATTTGACATTTCAAATGCATGTATCATTTCTCATTTCATACAATACTACTTAAAGGCCTGCCACACGGTTGGAACCAACCACCAACAGAGGTCACATTGGTTGAGTTTGCATAATTTACCGTGTACTGTGTAGACTAGTGTCTGTTGATGTCCAATGTTTTTTTTTTTTTTTTTTTTTTTTTTTTGGCAATTGAGCCGATGTCGACTATTCTGCCAATGTCACGTTTAGACAGCAGCGTTTTGTGGTAGATCTACAGATGTTAGTCGCTAAAAGAAAAACGAGGACAAAGGTTAAATGGGCAACATAAATAATCTAAATTACAATCATATATACAATAGCACTAAAAAAAAAATACAATACATATTTACATAAATATTACGCACCAGCTACAATTTAATATTATTTTCGTTTAAAAAAGTAGTTAAAATTTTAATAATTTTGGGAGAGAAGTGGGATAAAAAACAATGGAAGTTAGTTGGAAGAGGAATGTTACATTTTGAAATTTTTCGATAGAGATCGAAGGATTTGGTATTCAAGGAGCAGGAAAAAAATATATGTTCCAAAGTGCCTTCCGCAAGACCACATTCACACAGGGAGCTGTCCCTAACATGAATCTTATTCAGAAACACTGGGCTACAACAATGTCCGAGTCTTAGTCTGCAAAGCGTCGAAACAGTTCTTTTGGACAATTTCGGATATTTAAAAAACCAAGGTTTCCGCTGGATATCGTGCTGTATAGCTGCGTAGTAGACGCCCTTGGCTTTTGAGGTCTTATTCCACGTTTTTGTCCACGAGTCGAACAATTTGGGCTTGGCACCATTTCGCAAATCGTAGTTATGAGCTACGTAGTGCTTTCGGTCAGCCGGATTTGATGTGGCATACTTTGCTAACGAATCAGCGCACTCATTGCCAACAATACCCGAGTGACCAGGGATCCAGGCTATTTCGATGTCCAAGCCGTTTTGGGAACATTCAAATAACAGGCTTTTAATTTCTACGATGATTTGACTGTGAATTTGACTATGGAGTTGATTTTGAACTAAGGCCTGAATGCTACTACGGGAATCCGAAAAAATTACTGCTTTTGTTATTTGATGTGATTTGATATAGTGTATAGCTTCTAAAATACCAATACACTCTCCTGTAAAAAATGATGCTTCTGGTGGACATTGAAAAAGTAAGGCAATTTTTGAATTTTGAAAATATACTGCTACTCCTGTAGATTCTGTTGGTGATAATTTTGATGCATCAGTAAAGAAAAAATTCCATCCTTCCCAGAAACGTTTGACGGCTAATTCGAAGTCTCGTCTTGCATTTTGGGAATTCTTTGATATACCTAATCCCAAAACGGCTTTTGGTTCGAAGTGAATCGTTTCATATGCAGCCGAAAAGACAGGGAGAATTGGATATTGACAAACAGGCGAGGAGAGGTGTTTAAGCTCTCTGTACCTATTTATCAATAGAGGAACAGCTTTATTGTTCAAATAAGGAGAATTATTGAAGGAAAGGTCGATTTGTTCTAAAATTGGGAGTAAAGGATGGGATGAAAGGGAGAATACTTTAGACAGGAAACGATCAGCCAAATATTGTCTTCTTAGGTATAAGGGTGGTTCTGCACATTCAACTTGGAGCGCATTTATGGGAGAGGATTTCATGGCTCCAATAACAATTCTCAGGCACTTGGCCTGGATGACATCTAATTTCTTGAGCGCTTCTTTGTTGCAAGGCTCAATAAGGAAGCAACAGTAATCCAAAGCGCTCCTGGTCAACGCGTTATAGACCAGTTTGAGGGTGTAGGGGTGAGCTCCCCACCACACACCGGCCAAAGCCTTAAGGACCGATACGGAGCGTTCACATTTTTTGACCGTGTTGTTAATATGGTCAACCCCAGACAATCTCGAGTCCAACGTTACTCCCAGAAATCTAGCCTTGTCCTTGACTGGAATGATTTGTCCATCAATATTTATATCTACTTGGGGAACAGTACGCTTTCGGGTAAAAATTACCGCTGTACTCTTTGGCGCACTTAAAGATAACCCGTGATCAAGGAGCCATTGGTTTAGTGAGGACAGAGAGACATTCATAGATATAGCGGCATCCGGAATGGAAACACCAGTGACCAGTAATGCAATATCGTCAGCATACTGAAGGATTTTGCAGTCATAATTTAAAGATGAGGACAAATTTGCTGTATATATATTGTATAATGGGGGACTAAGAACAGATCCTTGGGGTAACCCTTTCCATACTGTTCTTTGTTCAGAGTCGGCCCCAGGGATTCTTAATTGAATGGCACGATTGGAAAAGATGCTACCAATGATACGAATAATCCTAGCCGGGATTCTCAGCTCGTGCAGCTTTTGCCTGAGAACAGGGAGGAGGACCGAATCATAAGCAGCTGATATATCCAGGAAAACGGCCACCACAGACTCATTCCTGCTTAGGGCCAGCCGGACCGCTGACGTGAGGATACCTACACTATCAGCTGTACCCAGACCTTTCCTGAAGCCGAACTGAGTCGCCGGAAGCAGCCTCCTGCTCTCCACCAACCACTCTAACCGATTCTTGATTAAATGTTCTAATAATTTAATTAGTATGGACGATAAAGCGATAGGTCTATATGAGCAATGATCATTGGGATCTTTGCCAGGTTTTAATATCGGAATGACAACTTGAACCTTCCAGTCTGTGGGAATATATCCGGAAGTGAAGCAAAAATTAGCCAAGTCCAGGTAGTATTGGTGGGTTTTTGGACCAGCTTTGGCAATAAACGAGTAAGGGAATCCATCCACCCCTGGTGCGGAGTCCTTGACACGGGATAGTACAGTTTTTAATTCCTCCAAGCTGAATGGCATGTTCATTGGATCGTTAGTGTTGTCTACATCATCGATGCCAACACAAATGTCCTCTACACCTGGAACATAAGCCGGAGCGATTTTGGAGAAAAACTGGTACCCCAGTTCTTCCGAGAGATTGTTCGAGGAAGCAGGTGCTAAACTATTCCTAAAAAGTTTAACTTTCCGCCATACTACTGAAACTGGAGTGGATGGACTCAAAGAACTACAATACTTTGACCAACCTTCTCGTTTCTTGTTTTTAAGTACTTTTCTGGACTTAGCCAATATTCGCTTGAAAGCGATAAGGTTATCCAGGTTCATATCACAGTTAACAGTCTCTTCAGCATCATTCCTGGCCCTGACCATGTCAGTGCATTCCCTATCCCACCATGGCGGAGAAGGAATTTTACCAGATTGAGGGTTTTTGGAAGGGAAACAGTCATCTGCTGTAGAAGAGACAGCAGAGGAAAAGGACAAAAAACATTCCTGGGCATTATTCTCGTTAACTTTTGGAAGGGAAGATACTCTTAAATCTAGAATCTTTGAATATAAATCCCAATCTGCTGTGTTCAGTCGGTATTTTAAAAGGGGAGGGGAGACTTTAGTGGGAACATTTTTAGAAGGGAATTCAATCATGATGGGGTAGTGATCACTTCCATAAGTCATATCCAAGCGACGCCAGATGAGGAGGCTAGATATATTGGATGAACAGAACGTCAAGTCAATACAACTATTACTCTGCCCTGGTGTAGATCTGCGTGTGGCACTACCGTCGTTAATGACACAAAGATCAAGATCATCCAATATATCCAGCAAGCCATTGCCAAAGTTATCGCAAGTATCTGATCCCCAACGATAATGGTGACAATTAAAATCACCCATGACAAGAATTGGACCGCTAACACTGCATAACAAATTTCTAATTACCGAAAGATATTCGAGTTGTGGGTGCGCAATATAAAAAGAAAAAATATTTATATCCTCAGCCTTAACAGCAACAACATTTATGTTATCACCAACAAAGGGTAGAGGAATCGGGGAAAAAGACACTTTGCTATTGATGAGCAAAGCACTTCCCCCATATCCATCAGGTCTATCATTACGAACGCTGCCAAAACACGGCATCCTGAAATTACTTTCAGGTAGCAGCCATGTCTCAGCAATGCCGCAGACCGATGGTTTAAACTTATTAATTAAAAAGGAAAGGTCAGGCTTCCTGGGAGCAATACTCCTCACGTTCCATTGAAGGAATGTCAGGGGATGGGACATTGTGAATGTAGTTGAGGATTGAGGTCAATTTTAAAGCAACGTGGTCAGGTATCGATTGAGTAGAATTTGTAAGAACCGTCATTAACATATTTGTAATTAATTCCAAAATATTCTTCGAGCTCTCCTCTTGTCTGTAGATCATTGGTTCAGCGGCCTCCGTTGGGAAGGCGCAGCCATTTTTGGAGGGGGAAAATGAGTAATTTTGGGTAAGTGCTTGATGAGCTTGCTTATTATAGCCAGGAGAGAGGGGGGCACGGGGTTTAGGATTAAGAAAAACCGTTTTACGGTATGATCTTTGGGTTACTACCCAAAGATTTGGGATTGGGCTTGAGGACGGGGATTGGGATTTATTTATTGTAACCTTGTTACGAGGGGAGGATTTTGAAACATCGGCATATGATCTGGAAACGGGAGGGAAAACCCGACTTGCTTCTGCATATGAAATTGATTTTTCCGCCATCAGAGCTTTGATGCTCTTCTGTCGGCCCAATTCAGGACAAGCACTGTCATTTGCAAAATGGTTACCGGAACATGAAATACAAAAACCCAACTCAGGGATGATTTCACACCCATCACCTGGATGATCTTCACCACATTTAAAACAACGTGGTTTCGACCTGCAGAGCGTACGGGTATGGCCAAACCGACAACAGTGGTAACATTGTATTGTTGGGTAAGTGTATCTCTCAACCGGAAGAGCCGAGTAGAAACAATACACACGCTTGGGCAAAACTTGTCCGTCAAAAGTCACTACAACCGTTTGCGTAGGTTTCCACTCAGTTATACCGGAAGACGTCACCTTACGGCTCATTCTCCTAGCCTTAATAACAGGACCACATCCCTCCGGAACCTTAATATTTTTAATTATTTCTTCCTCCGACCATTCAGTAGGGATATCTCTAACAATACCCATTCTTGTTATGATAAATTGTGGAATGGCGGCAGCATAATTGTGTTGGATTAGTAAATTATTAACTAAGAAACTGTTCGCGTCTTGATGCGACTTGAATTCAACTGAGACACGATTTCTGCCAATACGTTTAACCCCATCGAGGCGTACGTTATTAACATTATTAATCGTCAAAAACATACCAAACTTGACCGGTTGTAGTACAGTGCCTGAAGTCTCATTATCCTTAAGGGAAACGTGAACAATATACGGCGGATTATCCCTGGCTGTATATGAAAGTCTTCCGATTATGTTCTTGGCTATCTTAGGTGGGATATTTGAAGTTTCAGGGGACGAGATAGCGGCTCTTTTCCGATTTGTGATGTCAGAATCAATAATGGGGTCTTGCGTCAGTATTTGGGTGTCATGGGGGAGGGTAACAGTCAAGCTAGGGGAAAGATTAAAAAGCCCATCAGGGGGGTCAGGATCAGGAGGCTTTTTGGAGTTCATTTTGACAACGTAAAATGGTTAAAAAGGGACAATAACAAATAAAAACTAACCTTACACAAATAACACAAACACTAGGAATAGTCTCGATCAAGTTTCACACAAAGATTCACTAGATATCGAAAAAATTCGTAGCACTCATGTCCAATGTTGGTAACTTGACAATTCACTAAATTATTATCTCTGTCAAACTAAAACAGTGGTTCGTTTTTCGTCGAAGGCATATCTATAATCTGTGGTTGAATGCACAAAGTACTTCTTTTTATAGCGGAGACAGACTGTCTTCGTTTTAGTTTTATAGGGTCGAATGACGAATCCGAATGTCATTGGTTAATACTACTTAATCTGTGCATTGAATACTACTTAATCTGTGGTGCAAGCTAATTGGTCATGGTCTGTGGGTGCATTCTCTATATAGTCTGTGGGTGCATTGAAGAAGTCAAGACAAGATGGTTGCTGGTTGAATTTCTTCGTCTATCTATTGTCTGTAGCTCGTATTTCGTAGTCCTTAAAATTTATTTATTCTCGTTCTCGTTCTAGAAGTATTTGTTATTTTCTATATATATTATATTATAATCTGTCGATTGTCGAACTCGAAATTTAGAGTATAGTTTTTAGAATTCGAATGAGTTAGAATTTTGTCGACATTCGGCTTTGTTTTGCTTTCGTATCGCTATCGTTGGAATTGTGGTAATTTTATTCTAACGGTCGTTGTGTTGTGGTTGTGGTATGTGTGATCGGTGCTGAACAGTTCAGGTTTTAGCTGGAGGTGTGAAGAGTTAAAAACACGAATGAAAGAAACAAAAAATGACGTAGTTCATGAAACACGATATAAAATAAGTCAAATGCTTTAAAAACAATACAATGTGCCCCACAGCTGTTCTTCCCGTGTGCCAAATTTCATACAAATCCATTCGGCCGTTTTAGCGTGAAAGTGTAACAAAGAAACAAGATAAGTAGAATAGAAGTCTAAAATTGCCAACCCGTCTTGAGCAAGCTTGGTAATCAATGCTTATGGCTTCTATCTATGAGAAGGGGGCTGTGCCCTGCAGTGGGACAGTAATAGGCTAGTATTATTACCTATATAGATGCTATTTGACACTGGTGATATAACATTTTAAAAAATAAAAAAAATAATGATGCTGGTAAAAATATTGTTTAGAGAGTCATCTTTCTTTAATTAGTTTGCCTTTTTTGGTCATAAGGTACTGGCTATAGTCTTGGTTATCCTAGTACAAGAAGCAAGAGAATTTAGAAGCAAGAGAATTTAATGATCAATGAACAAAAACAGTAACATGTGGATTTATAAATCTTTATGACATGACATGTTTAAGAATTGACAAAGGAAAACAATTAGTGAAGGCTTCTATACTCTGTTGGTTTAGGTAATTAAATAAAGGTAAACAAAAAAAAACCATGTGTCCGATTAACCAACTAAACTTAATACCTGTCACTTCAGTTGTCATGCTACAACACAGTTGTACTCTTCAATTTAGCAACTTTATAATTAGTTGGTTAACGAGACACTGGGGTTTTTTTGTTTGTTTACCTTTATTTAATTACCTAAAATGATGGAGTATAATAGTTTTAAATTAAAAAAAAAACAGAAGCACAAGCACAGCGTGATAGGTTTGTTTTTTTTTATTTGGACATAGCTAAACAAAAGAGGGTAATGGATTGCACAGTCGGAAATAGGTGCAGCGGGCAGCACAAAAAATAGTTCTCCTTAGGAACTAATCTTTGCATTAAAAACTTTTCTGCAAAACTTAAATTGAACTGGTTCACCATTATAAATTACATTCCACCAATTCGGGAAGATGTGAATGATTTTCCCCTCTCCAGCAGAAGGTTGAAGAAATACCAGTTGGTTTTATTTTTATTTCTTCTGCAATGTTTTTGAAAAGAAGGTATTTTTTGTATATTATTATTAGTACATTACTGTAATTATTTTGCTTTAGCCCATAAAGCAGCTTGTCTCTCACTTCTCTTCAGCTCCTGGAGTAGCATGAAAGCTTTTGAAGCTAGGTGTGGCACATAAAGCTACTTTCCATACATTGCAAATGCTTCTCAATCGTTTTTGTGATTCCTTAGGGCTGCAAAGTTGACAATTGACATATTGTCTGCTTACAAGCAACAAAAGGTAAAAAACAGTGGTGTCTATTTTTAACCAACTTCAAAAAAAGGAGGAGGTTCTCAATTCGGCTGTTTTTTTTTTTTTTTTTGTATGTTACCTGAGTACACCGTCATTTATGAACCGATTCGGAAAATTCTTTTTGTATTTGAAAGGGCAGCCAAGCTTCCAGATTGGTCCCATTTTTATCAAAATCCAGTTCTGATGATGGGATCAATGAGGAATCGAGGGAACTCCTCAAATATTATAGGCATACATATAGCTATTTTGGTATTTTGATAAACAAATCAAGCGTTAGACCACAGAAAGCCACGGGAACTCCTCAACGATGATAAGTATTTCACGGGTGGCGATAAGATATCTCGATTAATAGTTAAGCGACTATGGCGAAGCTTTAAATAAATGGTTCTGATGAAAATTGTACCATCGAACCGATCTGATGAAGAAGCCGAAAGGTAGGCATCGGAACTCAGTAATAAAACAATGTATCCTAGCCGTGTTTGGGCTTATTGGAATTGTCATGAGGTGCACTCTGGCTATAAATGATTTAATGCTTACTATATGGCGCTTAAAATTGCGCTAGTTACTTGAGTTGTTTTAGTCTATGTAGATGATGCTCCTCTAATTTATATTGCAGAGTGGTATTCACATTTGTGTGGGGTAGGCACCACTAAAAAGTGAACAATAAAAACTTTTTACAAAAAAAAAAAAATAAAACAACCGACTCCCAAAAAAACACTACAAAGTGAAAAATAACTTTAATTTCGGAAGTCGGTGGCAAAACAAAACGAAAGTAAATAAAAAACCAAAGACACCGACTTCCGAAATTAAAGTTATTTTTCACTTTGTAGTGTTTTTTTGGGAGTTGGTTGTTTTTTTTTTTTTAGTAAATATTATTTGAAAGTATAGACTCTTTGAACTTTTGTACGATTCGGAATGGTTGTTTTGATCATCTGTCATTATTCATATATCGGTTCCTGAAATGTTGTACATTACAACATTACAATACAGTACTGATGTCCATAAAATAATAGCAGAGAAAGGCCGTTTTTGTTTTGTTATCTGGTTTTAACTATAGGTATTCAGTAAAAGTATGTACCTATGTCATTTAAAACAAGTTGATTATTTTTTCAATAATATTTTTATTTGGGTCTCGGGAGTTACTGTGGATTCATACCCGGCCCTATAGTAGGTCATCAACTCTGTTAGGTTAGTGAAGTCCTTTTCCTTTCGGTGGATTATGTCATCAAGCCGGACTGCAACATACAACATCAAAGCATGTATGTTGGATGTTGTGACTTTCTCTCTCGGATGAAGAGAGGGCAAGAATGGGCAGCATATGGCATGGGATAGAATAGAGTCGGTAGTTGAAGATGAGCTCTCTGAAGTGCCAACACCGACACTAGTTGTGTCAGCTGATATCCCTGGGATGGACAAGAAAGGCACTATCTCCTTAACAAGCCGTTTATGGTACATCTTCACGGTCACTGAGGGCATAACCCCTGCCACTCTGGGCAAAGTTTATAATACAAGGTGTAACATAAATAACCTACAACCTCTTAAGGGGTCATTGTACTCATCATTATGAACAACTTTTACTATGGGACCAAACCTGAAATCGCAAAAAAAAGCTCCCTACGTTTTGACGAGTTTGATGTAGATAAATGTACTGGTCAGCTGATTTTTTTTCGCGATTTCAGGTTTGGTCCCATAGTAAAAGTTGTTCATAATGATGAGTACAATGACCCCTTAAGAGGTTGTGGGTTATTTATGTTACACCTTGTATATGATTTCCAATATACTTACATAAATGTAAAAAAAAATGAAATCAAAGTACAGGGTGGACCTCTTAACATTTATTTAAATTTGTAAAGCTGCCAACTCTATTTTTCCATAGTTTACAGGACGAAAAAAAACCGAATAATATATTTATCGCTTTAATAATTGAAATCCTAGAAATCCCGTTGGTTCCAATAAGTTTCCTTGATATTTTAAAATCATAACTAATAGCATATCTTACACTCATAAATCAGGAAAATTAGGAAAACTATACAGGGTGTCCCGTAAATAATGGATAATCTCTTAAGGGGTCATCGTACTCATCATTATGAACAACTTTTACTATGGGACCAAACCTGGAATCGCGAAAAAAAAATCAGCTGCTCCCTACATTTTGACGAGTTTGATGTAGATAAATGTACTGGTCAGCTGATTTTTTTTCGCGATTTCAGGTTTGGTCCCATAGTAAAAGTTGTTCATAATGATGAGTACAATGACCCCTTAAGAGATTATCCATTATTTACGGGACACCCTGTATAGCTAGCTTTACTTGGCAGGTTAACGAATTCGGGCGACGATATAAAAATTAGGGTTTTATTTTTTGAATACTGAAATCCAAGTGAACTTTGTTTATTTTTACACTCCTGTAACCTGGCCTGGAAATGTTCCATGACCGCCTGACAGTAGTGATTGATGAAATGTTTTGCATTTCACAACATTTATGTTTTTTTTTTAATCCTTCTATAGACTTTGGGTGATGTAAACTTTGCTTTTAAGATATCTCCAAAGGCAAAAGTCCATTGGAGACAAATCCGTGATGCGCGGTGGCCAGTTAGTGTCATCTCTTTTGGATATTATAGAGTCGTTAGAGGTGTGACATGTTGCCCCATATTGTATGTTCTTTGGTTAAATCCTGGTAAGTTCTTGCTGGTGTTAAAAAATTCTGTAGCATCACAATGTATCGCTCTGGTCTGGTCTGGTCTTGTCTGGTCTGGCACAGGTCGATTTCGATTATCTTCATAAAAATATGGATCAATGATTCCCCGGGTCGATAATGCGGCCCATAGAGTAACTTTCGATGAGTGTAACGGTTTTTGATGATTTAATTGTGGGTTAGTCGCCGTTCGCACGAGGGTAATAAAATTGCGGCGAGATTTTATGCACTCTGTTTTTGTTAGGTTGGATTCTCAACGCTCGGCTCAACAACGAGAGTTGAAAATCCAGTGCGCGATAAAATCCCGCCGCGGTTTTATTACGCTCGTGGAAACGGGGCTTAGTGTCATTCCATTGCCTGTAATTTTGTTTGCCTTTTAACCGCCCGACTTCATATCAGGGGGCTAGTTGTCGTGCCCCCAGCGCCAAGCACGGTAAATTAAAAAATCTTTTTTATAGAATACAGCATAATGAAATAAAAAAAGCATATTATAGGAGCTGTGGTATTTGGTCGTAAATATACGACCCTGGCGAAATGGGCACAAAAATATTTGTCGGATTAATCCGACGTAAGCGGTTAAAGGGTTAACGTGACCAAATGTGGAGTTGTGTCTCATCTGAGAAAAAGATGTTATGAAGGTCGTAAATCTCGCCAGCATTTCTTCAACTAACCGCAGTCTCATAGCATGGTCACTAGGCTTCAATGCATGTACAATTTCAATTTTGTAAAGTTTTAAATTTAAATCCTTGTGTAGAATACGATTTAATGATGTTCTAGGCAAATTTAACACTAAGGTCCGTATTACAGAACGTCACTCAATACTCAAGCATTACTTAAAACTAGATTCAAACCATTTGATTGGTTGAAACTAGTTTTGAACTAGATTTAAACAAGGATCAGTGCTTGAGTTTCCTTCTGTAATACGGACCTTAGAGTCTAGCAACCTAGCCTATCCACTAGAAAGCGGTCTAGAGTCTAGACCGCTTTCTAGTGGATAGGCTAGGTTGCTCCCGAACAGACTCGTCGTACACGCTCTATGTTTTCCGGTTCTCTCGGATGTCCTGGATCGACTGACTCGTGGTTGAGTTAAAGTCGAACCCGTCGCGTCGCCAATTCTGAATAGTTTGGATCGTTGGAGCTTGATTTGCGTTCCGTTTATTGTAATATGAACAAAAGATATTGACCATCCATATATTAATGGGAGTTGATCAAGTACTGCCCAGACATGGGAATACTTCCAAATGGTTGCTTGCACCCTAACTAATATCATAAATGCGAAAGTGAGTTTGTTTGTTTGTTACTCTTTCACGCTAAAACGCCTGAATGGATTTAGATGAAATTTGGCACATAGGTAGCTCAAGATCTGGATTATATCCCGGTTGTACGTTCCCATGGGATAATTTCCGACCTCCATGCGGGCGAAACTGCGTGCAAAAGCTAGTTAAGTTTTAAAAATATAAAAAAAATGTCGGTCCCAGAGTTAAACAGGTTTTTTCTGGTAGTTTTATTTATTTATTTAATTTTTTTATTGGATATGTATTTATGTATGTATAAGATAGCGTCGTTGAGTTTGAACTCGTTGGTATTTCAAGATTATGTGATAGAACTTCAAAGCCGTTAAAATTTCAGTTAATACTACGAATGTTTTGTGTAAGCACGGTTATCATTTTCTTACAAATTTGAAGAAAATTTTTGCACTCCTAGGTCACTAATAAGCTGATTTGTTATGATACTAAAAATGAACTTATCTACTGTTTATGTGCGAAGTAACTAATTATTCGATGGCGCTCTTAGGCGCCTTCATAGTCTGTTGAATTAATATAGTTGACTTCAGCGTATTTTCGTACTGGGCAATTCACATCACCAGTTGGGTGATCACATTTCCTCTTGAAACGTTTGCACGTTGCACACTGGGGAGGAGAACTTTTGTTACCGCATTCCTTGAACGAGTGACCTGTCTCTCCACAGAGGTTGGAAGTAGGAGATGTTTCGCGGCAAAACTTGGCTGCGTGACCGAACTGCTGGCAATTGAAGCACCAGTGGGCTTAGTGCGAGTTTTTATACTTACTCGATCGCGTTTACGTTATTGTTACCTTATGTATGGAATAATTGTATTTCCCATTATAGTCACCAGGCGGCGCTTATTCAGTTTCAGTACAAATTGACGTTTACGTTAACGTGATCGAGTAAGTATAAAAACTCGCACTAAGGGCGAGCGCGCATTGCGGTGCGTTTTTCTACCGCATAATCTGTGAAGTATGGAATGTCTTTGAAGTGCGCGCACTGCGGTCATGCGTTGTGTTACTGTAGGCCCCGCCCAGTGCGGCAGAACTACCGGAAACGCACCGCAGTGCGCGCTCGCTCTATGCCCTCTGGTGACAATAGTAAAATCTCTTACTGGGCATGATGTCCAATTTATAAAAATACGGCCTTGGTTCACCATAATTTTTCTGATGCTAGGAGGTACTTCAAGAATATAATTACATGTGGGGCGATCTTTCTTTCCTGACTATGGCTTATTTTTATTGTTTCAAGAAAGGCCTCTCGAGTAGTTTTCGGCAATTTGTCACATAGGTTTTGTTCAAAAATGCAATCCAGTCCGCTTTCTCATTGAGAGGTACGGTGACTCCAATTATTGCTATCCTAGGGCGGCGTTCAGATGATTCTTCAATTTTAAGGCCTGACGAAATAAGTTTCTCCGAACTTTTTAATTTGGCAATGTCGTCTTTGCTATCAGTGCTAATAATGACGCCTCCATTCCTAATTTTCCCAAGACTACGGACCCGAAGTTTCAGTTCCTCCGGCGAGATAATTTGCTGTACCAGTGTTTTGGTGTCGTCACTAGAACGAGTGTTATCGCTAGGGTAAATGGCAATGAAACTTAAAGAAGATGGATCAAAATTGCCCCACGTCCTATAACAAAGTGACATATCGTCACCTTAATACGCAAAACTTGTAACTCCATTTTGACCAACTTTACAGGAGCAATAAAACTGATTTAAAAAATTTTTAATCAAATACTTAGGACTAAAATCAATCAAAAACTTGAATCATAGTATTAATGATAATCCTTTGGAAGACAGCTTTTTAGGCTTTGTAAGTCATCATACTTCCTTTTTTTTTAATTTTAAGCCTTTCTCTGTTAAGTGTTGGCAAAACACTCAGCTGTTTTGGAACAACTGTTCTATTTTTGCGTTGTGGCAGACTGGTCTAAGGATCTGAAAATTTTAGCTTGTAAAAGATTTGCAAAAGAGTTGAAAGATTTCAGATGTTCGTAACATCTGTGACTACTGGGTCTCCGGGATTTCTTCCAGATCGAATGGATTTGTAAAAGAGCATGTCACTATACGAGTTAAAACATTCGTGGGTCAAGTACTGCATATGATAGGGATTTGGATTCACTCTTGCTTCTTTGCATACACTAAGATACTCTCAGGAGCGTTTATCACTTTAGTTTTCAATTTCCTTTCAATGCAAGCATGTACACTATCTACTTCCATTTGTGTGTGCCACTTTTCTAAATATTTTTGCTCAATGACTACATTGTTCATCATTGCCACGTTAAGCAAAGCATTGGCAATCACACTGTTTCTATCATTTGATATTATCACTGTAGGGTCAGTCTCCAATTCTATGGTTCCAGTATCATCAGAAGTAGTGTGATTTTGTAAATCTATAAACTCGATAACGACATCTCACATAATTTAATATACTAAGATATGGGTATTTTACGTAAAACACCAATAAGACACTTTTTCCGTTAAAAAATCAAATAACGACCGTTCCCGCCTATTAAGAATTAGGAGTTACGTAGCCAACACTCTCAGAAAAATATTGTAAGCAATACTTGTAACTCCATTTAACACTTTACATTACATTTACTGTATTAATACTTCAATTCTTGCGTCCAATCTTTTTCAAAACAATTTGACATGCTATTAATATTTACTATAGACTTACCGTTTTATTGGAAACGTAGTATTATATGCTTAAAACCTAAAAGTAGCACGCCGGTCTGCACACACAACTTCACGCCATTACATTGCCTTAATAAAAGACGTTACCAAGGAAGTTACAAGGTTTGATTTTGAAAAAAAAATTGATGGTGGATTTACGAGGTGTGCTTGACATCCATTTTTAGTGTTATCCGAGCACATAATTTAACCATGTTTAAAATGAAAAATTCCTAATTTTTTTACGCAGCAATTGCTATCAAAATGTCAATTTCTACCTTTGACGGAGTTACGAGGTTTGCGTTGAAGGTGACGATATCTAAAAAAAAAGATAAAAATGTATAAAAAAATATGGCATTATTCCTTAGTTCATTTTTTTACACCTTCATATGAAAAAATTGCTATGAAAATAGTTCAGGCACGCTGTTATGAAAAATTCGTTCATAGGAGTTTTTATGGACCGATTTAAAAAAATATTTTTTTGTTTGAAAGGGTACCCCCAAGGTCCCACTGCCATAAAGTCAGGTCTCCGGTCTCCAGGATCGGAGAAATGAAAGTAAAATCTCAAATTTTTTTTTCAATTAAGGTAGTTTTTAATATATTACATTTATTTTGTTCAATCAACGATCAACTGACGATTATCTCCTTACTCATCTGATTATGAAGACGTGAGAATAACTCAAAAATAAGCTTATTTTTATGGTTCCGTACCAAAATGGTAAAAAAGGAACCCTTATGGTGTGACTCAGTCTGTCTGTCTGTATGTCTGTCTGTCTGTCACAGCTGGATATCTCAAGAACTACTAATGCTATCAACTTGAAATTTGGAACAGTTTTAGATGATGTTTACCCAACTATTTTGCAAATAAGAAAGAAATAAAAATATTTGTATTTTTTTGCAACAGGGTCTGAAAGGGGGTCTTAAAAATTCAAAGTGGGCTTACTAGGGCATGTGGGGTATCATATGAAAGAGCGCTGTTTGCACATTCTCAAACATTTTTTTTCTTTTTTGTAGGCCACATAGTTTTCGACTTTTGATGAAAAATGTAAAAAAAATACCGTTCCCCCCTTATCTCCGAAGTTTGCAAAGCTAAAAATCAGAAATTATTCTATGTGATAGAAGTTTATGTAAATATTACAGGAAAAATAAAACGATGTCTCTAAATAGCACAGTTTTTTCAGAAATCATCAACAAAAATTACATATAAATGATGGTACGGAACCCTCGGTGCGCGAGTCCGACTCGCTCTTGACCGGTTTTTTGTTCTATGAAGGTAGTTTTTAATATATTAATTTATTTTGTTCAATCAACGATCAACTGAGGATTATCACCTTATTCATCTGATTATGAAAACGTGAGAATAAAACCCTGAACTTGAATGTTTGAATACTATACTAATAACTATACTATATTATTGTACAGAATTCAAATATTTCTTTGAATACTATATAATAATACTGAAATAAATTGTTTCTTTATGTGTCATTAAAAAAGGCGCTTTTGGTGATTTAGTTTAAAAAATGAGTGGACTGGGAATTTAAGGATACAAAGAAAAAATAAAACAGTTTTCTATTGTTTATTATCACACACACGTTACAACGAATTCGGACCGGACATGTGCAATAAATGGCGAGCATAACTCACAGTTCGTCACGTCATTTTCTCAACATTCATTTATTAATTTTCTAAATCCCTTAAAACATGGTTCAAAAAACCTGCCGGGTGGTTCATTTCTTCGGGCTGGTTCCGCATCCAGCCAAAATAAAATATTACACTCATAACATGGGCGCATACCCCCAATGTCCTGCCTGCGCCCATGTATACAAGAACAACAGTATTCAACCACGGCATTCCTTCCTTCATTTCGTCTATTATAAAGCACATAGGTGTGGTAATCCTTTCTTCTGATATGCCGTGATTGAATCCTGCATCTCAAGAAAACGTTATTTTGTATATCATTAACATTAATATTAATTCTTTCTGGATGTCTGTATATCTCAATATCATATACACCTGTTTCGTTTATATGTTCGCTGCAATAAGAGCGCGCGATTCTAGGGTGGTACGTACCAATGGATAGCATGATCAAATCTTCATACGTTAAACTTGGGAAGGCGCTTACTTCTTCGCTGTTTGCATTTAGTCTTATGAAAGCCACTCTTCTTTGATTCAGGTTATTCTGTTCTACAAAATCTGCTAACAGATTTGTTTACGCACGTTGCGGTTAATAGTTTCGATGAATTCTTCCGTGTATTGACTATCATCAAATGGCTGTTGGAAGCAGTTTATTATTGCACCTGCTATTTTAAAATCGTCAAAAATGTGTGGCAAGTCGCGATTAAATGTGCGGCGCCGAAACATTTTAAAATCCCTTTTAACACAACCCTTCGCATCGGCGATCCTCGTGAAGTTGGATTTTGTATTTTTTATCAAAGATAAATTGTTTGGGTACCCGGTCATTTATAGCTTTCGTAATGGGGAACTCCTTGTTTAGTCGCTCAAGCAGCGCGGTGTGTGGTGTGTTACTCTTACCCCAGAGATTTAGTGCATTAAGACGTACCGCCGCCATAGCCGCTTCCTGCTGTATGAACAGGTGGAGCGGTGGTAATCCCAGCATGGCTTCAACTGCTGCAGTCGGAGTATTAAATCCTCGAATCTAGGCAATGGATAGCGATCAGTAAGTAAGACTGGGTTCACCGTCGCCTTATAATCGGCACAGATTCTCAGCGAACCGTCAGGTTTATTTACCGTAACGAGCGGCGAGGCCCAGTCAGAGCAGTCGACGGTCTCGATGATGCCGTCGCGCAGCATGGCGTCCAGCTCGGCGTCGAGCCGCCCGAGCAGCGCGTACGGCACGGGCCGCGCGCGGTGCAACACCGGCGTCGCGCCGTTGCGCATGCGCAGCGTTGCCTTGCCCCCAGTGTATAGCCGCAACCCGCCGTTGAATAATTCCCTATACTTACCTGCTTATCAATACATTAATCTCATTAGTCATGTTGACTTATTTCGAATTTACATTGTTACAGTTGCTAAAAGCTGGAATTTTTATTTTTAACTCTGTTAACCACTGTCGGCCCAGTAATGAAGTGGTACCTCCCCCAGTTACAAATAATTCTAGTTTTTTACTACAAAACCCCGTAAACTACAATCGGTTTGAACACTCCTAGGGGTTTAATTTTTGAGCCATCATAAAAGTTCATAAATCCATCTAGGCTGCATTGCTGGTTCTAATTTATGAGCACTGAAACACTTTTTATACGTTGCTTCACTAATGTTTGAGAAAGAAAAAGAAACAAAAAAAATACTTTCTGGTAATGACGATAAAAGATATATTACGTAGGATGGAACAAACACCATTGGCTTGCGGATATTGTATAATCAAATAAATAAAATACATTGTGCGTTGTATTCATTTTTTCATACCTTTTTGACCTTTCCATTTATTCTTGCAAACATGATGCAACTTTTAACTTAAGCACAACGAACGACCAAACCGCTGAACATGTTACTGCCAAGGATTATCATCATCTTCTCAATCTTTTAAACCTCCACCACAATGAAAACACGTGGTCCTGTCTTCATAACCAGTATAAAAGAATCTGTACGATCCTCCGGCTTCTGGCGCATACGTCGAGGTCAGTCTTTGAAACTGAGCGAATGTTTTGTTTTTGAACTGAATTGCGGGTGCTTAGGTATGTAATCTCTTTTATCTGCACTCATCGATGAGGCTATTGTTCTGCTCACCTGAGATGAACTAATACCACCACACTCATCTCTTCCTCCTGAATCATAATCATCACTTTGTTCCACTATTTTAAAATTTTCACAATCATTGTGTATGTCACTAACTCGAACAAACGTTTGTGTGTTTTCAATATTAGATGCCATCGAATCTTCCGTACGACTTCCACCATTGGCTTGATGTTTTGGTGAATCTGAGTTAGATATTTTCTGTGCAGTCCGCATATTTTTAGTAAAATATATCATCACTATCATTTCACGAATGCGTGCCTTCCACGTCTGATTTCGCTGAATCGGACATTGTAAAACATAATTATCAATGTATTTAATTAATAATTGTATAATAAAAGCGCTAAGAGATAACAGGGGGACTAAAACGGCCACTTTGGCAGAATCATAATAGGATAATAGGTATTATAGAATCTTATTTGAAATCGTAAAACGGTGACAAACTGACAATTCATAATTTATCTGCGTACAATTAATAGCACGCAATACATCTTTTTGACAGTTTTGTTTGATTCGTAAAATGGTCCACAAATTATGAATTGCTTTATTGAAGTTTAATGTCAAATAGCACAATCACAATAAATTTTTGGGAATTCAGGAAATGAATGAATGAATCGCTTTTAGAGGAATTGCTCAAAAGTAATAAATCGAACCATCACTCGGCAATAGTGAGATCCGAATGTAAATAAATACCTCCCATGGAGCTTCCTCATGAAAACCTTTGCTTGCATTTTGCCAACAATTCCCATTAACTAAATTTCTCAAAATGAGATTGTCCTTACAAATGCCTTTTTCATAATTTAATAAATTAGGTACTTCCAGAAACGATTTGAGACTTTTCCGCAACGGAATCATATAAGAACATCTATTTTTTAATGTCATTTCAACGTTTCCATGAGCTGACTTGGTGTCGTCCGAAATTCCAACTGTTTTTGGGACTGGCTCAGTATAAGTATGTAATTTTTTAAAACATTCCATTCGTTTGTAATCTGTTCCTAGGTTTTCAAAAGAGCTTTGAAGGAGTGACATCATTGACGAACATTCTTGTGATATATTCATGGTTTTTTCTAAAATTTTAAATGGTTCCGATTTAAATAAATTAGTTACTAACTGTACTATAGTTTGAATAACAGTTCTAGGTAAACTAGAAATACTGTATAATTGGGATAAAAAAGAAAGAAGTAATTTATTTAATTCAATTTTGAAATTGGACATCAAGGCATTTTCATTGATATGATCATTATTGTGTACAGTTGATTCAAAATCTTTAGTAGGTTCATCAACAGCAACAGGGTTAACATTACTTTCTGTGTTGCACTTTTCACCTTTACTTTTACATTTATTTTCGTTCTGAACACAGTGAGCAGCACATACATGTTTTTTCAAAG
Organism: Cosmia trapezina; assembly: GCA_905163495.3. Lineage (NCBI taxonomy): Eukaryota > Metazoa > Arthropoda > Insecta > Lepidoptera > Noctuidae > Cosmia > Cosmia trapezina. Next base: position 21,996,124 of record LR991027.1, read on the forward strand.
ACGATTTTGTATCATACACTCGCTCACAGTTTTGATAAGGACATTTAAAATAATCAGTGATGTTGTGATAGTAACTTAAATGTACAAAATATGTTCTGAAATCGTGATAATCAGTGCTACATATTGAACACAGCATTTTTATTAAATTATCAAGTGAATGGAAATGTATAACACAAGAAGATTGTTATTAGTGTTTATATCATACGAGATATATTTTCGATTAGAATTTAGCAATAGAAATCAAATCCATGATGTAGGGTGGGATCACATCATAATTAGTCTTTATATCATAGATACATATTTGTATAAGTAAATACAGGTGGTATCCAGGTTTCGGATAAGACACATGGAGTGCGTGATAACACTTGAATAGTGTGTCAAAGGCCTTAAAGGCCGTTTGGAAAACATACCTGACCTTATCTATAATAAGATAATATGTTCCACCAACATCATATATACGGCATCATATATAACATATATACGGCTGTACCGTTTTTTTTTCCCATATGCATCCGTAGAAACTTCGTCAATTTTTGATTGTATATCGCCAGGTGACTAAAAAAAGAAAAATAACGTTAAGTTTCAATTTTTTTTTTATAAATCAGTCATATATAATGAAACTAAAAAAAAACAATGCTGTCTAAAAAAAGGTTTGCAGTCCTGACTCGATGGTCTCACTTTGAATTTTTGCAATTTTTTGGGTTCGCAAGTTACAGGTGACGTGGGATAAACATTTTAAGACACAGTTTCAGCAACCTTAGTTGATGAGAACTAATCTCAGTCAGTCAATTAAAGTATGGATTTAATGTAAAGTACCCTGTTGGTGTAATTACCTTGACATTTACAATGAAGCTTTCTACACACTCGGTAGTTGAAAATTTTTGCCTCCTGTTTAGGCGTCCTTTCGGTGGCACCAAATTGCAAAGCAATTTTATTTGTGATGGAAGTTTTTTATCTAGAATAAAATAAACTTTACCTATTAACATTAACATAAATAATATAAGTAAGTACATAATTCTCACATTTATTCTGTCAGAAAATATCAAGGAGCAAGCATATCAAGGCCCTCAATAAAAACTTGTATATTATTTAGCCTCATTTCTAAAATAAAAATGGCATCATATAACTAAATTACTATTTTGTACCAACCATTGTCATCTAATGCATTAATATACTCGATCAAGGCCACCACTTCTTCGTTAATATTTGTTTTTTTTATTTCTATTATCTTTTTGATAAATTCATTCCAATTTATGTAGAATTTATTCGCTCTTCCTGGATGTATTGCATCAAAGTCTAATTGAATCTGAAAATAAGTTTATGTGAGTGAACTCGATTTTTTTTTTGTGAAAATATTTTTTTTTTTGCTGCTTGCAGCACTGCGTCTGAGCAAAATGAAAAGAATTTCTAAAAATGTGTCTTCTTGTATTAAGACAAAAAGTCTTGGTTTTAAAATCATAGGTAACGTCTGAGCAAAATGAAAAGGATTTCCAAAAAAGTGTCTTCTTGTGTTAAGACAAAAAGTCTTGGTTTTAAGATCATAGGTACCTACTTACCTATCCAAAGTTGTTTTATAGGTACCTTCAGGTTACAGTTCAGTCCTACCTAGATCTTTTAGTTTTAGAGAAAATACCTACCTAAGTAAAAAGTACCAAAGGCAAAGTGTGCCTACCCTGCCGCGGCTGTCTGTTCACGTTTTTCTCCGTAACTAAGTAGGTCCTACCTACTCCATGATTACCTATTCAAGAGGAAGGTTTATATGTTGATAACTAGCTTACCTACTTATATTCATTATGCGTAAATAGGTATATGTACCTACCTACCTAGCCATACTAAAAGACTTATCACGATGAACTCCGGGGAGGTCGAAAAAAACAATTGTCGATCTTCGTACCTACCAAAAAAACGGGCAAAGCCGGGTAGAGGCGCTAGTAAATACTATAGGTTTCTATCTAGATAAGGTTAATTAACGGTTAAATCGCTAGCTTAGTAGGTAGTTATTATGAACATGATGTGGGTAAGTAGGTACCTGGTTAGTTAACAACGAGTGGTTAAATGAGTGTAACTTATAAAGTATAAAAGAATTTATGGATAAAAAATGTTGATGCCATAGAAGGGTCACATTTTCAAAAACCCAAAGATTTTGCATCCTATGCTATGCTATTTTTTTGTCCTAGCTGTACCTGTTTATGCCTTTTTATTAATATTTAACACCATTGTATACCTACTATGTTTTATGCAAATAAATGATTTATTATTCTTTGACATATCACGAGACCCTTGGGTCCCGGACCTTTGGAAGGCGTACGAGGGGCCGAAGCCTACTTGCAGAGGCCCCTTAGACCATTTTAAATTATGAGAAGGCACTAACCGACGATTATTCCTGTATGCCCTATGCAAGTGCACCCAAGGATAACCCCTGGATGATGCAGGACTATTGCAGAACATGGAAACAAAACATATTGGGCTATGGGTTTGGGTGGTTATAGTGGATGGAGTACCTTGTATAGTTAATAATACAAGGTACTCAATCCACTATAACCACCCTTGAGTACCTTGTATTATTAACTACTAGCTTTTGCCCGTGGCTTCGATCGCGTTGGCAAAAAGATTTTTCTTTCCTTGCACATAGTTTGCGCAATCTGTGATGAGTGAGCGCATCCATACTAATATTATAAATTCGAAAGTCTGTCTGTCTGTCTGTTACCTTTTCACGCCTAAACCATTGAACGGATTTTGATAAAATTTGGCAAGACTATAGATGATATCCTGGGGAAGGACATAGGCTACTTTTTTATTTTATATAGGGAATGAAAGTTTGTGTGGGAAACCCACCATTTCTTAAGTTAGGGACATGAAAATTCAAATTTATTCTTTTGGTAGGAAATAAAGAAATATGCGGTTCAGGATTTTTGAAAATTCATCCCCTAAGGGGTAGAATAGGGGTTGATTTTAAAATTCACAAAACTGCACAGAATTCGATAAAATTAACGGATGAAAGGATGTGAGAAGTATATGTGCGAGTGAGAAAGTATTTATTATTTATTTATTGGAGTATTTATCAAGCAGTATTTACAAGGATTCTGGTCGCTTATTTTGCCATACAATCCCACATACATCTTATTAGTACCTATAACCAAAAAAGGCTTGGTTTCAACTAAGTCAATATTTTCCAGTTAAAAGTATTCTTGAAATGAGATTAATGTATTCTTCAATTAATAATATATTAACTACATTTTTTAAATTCTTAATGGAAGGAATCTGAACTTCTTCAACCGAAAATACATTATTCTTGACATGCAAATCAATATTGTTTTAAATTGAAGAATTTTGAGTTCTTGTAAGAAAACAAATAACATTTTAGAAGAAGATGTAGAAACTCTTGAACTAAGAATAAAGTGCTTCTTGAGTCAAAAATAAGCGAAATCTTTGAATCAAGAAAATACACCTTATTGGTACAAGAAAAAAAGTGTTGGTTTCAAATAAGTCAATATTTTCCAGTTAAAATAAAAGTATTCTTGAAATGAGATTAATTTATTCTTCGATTAATAATATATTCTTAAGGTAAGTATATACAACTACATTTTTTAAATTCTTGATGGAAGGAATCTGAACTTCTTCAACCGAAAATACATTATTCTTGACATGCAAATCAATATTGTTTTGTATTGAAGAATTTTGAGTTCTTGTAAGGAAACAAATAACATTTTAGAAGAAGATGTAGAAACTCGTGAACTAAGAATAAAGTGCTTCTTGAGTCAAAAATAAGCGAAATCTTTGAATCAAGAAAATACACCTTATTGGTACAAGAAAAAAAGTGTTGGTTTCAAGTAAGTCAATATTTTCCAGTTAAAATAAAAGTATTCTTGAAATGAGACTAATTTATTCTTCGATTAATAATATATTCTTAAATTAAGTATATTACAACTAGATTTTTTAAACTCATAATGGAAGTAATTTGAACTTCTTCAACCAGAACTAACAATAAAAAAACATTGGTTTAGATTACCCACCTTTCTATTCTTGAATCAAGAAACAATAATTTAAATGAAATATTCATAATAAGAGTGTCATATTCTTATATTGAGTAAAAGTTTTTTAGATTAAGAAAATGTATATCTTAGGTCAAAAATAATGTAACTTTTAAAGTAAATATAATATATTCTTGAATGAAAACACCATTATCTTGTTTTGAAAAGTTTTTAAAGTCTTCAGTAAAAACTAGATATTTTCTTCAATTAAGATTGTAATAGTCTTGAATCAAAAATATTTGCTCAAGTCAAGAATTAAAACCAAGTATTTATTATTCTTAATTTGAGTAAACGGGTTTTCTTCGACTGAGTACATTTACTTAAGTTAAGAAAATATTTGAATCTGAGAATATTGATATTCTTCGATTATTCAGAAGAAATCCTTTTTTTCCGTGCAGCCTTATAGACCTAGCCGTGCCGCTGCGGAGCAAAATCATCTAATTCCTTTTTTGCTACTGCTAACCTTTCAGGTCCAGACAGCGAGGGTGTCCATAAACTGGTGGTCCTGCCGGTCGATTCTGTAAAAATCTCACCGTGAAAACTTAGGTGATGTGAGTTGGTTTTTGCTAGGAATTGACACTATTGATAGCTCACTCCACGCTCACTTCACCTAAGTTTTCACGGTGAGGTGGTTACAGAATCGCACTGCGGATGTTCTGATGTGATGCGTTGTATTGTGTTTTGGGATTCCGAGCTTACCTGCTGGCCGAATTAGGTTTGAGTATTGTCTAAGTTGATATATGGTGTATTATCGGTCCTGCCTATAGTGCGGACAGATGTAATTACCTCCTGGTTAAATTGTTGCTGCGCTGGGACGGTCAGTGTCGTTCTGCCATCTGACTAGTAGATGGCAGAACGACACTGACCGTCCCAGCGCAGCAACAATTGCTTATTGTGACAGTCAACTAGTAAATTATGGTATATAAAAATCCACCTTTATTATGGGTTTTGAAACGTCTGCTACAATGAATCGCAATTCGAAAGCGGGACCAAGGCGTCTCAGCAGCGACGCGCGTGTCCAGTGTACTATAATTATAATGACGGACGGAACGTACGGTAAACGTGATTTCTGTTGTATTGTAATAAATGTTACTAATTATTGTTTGTGTTGTTGTGTGTGTATGTTTGTGTTATTTGTGAAATTATAATGTGAGTCACCTACATTTCTATTAAATACGTTCCGTTTTTGATTATGCTCACCATAATAGCTGCGAGCTTGATGAATTTGTTCAGTACCCAAAGCGTATATGACGAGGTCATCCGCCCAATACTGGAAATTCATCGCTTTCAGGGATTACAGCATTTAAAGCCTGAAATTAAGGTCGTCTTCGATTAAGATCTAAGACATATTCACCTAGCCGATTTTGATCATAATTATTTTCTGTTAAGTATTCTACTTTTTCATTATTTCATTGACTAGTCTGTGATCGGTCAAAGCCGCACTGAAAGCGTTTATCCGCTCCTGCAATTTTATTTCCTATATGTGCGTCGCAGCTACATTGAAGTTCTGAGATCGTAGCTGACGAAATTGATTTCTTAAGGAAGACGATATTATTATGAACTAGCTTTTAACCACGACTTCGTCCGCATGGAATTAATACTTCATACATAGTTCAACCCACCTTGTCTTCCTCTTTGATGATAATTTTATAATAAAAAACTATCCCATGTCCTTCCCAGGGGTCTAAATCTATCTCGATACCAAATTTCGTCTTAATCTGGGGCCTTACATACAGATCAATCGAATTCGATTCGAACTATACGCCGATTCATACTCTTGAATCCGACACTAGCGCACGATCGTGCGATGGATCGAAGCGAAACTAATTTAAATGACTTGGTTCTTTAGAATCTAAAGGTTGGTTCTCCACACGCCATCTGACAGTAACTAAATCGTGTTGTTGGATCGAACTAAACGTCAAATCACACGATAACAAAGAAGCTACTTTATTCAGATCGATTGAGTTTTTTTCGTGTTACTAGCTGCTCTAATTATTCAATTTCTTTATTATCATGGCTTGCCTTGCGTTTGTTTTTCAATGTTTTGGAGGAAGCAAATCGTTTGGAAATTCGTGCGAGAAGAAATATACGACACTTGACAGCTCCGGCACAGATTAACTAAATACAAGTAAGTCATAGTTCAGTTACACTTTATTTCGAGAAATAATAATAAATCATATCCTGGTTTTATAAGTTTTTGTTTGTAAGTGTAAATAAAGCACTAGGGTATCGTTTTTTACGTGGGAAAGTGATAAGGAAGTAAAAACAGTCAATCACTTAAAAGTTACTAACCAAAGACTTATAGCACTTGACAGTGACGTAATCCGCCGCATGTATATACAGCTTGGCAAAAAAGACTGTGGAATAAATGACGTCACCAGTATCGCACCTGTGGCAACCCGAAATACTACGACTCAACAGTTTTTAATACTTGTTATTTTTGGGGATATGATCCCAATCCCCAGTGGGTGGTTTAGTCTCTCGGACGCTACGCAAAACATGGAAGACAGTGAGCGCTGAAGCCTTGCACGAATGCGGTGCAGTAGGTACTCGCAGATAATCATGCCGTCTAACAGTGGAATTGTTAGGAATTGACGATAATAGTTTTTCTTTGAAGTTTTATTTTATTACAAACAATTCCATCAGACGAACCGAAAGCACTTTCATCTAAATACTCAATCCCAGAAAAGCTCAAAGGATAATGGCGACGCTTCATACATGCTTGTCACCAATATTTGTTTTAACGTATACTGCAACTACTATCGAATTCTTTTATATTAATAAGTTGTAATGATATTTTAAAATCAAATGTTTGCTAAAAACATGCTGTTTTTTTCATTTGAAGTTTTTTATAAATTATAGGTTAAATCGATTTTGACCTATGAAATCACCATAAAGTTAATTAGATTTTAGATCATTTTTGTAGACATAGCAGAGATTGTGACATGCATTATCATGATCTAAATGTAGTAAAAAATACGTTAAGTACTTACTTATTTAGTATTACAGGCACAGAAAAGGGTTAAATAAAGCACACTTTTTTAGATACATAATTATGTTTTTATTGCTTATTCTTCAAAACCATATCGAATGACAATTTCATCTAAAAATTCTGCTGGTGGATTTATATTTTGTTCGTACCTAGCCCAACCGAGATACCACACCAGTGTCATGACATGCGCACAGCATCCGACTGTGCAACGGCCTACTAGGCAGTTACAGCAGTATCCTAGTATACCTTGTCTTCCAGACACATGGCAGTCAATTAAAACGTATACAAAATGTTGCCGTCTACCAACATGTCTGGATTTTATTTTTCCTCTGATTAAAGACACTTCACGACTTCCTAAATACAATTCAGCCGTATCAATGTTCAGTTCTCGACATACTTCTATTCTATATCCTCCATGAAATCGAATATGCTCTCCAAAATATGAACGTGCTTGTTTAAATTGGTACGTACCCAATGCAAATAATATTAATTGAGTTAAATCCATTCGTGAAAAACACAATGAATTGTCAGTATCTGCTGTGATGCTGACGAAATTAGAAGAGCGTCGATTCAAATTGTTGATTTCAACAGTCAGCTAAGTTATTTTGTAGGTTAATTCTTTCTCTTATAATCTGGACAATTTCGGAAGCTTCTGGGCGATTTTGAAGTTTTAGGGCAAACTTATTTAATATGCTAGCCGCTATTTGGAAGTTTTCCATCATATGAGGTAGTGAACGATTAAAATATGTTTGCCGGAATAGTTTGCAGTCTCTTTTAAAATAACCATTCACCACCTCAACAATCCAGCGGCAAATCGTAATGCATCTATTTTTGTTTGCCTATTGGGTAGTTAGTTGATGGTTTCCTTCCAAAAGCGACTCCGCATATGCACATCATCTCCACATTCTTGTAGCAATGAAATGCTGTCTCTGAACCCTCTGTCTAGAATAATAATATCATTTTCCTGAAAATATTGACGAAGTGGAGATGAAGTGTCTCTAAAAAGTGAAATCATTATCTGAGCATCTGATGTGGTAGCTTTATATGGTCCAAAACAATCAACAATATATCCGTCGCAAGATACAATTAAAATTGGTTTTAACAGATTTCTGTATTTATGTAGTGAGTATGTGTCTTTCTGAAACATATAATTAGAACTTTGATTTATATAAATGTAAGTTCCATCACAAATTACAATTGCCTTTGAATTATTTGTGTTATTAAATACACCATTTGGTATTATTCTATTTCTTGATAACAATTGTTCTGTATTTATTTGATTTATTCATAAATTAAGGGGAACAAAATCTATAATTAATGTTTCTCTTACTTTATTCATTAATCCTTCTAATGTGCGACGTGGTATTTTCATAAGACTTGCTATTCTCTCGTCTGAATCACCTGACCTCAATTTAATTAATAACCCAGAGAGGCCCAACTATACCATGCACAGTACTTGTAATACGGGGAACTTCATTTAATATAGTTTGGAAGTTCTCTTTTGACCCTAACTAAATGATCTTCCATTGTTAAGTGATGCTCGCGAAGGAGGAGGCGGAACGCGTGAGGGAGAGGCAGCCTCACGCCCTCAGTCGCCGCAGGAGACGCCCTGGGCGGCGGGAATCGCGGGGCGATTTCCGGCCACCGTAGGCGCGGGCCTGCGGACGGTGAGCAGCGGGTAGCTCGCCGTCCGGTAAGGACCAGCAGTGCGATTCTGTAACCATCTCACCGTGAAAACTTAGGTGAAGTGAGCGTGGAGTGAGCTGTCAATAGTGTCAATTCCTAACAAAAACAAACTCACTTCACTTAAGTTTTCACGGTGAGATTTTTACAGAATTGACCGGCTGGCCCGAGTCGACGGCGCGTTGTGTTCCACGCGCGCCTCAAAGAGATGTCAGCAAGTGACGGGGTCCAATAGGGCCGACGCCGCTGTGGTCGCGGATTGTCCGAAGGGGTTACCGCGGCCCTGGCATAGGCAACTGAAGGAACACGGGTGGGTTTTAGTCAGTAAAAGTCTGACACGCCCTTCCGCTCCACCCAGAGCGGGAGAAGTTATTTGATGATTTCCCACCCTCAAAAAAAAAAAAAAAAAAGGACATCATTAAAATCAGGATATGTATCATGTCTGTTGACAAAAGAGAACACATGTTCTACATGTTCAGGATCAAAACTTGAACAACTATGTGTGACTTCAGGTATTAACTAACAGCCTACTGCCTAGCAACTGGACTATGGAGGTGTAACGGCAGTCTGTTGTTCCTAATAAAATATTATACATTAGATTCTGCTCCACTGTAACTATCACACCCGCGCGTCCGAAACTTCACATTGGTGAATCATTTGGGTTAGGTGACCATTACCTCTATTGCTTGTGAATCATTTGGGTTAGGTTAGGTTAGGTTATAACAGTGACCCTTAACGCGCGACGGCGAGCGAGCCTTGATTTCAAGGTCAATATGGTACTCGTACTGTCAATTTTTTTTTTCGGCGTTTATTTTTTTGCGCACTTTGTTGTTTTCAAAAATACACTAAAAAGGGTCTATTTGACCCAAAAAAAAATAGCTAGTATATAAAATCGCCGGTTGCGTTTGTAAAGTGGTTCCGAAGTCTATACTGAAAGAGCTGAACAACAAATAAAAGACGTTTTTTTACTTACGATTCTAGGAGATATCCATTCGGAAAGGACAGATATGACTCTTGTATCAAGTTGTAAAGCCAGATGACGTTTCATGCGATTTAAACTTATACCACAGTTAATGCACAATGATGATTGAAAATGAACTGAACTAAAACCTATGTAGTATTTCACCAATTTCTGGCAGTTTGGCCTTGTTTTTAATTCGCTTCTCGGATCTATATTTGTCTCCACGATATCGTCGGAACATACCAATTTACTAAGATCACTGATTGCGCTGCGCGCAACATGCCGCTCGTTACTCCCAGCGTTTGGGTATGCGCTGTTACACTGAAAAACATTTTTTTTTTTTTTTACATTGTTCTCACATATAGAAGCAACAAGAATAATGTATCCAGAATTTTGTAATAATTTTTATCAACTTACTTGTAAATAAATGTTTTGACTATAAATATTTAGCAGTTTTATTCTACTACTTACCTACCACCAAAATAATTCATAGAATCGTATACTTAAACCACTAAATGGCAACACTAAGTGTTCAATGTCATTCATTCATTCACTCATTCAATGTTTACGTACGCACGGCTACAAATCCAACTAAAAGATTTCCACTAAAAGCTGATCTCGCATTGTATAGAATTTATTTACAATGAGAGCTCAGTGTAAACTGGAAATTTATAGCTTGATGTGAAGCCGTGTGTACAAACAACAAAGTCATGATGAGCAAAGGCAAATTCAAGAGATAAAAAAGTATAGTAGTACCTACATACTTTTACTTTTGATTTGAAAAGTAGGTGAATGAATGAAAGACGTGTCTTCAATTTCATTACATCATTCACAATGTTTACGTACGCACGGCTACAGAAGATCAAGCTATACATTTCTAGTATAAGCCGATCTTGCATTGTATAGGATTTCCTTACAATGAGAGGTCAGCGTAAACTGGAAATGTATAAAAATGTCGTATCCAACATCCACGCGAAAGAAGTCAAAGGCAATAAAAACACAACCATACATTTTATATTTTTTTATTAATTAAAATTCATTTAGATGATGGGGAGCTCTATACGGTGTATAATGTATAGGTAGGTATATTGGTATTTTCAACTCCATGATCATTCTTAGGCGATGCTGAGAAAGTAGCACGGCCCACAGAATGGTCATGGAGTTTGAAAATACCAAAGAGGAACTCGTATAGAGCTCCCCTAACCCGGTCTATATCGGCCGGTGGCCAATCTGTCGTCGGTGACGGCCACAGCGGCGCAACAGCGTTTAGTCGCGGCCGCCAGCTCATCCTTATCCATCCGCCGCCGCTCCTGGACGAGCTCCGGCAGACTGAGCCGCTCTGCTACCAGACGCAGCCGCTCCGCTACCAGCGCCCGCTCCTGCCGAACCTCGCTCTGTGAGCGGCGGTGCGGTGTACTGGTGATGCTGTAAAATATTTTATTTTTTAGTTCATATTATCTACATACATCATGATAACAGAACCTGATATTGAGAAAATGTATATTTAAATAAAAATGAATCCCTAATTCCCTTAGTCACGCCATAAACTTGGGAACGGCTCGACCGATTTTACTATTATTGTTTCAAAATGTTCATAATAGTCTGAAATAGGTTCTTACGGAAAGAAAAAATAGAAAATTTTCAAATTTGGGAAAAACGGGACATCGTTACTTCTATGGGAGTTTTGTATCAACTAAAGTGAAACACCTATAACTCAAAACTAATTGCAAACAAAATACTACTTACATATTGCTGTCCTCCACCCAAAGTAAGGTGTCTACATTCGTTGACACCTGTTGGGAAGACACCAGCGGCTCTGTTCTAAAAAAAAACTTAAATTATAAATCAAATTAAACTACCAGGACTATAATTAAAATGAATTATGAAATTAACTATGTTTCCCATTAATTGGTTAGAAATGCCCAAAGCCGGACACAACATGTTAGTAAAATAAGTCACTATAACATCATTATATGTAAGTAGGTAGATTATTACATCACCACACACTGGGTTCGCTTGGTGGATTATGGCTCACTCCCTCTCAGATAGAGGAGGCCTGTCCCAGCAGTGGGAACATTATAGGCTGTTTATGATGGTATGAGGTAGGTAGGTTATTCACAGGCCTACCATTATTGCACAGCTAAGAAAGTAATTGAACACCCACAACTAATTACAAATCAGCCAGTCATACTTACTCGCTAGGATCAGCTGGCCCGCCGCGTCCAAGACTGAGGCAGTCACCGATGCTAAAAAATAAAAGAACACTCAAACCATGCAAGAACAAAATCAATTAGCATAACACACGCAGATTGCACAATATAATATACATAAACACTCATTAGTATGCCCAAAGCCTCAAAATCATTCCAGTAGCTGCCACACCATGTTAGTAAAACTCTTCCCCACAATAAGATTTCATTCAGAGAAGCTTTCAATCATTGCATCATCGTCAATATCATCATACCAGATAGTCGCGATCATCAGATGCGCATGTATAGACACGTCTGTAAAACATAAAATCCACTTGAATCTGTCTGCAGTAAGTAAAAACTTGCTGTACCACGTTACAAAAGATGTCGGTACTTGTAGGTTGCAATGATTGCCAATGAACTTACCTATTTAAAATATTTCCCATTTTCTTCTAATCTGAAAAAAAAATAACACATAGTTCTTTATAACATCAGCCAGTAATTAAATAAAAAATCTCTAAATAATTGAACAATTTAAAAACTTACGTTACGACTTTCAAAACTTCTTCGTCTTCTTCACTTGAGATGAATGAGAAATGAAACTTTTTGAATTTTGATTTTGACATGAGCAGAAGTTCTGTCTGTCAAATAGTTAGCAGTGGATACCAACATCAGTAAAAATAATTCACTGTTGATTTCCTGTTTCAGTTTCAACTATTGTAATGAATAATTTATTTATTTATTACGAATCCCGATAGGTACCCGGATCATGAAATATACCCGGAATATAAAATGAATAAAAAGACATAAAAACGACATAAACCGGCCAATTGCAAATTTGCGGTTCGTTTTTTATTGAGCAAGGTTTCTGACGATTTTGACAAGCGCATCTACAGGTGTTTTATTGCGGTAATCCCTCGCTGAAGGTTTAAATAATGAAAACAAAGGCGTCGTCGGTTCGTTTTTTAATGAGCCTCTAGGTTTCTGACGATTTTGACAAGCGCATCTGCAGGTGTTTTATTGCGGTAATCCCTCGCTGAAGGTTTAAATAATGAAAACAAAGGCGTCAGTTCGTATTTTAATGAGCCTCTAGGTTTCTGACGATTTTGACAAGCGCATCTGCAGGTGTTTTATTGCGGTAATTGCTCGCTGAAGATTTCAAAAATTAAAACAAAGGCGTCGGTTCGTTTTTATTGAGCGTTTCTAATCCCTTGCTGACGATTTTGAAGACTGTTTTACAAGTTTAGCTACCTTAGATAATTCTGTTGTTATGCAGTGGGAGCATCAAAAGGTTAAAAATCTGCATTATTGGCTGTATGAAGATTTGACGTTTTTACAAAAGTTTTTGACTGGCAACTTTATGAAGGTTTGACGTTTTTCCAAAAGTTTTTGTCAAGAACACTCAGGAACAAATTACAAGATGTTTTTTATTTTCTGGAGTATAGTGAATATCATTTCACAGTAAGTATTCTTTGTTGTCTTCTGTATCTGTTACATCTCCGATAAACATTCTTGTATAAAACAGTGTGGTATCGTATTCAATAGGAACTAAACATACGGCCGCCGGCCGGTTTTATTTTTACGATAGCATGAAATGTAAAATAAAAAGAAAAGTTGTTTACTTCTGATATTATCACAAGCAGTATCATCGAAAAATATACCTACTACCTGTTTCCACAACTCAATCGCTAATGAAATTTGAGTTTTAAGTCTATATTTCCTATTTTAGAAAAATACGAAGATCAGAAGAGCACCGGGTGGTGCTGTGGCGGAGAGCGAGGATCGAGCGTCGCCTGTGGGAGCTGCAGTGGCCATGTTCTACCCTACGGATCCCTCCACTGCAACTCCCGCGCGCCCGGCCATTGCGTCCTTCGCCCCCCAGGGACATCCCGGTGCCTTCGTCAACGTGGCGGCATCACCGCTGTGATAAGCATTGGCGGGGTTTTGACTAAAAAAGGTACCATATTTTTAGTCACAACCCCGCCAAAATAAAAACCAATGAACTTTATACAAAATGTTGTTTTATTTATGTACCTACCTATATACTTTCATTTGAAATGTCGATGTCGGTAGGTAAGTGAACGAGATTGAAGATGTGGAGTGAATGAATGAATGAATGAAAGATGGACTTCACGACTTACAAAAAGAACTGTTGTGTGTACTTAGTGGTATTATAACTGTAGAACGGAGTAAATCGTGTGAAATCACCTTTAGATTTGCTGTAATTTTGTTTTATGACTGTCATAAAACTGAAATATTCCAACGCACATAAGCGTCGAGGCGCACTTGGACAAAGTATTGAACGCCGCACTAATGCGGCCAGCCGCACTGGGTGGACTTTTTTCAACCGCGCATATGCGTTCATAGCACCACACGAAATATTTTTTGAACGCGCATATGCGTTTGCCGCACAGGGTGTAGTGCTGCTCTTACATAGCGTTTTCAGGAAAATCGCTAATAATTCAGCAGATAATGCAAACCTGACGAGGTGCTACAGTAGTTCGAATTAAGTTGATCATCCTTAGTGTGAGGCTTGATGGGTTTTCTTTACCTCTATGATTGAGCAATGATCATCCACAAACGGGGCATACATGAGCATGACCATGGCGAGATGAACCAGCAGATGGATCACATTCATTGTTTCCATGAATCTGAGCATTAATAGTCTGCATGGATACATCAAAGCACATTCACAGATGTAATCTTCTTCCGTTATCTGAAAAACAAATCAATTAAGTATGAGATTTTAAAGCCTACAATGGAAATAAATATATTTAATTTGTATTTTTACATGTTCTGTTTTAAACAGCTGTCTAAAAGTGTAGAAGGTACTAGTTCTATTTATCATAAAACTTGAAAAAATATACTTTACCACTTCTGAATATCAATCTTTTTTATAAAAAAACAATCACTTAGGGGCCGCCTCCACGAGCGAGAATCGCGGCGATATTCACGCTGTGCCTACAAATTATCGCCGTGTGGAGATTGATTCATAGAGTTTCTATTGAATTTGGTGGCACGACGAGATTATCGCCGCGATTTTCACACTCGTGGAGGCGGCCCCTGTACTAGAGTCCGTTGACTGGATAGGTACTGAATCGTTAGGTACTTGATTGTTATTGTACTTACTATTACTGGAGATATCGAAGTGTTAATTAGCGATGACTCTGCTATCAAGCTGAAGGGCGTAATAACGCATAATGTTGCAGTTTATACAAATCAATCTCGTAGAAGGCTCCATAACGCTTTCCAACAAGAGCGATGACGTCTTGGATCCTGTCCAAAAAGCACTTTCGGTAGGTATCAAAGTCCGTGAAAAATGCAGAAGTTATAAGTGTATCAGAAAATCCAAAAAATCGCACACCTGCAAAACGTCAAAGAATGACACCATAGATAATACACTATAATAACAGCCTGTCATTCACTTAAGGTTGCGTTCTAGAAGTTCGTTTTGCGCGTAAAAATCATATTATTCATAAAAGTAATGTAAAGAAAAAATACCAATTGGTTATTTAAACATTCATTAACCACATGACGAACGAACAAGTTTTTCGTATTCTTTATAACGAAACGTGTGTAAAACGCGTTCCGATTCCGACGCGTTCCATTTCCAAAAGTCTATTGAGAATGGTAAACGTATGTAGTAATATTGTTTTTTTTCCTATTATTAATTTAAAATTCCATTATTTGATACGAATAAAGCAAAAAAAATGCAATTTTTTAAGATATTGTATATCACTGGACGCGTTAGAAAATTCTCAGGTCAATAGCTAACATCATTCTTTATTCAAATGTTTAGCAAATGTATTTTTTAAAGAAAATGATCGGTTACAGCCATCATCTACAAGGTGTAAAATAAATAACCCACAACCTCTTAAGGGGTCATTGTACTCATCATTATGAACAACTTTTACTATGGGACCAAACCTGGAATCGCGAAAAAAAAATCAGCTGCTCCCTACATTTTGACGAGTTTGATGTAGATAAATGATGATGAGAATGGTCAGCTGATTTTTTTTTCGCGATTTCAGGTTTGGTGCCATAGTAAAAGTTGTTCATAATGATGAGTACAATGACCCCTTAAGAGGTTGTGGGTTATTTATTTTACACCTTGTATACAATGATAAACTGAAAAAATGTGTCTGTTGTGAGTAGTAATGAAATGGTCCAACAACTTTTTAACGCCATTATACTTTTTGTAACATAAAAAACATGTAATCATTGTGAAATTGGTATAATGAATATTATTGAGAAATTCAGAAATCAATAATGAATCAGAATTCAGTAATTATGAATAAATCAACATAATCATATTTGTTCTACTTAAGTTCCAATCCCAGATCAGTTACAAGAGTACGCACTGTTGTAAATACTTTATCGTATTTGGTATTTAAATTAAATAAAGACTTTTGGATGAATTGCCATACATGGTTGCTTTCTGCGGAGTACTCAGTGTTTAATACAAATATTATTTTAAAACAAGCATCAACTATAGTAATAGTAATAAGTAATAAGCTTTATTTCATGAAAACAGTACTTAGATTATATTAAATTACAGTAAAGTGCTATAATAAAACAAAAGTACACAAAAGTTTTAGCATCTGGAGCCGAACTAGGAGGAACCTGTATTTCGGCTAACAGCGCCAATCCCCTCGAGTTACATTAAATAATAGTTCTTAAATGCTAGCATTTTACAAAACAAAGGAATAGTAGTAGTCTAAGGTTTTACAATAGGTCTGAACCTCTCTTTGAGTTATGTGATATAGTGAATGAATGAGTGTGAGAGGGTGTGTCTATTTGTTAGTGTGCTTGTGATTTTTATGATTGAACACATGAATTAGTGAGATACACGGATAAAGTGAATATGTATATAATACCTATTATTTATATATATTTATTTATTAGTAAAAGAATTTTTGCTAACATTAAACACCAGCCTTTGCCCGCGCTACGCCCGGGTAGAAATCGCAAAATATCCCACGAGAACGTGCTACCGGAAAATCCCTCCTTATTCCTTGTCTACATTATAAAGGGAGCCTCTGAAAAAAAAATCAGCCTTCCAGATCCAAGGGTTAGGGCCGGGCGTTGGTGAGTCAGTCAGTAGGGACTTCTCTTTTTATTTTCATAGATTATTTATTAGTTACTGTCTAACTTGGTACAGTTAGAAGTTCCTCAGTCTCATCATATGTGAGACCTTGTAGGTATTCTGACACTTTTTTCTTGCAAAGAGCTGTGTTGAGTGGATAAATATTTAGATTTTTATTAAGTTTATTGTATATATAGGGACCGAAGAAGTTAAAAAATTTAGTACAGAATTTAGTGCTGTAAAACCTGTGCTGAGTACAAACCATATAATTTCTACGTGTATTCAAAATCTGGGGGTCGTAATTTATGGAAGTGTGTTGCATAATGATTATTTTCAATATAAATAATTGTCTCACAGTTAGTACTCCACACAACTGGTAAAGCATGGCAGTAGGGAAAAGTATTGGTTTAAAGGTGCTGACCTTAAGTATTGCACGTTGGGCAACCTCAACAGACTTAAGTATAGTCTTCGGAGCACCTCCCCAGACGGAAATACAGTAGGTTACGAGTGACTGGCAAAGAGCATAATATATTCGCTTCAAGATATGAGGATCAGCGATGTGTCGTAGATTTTTAAAGACATATATGAGTTTCCGAACCCGTCCCGATAAAATTCTTATGTGCTCCTTGAAGTTGAGATTTTCGTCAATAGTTACACCTAAATATTTGTTGGAATTAACCCGCTCTAGTTTCGTACAAGAGCAAAAATCATGCGGTGTACACTCATGTGGAATAATGGCATGATCGTGGTAAATCCCCATGTCTGATCTAATACTAAAGCAAGTGTATTTAGTTTTGCCGATATTTAACGTTAGGAAATGGTCATTTAGCCATTTTCTCACAGTATCCAATCCAGATTGGGCAGCATCAAATACTTCGTTCCAGTTATTAGCAGAAAAAAGGACTTACTGATTTTACAATGGATGTGCTCTCGTAACGTAAATGGTTCAATATTATGTACCTTGAGGTTATCTCCTTTAATGATGGACCCACAATAATTATGCGAGAAAAAGACAGGATTCAGGATTGAAAGAAATTTAAAACATCATAGAAAACAATTGTAAGCAAGTGTATTTAGTTTTGCCGATATTTAACGTTAGGAAATGGTCATTTAGCCATTTTCTCACAGTATCCAATCCAGATTGGGCAGCATCAAATACTTCGTTCCAGTTATTAGCAGAAAAAAGGACTTACTGATTTTACAATGGATGTGCTCTCGTAACGTAAATGGTTCAATATTATGTACCTTGAGGTTATCTCCTTTAATGATGGACCCACAATAATTATGCGAGAAAAAGACAGGATTCAGGATTGAAAGAAATTTAAAACATCATAGAAAACAATTGTAAGTTATAATTGAACTGTAGTGAGTACTAGGGGGATCGGGGGGAGAGAAACAACGACCGTTCGCTTGCGTAGCCGACTAGCCGATTTATTACTGGCGAAGGGGAGCGCGGGCGCGGAGGCGCAGCTCGCGCGGGCCCGGCGCGTACGTGGTACATAATGTATACATAGGTAACTATACGCATACACCACAACTCCCTCCTCTTCTATTTAAACTTAATTAGGAAACCTGCACAATAAGAATAAGTAACATTAAAACTTAGTGGTTACAGCTATTTAAAAGAATACCTTATAATCTACCTTATGTCTATGGCGCATCGAGCGGCCTACCGAACCGTCACTGACTGGTTCATCCGGTACCCCACTGATCGGTTCAACCGAAGGTGGAGTTCCGGATTCGCTTACATCGTCTGCGACTGACGCGGACGTTTCCACCGCTTCCTCCTCCGCGGCCGCGCGCGGGCCCGACGCCGGAGTGCGGGGGGGAGGCGACCCGGCAACTACAATAGGCGAGGACGGTCGTTCCATTGGATTCGATTGTCTTGGTTCTCGTGGTGAATTTGACTCATAGTAATTATCAATATCCTGGTCCTCAGAACTTGCGTACTCGCCCTTGTTTTTGATAACTTTATACCTATCAAAATACACTTCATACAATCTATTACCGATGACATTTTTTATGATTCCTCGTTCCCATTTACCCTTCCTTGCGATGTACCACCTAGCCCACACTCTATCGCCTACCGAAAGAGACCTCTTATTCAGTACAGTCTCTGTATCTTTATGAGGTAACCGGTCTCCGGGCAAGATCATGTCCAACTTCGACCTTAAAGACCTCCCCAACATTAACTGCGCTGGCGATTTGCCGGTGGTGCAGTGGCAACTATTGCGATAGTGGAACAGGTACTCCAACAATTTATCATTTAATTCTCGGTTTCCCCCACTTGACAGAATAGATTTAATCATTTTTTTACACGTTTTAACAGAATTTTCCGCTAAACCGTTGCTGGCGGGATGGTAAATGGGAGACGTTAAATAATGAATATTATTATTTTGACAGAATTCCACAAATTCGGATGAGCAAATCTTATCATCATTATCGGAAACAATAACATTAGGTATACCATATCATGAGAATAAATATTTTAATTTGTGAATTAAAGCTCTAGTTGTAGTTCCAGACTCCATGTAGATACACTCTAACCACTTACTAAACGCATCAACAACCACTAGGTACACTCTCTGATTTATAGTCATGTAATCTATGTGTAATCTGTACCAAGCGCGCGGCGGGCGCGGCCAGGACGCGGGGGCGGCGCGCGGGGGGGGCGCTGCGCGTTTCGGCACAAACAGAACAGCTCGCTATACATTTTTCTATGTCAGCATCGATATTTGGCCACCACATCCTACTTCTAGCTTCACTCTTAGTCTTTACGATACCAAAATGAGTCGAATGCAACTCGCTCAACAGTTTTTTCCTAAACTTGGTAGGTATGACTATTTTATAGCCTCTAAATAGGCATCCTTCCTGAACTTCCAAATCCGCTTTGCATTTGAAGTACGGCAGAATATTATTGCAGGTAATTGTTAAGAAATTGGTCGATTGATAATAAACACTATTTAGTACTGAAACGGTTCTTTATTTATTATTTATAGAATTACAAAACACTGAGAAATATTTATTGTATGCTCGACACGCAAACCCCGGAAGAGAGAGAAAGTGTTGCCCGGATACAAAAATATTAATGTATCATAAAGCTATGAGTATACTAACACGCCTCCTTACATTTATATTTTATGTATTTAATAATATTCACTTAACATACTGTAATAGACTTTTAACAATGAATTTAAACTTTTTCTTTACCTATCCAAACTAACACTTTTACACTTATTTACTTTAATCAATACTAGGCAACATTATTTATCTGAACTCTTAAATACCTACTCCTCAACTCTTCCTTTACATAAAATTTATTTAATCTAATAGCTTGCACACTCTTTAGCATGTATTATTTATCTTAAATTAAGTACTCACTAACAAAACTCTAAAACATCTACTTCTACTCTTTCTTTATATACTACTTATTTAAACTAGTGTTTTGCACTCTTTCTTTAACATGTATTACTTATCTTAAATACTAACAAACTATAAAATAAACTTAAAAACCCCTTATTTAATTAACAACTTAACTTTCTTACTTAGTTATTTATTTACTTATCTTTCTTGTTTATTTATTTATTAACTTTCCTATATAAGTTACTCAAACATTTTATTCTAATTTCAGCTTTAGTCTAAACTTAAGAAATTTAATTTTTCCCAAAGATTTGGTAAGTATGTCTGCAACATTTGAATCTGAATCAATTTTTACAATCTCAATAACTTTATTTTTATAATTTTCATGAACATAATGATATTGTACTTCTATGTGTTTAGAATTTTTAGTAAAATTACCATATTTAGCTATAGCAAGAGCTCCTGAGTTATCTTCATAGATTCTAATTGGTCTACAAATCTTAATAAACATGTCACTTATTACATTTTTTAATAAGTTTATCTCAGTTACAGCATCAGATAATGCGACATATTCTGCAAAGGTAGAAGACTTAGTTACACAACTTTGTTTCCTAGATTTCCAATAAATTGGATTTCCAAATAATTCAATAATAAAACCTGTAGTTGACTTCCTATCAATGATATCTCCTGCCCAATCGGCATCTACATAACAATTTACAATATTTTCAGTTTTAAGACTTTGTTTGTAAGTTAATTTCAGATCTTTTGTTAAATACAAGTACTTTAGAACTCTCAAAGCATATTTAAAATGTGTCTCGTCATAGCAATTTTGAAATCTACTTAAATAGTTAACACTGTAAGATATGTCAGGCCTAGTACCATGACTGATATACAAGAGTGCACCTATCAAATTCCTAAATTTAACATCCTCATTTACATTACATTTAGATAGTTTTAAATTAAGTTCCATTGGTGTTTTATACAATTTAGAGTTTTTAATATTATACTTGTCTGCTAAAGAAGCTATGTAGTTTTTCTGACACAATGTTAAGACATTAATAGAGTTATCATAATTATAGTCAATGTCTATACCAATATAGCTTTTCACTTTATTTAAATCTTTCATTTTAAATTTATTATGCAGTTGTTTCTTAATATCATTAATTACTTTTACATCTCTACAACAAATTAATAAATCATCGACAAACAAAAGTATATAGACTGTTACATTGTTTTCCCTTTTTACATAAAGACAATAATCATATTTACTTCTATAGAAACCTAGTATTTTAATAAAATCGTTAAAACATTCATACCAAGCTCTTGGACTTTCTTTTAAGCCATACAACGCTTTATTTAATTTATAAACTTTATTTGAAACATCGTCGTAGCCTTGTGGCTGTTTAACATAAACTTCTGACACTACTTTTCCATTTAAAAAGGCTGTTTCTACATCCATTTGATGAATATGTAAACTATATTGACAAGAATAAGATAATAACAATTTTAATGTTTGCATTTTGGCAACAGGTGAGTATGTATCATCAATATTATCCTTTTGTTGAAAACCTCTAACTACTAAGCGAGCTTTAAAAATGTTACCTGGTTTTCTCTTGTACACCCACTTCACATCTAGAATCTCTTTGCTCTCTGGTCTACTCACTAGTGTCCATGTATTGTTTTTAACAAGGCTTGTCATTTCACGGTCCATTGCATCTTTCCATTGATTGGCCTCATCACATTGTATCGCCTCCTGAAATGTACCTGGAATCATAGCATCACAAAAGTTTGCACAAATACAGTGATATCCGAATTCTTCTTCAAATCTGACTGGCCGTTTGGTTTGTCTCTTTGTTCTTCCCTGTGCCTTATCTTCATTGTCATAATCATTCTTTGGGTTTTCATCATGAGTTGAATTAATTATTTGAGTTTCTTCCGGTAAAAATTGTTCTATTATTTCTTCTTTTTCTTGTCTTTCTTCCTCTGAATCTGTATCTTCATTGTTGCCCATACACATAACATCTTCTTCTATAATATCAACATGTCTGGCAACTATTATTCTATTATTTATTAATACTTTATAACCAACTTCAACATATCCAAGTAATATTCCTAATTCTGCCTTTTTATCCCATTTTGATCTTCTCTTTTCTTCTGGTATTCTGACATAAACTCTACTTCCATATAATTTTAATTCTTTAAGTGATGGTTTCTTGTTGAAAAATATCTCATAGGGTGTTTTCCTTACTATAGTGTTTGCCAAACTCCTGTTTTTTAGATAAGCTGCTGCTTTAATCACTTCCGGCCAATAGCATCTATTTACTTTTGCTTCTGCTAGTAAACATCTAGCCATATCCATTATAGTCCTGTTATATCTCTCTGCAGTTCCGTTCAACTCGTGTACATATGGTGGGCATGCCTTTATCATTATTCCTTTTTCTCTTGCAAAACTATATATCTTACTGTTCATATATTCTTTCCCATTGTCACATCTTAATTCTTTTATCATTTTTCCAGTTAAATTTTGAACTGCATTTACATATTCTAGAAAGCAGTCTGCGACTTGATCCTTCGTCTTAATACAATAAACTTTTGCCAATTTGCTGTAATCATCTATGAATGTCACAAAGTATTTTTCACCATCGTATCCTATTGTGTTATGTGGCCCGTTGACATCTGTATGAACAATGTCTAATATATCTTCAGCTCTTCTTCTATTATTTTTAAAAGGTAAGTTATGCATTTTGTTCTCAATACATATAGCACACTTCATATACTCTGCTTCTATTTCTTTAGGTATTCCTTCAAGCAACTGATTTTTACACATAAAATCCAAATATTTAAAGTGACATGTCCAAGTGTACGATGTAATTTTTCCTTCACTGTCAATGTATTTTTACTCACATTTGCATGTATTTTACTATTTTCAATGTAACTGATCACTCTGTATAACCTTTCCTCTTTTTGTGCTATTGCCATTAATTTACCATTTGGACTGTAAATTTTTGCCCAATGTCCTTTTGATACTACTGTGTTACTATTATCTGTGATCCTTGCATAACTTAATAAATTCGCCTTCATCTCTTTAACATAGAACACATTTGTCACAGTTACATGTGACCTTGAATCATAAACAGGAAAATATAGTTTGATGTCACCAACCTTTGTTGCTTCTAGCATTCTTCCATCACCAACTTTGACTTTAACTGGATTCTTCAATAAAACTGACTTTTCAAAATATTCATCACTATTTATAATGTGATCTGTGCATCCACTGTCCAATAACCATGTAATTTCATTATTAATTGACTTATTTTCACTAGAGTTTGGTGCTCTCTCTTCCGGGTTTGTTGTATTGTTGCTTTGAATAACTGAAGTATGGAAATTATGTTGTTCATTCTGTGTATTTGATGCACTGTGATTAAAATTTCTTCCCCGACCATGATTATTGAATCCACGACCACGTCCCCGATGAGTTGAATGACTTTGACCTCTTCCTCTATTTGAATTTGTACCTCTATTTAGGTGTCCTCGATTGTACCAACAGTTACGTTTCATATGGCCTGGTTTCCCACAAATAAAACATAGATTTGAATTTGGGGCCGACTTCGTTTCAGTTTTAAATGCATTTGACTTATCTACTGGAGCTTCTGACTTTCCTTGAGTTGTATTTTGTTTTACTGCCAAATATTTTAGTTTTATCTTGCTCATTAGGTATTCTACTGTTCTGTCTTCTTTTGGTAATACGTCTATCAAGTCGCCAATGTGACTATATTCATTTGGCAATGCTCTCAACATGTAATTTAATTTCTCACTTTCGCTAATACTAGCACCAGCCTGTTTTAATTCATTAACTGATCTTTCAAATTCGTCGAAAAATAAATTTAATTCCGTATAGTTTTTCAATTTAATATTTTCAAGGTTGTTTCGATAAACTATTTGTAATGATGTCGATGCCTTCAAGTACATCGAATCGAATTTGCAAATAATATCATAAGCTGACTCACATTCCGCTATGTATTCTAACTGTTTATTTGTTATCGCCCCATAAATATAATTAGTGGCTTGAACATCCTTTTCCAGCCATTTTTCCTTTTCTTTGACATCAGCAGCACTATCAATTTTGCAGGTTATAACCTCGTTGCACTTTTTGAATTGTAAATACTTTATCAATCGGATTTTCCAATTGGCATATTCCTTGCCGTCGAATACCGGTATTATAATTTGGTTGTTTGCACGCTCCATTTTCTTTGTTCACTTGACGTGTACGAACTTTTTAATCTTGTTGAACTTTTGCAATCTTTGTTGTATTTTTAGTAACCAAGCACTGCTACCATGTTAAGAAATTGGTCGATTGATAATAAACACTATTTAGTACTGAAACGGTTCTTTATGTATTATTTATAGAATTACAAAACACTGAGAAATATTTATTGTATGCTCGACACGCAAACCCCGGAAGAGAAAGTGTTGCCCGGATACAAAAATATTAATGTATCATAAAGCTATGAGTATACTAACAGTAATTTTTCGAGGCCAGCCTACGCTCATGTACTTTATTACCTTTACCAAAACAGGATCCTTGGACGTTTCTTCCTTAATATCAGAAAATGAAATCGGTCTTGAATGAGAGTCTAAAAAGTTTAGGTACGAACGACACGAATAATTAGTTTCTGATTTAAAATTATCGGTAGGCTAGGGTATCTTGAAAAATAGTCTGCGATCTCGTTATTTTTGCTACCGACAAACTGAACCTTGTAGTTGTACGCCGAGAGAATGATAGCGTATCTCTGAAGTCGCGCTGCGGTGGTAATAGAAATCCCTTTATTTTCGCCCAGTATCGACGCTAGTGGTTTGTGATCGGTTTTAAGAATGAATGGGGTGTCCCTGCCGTAAAGGTACTGGTGAAAATGGGTTACCGCAAATATTATCGCCGTAGCCTCCTTTTGAATTTGGCTGTAATTCCGCTCGCTCGCTGTAAGCGATCTAGAAGCGAACGCGATCAGCCGCTCAACACCGCGACACAATTTACCCGGGATTGACTGTTCTCCCTCGAGCATGCTTTCTTTAGGTGACCCTTCGTACCGCAAGATTGGCAAGTATAATTTTTATACCGACACACACCGGTTTTTGAGACCGCACACTGAGCACCGAACACTTCCCGACTGATTACGAGCGCCGCCGCCGCCGCCGCCGGAGCCGCCGCCGCCACCGGAGCCGCCGCCACCGGAGCCGCCGCCACCGGAGCCGCCGCCGCCCTGGCGCACCATGTACACGGGCTCCTCCTTGACGACAGCTGCCGGCGCGGCCTCTGCGAGGCTGCGTCGCGCCTGTCGCGCACACGCCGCCTGAGCTGCTATCTCCACTGCTGCCGCCAAGGTGAGTTTACTCGCGTCCTGTTCGAACAGTCTGTCACGTTCCGGTCCCGCGTTCAGACCCAGGATGAAGCGGTCCCGCAGCAGAGTATCCAGTTCCGTGCCGAATTCGCACAATGCAGCCAGTCCGCGTAAACGAACTATCCAATTTTCGATGGATTCATCGTCAAATCTCGTCGCTGCATAAAATGTCGCCCTGTCGGCGAACGTCGACCTTTTCGGCGAAAAATGGTTGTTGAGTAACCGAACTAGCTCTTCGTAGGAGATTGCTTCTAAATCTTTAGGGTGAGCTAAGTTCTTCGCAACACGGTAAGAATCATCCGATAAGTGTGTTAGAAGCAATGCACACTTATTATTTTCTTCGATGTTATTCAACTTTATGAATTGTTTCAATCTGCCACAGAAAAACTGCCATTCTTGCGTTTTGTAGTCAAAAACTGATAGATTTCCGATGTAACTCATCTTCCTAGAACTAAGTTATGCATACTATCGTCGCCAGTTGAACTGTAGTGAGTACTAGGGGGATCGGGCGGAGAGAGAAACAACGACCGTTCGCTTGCGTAGCCGATTTATTACTGGCGAAGGGGAGCGCGGGCGCGGAGGCGCAGCTCGCGCGGGCCCGGCGCGTACGTGGTACATAATGTATACATAGGTAACTATACGCATACACCACAACTCCCTCCTCTTCTATGCCTGCAGTGCCAGTGCGTCACGCCGCAGTCTTGGGGCGATGACTCTGGCTACCGCCGCCGCGAAGACTGGGTTAGAGGCTCCTGAAGCAAAGAACCCGATGATGCTCCTTGCATTATCCCTCCTCCCCAACATACGGGCACCCTGCCTTGCCGCCATCGCCAACAACGTCCCCCGCCTTGTTGTCTCGTCTTTGGTGGCTGTAGGCACGAACGTCCGCTCCCCCTGAGCGTCATCACGTGCCGCGGCTGCCCTTCTGCGGTCAGTCGTATCCCGGTCGACCACTTGGGCAGTTTGAGCGTGGTCTGCCTTGCGGGGCGCCGCCTCCAAGATCATTTGAGCCACCGGGTCATAGTCTGTCCGGGTCAGTTTGTTGGCCATCTGCCCGCCCACCGACGCACATACGTCAATATTCTACATTTACGCGGCCAAAATTATTTGTTGACTTATATCACGTCTGCATGATATTAAATATCTCTTAGGAGTATTTTTTTTTATTTAGTTCAGTTTTTTTGTAAATTAAGGTAAAAAATCATAAATTAAGGTAAAAAAAACCATTATTTCACATAATTATTTATTTAATCCAAAGAAATACACACAAAATAAAACAAAATTTGTACAATATTACAAACAAATTAATACAACAAAAGAATTTTACACAAAAATAAAATATTATAACGTAATGGATTCATCTTGCTGTTCGCTATCCGAGTCTGGTTCGTCGGGATATTCTAGCATTAACATGTTTATTGTTTCCGGGCAAAATGTTCTGGGGATTGATCTCTTCTTGGGCCTCAGGCTGCTAATAAGTGGATCCGAACTCAGTAGTAATCTATGGTACACATCGATATTACAATTTTCCCTGGAAAATTTCCTGGCGAAGTTTTCGCGATATACACGGAAGTGTTTATTCCGCGCCTCTGCGGCTTCTTCGGAAAGCTGACCTATTGGCAGCAAAGCATTTTCTATTATAGTGGCGCCATGTATCAATACTTTATGCATAGTCGGAGTCATAGGGTGCCATCCATAAAGGCTTACATATAATTTTGCAGTGTCTTTGGCATAAGAATTGTATTTCTGTGAATCTATCTTATGTCCACTTGAAATTGTCTCCAATATAACTTTTAATCTATAAATCAGTTCATAGTTTATCCCGGTTATATCTGCTGCCAAATGGGGATATTCAAAAAACCTTCTACTGGTGTTACCATCATTGGTATTTCCGAAATTTGATTTGGGCATGTCTACCAATAATCCAGTTTCAATCCGAAATCTTTCTTGGATGTTCTTCTTTGTTTTTTCTTCTAGTTGTTTTTTTTCTTCAGACCTCCTTTCTCTATATTTTTTTACTGGTAATTTATATGCCAAATGTAAAACACTTTCAAATAATCTAATTCTGGCATGCAATATAGAAAGTCCAAAATTAACACCCGTAAAACTTGATGTTTCTTTTTTATCTTCAATGTTGTTGAAGTCTTTCGATGTTGCACCACAAATATAGCACCGACTAGTAGACTTTGTTCCGGTTGCCGCGTTGCATACTTTTCCATCTACCATATGGTGCTCCCACATTGCCGTTATAAAATGTTTGTAAACATTTTATAACACCAAAACATTTACTAACAAATGTTAACAATTGTTGCACTTTGTTAGAAACTGTTACATGTTATAAGTGCTCCTACATTGATGGAAAATGTTTAAACATTTTATAACATCTAGTATTGGCTCGCAGTTTGGTTTCGCCTTCTGAGGGCCGAGGACGTCTACACGAAAATGGAAGAAGATTTGCTCATTGGAATAGTTTTTATTTTTTGTTTAAAAAAGAAGAAAAAGCGCTCTTATTGGATGCGCCAAACGCTAAAAGCTAGAGGAAACTATAGTGCCACAGACTATCTCAAGGATTTGGGTATTGACGGTTGCTTAAAAGATTTTATAAGAATGAACAGTTCCGAATTTGAATATCTTCAAAATTTAATTGGGGCAAAAATAGGCAAACGAGACACTACATTTAGAAAATCTGTAAGTGTGACGGAAAGACTTGCGGTAACGTTAAGATTTTTGGCAACTGGTAGCAGTTATAAAAGTCTTGGAAATGTGTTCAAGTTGTCAGACCAAGTGATATCTATTATCGTACCAGAAGTGTGCGAGGCTCTCAATGAGGTTTTAAAGGAATACATACAGGTAAGTCAAACAACATTTTTAATTATTTTTTTATTTACTTTTAATATGATCTAATCTAATCATACTTTAGGTAGGTACCTACCTTACCTTACTAATAATTTTTTTAATAATTAACAAACCAAACATGTATTTTTTAATTTTTCATTGATTCCAACAAATCGTTTAATGATTGGGTCGAATCTTGGCTTGATTCCGATAAATTAGACGGACTCTGTGTTCTTGCGCTGGTACGAGTATGTGTCCTGGACTTATCCGAAGAACTGGTTTCAAATGAAGCCGAGGGACTCGGTGCGGTGTAGTATCCTCTCGAGCTACAGTCAGCATTATTTTCCGAAAAAGTGGATAGATTTGGTTCAGAGTTGTATCCCCAGGAACTACTAGCGGTTGGGTCTGTAAAGGTTGTTGGAAAATCATATTGTCCCATTGTCGCATTGTACAAAATATTGTTAATGTGATGTTGAGCAGTATTCTTAGCATGACTGTTTTTTATTTGTTTCAGTTTCATCGAGACATACTCTCCAAATGCGTCATTTTCATCCCTGCTTTTTCTAGATTCGTACATTCTTTGTAAAATATTTACAGCTTCTTGTTGTGTTGGATCTTGTTCTACTTCAGGCCGTCTTCTTTCCCGAAATGGTTTTGGGGTGGCGAAAGGCGTGCCCGTAGTTTCATCAGTGACAGTATTTCCTGTTTCGTTCAAACTGAGAGTGTTTTCTGAAGCAATTCTGTTTTCTTCGTTACCCTGAAAGAATAGAATTAAACGATAATTTCAAGTTATAGGCGCGTCAAATTAGCTAAAATTGTAAAAAAATCTATAACCGCGATTTTCTTTTTCTATTACTTAACAACCCTTAACTGAAATCATATTTTTTTATAGTGTATTCTATTAATATTTCATACTTAATAAAAATATCCAATAAAATTTGTTAGAATAACGAGTTATAAATTTATTTTTCGCGCCTATTTCTTAATCTTCTATTTTTGTTCCAGATACCAACAACACCTCAAGAGTGGCTACACGTGGCAAATTCATTTGAAGAAAAATGGAATTTCCCAAATTGCTTAGGAAGTATCGATGGAAAGCACGTAGCCATACAAAAGCCAATTGATAGCGGCAGTGAATATTACAACTATAAAGGATTTTACAGCGTTGTACTTTTAGCGATAGTGGACGCAGAATACAACTTTCTGTACGTGAATATTGGCTGCCAAGGACGCATAAGTGATGGCGGAGTTTTCACAAACACAAAATTTCGAAATAAAATTAACGACAATAGTTTGAAAATACCCAGTGACAGCTCACTACCAGGCAGAAACAAACCTGTTCCTTATGTGTTCGTAACAGATGATGCTTTCCCTTTAGAAAAACACTTATTAAAACCTTTTCCAGGACCACAGGATAGCAATTCTAAGGAAAGAATCTTCAGTTATAGACTGAGTCGTGCGAGGAGAACAGTAGAGAACGCATTTGGGATTTTGTCAGCCAGATTTAGAGTTTTACGAACTACAATATTATTAGATCCAGAAAAAACTACTACTTTAATTATGACATGCGTGCTACTGCATAATTTTATAAGAAAAACTGAATCGAGCATGATTTACGCTCCATCTCAATACTATGATGGAGATGACATAGTAACTGGTACACGTATCGATGGACAATGGAGATTAGAACAGCAGCAATTAACACCACTTGAAGCATGTGAATCCCTGACAGATGATGGGAAAGAAATAAGAAAAGAATTCGCAGAATATTTTTCAAATGAAGGGTTTTTGGACTGGGCATCTAAATATTATTAAAAGACGTTAAAATAAAACTCACCTGCAACCCTCCATCGACAGTTAAACTTGGAATATTTTTGCCTTTAAGGAACATGAGTTTTTTAAATGCAAACCATTTACTTGACTCATTAGCTCCTGCACCAGATTTATTAGATTTACATTCTCGGTTAAATTGACCTACGAGTGATCGAATCTTTTTTTCAATTACTTTTTTATCCATATTAAATTCACTGGCAATTTCCATCCAAGCATCGTGTTTTTTATTTCGGTCTTTGTAGCTCTCTGACATCGTGTTCCATAGTACTTCTCTTGCTTGAAACATTTCAATCAGTTTGTAAACATCATCGTTATTCCAATTACCGGACATATTTTATTGCTTGGCGCACGCGCAACCACTAATACACACGCACAGCGATGCACGCTGACACAAAGGGACTGACAAGCGAGACATCACGCGCAGCGACCTGCGTACTCTAACCCCCACCGCACCGCACCGCCTATCCCGCCATCACCCTTATAAAATGTTTACAAACAAAAGATAACACATGTTTTATTTTGTTATAATTTGTTTTGTTATAAAATGTTTACTAACATTACTAAACATTTTCTAACATGAAAATTTATTTGTGATTAAATGTTTGCTAACAAATGTTTACTAACGTTATTAAACATTTTCTAACGGCAATGTGGGAGCACCATTAGTCATTTCAAAAAAATGATCAAATGAAAGTTTTGTTTGGTTCAAATTTATTTCACTGGGTTTCAGTGCTTTCACAGAACTTTCGACGTATCTTATTTCCTGCTTTGTCACGTCAGTAGACTCTTTTACAAACTGGAATCTTATTGGGCGGCAAAATCGTGGGGACGATGGCGTGGGGTTCTGCCAGATAACTTTTTTTTTTATCCTTTCCGCATACTATTCTAATAGGCACAAACGAGCTCAAAAATATATTTGCATCTGATTCACCATCACCATCAAATTTTTGTTTGTATTGAGCTTGTTGGGAGCCATCGCAACCCCATTTACAAATTATATTCAGTGAATTTCTTTGTTCTTCGTTAAGCGTCATTAGCACTTCTTCCAAGAAAATTGATAACCGTGTAACGGTATTGTCAATAAGGCTTTGTAAGCTGCTTTCCGCTTTAACGGCAATGTGGGAGCACCATTAGTCATTTCAAAAAAATGATCAAATGAAAATTTTGTTTGGTTCAAATTTATTTCACTGGGTTTCAGTGCTTTCACAGAACTTTCGACGTATCTTATTTCCTCCTTTGTCACGTCAGTAGACTCTTTTACAAACTGGAATCTTATTGGGCGGCAAAATCGTGGGGACGATGGCGTGGGGTTCTGCCAGATAACTTTTTTTTTTATCCTTTCCGCATACTATTCTAATAGGCACAAACGAGCTCAAAAATATATTTGCATCTGATTCACCATCACCATCAAATTTTTGTTTGTATTGAGCTTGTTGGGAGCCATCGCAACCCCATTTACAAATTATATTCAGTGAATTTCTTTGTTCTTCGTTAAGCGTCATTAGCACTTCTTCCAAGAAAATTGATAACCGTGTAACGGTATTGTCAATAAGGCTTTGTAAGCTGCTTTCCGCGCAGGTACCTGTGACCCGTAAACATTCCTTTGGTGGATAACATTCTTGTTTTGCTTGTAACAATAGATAATATGGGGGATAAAATACTTTGTTCGTGTTTCGAATGATCTCGTACTGACGTCTTGTTAGATCGGCCTCAACGAACATAGTTAAAGCTTGTAGTGGTGTCAAAAGAGTAACACTATCTTTATTTCCTTTTTCGTCGACTGCTTTTCTATATTCATGCGCTCGACTAGGGAAATTTGTTATTTCTTTTAGGATTTTCGACGCATCCCTTTTTCCTTGTACTCTTAAGGTTGTTTGTGCAGCGTGAACAATGACGTCATCTCCCACAGTTGCTCGGATTCCTTCGGTTTTTCGACGCTTCACGACGTTCACTTAATTCGTCAAATGATGTCGAAGGCCGTCCCGGCCGATTTAATGATTTTATGGCTAGTTGAAATGTTCCATTTAACCAAGACTCATTGTTTTTCAAGAAAACCTCTTCCTTTCTGTGGCATTTGGCCCATTTGTCTTTTAACACTGATTTAAATAAAGAAAATCTTTGTTTTATGTCTTTTATGTCCTCATCTGTATTGCCATTGTTTAATAATAAATGACTTTCTAAATAATTCACTTTTGCATCGAAATTCGGTAAATTTTCATCTTTCATAATTTGATAAAGGTATTTCCGAGTAACAATTTTCACACCTGATGTGCTTGAAGTATCTAAAACAACGAAAAGTTAAGATTACTTAACTAATAAAAAAATGGTTATATTTTCATATAAAATCTTGAATGATTAAAAAGGTCCCCCGTTTTGTCATCTGCACTCTTCCGCAGCTGGTTTTTGTATTTTCTTTTAGTCAAAGGATTGTAGTTTCAAATAAAAAAAGAATGATGATCGTATCTCATCGAGAAATACAACAAATTGACCTTTGAAGTTCAAAATTACTTCAAAATTTGTCTAAAACAACCCATGTGTTTGAAACCCCCAAATTATTCGAATTGAGCATTTTGGGTAAGTAAATAATAATAAAAATAAAGATCCATACCTGTGTTATTGGAATCCATCACTTTCACTTCAAAAACTGACACAGAAAAAATAATAATAATGTTGTCACTTTTGTTGTGTTTGTAACTTTAAGCAGCAAAACGAGCGATTAAGTGATGAAATTTAAAGTCTTCGAAGTACCAACTTACTATTATTATAACATTACAGTGTCCGTAAATAATGTGTATATAAGGTGAACTTTTATTAAGTACAAATATTTAAACAGTACATCTAACTATACGCTAGAAATACGGCGCTAGCATTTTTTTTCAAATATTCAGGCTAGTTTTTTTTTTCAATTTTTCTAACAAAAAATAACAATATTTCTAAAAGCATCCTGTATACTGACTCAGTCATTGTCCTGCGCGAGGCAAAAAAATCTACCGTATTACGTCATCGCTCGGACTCTCCGCTCCCCGCTTGCTGCACGTGTTGCAAACTTGCTGTTCACTGGACGTCACGTCAAATGCACTCACAATTCGCGGACGTAATTCATCTAATGTACGGATCGTTCCCATACACTAGGTCTTTGGCCCGACCCCACACGTGGAAGTCCAGGTGAGCGTGGCGGCCAGC
This sequence comes from Cosmia trapezina, assembly GCA_905163495.3. Taxonomy (NCBI): domain Eukaryota; kingdom Metazoa; phylum Arthropoda; class Insecta; order Lepidoptera; family Noctuidae; genus Cosmia; species Cosmia trapezina. The sequence continues at coordinate 22,029,673 of LR991027.1, forward strand.
GGATAACGCTACCGCGCCCAACCCATCGCCCTTGGAACGCCTCATCCAAGTAGGTGCGTACCCGCACACTGAAGTGCGCCGGCGCGCCGTCGTGCTGGTAGTACATGTACCTGCGGTACACCACAGGTATATCCAGCAGTAGCTCTGGTAGGTCTCGCTGGAGAAACTGCAAATACGTGTCCGCAGTCAGTCGATCCAGAAAAACGGGTCCTAATAATTGGCCGTTCGCATTATGCACATTACATAGTCCCTCGCGCGTAAATGTGCACTCATCCGTCCATAGCACGTTATCAGTGAAATGATTTTAGCGAACTAGACGCTGCTCCCGCGTCGAATGCTGGCTGGCCGCGCAACGGGGTGCGGCAGGGGCGAAGCGGGGTATGCTTTTAGGTAAACAACGCGAATCCTTTGTTATCTGCCATAAAGTACGTTAGCTGGAATTCCCCGTTATACACGGGGTGTTGAATTTTACTTTTTAAACAAAATGGTTTTTAGTGTTTTTCTTGGAAACTAGCGTATAGAAATTTATGATTTTTTCAAGAAATGTTTATCTTAAGGTAATGAATCTATCCTCAAAATTTTTGTACTTACTAATAAATGACCTTATATTTGAATTCCTTGCTCATCCCACGGAACCACTATATTTTTTCGGGATAAATTCCTTGCTCATCCCACTGGAAAACTACATTTTTGGGGATATAAAGTAAACCATGTATTAATCCAGGGTGTCAGCTACTTCCACACCAAATTTCATCAAAATCGGTCGAGCCGTTTGAGTTTGAAAGAGTAGCAAATATATTTGAATTCCTTGCTCATCCCACGGGACCACTATATTTTTTCGGGATATAAAGTGGCCTCTGTATTAATTCATCGAAATCGGTCGAGCCGTTTGAGTTTGAAAGAGTAGCATAATATGTATTTGAACTCCTTGCTCTTCCCACGGGAGCACTACATTTTTTCGGGATAAAAAGTAGCCTATGTGTTAATCCAGGGTATAAGCTGTCTACATACCAAATTTCATCCAAATCGGTAAAGCCGTTTGAGCGTGAAGAAGTAACAAACATACACACACATACACACACACACACTCACAAACTTTCGCCTTTATAATATTAGTGTGATAATTCTTAACAACGAGTGACAAACCCAGAATTGTACTGCTTTGAAAGATAATTTTAACGCAGTGAGAGAAAAAAAAATTTTAACAAAAAAACAAAACCGACTTCCAAAAATCACTACAAAGTGAAAAATAACTTTGATTTCGGAAGTCGGTGTCTTTCGTTTTTTATTTACTTTCTTTTTTTTATTGCCACCGACTTCCGAAATCAAAGTTATTTTTCACTTTGTAGTGATTTTTGGAAGTCGGTTTTGTTTTTTTGTTAAAAAATTTTTATACCTCGCTTTTTAGTGGGTCTGTTTATAATTTGTATAAGTTACAATAGTTTAATGTCAATTGCTCATCACATGTTACAAAATATTGCTTTTCCCGATGCTGGGACGTTAATTGTTGAGGAGTTCTGCTGGTAAGACCCAGGAGAACTCCTCAACAACCACTCACCACACGCATTGTGTGACGAGCGGAAATTGCTTAGCAACCATATTAAAGTAATCGAATCGCAACCCGTGAAATATTTATCATTGAGTAGTTCCGGTAGCCATCTGTGGTCTTCATCATCAGTTCCACTTCACCAAGTGGTGCTTTCCGAGAGCAAATGCACGAGCTACTATAAAAAATACCCACATTGCTATAGGTGTGCCTATAATATTTGAAGAGTTCCTTCGATTTCTCCAGGATCCCATCATCAGAACTGGATTTTGACAAAAATGGGACCATTTGGGAAGTATACCCTTTCCAACAAAAAAATATTTTTTCAAATCGGTTGGCAAGCGACGGAGTTATACGCGAACAAACATTAAAAAAAAAAATACAAACATCCGAATTGAGAACCTCCTCCTTTTTTAGAAGTCGGTTAAAAATAATCATAACTGAAAAGTGTAAAATAAAAAAAGATTTAAAAAATCAAAAACTCCATTGCGTGAAAAGTGAACTTTAAAAAAATACAAACATCCGAATTGAGAACCTCCTCCTTTTTTAGAAGTCGGTTAAAAAAATGGAAACAAGATGGCCTATTTCTGTCAGTCGGAGGCAAGATGCCTTCGACTGCATGAGATTTTTATAAAGTACCACTAGATACTTTGGAGACAGGTAAATAGGTCATCTTATTTCCATCTTTTTTAAAGTTCACTATTATTTTTTATAAGAATTAAATGAAATCTTATTAGTTTATTACCTACCTACTGCTATTTAAAAGAAGGACGGCCAAATCGTACCTGACGACGAGGCGGTGGTGTACAGACATGCCATAAATATGAAAAAATCTAGTATTTTTTAAAGTCTTACAAAACATAAGAAATAGATATTTAAGTCGCCAGAAAAAAAAGATATACACATTTTTTTTAATAGCATAATTTGCAAATTATTTAGAATAACATGTTCAAAACGCACCTTTGACGATTAATTTTGCTTAAGAAATGATTTAGTACTCAAAGATTATAATTATTCACTTTTTTCTGAATAGTTATTAGATGTAATTCAATTCTATATACTTGTGTATCAAACCAACTAGTGCTGTTTTTATTATGTATTGGATTCTTGTCATATAAATAATTATGTGGGTTCATAGTAAGTATCAGCATTTTGTTCAATTGTTTACAACGGAACGTCATAATATGTCATCGACGCGCGCCATGGATTGACATTGTCAATACTGTCAATCACACCGCACACGGGTGTCGATTTGACACTAATATACTGTAATCCACAGACTACTTAGGGATACTACGTATCTGTAGTCTTTGCAACCGGCGATCTCGCATTGTTGTGTTGTTGTTGTTAGTGTGAATATTGTGATACGTACTGTACTGTTTTGGATTTCCTTCTGTTGTTTCACCTTGGCATTGTTTTACACACTGATAACTAGGTACCGCTTGTGACAATTATTATGTGCTTTTGATTTCCGGACACCGATAACCTCAAAAGTATTTTTTGCATTATTGAAATATCTTGGCTATTTAGATATTATTTTCGAAAGGGATGGTGTTTACTACATAAAAACAATCAAATCTCACTATAATTTGTTTCTGTACACTGAAAATAAAACTCAGGTCCAGCTTCTATAGAAATTTGGCCGATGTTCTTTACCTAGGGCAGGTTATATTGCAAAAATACTAAGGATTCTGCATCATCTGGCAGGAGTGTGTTACTTTTTTGTTCGTATAAAGTATCCTGCCTCTGAGAAAAGTCATTCAGAATATACGGAGCTTCCAGGAGGCCATAAGACTCGAGAAAGCCCGTTGAAAATAACCGAAGTTCGGCCAAACCTAAGCCAGTTTTTTTTATGATCACCGAATATTCGGCCGAAGTTCATGTTCGGTTCAAACCACGTTCGGCCCATCCCTAATACTATGACATAAATATACAGGCCAAACACAACCAAGGACCCTATTTTGGCTTCGCCGCAGTCGGGTACGGAACGGCAAAACGTGAGACGAATGGTGGTGTGTGGTATAGATTTCTAAATTGGTGATAGTAGGTACTGACTATCTAGCCCATTTCACAAGAAGATAAATCAGCAACATACATGTGACTTCTTCAAGCCAGTGGTATCACCAATGTAACTTTTCATTTCATAAACAAGTGCACGTCGGACCACGCACAATAAAGGTTTCCGTAGATATAGATAGGCCGTAGTTGGGATGAATATCCCAAGAACAAAATTAACATTGTAGTTGAAAAACATGTTCCCCATACATTCCAACTGTAAATGTAAGTTTTTACGCACAATATTGAGTGATTTATCATGTTAATCTAAGACCATAGCCGTTAAGTGTAAAACTATTCTCTATATTTTTTTTCCAAAATTTTAAGTTCAACAGTTTCGGAGATCCGTATTCTTAAGGGGGATGCGCATTGGTAGCCCGCGAAATTTTTTTTTTTTTGAGTTTTTTGCAATTTGCAGGTCCAGGTTGTATCTTGGTCAAAATATGACACGCGACAATAACAAATATATATTTACATAACTTTAACCATAGAAATCATTAGATTTTCTGTGGCTTGGTTTGATTTCGGAAATCACACCAAACCACGGCAACTTAAAGCTATTGACGATTTTTATGGTTAAAATTATGTAAATACATATATTATTATGTTTTACTGTCGCGTATCAGATTTTGCGCAGGAACAACCTGACATGGACCTGCAAATTGCATAAAACGCAAGAAAATTTGAATTTCGCGGTTTAGCACAGCGCATCCTCCTAGAAATTTTTAATAAGTAGGTACTCAGGTACTTATTATTTGAAAATTAATTTAAAAAAAAATTAAATCCTCTTAACAAGCCCTTTTGGCTTTCTTTTGTTAAGAATATATGATGTCACACGTTACAGTTTGCCAACTTTATTTTATTAATTTTCTAATTTTTCATGCGAAATTCATACGTGTAAGTACCTACCTTTCAACTTAATCGGTCCAGTAGATTTGGTGTAAATCGGCTGTGACAGACGGACAGACAGACATACGAGTGATCCTATAAGTAAGGGTTCCGTTTTTTCATTCGGACGTGCAGAACCCTAAAAACTGAGAACATAGTTCCATCAGCGTTTTTCTCATAACCTGTAGTTTAGAAGTTACTTGCAAGCTAGAAAAACAATCATTCTGTAGAACTGACAGTCTTGCATATTATATTTGTGGCACCATAGATGGCGCTATAACGTCTTCAACAAAAAGATACGGGAGTCTAAAGTTTCACCATTCCTAGACCAACAAAGTTATCAAGAATATCATCAAACATTGATAAGATAAGTGATGTTTTGGACACAACAAGTGATAACAGCTTATCACGGGATCCCTTTAAAATAAAAATGACGGATTACGACGTATTATTAAATAAAATAGTACATTTTGATACAAGTGGAGAACGTTTGTTATTGCGTTCGAGGCGGAATTAACACCCGAGCCGTAGGCGAGGTTGTTTTTGAGCCGAGAACTGCAATAACAAATATCCACGAGTATCAAACGACGTTTTTCAATAACTTTGAAGAAATAAAATAAAATAACGGACAATATTTTTGTCATGAATTATTATGAAACTATGATTTAAATTTTCTTTTTTTTTTCGCGCTTTGCTTTCGCCAGGTTGAGGAGAAGCAAAGGTATAAAGCCGATAAGCAGCCTAATATGAAAAATAGAAAATTCAAATATTTTTGAGTTTAGAACACAAATAAATGTTAATTTGTTCATAACCGTTTATTTTATTGTAATAATCATAGTTTTTGACTATATTCAATATATAAATATTCAACAAAATATTAACGCCGTGAAGACGCATATCTCTTTGCCGAGATTTAAAAAAAAACATTCACCTCCGAATAGAGAGTTGTGAATAGAGGCATTGAACCAATTTGGACTAAATATAGGTATAAGTTATCTGTGGCAATTTTTATTTAAATAAAAAAACGCACGCGTGTGAAATACATTGCATTGTGAACCTAATCGTAGTGCGATATGAACCAGTTTTCGAGGAAGTGTATTGAAAAAATTATTACAAAACACGACGTATTACAAAACATCCGCTACAATGAGTTACTTAATTCAACTGTTTTTGCTTCGAAATATGTAAATAGCTACGATTGTGTTCATAGATTTAGGAATTAGGATTCAACGACGACGGTCGCGGTCGCATTAACAATATACATAGTATAATCACATTAAATTACAAACGCGTAACTCTAATTTCAGTGACATTGTCTGTTTTCAAGAAGTATAAGTAAAACAATAGGAATAACATCGCAGGCTATTGTTTCAGCTTGTATTAAAATGCCTGCTTGCCTAAAAACCTGCGACATAAGCCATTATGTAACTGTAAACTGGTGAGATTGCCAGCTCAACACTAAAAACGTAGTGTTTTTATTAAGTAGTTTCCGTTCTAAATTCTTGATTATGTTGCATTGTGACACTGACATGATGATTATTTGTATAGAATTAAAAACGAAGCATTTGACTTACTTATTTTAAAATTCAGACAGGAAAACCCGATAATCCATTTAAAACATTGTGAATTATAGTGTGTTTGACTTAATATATTTGTTATGGTACATAAACGATACTTTGTGTTTCTATTATTGCTTCTGTGCGTTTATTTGTCTGTTCATTCGCCAGAGCTGATGTGAAGAGGCTCTATAAACAACAATGAAACATTGGCACTTCGTTGACCGTCAGACGATACTAAATTAGCAATAACATGGATTTTCGGTAGTTTTAAAATCTCATTAAATAATTGAAGTTATCGTTGTTACGACAAAGTCAAAAGAAAATGAATTATTTTTTTAACTTCTGCTGACCTTCCCGCTAATCAACAATTAAAAACAATCTGGGAAGGACTTTTATATAAGGTACATACCTACATGAGGCGGGGAGGAGGTCATATGAGGGGGGGGAGGAGGGGGTTCAGATACCCCCCCCCCCCTCCCGCATGGCGGACGTTTAGGAAATGCATAGATTTTTATTATGAATTTTTAAATATCTTAATTTGAGGTTACGTTTTAGTACCTACTGATTTTGTTTGTTATCATATATCAATCTGATTTATGGGGGGAGGAAGGAAACCCCCTGTGCTATTCGACGTGGTCGTAGTCGACGGAGCCTCGCTTAGCCCCCGCTAAGCGAGGCTCCGTCGACTCTTCGGAATGGTTTAAAATAAAATAACCACGTAGGGGACAGCGGTGTCTTTGTTCAAACCTATCCTGTCTGAGTCGAAGTGCCCCAAGTCCCGAGCTCGCTTCGCTCGCTCTTGCATCCTCAACTTGTCATTGCCTTTTTACTACATCTATCAGTGTCGGGCTTGGAGCAGCCCGAGTCAGACAGGTTAGGTTCGAAGGGGATGGCGAGCGAACAAAGACCTCGACTGTCCGAGCCGGGGTGCCCGAAGTCTCGAGCTTAATTCTGCTAATGAGTTTCGTTTCACCTTTAGCAGATACGAGATCAGGATAAAAATAATAAAATTAGATTGTCAAGAAAAAATTTAATTATTCACCCAAAAAAAGCTCAAAGCACTGTGAAATTGTTAAACAACTTATCAACTTGTCAACTTATTATTTGTAAAATCAAAATTAAAACGCCATAAACAAGCAACACCTGTCATTTCATTAGTCAAAAGCAGCGTTGCCAGATTGGGGTCTTTTGCGCGATTTTGGAGAAAAAATTGGTAGTTATGGAAAGTTTGGGGAAATGAGATCTTTGGGGGAAAAAAATCACATTGGGAAAGTATGGGGTTGACTAAGAATGAAATATTCTATTGAATATCTAAGGCAATAGCTTTATATTTTCGAATGGCTCAAATTATTTAATATAATAGCTTGAAACGCATTTCAAAATGTAAGTCGAAGTCTAAAATTCTTGATTCCAACGTCACGTAAATAAACAAGAAAAAAAGATCGGTTGGTCGGTCCGCAGTTTTTAATAAAATATAATGGGTGATGAATTTTCGCCTGATGTTCTATCATATAAATATGCTACTGAGGAAATAGCTTTTCCTCACAGTAAAATTAGCCACGTCCATGTTGGGTTTGCCCTTCTCCAATGTGAGTGTGGAAAGAGCTTTTTCTATCACGAACGTGGTCAAAAACAAGTTACGAAACCGACTGCTTACCAAAAAGGCAGACCACATTAAGTATAAGGGTGACGAAGATGTAGAATTATTACATTTGTCTGGTCCGGTTTAAGAACTGGAAACTTTTGTGCCTTTTCAATAAATAATGCTTACTTAGATAAATATTTTCAAAAAAACATACAGACGAAGATATAACCTCCTATTTTGAAGTCGGTTAAAAATAGTATTTCTTTGTGTTAATACCGCCAAATTAAGTTTCGGCGTTTATTCTGAAAAAGGTACTTACCTAACATTTTGGGGCAAAATAATTTTGAATCTGGTGAAATTTGAGAAATCATATCTGGCAACCATGGTCAAAAGCAATAAAATAGTATGTACACAAGTTGAGGTTATGTTATCAAAGTTTGATATTTTTGATTTCTAATAGTTTTTATTTCCTAGACTTGAAACTTCGTGAGATTATTCAAGATAATAAGTAGGTAGGTACTTAGCACAAAACAAAATTGAAGAGTCTAATACAAGTCTCGTGGGTACATAATAATGTATCTACTTATAAAAGACGAGTTACAATCTGTTTAAAGATATTGTAGCAGTAGGTATGAGAAGTTTACACAAACAGTTAGTTATGCAGAACTAGCGGACCCGGCAAACGTTGTCCTGTCTGAACGGGTCCAATTGTGTTTTCAAACCATCCAGGAACCCATTGAAATTACATACAAAATTTCACCTAAATCGGTCCAGCCGAAGTTTAGGAGTTAGGTGACAAACACACGCACAGAAGAATTATAATATATTATGATTGTGTGTAGATTCTATAAGGTCATTTATTAGTAAGTACAAAAATTTTGAGGATAGATTCATTACCATAAGATAAACATTTCTTGAAAAAATCATAAATTTCTATACGCTAGTTTCCAAGAAAAACACTAAAAACCATTTTGTTTAAAAAGTAAAATTCAACACCCCGTGTATAACGGGGAATTCCAGCTAACGTACTTTATGGCAGATAACAAAGGAGTCGCGTTGTTTACCTAAAAGCATACCCCGCTTCGCCCCTGCCGCACCCCGTTGCGCGGCCAGCCATCATTCGACGCGGGACCAGCGTCTAGTTCGCTAAAATCATTTCACTGATAACGTGCTATGGACGGATAGTGCACATTTACGCGCGAGGGACTATGTAATGTGCATAATGCGCATTACTGGTGCGATTACAATCCACGAGTGATTCGGCCGGACCACTTCCAACACCTTTTCAGTGTGAATGTGTGGGCAGGACTGTTGAACGGCCAATTATTAGGACCCGTTTTTCTGGATCGACTGACTGCGGACACGTATCTGCAGTTCCTCCAGCGAGACCTACCAGAGCTACTGCTGGATATACCTGTGTTGTACCGCAGGTACATGTACTTACTACCAGCACGACGGCGCGCCGGTGCACTTCAGTGTGCGGGTACGCACCTACTTGGATGAGGCGTTCCAAGAGCGATGGATTGGGCGCGGTAGCGTTATCCGCTGGCCGTCACGCTCACCTGGACTTCCACGTGTGGGGTCGGGCCAAAGACCTAGTGTATGGGAACGATCCGTACATTAGATGAATTACGTGCGCGAATTGTGAGTGCATTTGACGTGATGTCCAGTGAACAGCAAGTGCTTACTGAAGTGCGGAGGCATTGTCTCGATCGCGCTAGACAGTGTGTGCGTCTACAAGGGCGTCACGTCCAACAATTGATGTGATATGTGTAAATAACTAGTAAATTGTGTAAATAAGTGTAAATCTGATAGTGAATTTTGACTTTTAAACACGCCAAGTTAAAAAAATAATAATAATTGGTGAGTTTTATTTGTTATTTTGTTTTATTTATTTGTATTATTACTTAGGATTAATTTCCACTGAACGTACTGAACGTAACGTTTACGTTATTATTTGATTACTGCATTACAAAGGCAGTCTTACACCAGTCAGTAGAAAAATTTTAAATGAATGTTAGTAAAATTGTTAATATCTATCATAAAAAAACAATAGCTCCACACTGATCCGCTTCGATTTATTGGAAATATCTCTACCAAAGATAAGCGCAAATGTTACTTTCGTTTATTGCAGCGGAATATTAATAGCGTTGCTCAAGGTGGAAACAAGATCCTAGACGAATAGGTAGGTACCTACTAAGAAAGAAAGTCATAAATAACGGTTTGCAACACGTGCAGCAAGCGGGGAGCGGAGAGTCCGAGCGATGACGTAATACGGTAGATTTTTTTGCCTCGCGCAGGACAATGACTGAGTTCACTGAGTCAGTATACAGGATGCTTTTAAAAATATTGTTATTTTTTGTTAGAAAAATTTAAAAAAAAAACTAGCCTGAATATTTGAAAAAAAAATGCTAGCGCCGTATTTCTAGCGTATAGTTAGATGTACTGTTTAAATATTTGTAATTAAAAAAAGTTCACCTTATATATCTATCTCTTTACAGACACTGAAGAGGTATTGAATGTTGTCGCTTTTATGACACTGCCCTTTTTAATAACCTCCTTGCTGAAAACAGACAAGACAAAAAAACAGTGGAGACCTTCTAAACTTGAAGTATTGGATAGCTTTATCTGTCATGTAAAGAGCGCAGCGCAGATAGATGAAACCATACAACGTCGCAAAACTAAAGTGCAACAAATGGGGGTAACTTTCCAACCCTTTATAATCAATTATTTTTGGCCTAAGCAAAACCCAGTTCTGCTCTAATTTATCGTCGTTAAATAGGTACAGAATTCCAAATATATTAGTGATATTTAGTATCAATTTGTAGGTAGTTGAATATATGAAGTCATTCAGTATTGGAACGTAATCGCCTCTGGTTAAGTTGCAGAATTTCTTCTTCGTATGTTGTGTGCTCAGATTATAGAATAAAGGCAGATAGACTGCACGGATGTTTTTGGTTCAACATGACAATGTAGTCAAAACCATTTTCAAATATTCCAAATATATTAGTGATATTTACTATCAATTTGTAGGTAGTTGAATATATGAAGTCATTCAGTATTGGAACGTAATCGCCTCTGGTTAAGTTGCAGAATTTCTTCTTCGTATTCGGTCTAGAATTTTAAGCTTTGAGATTAATTAATTCAAGTTTATTGGCTTTTAGTTTTTTTGGTTTACTGAAAGAAATCATACAAATACTTTTTTACTAAATGTATTTGTATTTTTTTCACAGTTATTAAATTTTTGTTTAACAGTTGCTAAATTCTCATTTTAAAATTTCTCAGTTGTTAATTTCAGAATTTCTTATTTCGGGTTTTTAAATTTCTCAAGTTTCAATTTCGATTTTACATCGAAACTAAAAAAAGTTCATGTCTAATATAAAACAATGATTTTAAATCAAATAAAATAAATATTTTCACATTTCTATATAAAGACTGTATATATTATTATTTCAGTTTGTAAAAAAAATATATATAAAAAAAGATTAAATAGATTCGAATGAAAAAAAAAATTAAGCAGGTTTATATTAAAGTTATTTGCAAATTACAAAAATTTGCACATAAAGAGTATACTATGCGCTCTTTATGTGCAAGTTTTTGTAATTTGCAAATAACTTTGATAAGTTATAAAAAAGCTAAATGAAATGAATTTTAATTTAATTTAAGAAGGTTTACTCTAAAGAATGGGCTGAATTTCTTCAAATTTAGCTTTTCCAGTATTCACAAGGTGCTTCCACACAGCATTATCTTTATCGGTTGATAATTTTAACGTTACAAGAGATTGTTTCCAACGCTCGTTTTGGGCAAGTTTTTCCACTTCGTAAACTCTTAATTCAAAATAATACTTTCCAACCCTTCTCGGGTCTGATAGGAAGGTATAACCATCAGTCACTCGTTGAGTGAAGCAGCTCTTCAGAGTGGCAGCACGGATCAGCGGTCGAGACAATTCATCCTGAAATACATACGATAGCTAGTTTTAATGAAAAATAATAAAGCGCGAGGGCAAGTAATAAAAAAATAGATCTTCCGTTACCATAATTATAGATAATCTATTAGAAAAGTCTATTTAAACTCTTATGTCTGCAAATAAGTATAATTTTGATGGAGAAAATCACACTGTAAAACACTGAAGCTTTTTAATGAAAAATTTAACATGTTTGAAAAAAAATCTTACCTCGAGAAGCAGAAACGATGGTACTCCATTTTCTTTCTGGAGGTGGTGTTGTAACAATTGGCAGCCCGTCACTATCAGACTGATTCTGAAGCGAAAGGGGTTTTAGAAAACAAAGCCTTCTTCTTCTGAGACACTTCTTACCTCTCTTCACTGCTTTTGTTTTTTGAGCTGCGGTTGGTTTTTCCTTTTGTTGCTCGAAACGTTGAAGGCGCGGAGTCTTCTCGGTTTTGTTGAGTTCACCTTCGGTCAGGATAGACATGAGGTTGGGAAAGGGTCACAAACCCTTTCCCAAATGGTTCTGGGTCTTAAGTCGTTTGTCCCTATTTTTCGTTGATTCTGATACAACTGCCGAGATTTCTGGATTAATTTCCTGGGCTTTGAATAATTTTAGGTTTTCTGGGAAACAAATGTTTTCCATAAACTTTTCAATCGATTCCTTACTCAATACTTTATTTACAGTATCAGAAAAAAAAACTCAATAAAACAACACGACTTAATTTTTACTTGGTAACTTTATTTTCATTCTCGTCGCCAGCAGTCGTTCACTTACCTACTTTTCAAATCAAAAGTATATAGGTAGGTAATATACTAGGTACTTAAATAAAACAACATAAAAAAAATAAAAAATAAATATGTTACCTTTTTTAGTCATAACTCCGGCAATGCTTAGCACAGCGGTGATGCCGCCACGTTGACGAAGGCACCGGGATGTCCTAGGGGGGCGAAGGACGCAGTGGCCGGGCGCACGGGAGTTGCAGTGGAGGGATCTGCACCTCCCACAGGCTGCGCTCGAAAATGAACTGGTCATGCACCCTTCCTGGAAACCGTGCATTTACATGCAAAATTCTGCAGTCAGCATTGCAAATCTGTAATAATAACCAATTATTTATAATGATAGATAGTAGTTAGGTACTCAAGAAGGTACTTGTACTATTATGAATCCTGTGAAGAAGGGTAAAGTTGATTGGAATAGATAGCAGAAATTGTCTGTCATTAAAAAGTATACTTACCAATTAGGTGTTCACAGAATAGAATTGCTTTCTATTTTTATATTGAATGCCTTGAAGGTCCGATGGCGGCAAAATGGCAATGTGGGTGCAGTCAATAGCTCCAACTACATCAGGTACTCCAAACTTGTCTCTGAACTCTTCTGATATTCTTTGCCTTTCTGGCTCAGTCGATGGGAAATATACCCATTGAGGCATTAAGCTGTAAAAGTATATTATCCCACAATTATCAAACAGGTATAAGCCTAGCAGTCCTTTTTTAACTGGTATTACATATCTTCGCTTAGGTAACAATACCGCGCAAGTTAAATTTGACAAGATTCCAGGAGAGATAAAAAACTGATTATTATCTTTGAAATACTTCAGACATGTGTACTGAATACATAAATAGGTATATATGTATTAGGTTCAATTATGATGTCACATATTAAAAAATAAAAAATAAAATATGTGTATTTTATACTGTATCAGTATAAAATTGACTTCACAGGAATGATTATGAATCAATATCACTTTACTTTATTAACTACAGGGTGTAAGGGACAGCCCTCCGCAAACTTACAAGCATTCAGCTCCTCATTTTGAATCATATTCCACCGGAAATTTTCTCAGGAAAATTTTCATTTTTTAAATATTTTTTTCAGTTTCATTTTCTTTATTTCAATGTAAAATTACATTGTGTGTTCGCAGCACTCCATTTATGTAAAAAGAACAGCAAAAAAAAACTGAAAAAAAGCCCGCAATGGATGTAGAAATACTGTAACGAACGACGCGTGAAATCAGCTGTCCACCTTCTACCTAGCTACAGAGTTCATGGAACTCACCGCATACCTATTACCTACCCCTCCCAACCAGTAACAGACGCTCCGATTTGTGCAGAAAAACACACAACAAATCGGGTTTATTGGATTCCCATAACGTTCCTGAAATAATTTCATGTACCAGTCATCTTAGTATGACATACTAAATTCACCCTATCAGTTTGCGGAGGGCTGTCCCTTACACCCTGTATAGTTTTGGTAATCACCCAGCTTCTATTAGTATATAAAATAATAGTAAGTAAGTAAAACTATTTCAACGAAAATACAAAACCTTTCAAGAAAAACTTAAACATCAAAAATACAGTTTATAGCAAAACTAAAAGTCATGAGTTTATGACTCATGAAAATAACACGTTACATTATCAATGGTTACTTACGTACTAAAAACTTAAAGAGAATATTATAATCATTTCTGTTCCTAATCATCATAACTGTTAATAATTATCAGTCTTAATCATCTATCAATCAAGTCACAATACCAAGTCAAACATTAAATGGTATGTCATCATAAAATGAATGGCAGTTAGATGGTAGCACCGCCTTTAAATCTTGCAAATCTTTGTATTTTCGGTGGGAAATTGGTAGTTTCGCATCATACAGTTTAGGCAGCATACTTAGGGCGTCACATCATTGCACAGTTTAAGTAGACGTTTGTTATGTCGGTACTTCAATAATAAATGTATGTGGGTTGATCCTAGTTTTTAATTAAACAGTTGTTACCAGATCTCTGCCTTTGATTTTTTTTTTTTTTCTAACTTTGTTGAAATTACATCACCTTTATATCTAGATTGTCCCTTTTTTACTAAATAATTACGTATTTCTACTAATAAGACATAATTTTGTTCTAACTTATCAATCATATTATATTAATCTAATCTAATAATAAAATTGCTTCATTATAACACATTCTACATAAACGCGATGTGGGGAATAATATAAAAGTCCGACGTTGCACTTTGTTTCCGTTTGGTGTCGTATGGCTGAATGTCCTCGCCTGATTTTATCGCCTTTAAGTTTTTGGGTTATGAAATATGATACCGCGTAACTAGTTCGCTCACTGATGTTTTTACGAATTGATAACTGAATACACACACTTTCACTGGATTGTTACTGATTACCGGTACCTTCTGTGCGCCCTCTGATGGATGCTCTTATTCGCTGCATGGTACTCATCCCAATTTCCTGCTGGATCCATGTGCGGTGGCAGCTCTTGTACATCCGGAGGCCAACATAAACTGCTATGATTAAAATAATGGCTAGAACAACGTAGGTCACCATGCTAAGCCGTTCCACGTGGCCACCGATTTCTTTCAGCATGGCGTCATTGTTGCCTCCAGCCGCGTTTTGGCTGAGGAATACTTCTTCCTTTTCCACTTTTGATTAACACATTATTGTTAGGTACTATTGAGTTATGCTGAAATTAAATGCTGAAAAACTGAACTCTAATCGTATGACTAACAATCCCCTTGGCAGAGTCCCGAGGCAGGGTCGCCATGTAATGTTGGGGTTCCTAAGAGGTGGTTTTAAAGAAACAACCACATCTGTTGAGGACTATTTATTCACTAAAAACTTAATAATTATAAAGAATGCATACAAGGTATAGTGCAAACTCAGCATACCTACTTGTTAGTTATAAAGGAGTGTACTTACTTGCTAAAGTAAAGGAGCATACATATTATATTATTACACTTCACGTGTACATAACATTGGCGCAGTCGGTCGGTCTAGAAAGTTCGGTATTAGCGTTAAATTCTGTTTGCCATAATGCCTATTGGGAAGATAGAACCTTTTAATATCGAAGGGCAAAATTGGGACAGTTACATTCGTCGCGTAAAACAATTTATATTGTTAAATAGTATCGATGATAATCTAAAAGTAGCTACGCTTTTAACATTAGTGGGTTCCGAGTGCTATAATCTTATTTGTGATTTGTGTTCACCCGTTGAACCGGAGACCAAGGAGTTCGATGAATTAGTTACACTCGTCAAAAATCATTTGGAGCCGGAGAGATCTGAAATAGCGGAGCGACACATTTTTCGGCAGCGGACGCAACAGCAGGGAGAAAGTATTCGTGTTTACCTACATGGTCTAAAACACTTGGCTACAACCTGCAACTTCGGTAGTTCTCTGGAAGAAAACCTTCGCGATCAGTTCGTGTCGGGTTTATACAGCGAAGACATGCGGTCAAGATTGTTTGCCGAAAAAAGTATAAACTACAAAAGGGCTGTGGAGTTGGCCACGGCGCTCGAGGCAGCTGAGCGGCATGCGAGCACGGCATGCGCATCGGGCGGCGCGAGCGCTGGCGGGGCTGGCGCAGCGGCGGCGGCGGCGCCGGCGGCCGGCGAGGGCGGCCTGCATCGGTTCGGCGGCGGCGGCGCGCGCGCGCGGAGCGCGGCTGCCGAGCCTACGACGTCACAGCGTCGTCTTTGTGCGCGTTGCGGTAAGACCGGTCACGTAGCCGGCAAGTGTCGTTTTAAAAATTATACATGTGATGCGTGCGGCCAGAAGGGCCATTTAAAAGTAATGTGCCAAGGTAAAAGTGAACGTAAGAGTGCAAAGGAGAACAAAGGTCAGTACTTTTTAAATGATTCGGACACAGATGATGACTGTAATTTTTTTAACTTGGTTACAAGTAACGACGGTGACGGACCGTACTATGCGAATTTATTAGTAGAAAAGGTGCCATGTAAATTTGAAATTGACACGGGCAGTAAAATATCGGCAATTTCGAAGCATTTCTATGATAAATACTTTTGAAGTGTTACGGGGTATGGCCAAATAAAACGGATCTGTTATATTAACTCCTTGTATTTCTGCCTACCTCGGCACTTCTTTTCTTACAGGCTCGATATTGGGTCCTTTCCTCTTTTTATTGTATATTAATGATTTACTCCATTTATTAAAAAATCAACCACAAATGGTGCTATTTGCTGATGATACTTCATTAATTTTTAAGGTAGATAGACGTGCTACAAATTTTGACGACGTCAATAACGCCCTACTGCAGATCCAAAATTGGTTCACTGCTAATAATTTAGTATTAAATGGGAAAAAAACTAAGTGCATCAGATTTTCTTTACCAAATGTCAAAAGTAGTGATTGTGAGATAGTATTGAATCAAGAGAAACTAGAATTCGTCGATAAAACCGTTTTCCTGGGGATTACGCTCGACTCAAGGCTACAATGGGGTCCTCATTTAATATCACTTGCAGGACGGCTAAGTTCAGCAGCTTATGCTGTCAGAAAAATCCGTCAATTTACTGATGTAGATACCGCGAGGCTAGTCTATTTTAGTTACTTTCACAGTATCATGTCTTACGGTATTTTACTTTGGGGACGGGCTGCAGATATCGAGTCCATTTTTATTCTGCAAAAACGAGCCATCAGAGCCATATATAATCTTCGCAGGCGCGATTCTCTAAGGGAACTGTTTAAGGATATTAACATCATGACGGTACCTTGTCAATATATCTACGAAAACATCATGTACGTAAGAAAAAATTTACATCTTTTTAATAAAAGAGGTGAAAGGCATAATTATAATACTAGAAATAAGGACCTATTAGCTCAACCAGGTTTCAGGCTGGCTAAAGTAGACTCATCGTTCATGGGGTACTGTTTAAAATGTTACAATAAAATACCTCCACACATACTTCAACTAAATGAGACGAAATTTAAAACTTGTATAAAACGCACACTATGCAGGCAGGCATATTATAAGTTGGGGGATTATATAAATGATAAAAATGCTTGGCTCCATGCTGATCCTGCTCCACAACCTCAACTAATTAATTAACATTTGAAGATACTGTTAAGCAACTGCTGAAGATTGTAAGAATAGCTTTGCATTGTGTAGACTCAATCACCTTTGTATTGTATAATTGCTTAGTACATGTGTGAGTACTATGTACCTACTCTAAAGCTACCATTTACTGGGTACGTCTTTATTTGACTTGGATGTGCCCTGGCGGCTGAGAGTGTGTCATGCTCACTCTAATGCCTCGCTGATGGTGGCGCGTGTGTTGGATCATTTAACGAATCCATACATCAGGTTTGTGAACGGGCGCTGTTGGTGGAGGCTGGTCATACCTTAGCTGCCACGGCTTATTTTAATTTTAATTTTGAATTGTTTTTATTATTTTATTTTTTTATTACGGACGCTTTTAACGTTCATCGTTCTCACATGTATAATTTCAACATGAATGATGTAACCAATATTTTGTAACTATATTTTGATTTAAAAGAGTGTCCGTGGAGTTTCTTGCCCGTTCTTCTCCATAGATCTACGTTTTGGAATGGGCAACTAGCTTCAACTTTCTGACTTACCTACTGACCGACTCTTTGACAATTCAAAAGTGCCTGTAATTGGTTTAATTGAAATAAATGCTTTGAGTTTGAGTTTTGAGTTACAGATACAGAGCTGATATTTCTTAAAGAATTTAAACGTAATATTCAATGCTCCTAGGATAGCCAACAAAACACCTGTTACAATAAAATACCTCCACACATACTTCAACTAAATGAGACGAAATTTAAAACTTGTATAAAACGCACACTATGCAGGCAGGCATATTATAAGTTGGGGGATTACATAAATTATAAAAATGCTTGGCTCCATGCTGGTCCTGCTCCACAACCTCAACTAATTAATTAACATTTGAAGATACTGTTAAGCAACTGCTGAAGATTGTAAGAATAGCTTTGCATTGTGTAGACTCAATCACCTTTGTATTGTATAATTGCTTAGTACATGTGTGAGTACTATGTACCTACTCTAAAGCTACCATTTACTGGGTACGTCTTTATTTGACTTGGATGTGCCCTGGCGGCTGAGAGTGTGTCATGCTCACTCTAATGCCTCGCTGATGGTGGCGCGTGTGTTGGATCATTTAACGAATCCATACATCAGGTTTGTGAACGGGCGCTGTTGGTGGAGGCTGGTCATACCTTAGGTGCCACGGCTTATTTTAATTTTAATTTTGAATTGTTTTTTTTTTTAATTTTTTTTATTACGGACGCTTTTAACGTTCATCGTTCTCACATGTATAATTTCAACATGAATGATGTAACCAATATTTTGTAACTATATTTTGATTTAAAAGAGTGTCCGTGGAGTTTCTTGCCGGTTCTTCTCCATAGATCTACGTTTTGGAATGGGCAACTAGCTTCAACTTTCTGACTTACCTACTGACCGACTCTTTGACAATTCAAAAGTGCCTGTAATTGGTTTAATTGAAATAAATGCTTTGAGTTTGAGTTTGAGTTTGAAAAATCAAGTGAAAAAAAATTTAACGTTGTAACCTACACAAGGTCGAGTACTGAGGTCCTTGAACTCTGTCAAGGGCAAACTATTTTGCCTGGTCATTGATTCTAATTTCGTTTGGATATATCAACGTTAAATTTCTCTTACATATTACGTACAGTATTAAATTGGTGTTGAGTGTAAATAATTATTAGTATTGTTAATTGTGTATATAGATATTGTGTGTGTTGTAAATAAAGTAAATAAATTAATATGTTTCGTTTTTGTTAGTCATTAAATAGTTAGAAATAGATAATGTTATTTTTTACTTTTCCACTTGTTATCTGTGACGAACGAAACGTCTCAGTGACAGCTGAAGCTGACACGTTCTGTCAACAAGTGAAAAAAAAGGAATGTGAGGTTATGTAATGTGTTCTGGGGTTTTTATCTACATTTGTGTGTGTTTACAATTTCTTTGTTGAAAACAAACATTATGAGATGATATGTAGCTGTGGCCGCTACACTACTCCCCCCCTGAGACCGTAGTTACGGGCGATAGTAGTATGGAAAACGTACAGTGCGTCCACTTCGGGTTTTTTTCTCGGCGATGGTGTCATTAGGAAGTGGCGTTGCGCTGGCCCCCGTTGATGTTGTCGTCGGGCTTGGAGTGTTGCTTTCGCTATTGAGGTAAGCGGGCTTTAGTCTGTCAATAGTTACTGTTGTTTGTTTCCCCTTTACCTCTATTTTGAAAGTTTTATCGCCCCTTTGCAGCACCTTGAACGGCCCGGTGTATGGTGGATCGAGTGGGCGGCGCACGGCGTCATGGCGCAGAAACACATGTGTTGATGACGCCAAGCTGCGGGGCACGTAGAATGGCTTCTCGCCGTGTCGACTCGCTGGTTGTGGCGCCAGCTTCGCCATTTGATGCCGGAGTCGCGCTGCGAAGTCGGTGTAGTCTACGGTGCCGGTGAGTGACGGGTTCATAAACTCTCCCGGGAGTCGTAGGGGCTCTCCGTAGACTAACTCGGCTGCTGACCCATTTATGTCCTCTTTCCAGGCACTGCGGATGCCCAGCAGCACCAGAGGAAGGGCCTCGGACCAGTTGGTGTCGGTGTGGCATCTGATGGCCGCCTTCAGCTGGCGGTGCAGGCGTTCGACCATGCCGTTGCATGCTGGGTGGTACGCTGTGGTTGGCCGATGCTGGCTGCCGAGAAGCGCTGCGATGGAGTGAAACAGCTTGCTCTCAAACTGCTTGCCCCTGTCGGTAGTGATGCGATGAGGGCAACCGAAGCGAGACACCCAGCCAGCAATGAAGGTGCGGGCACATGTCTCAGCCGTGATGTCGGCGATAGGATATGCCTCCGGCCAGCGAGTAAAACGATCAATGACGGTGAGGCAATATCTGTAACTATTACAAATGTTTAGTGGCCCTACAATGTCCATGTGGACATGGGAAAATCGTTGGGAAGGAATAGGAAATGGGGAGGTGGGAGAGGATGTGTGCCGCGAGATCTTGTTTCTCTGGCACTCTATACACTCTCTGGTCCAGGCCCTGCAGTCCTTTTTTAGACCAGGCCAAACAAATCGTGTGGAAATCAATTTGACCGTGGCCTGCCAGCCAGGGTGGCTCAGCTGATGAAGCTTCTGGAACACCTGCCTTCTGAAGGGTTCTGTAACATAAGGGCGGGTGTTACTGGTTGAGACATCACAATATAGTTCTGCGTCTGTGTCCGGGAATCGCACCCTTATAATAGTGAGTGATGTGCTGTTGTTCGCTACGAGGCCTTGTAGCTCCGGATCGCTCTCCTGGGAATGTGCTAATGCTGCGTAGTTAAATGTGGGCAGAGTGATCGCCTCCACACGCGACAGTGCATCTGCCACTATGTTGTCTCTGCCTGCTACAAACTGGATGTCTGTAGTGAATTGCGCTATGAAATCCAAGTACCGGTACTGCCTTGGTGAACAATTCTCCCGGCTGTGCGCATACGCGTACGACAGGGGTTTGTGATCCGTGAATATGGTGAAGTGTACCATGTGCCGGAAGTATCTAACTGCATCGTAGATGGCTAAGAGCTCCCTGTCATACGGGCTGTACTTCTTCTGCGACGTAGACAAACGCCTGGAGAAAAATGCTAGTGGTCGCCATGAGTCTCCTGCCTTTTGCTGTAGCACTGCGCCCATTGAGGTGTCTGATGCATCTGTAAATAAGGCAAGTTCAGCGTTGGGGTTTGGGTGCGCTAGCAGGGTAGCCTGGGATAAACCGTGCTTGCAAGCGTTGAAAGCATGTAGCATTTCTTGTGTTAAGCTAATTGGCTGATTTCCTCTGGTTTTAGGTCCTGTGAGGACAACATTAAGCGGTGACTGCAAGCGAGCGGCTTCTGGGACGAAACGGCGGTAGAAATTAAACATACCCAGGAAGCGACGCATTTCCTTGACGGTCTTGGGAGCCGGGTAGTCCTGGATTGCCTGCACCTTCTCCGGCAGGGGACGAACTCCCTCTGCGGACAGCCCATGTCCTAGAAAAGTGATGGTGGACCGACCAAACTCACACTTTGCAGAGTTGATGAGGATACCATAGTTGGACAGCCGCTTCAGGAGCTGGTGCAGATGTTCAGTGTGCTGGGCTGCTGTCTCTGAGAACAGGAGAATGTCATCTAAATAACAGTAGCAGAATGACAATCCACGGAGCACCTCGTCCATGAAACGCTGGAATGTTTGTGCTGCGTTCCTGAGACCAAACGTCATGTATGGGAATTCATAAAGCCCGAATGGAGTGGTGATCGCAGTCTTGTGGATATCATCTGGCTGGAGTGGTATTTGGTTGTACGCTTTAATAAGATCAATTTTACTGTATATTCTGCTGCCAGCCAGCTGATGAGAGAAGTCCTGTATGTGCGGGATAGGGTATCTGTCCGGAACGGTGCGGGCATTCAATGCCCTGTAGTCCCCACACGGCCGCCAGCTGTTGTCCTTCTTGGGAGCGAAGTGTAGTGGAGACGACCATGAACTCTCGGACGGTCGTGCTGTGCCGTTCGCTAGCATCGCCTCAAACTCCTTCTGAGCAATCTGGAGCTTGTCTGGTGCGAGACGGCGAGGGCGACTGAAAATGGGCGGACCTGGTGTGGTGCGAATGTGATGCACCGTACTGTGACTGACCTGTTTTACTTTCCCAGCAGGACGAGTGATCTCCGGGTACTGCCGCAGTAGGTCATGGTACTCTGTGCTACCACCAACCGACTTCACTGAGGCAATGCCCGCTGCTGTATCGTCCGCTGATGATGCCGTAGATGACAGCTGTGTCAGCCCGTCAATGAGGCGGTAATGTTTTAAATCTATAAGAAGATTGTAATGCGCCAGAAAATCCGCACCTATGATGGGCTTAGTGACATCCGCTACCACGAACTTCCATAAATAAACCCTGCGGAGGCCTAAATTCAAGTGGAGCTCTACCCAACCGTACGTGTCGATGGTGGTACCGTTGGCCGCGAAAAGTTGGTACGTTGTCTTGCTGCGCCGCTGATGTAGAGCTGTACGTGGGTACACACATAGATCAGACCCTGTGTCCACTAGAAATGTGGTTTTAGTGGTTCGATCGGTTACAAATAGGCGGCGTGGTTTATTGGGGCAGCCATTTGCCGCTACTTCCGGCTGCCGGCGGCATTTCCCGCGTACGCACATGGCCTGGTGCACCGTGTGGCCCTGTCACCGAAATTATTGTGGTACCAGCAGTGCTCTTCGTTCCACGCGCTTCTGGAGCGCGAGCGGCCACGTCGGCCTGGGGTCGTATCTCTGCCACCACGCCCAAACCTGTCTGTGGATCGCGAGCGATGATGTACCTGGCCACGTGTTTGTAAGGCTGCTACCTGTTTTGTTAACTCTGCTATGCATTGTTTTAGCTCGCTGATCTCGCTGCAGGTGCTCGTGCTTGCCACGGCTGGAGGTGATGTGAGCGGCGGGGCTGCTGCCGGCGCGATCTCGTGCACGCGGTCGGCTAAATCTGCGACAGACTGGAGAGCAAGGTTACGCTGTGACGCGATAACCGTCTGGATGTTGGTTGGCAGCCTGCTCGCCCACAACGTGGCCAGAAACGCCTCTGGTACATTTGGTCCAGCCAGGGTTTGTAGGTGCCTTAAAAATTGTGAGGGCTTGCAGTCGCCTAGCTCCTCCTGTGTGAGGATCTGCTGCACCCTTTTCTCGCGGGAGTCAGTGAGCCTACGTATAAGCTCGGCCTTCAGCTTAACATACTTGTCCTGGCCCGGCGGGTTCTCAATAATGTCCCTCGCCTCCACCATATAACGGTGGTCCAGCTGGCCTACGACGGTATAAAATTTTGTACTGTCAGCGGTAATACCGGCGATCGTGAACTGACCTTCAACCTGGGCGAACCAAAGTGCCGGCTCCTCTGGCCAAAACGGCGGCAACTTGACGCTGACTCTGCAGACGTCCTGCTTCTCCGACGTCGCTCCCTCAGACGACGCTCCTGTTCCGGTCGGCATGATGCTCCGCCAGGCTTCTGTGTTCTTCTCGGGGTCACCAATGAAGTGTTACGGGGTATGGCCAAATAAAACGGATCTGTTATATTAACTCCTTGTATTTCTGCCTACCTCGGCACTTCTTTTCTTACAGATACAGAGCTGATATTTCTTAAAGAATTTAAACGTAATATTCAATGCTCCTAGGATAGCCAACAAAAATCAAGTGAAAAAAAATTTAACGTTGTAACCTACACAAGGTCGAGTACTGAGGTCCTTGAACTCTGTCAAGGGCAAACTATTTTGCCTGGTCATTGATTCTAATTTCGTTTGGATATATCAACGTTAAATTTCTCTTACATATTACGTACAGTATTAAATTGGTGTTGAGTGTAAATAATTATTAGTATTGTTAATTGTGTATATAGATATTGTGTGTGTTGTAAATAAAGTAAATAAATTAATATGTTTCGTTTTTGTTAGTCATTAAATAGTTAGAAATAGATAATGTTATTTTTTACTTTTCCACTTGTTATCTGTGACGAACGAAACGTCTCAGTGACAGCTGAAGCTGTGTGAAAAAAAAGGAATGTGAGGTTATGTAATGTGTTCTGGGGTTTTTATCTGCATTTGTGTGTGTTTACAATTTCTTTGTTGAAAACAAACATTATGAGATGATATGTAGCTGTGGCCGCTACACTTTAAACATGTACCAATTCAAACAAAGTTGTTATGTCTGAGATCATATACGGGCGATGTTATCGAGACCCTTGGTTATATTGTGGTAACGGTTGTTTGCGGTTCCAAGTCTGAGATGCTTAAGTTATTTATTATCGGAAACGGTGGCCCACCTTTAATGGGCCGTACTTGGATTAAGCAATTGAAAATAGGAATTGTTGAATGTCACAATATTGGCGACTCGGACTCGGTAGCAAAAGCATTGAGAGACGAATTCCCAGAAGTGTTTGCAGAAGGGTTAGGTACATTCAAGTCACCTGTATCGCTGCACCTCAAGGACGAAACCCCCGTGTTTGTGAAGGCGCGGCCGCTGCCACTGGCGCTGCGCCCGCGAGTCGAAAGCGAACTCAAACGGTTAGAACAAGAAGGGGTTGTTTACAAAGTCGAAAGGTCAGAATACGGTACGCCTATTGTACCGGTTATTAAGTCAAATGGCTCAATCAGAATATGTGGAGATTATAAAATAACTATTAATCCGAAACTAAAAGATTTTCACTATCCTTTACCACGGATCGAGGAACTTTTCGCGACCTTGGGGGGTGGCGAACAGTACACAAAACTTGATTTATCAAATGCATTCCAACAATGTTTATTGGATAAAAAATCACAGCCGCTAACAGCAATCACCACTCATGTCGGAACGTTTATTTACAAAAGGGTACCTTTTGGAATAAAATGTATTCCTGAAAACTTTCAGAAGATAATGGAGGAGACATTGAGTGGCTTGCCGTCAACGGCTGTATTTGCAGATGACATATGTGTTACGGGAAAGGATAAAACTACTCATTTAGCAAATTTGAGGGCAGTGTTAGATAGGTTAAAACAAAATGGATTAAGGATAAATTTCAGTAAATGTCATTCTTTTAAGGATTGTGTAACGTATTTAGGCTATAAAATTGATAAGGATGGATTGCACACGGATTCTAACAAAATTGAAGCCATTAAGGCAGCCCCATCTCCAACAAATGAGCCTAGCAATCCTTTTTTAACTTGTTTTACATATCAACATTTACGCTAGAAGCAAGTAGTTTAGTAAATAAATTATACACATTTTACAATCAAATCAAGGTATTATTATCTTGTTCCTAATTTCGTGACTCAAAACTTGCAAATCAAAATACATGAAGTTAACCAACTATATACTACTTAGTATGGGTATGACCGTAATAGCACACAACATGTGGTATGCTGAGTTAAGTATTACACAGTACACCTACTTGGTTCAAAATATAAAAGTCTGAACACTCTAATGATAGCATCCAAGAATTGAGCCAGGTATTTGCTCCTTGTGGTCTGAGCTAAACACAGAGTATGGTCTTGCCCTGTTGGTCTTTGGTAGCTTCCATCGCCCAGGTGATGTATACATGTGAGAACCTGAAAAATGGGAAAGTTAGATATATGTAGATCATGCTTAAGTCGAAAATACATTAATGAGCGTTTGAAATAACATAGGTACTTATTAAAATGTACTTACCTTGATGTGAACGGGTTAAGTCGAAAATACATTAATGAGCGTTTGAAATAACATAGGTACTTATTAAAATGTACTTAACTTGATGTGAACGGGTCCAGTTCTTCACACAAATAAACCACCATAGGCTTTGTCAGGCGGAAAATCTGTTGGAACTCCCTGTCTGGCAACTCGAACGGGTCCGGAATGTTTTCCTACTTTGGGCCGTTTGCCTCCGGGCAAGAACATAATTTCAATAATTTATTGCCATTTAATGCAGTAGTAAGCAGAAAAATATTATATCCAAATTTTATCATCACCTCCGAACGAACGTGATAAAAGAGAATGGGCAAAAATGTATGGGGCGCGGTCCAAATTTCCACCACTAACGAGACCTATGTAGCTGAATAGCCCTCTAAATATAGATCAACTTTTACTAAGAGACCAAAAAAAAAATGATGGGAGAAAAAAGTTATAGCTAAAAAAAAAATTTTTTTTTTTCGTTCATTTGCTTTTATATTGATTTTGTTTGACATTGATGTATGCAAATAGCTACATTTTTGCACTGTGCAATCAATCTGCCCAGCCTTTTCCCAACTATGTTGGGGTCGGCTTCCAGTCCAACCGGATTCAGCTGAACACCAGTATTTTACATAGAGCGACTCCACAATCTGACCTCCACAACCCAGTCACTGGGTAATACGATACCCCTAGGTAAGACTACTTGTCAGACTTTCGGACTTCTGACGACCCGTAACGACTGTCAAAGATCCATGAATGACAGCCGAGACCAAATGGCTTAACGTACTTTCCGAGGCACGGAGGAGTCTCGGTATGTAAAGATGGTCACCCATCCACGGACCAACCGCTGCAAGCGTAGCTTAACCTGGTTGATCAACCCGTGCGGCTGTTATTACTTAGCCACGAGCTCCTACATGCCACGAACTCCTACATTTTTGCACTGTGCAATAGAAGAAAAACAATATTTAAAAAAAACTGCTTTAGGACTCATTTTTATTGATACTTCACATCTTTATTACGCAGCCGCATTTATTTTGTTCCCTTGTACAGTCAGCCACAGCATTAGCTGACCCACCCTTACATAAATGGTTGAGATTTTTTAGAATACGAGTCGATAGAATTTTATAATTCTTTTATATTTTATTTATTATAGGTATTTAAATAAAATGTAAAAGAATTATAAAAGTCTATCGATTCGTATTCTAAAAAATCTCAACTATATATGCAAGGGTGGGTCAGCTAATGCTGTGGCTGACTGTACAAGGGAACAAAATAAATGTACATCAAGTGTGAAGAATATAACAAGTACGTTATAATATTATAAGTCTTATTAATTTTCGTCTATAATGATATTATCAAGATCTGCAGCTGGGAGCCTAATTGTAGGTTGGTGTCTTGCCCATCCAAAATACCACACAATTAGCATTACGTGCGCACAGCAACCTAAAGTTCGCATCCCAGAAAGACAGGAACAATAATAATTTGAAACTGCTTCTCGTCCATTTAGGTTGCTGTGTACCACTACATAAGTGTAATATGTTCTTGCGCGTGCGTGTCTGGACTGAATCTTTGCACGAACCATCATTGCATTGTTACGTTCGATGCCAAAGCCCGTAATGTTATTTAAATCGTCTTCTCTTGCTGCTTGAATACGATATACGCCATTGCGTATATGCTCGCTATAATAACTACGCGCAAGCTTTACTTGGTATGTTCCTAGTGCAAACAACTCCAAATCATCGTTTGTAAGAATTGGGAACTCTTCTGCTCCGATAACATCGGCTTCAACATTGCGAAATATTGCCTGCCGTCTGTTTAAGTTTCTTGCTATGATATACGCACCCAGGCGATTGGGTTCATGCAGCCTTTCCCTCATAATTCGCAAGAATTCTTGAACATGCCTGCTGTCCTGAATTATCAGATGGAAAGCATTGATGAGAGATGCAGCTACTCGGAAGTCGTCCATCATGTGGTGCAAGGCCCGATTAAAAAAATCTTGCCGAAACAGCTTAAAGTCGCGTTTGAAGCGGCCGTTCACGACTTCGACGACCCAGCGGCAAAGTGTGACTTGCCGATTCTTGTTCGCCTCTATTGTTGATAATTGAGCTTCACCTCGTCGAACACTTATAGGCATATGCGCCTCATATCCACGCGACTCAATTTCCGCAATTACGTCCCTAAAGCCACGGTCACAGATAAATATGTCGCCTTGAGTAAATAAATAATGAAAAGCATTGTCTTCATTCTCTTCTATTAAGCCTCGCATTATTACAGCATCAGATGTTGTGGCTGCGTGAGGGCCAGTGATATCTATGATGTAGCCATCACCACACACTAAAAGAAACGGCTTCAATAGGTTGCTATATTTGTGCAAGCTATATGTTTCACGTTGAAATAGGAAGTTGCTTGACTTTTGTATATATATATATGTACCGTCTATTACAACAATAGCTTTTCTTTCTTCCAACCCTCCATCTGGGTTTCCGTAAATGCCGTTTGGTAGGATTCGATTTCTTTCCACAATTTCGTTTCTTGAAATATGGTTAAGCCCCAGATGCTGTGGTACGAAATCACGTAACAGACACGTTCGTGCGACAGTCATTTTACGCTCAAGCGTACGTCGACTCATTTTAAAAAGAACGCTCAGTCTTTCATTGCTTTCTCCCGTACGAAGCTTCATTAAATAAATGGCAAGTGTAGTATTGGGCTGATGCTCTTGTGCCAGCGATGGGGTTTCTCTTATTATCTGCTCAAATTCATCATACGTCAAGCCCACACGATAGTGCAGTATTTTCGAATCCATCGACCTCACATTTTCAAAATCCATTGTATTTGGATTATTGAGAATGTGAGTTTGCAATAATTTCATCATATCTACAAATAATGCAACCGTAAACTCATGGGACGAGTTTGGAGCATCAATTAAACGATACCAGTCATTCAGGTCCAAGTGTTCTCGACAAACTCTTGCGTTTGGTGGTATGTAAAAGTTTGAATGCACCAAAAGATCAAGCTTGATTGACTCCGGTATGCAACATCTACTTTCATTGACACATTCAAAAAAAATGCACGCGTTGGATGTGTTTGGTGCCCTCGCAAATTCTGGTGTTTCGAAAACACCATCAGCAGGCCTTCCGACTCGCGGATTTTGACCCCCTTGATCCCCATCGTGATTGACTGCATACAGCACCCTCAACCAACAATTGCGGCAGATATACTCTTCGCCGTTTAGGTTTAACTGTAACAAATAAAAATGCTGAAATGAATAAAAACCAGAACAAACCTAACCACACCACGAATACCCACAATCAAGACATATTAACTGGCACCTCGCTTATGGCTTAGATTAATCTTATAATAAAAATGTGGTGACCTCTGTGGTGTAGTGGTTCGAACTAGGGATGTTACAAATATTTGCATTCGCATTCACTTATGCGAAAGATTCGTATCATTTTAAACATTCACATTTGCATCGAGTGGTGCAACTATTTTGCGAATGCGAATGTGTGCAGGTCGTGACGTGTGATGACATGTCTTGCCCGGCGGCCACGTGGTTTTTCGATCCACGCACGTGCAGAGCGCGCAGACAGGCAGCGCATGTTTCATTGGACCAATAGAAACCGTTTCTTTCTTACTAATTGCTGTGATTGCTATGGTAAATTGGCCTGTGACATATTATTATAAAACAAAGCACCCCCACCGCATCTGTCTGTCTGAACGCGATATACACAAAAACTACCGAACGGATTTTCATAATTATGGTTTTAAACCATCCATTGGTTGAAAACTATTTTATTTAAAACTATATGAAAATCCGTCCGTCTTATGGTTTTCAAATAATGAAGTGTTTCATGAGGAAGTTTAAGTGTATATTTATTATGGTTTTAGGTAAATTGGCGGAGAAATATGACGATGATTGTTGAAGATGTCGGAAAAATTCATGCCGACTGGGAGCTTTACTGGCGTGTGGCGCGTAAACCAATAGAGTTATATGAAATTAATGTATTACTGCTTGACTGGCCACGGGAACAAACAATACCAAGCGGATAAGATTTAGAGTGACGTTCAAATAATGACTTGCTCTATTAAACCCAATGCTTGTTTCTCTATTATAAAAGTACTTACTAGTTCCAAAAAAAACTGTTACTGTTTTGTTTGGCATTACAAAAATCATTAAGTGTTAACAAAATACTTAGAAAGGAAGTCATAAATATTGGGTGACTGGTAATTAGTGACCGATACTTAAACACATGATTGTACTCATGATAAAAAAAATCTACTACATTTATGTTCGCATATCTCGTCAAAATGTAGAAGAAGCTGATTAATTTTAAAACCCATGATCGTACTCATGATAACTAACGACTTTCCCAGAGATTCTATTTTTTAATTTACTAAGCGCATGACCCCAATCACGCCAATATGATACCAATAGTATATTGAGTACGTACCTAACAAGAATAATACACCATCAGCTGTTATTTAATTTAGTTACCTACACATCCCTTTTTACAAAACTATCCACTTTTACCATGCACTAGCCTTTTTTCATTCATTTAATAACCGTACGGACCGTGCGCGCGCTATCAGCTGTTAGTCGCTTGACCCCGTTGTTCTGCCTCATGTTACATGACGGTACTACCGTACCGACGTAGGGCAGATCACCCACACGACACGCAACCGCACTTCGTCAACGGAGGCGCCACTGCCCGCAGCGGCTTGGAGCCAAGCCTCCGTGTACGTACCTAGATAGTGTACCTACATGTTTACTTAGCAACAACCTGAACATGTAGGTGTTCAGGTTGTTGCTAAGTTAACAACAAATTATCCATACCTACTCCACTTTTGAGATGCAGAGAAGTAGCAGATGTTTTATGAGTCAGTGTACCTATTGAATTTCCTTAACGCCGAGCGTCGCAGTAAAATCTATTGTCTTTAACTTGCAAATGGTTTGCTCCATTGTATAAGCGAAGATAACTACACCGAATAACAAAATGTGCATTTCTTTAGGAATACTTACTAGTAATACAGTAAAGCTGTTTTCAAAATAGTTTTAAATAAACAATAAAGCGAGATGGTTGCCGACGGCGGTGGCGACGGTATCAAAAGAGTACCTCTGTGTGTGAGGTACGCCGCCATCGCCGAGTGCTCCACGTGTTTACTCTATCTGCACCGCACCACTGTCGTCGTCAGAGAACTCTACGCCATTACCTTAACTTTTTTGTGGGAACTCTGACGAATCGTTACGCACACCCCTAGTTCGAATGTCTCGACCAATAATCTGGAGGTCGCGGCATTAAATCCCGTTGTATTAGATCTGCGTACGGTGAGCAACGTTTGTGATAAGACTGCGTGCTTAACAGCTGTGAGTCCATATATGTGACCGAAGTACGGTGATAGGGCTCACCACACATCACGATAGAACGTAATAATCCGTCGATAAAACGAGGGTGTACGATTGTTGATTGTGACTTGTAATTGCACTTCACAGTCCATACTCGGAAACACTTGTAACACCCTCAGCGATTCACGTTGTATAAAAAAATGTATAAATAATGTGTATGTATGCTAACCTGCCGAGGAGCCAGAAGTCCTTGAATATGCTCAGCGGTTCCCGGGTGGTTATCCAAGAATGATTGGAGTAACTGATGACGTCTTCTTCGTAACACTGAATAATTACAACATATGCAGTTTCTTCTTTCAACTTGCATTTTGACAGAAGTCACAGAAAAGTCCGAAATGAGATAGCCAAGGTCACATAAATTGAGAATCACTGAAAGTCCGATAAGAGATAGCCAAGGTCACAGAAAAATACAGGTATATCCAAAACAAATTAACAAACGAACAGTACGCACCGAGAGCAAACGAACGACTGCAAGGTACAAATCTTTTACTTGCTCAGTGGGGTCCCCACCACCACCAGCCACCTGTATCACATAAAAACCGGTTGCGTTGGGTTCAAGCGCATTGTTCTGTAGGTGCAAAAGGGACAAAAAATCGTGCTATCGCTCAAAACCCTGGTCGCGTGGTGGTGATAATGACCAATAGAAAAGTAATTGAACGAAAAAATCAATTGAAAAAAAATTTTTTTTTTTTGCTATAACTTTTTACTGCCAGCATATTTTTTTTGCTTTCATAATGAAAGTTACTCTATATTTAGCGGACTATTTAGTTACATAGGTCTCGTTCGTGGTGGACATTTGGACCAAATCCGCCCATTGTCTTTTAGCTTAT
The DNA here is from genome assembly GCA_905163495.3 of Cosmia trapezina. Classification (NCBI taxonomy): domain Eukaryota; kingdom Metazoa; phylum Arthropoda; class Insecta; order Lepidoptera; family Noctuidae; genus Cosmia; species Cosmia trapezina. The sequence goes on from LR991027.1 coordinate 22,061,465, forward strand.
TCATCTGTCAAAATGTGACATTTGTTACAAAATGGGTGCGCCCATATTAACAAATAAGACATACGAGTCCCAACTAAACGTCAAGAAATTATTTTACGCCGCCGCGCCGGTTTGGTCGTTAAAAACGGTTTTAACGCCCTAACTGTGATAAAATGTGTGACTCATGCCATGTCACAGTAGGCCGTGCTCGCCGGGCTGGTATTATAGATTTGGTTGTCAATTGCCCATTTTAACGTTTCGTTACACTATGTGTATTTATCTGATTTGAGGTTAGAAACAATTTTTAGAAATTTCTAGAAAAATATGCATTCTCTTTTAATAGGAGTGTTAACGTTATAATCAGGGACCCAACTTCTACCACCTTCAACCACTGTCACTGTTATTCAGGTATACTCTCGGTGATGATGTTTGTATACGTCTATTACATACATAATTTTGTAAATTTAAAAAATCTTTTGGCTCCCTAGGTTTAACGTCCGCTCTGGCTAAATTAGCAGAAGCAACGCACTGTAAAATCCTGAAAATCATACAGTTTTCCTTTCTTTTTCATGGAGAGCTCGACTTGAAGATGAAATTGATCACAGTTCATAAATGTGTGACCAGGCTCAAAATATTGAAAGGTTATTGTTTCAGTGTCTATCAAGTCGCTGTTAATTAATTTTTTGCGATATATTTTTTGCTGCCTGACGAAGTTCAATTTTGCTTCTTGCATACCTCGGTGGAAGATTGACGACGTTGATGACGCGGTGGCTGGTTTTCTTTTATTTTTTAACCACGTTTGGTTGGCATCCATCATTGTGGTTTTTGTGTTCAGAACCGGTAGTGCTGGTATCATCACTGTCATTACGGTATGACAGAGATTTACGACTGCGACGCTTGTTGCGTCGGGTAGAACGAGACCTACGTCTATCGCGTATAATAATCTGACTGACTGCTTGCTGAATTAGTACTAGGTATTCCTATGACGCCGATAGGATAACGAGGACGAGGAATAAGATGCCGTTCTGCGACGAGACGTGCTGCGGTTAGTATCACGTTTGCGTTGTCTATGATTAGGCCTTGTTGTGGAATGATTATTCCTTCTAGGCTCCTGGACACGCTCAGGATTTCGTGATGATTTACTACCTTTATTCAGCTCCAAAGGCGGACCTACCACTTGAAAGTCACTGTAAGCCATTGGAAGCCATGATGCAGAACTATGTTTAAAGGTGGAGACTGATAAGTTGATAACGAATAAATAAATATTTAATAAAAACATAACAGTAAAAAAGTAACATTGTTTAATTTTTTTTTATTTAGCCCGCAGTGGAGTGGCGAGGTGGTTTAAATTAGTCAGAGACGTCTAATGGTTACTTAAAGGGCTCTTTAGTAAAAATTAAAAAAAAACTCTCAGTCAGTTAACGGTTCATTATCGTCCTTTAATGACAATTGAAGTTAAGTACAGCAAAACCTTCACTTAACTTCTTAACGATTGATTTTGACATTTACGTGTGGGGTTAGATATATTTTTACCAGTGAATTCGCTTGCAATACCGACACGTTTAAAAGCAGTAATGTATGATTTGGCAGACTTTATTGAGTTTGTGGATTATGCCCGAAGATATAGAGAAGTAGGAGGGCGGTATTTACGAGATTATTCTGATCCCCTTACAAAATACTCAATTCAAGAATTCCATGCACGATATAGATTTACACCTGAATCTGTAAAAAGTGTAATATTACCGTTGCTGGCAACCGAACTCAGGACACCAACGAAAAGAGTATTACCATTTGCACCAGAAATAATATTACTAATAACATTACGCTACTTCGCTACATACTTTTCAGGTTAGTAACTGAACTGGATTGAACTGTAGAAACCTTAAGGTTAGGTGGGGTAAGTGAAACATACTTTTGTAAACGTTGAGGCTATAACAGACTTGATACACACTTAAGTATTTTACTGGCAAAACTGAGTCAGAAGTTCCGTGGGTTTAATGGGGTAGTGGCTTGGTATTGGGGATTAGTCTACGCCCAGGCAGAATCGTTTCCTTTCGGAGATCATTATTATTCTTGAGCTCATGGCGAGCAGTCACTTCTAAAGAGGCCGACATATTGCTAGATATTTCTAGAAATAAGCAGTATATTCGTCAAGTGCTAGTTCGCGAGTGCGCTCACTAAGTTTCGCGACCGGTTCTATTGTTTTGGACGGCCTGTTGAGTAGGCCGCTTTATCTTCAGATAGCGATTTATTTTTTGTAAGTCAATACTTGTAAGCTTTTACAATATTCATGATGTGTAATTATTTTTCAATGATTTTGATCATTGACTTCGGCGATGCTACGAAGCTCGCTTAGTGATTGAACGAACGACAGCAGAGCAACATCTCGTTGATTACTGCGTAATTAATTCGCGTAAAAAGTTGTTAAAAGCTACGATAACATAGTGAGACTTGCCTATACATGTGACCGAAAACAAGGAGTGTACAGTGACGTTTATTTGATCAATTTCGATGGATTATTACCAAAGTTATTAGTGAAAAACATTCTTAACATTTTTATTTTACAACCACCGACCGCGTCCAGCAGACCGATTGCCTGTGCTTGCCGCGCTTTCAGCGCTGCCTTACGAGTAACTACACTAGACGCACGCTCTCGCTTTGCGCTGCGGTGGTCGCTGCGCTGTCAGTTGCTCACTGTGTGACGCACGTACGCCGCGCTTTCATCGCTGCCTTACGGATGACTGGATTGAACGCTCATTTTTTGCTATGCGCTGAGGAGGTCGCTGTTTTGTTCAATCTGATGACCAAAGGTAAAATCCAAACAAAGGAAAATAAGTTATCATTAACGTCGTAACTAGAAAATCGCTCATAAGAGGGTGCCATAAATTATAGTAAACATTATCTTCTGCTGCAGCAATGGTTCAGTGTGCAGGCTGCTACCAGGAAGCTCTGAATGGAGAGTTTCTCAAGTGCACCCTTTGCAGCGCTTACTATGATTTAATATGCGCGAATATTCCAGATAGTCACTTTTATACCACTATGACAACTGATCACAAATCAAATTGGAAATGTCAGGACTGCGTATGCAAAATGCCCAAACAAAACAATGTAAATACTCCGATAAAACAACTAATTCAAAGTAGCACCCAAATTGAGAAAATTGATGAAAACGTTACACTGCGTAAAAAATCAACTGTAAATCCGAGTTTGATACATAGTCGCCAGGATGATATCTCTGTAGATGAAATTATTGGAAACACTTTATCTGATACTTTACATGATTATATTAACTCTGAAAATGGCTACGGCTGTACAAATCTCAAGGAGAATATTAAGGAAAATGAGAACCTAACATTAAATAACATCAGTTTGTTACTAGATGCTAAACTAGATAAGATTAAATCATCAATACTAGCAGATGTCAAACAAGAAATACAAACTGAAATTAAGAATGCCATTAGAAATATTCAAAACGAGCCTGAGTATAGTGTTAACCATACGATTACAACCACTCATAAAGCGTACCAAGAGGAAATAAATCAAGTCAACAAAAAAATAGAGAGCATTCAAGAAAACCTTCAGAACATAGAAAATACCAAAAAAATTGTAATTTACGGATTAACAGAAGAACACCATGAAACTGAAACAAATCTGTATAAACGCACGTCTAGACTGTTTTACGAAATTATGGGTATAGATATAGATCCTTATATAGAAGACATCAAACGTATAGGGAAAAGAGGAAATAGAAGGCCTCTTGCTATTGAATTGATAAGCAAAAGAATGACCAACTACATACTTAAAAATGCAAATTGTTTTAAGAATACTGGAATAACAATTGGGAAATATATGGACAGGAAAACACTTGAGGAAAGAAATGAACTAAGACAAAACCTAATAAAAGCACGAAAAAATGGTGATTATGCTATTATCAGGAACAACAAATCACACTAATATTATAAAGGCGAAAGTTTGTGAGTGTGTGTGTGTGTGTGTGTGTGTATGTTTGTTACTTCTTCACGCTCAAACGGCTTAACCGATTTGGATGAAATTTGGTATGTAGACAGCTTATACCCTGGATTAACACATAGGCTACTTTTTATCCCGAAAAAATGTAGTGCTCCCGTGGGAAGAGCAAGGAATTCAAATACATATTTTGCTACTCTTTCAAACTCAAACGGCTCGACCGATTTCGATGAAATTTGGTGTGAAAGTAGCTGACACTTTGGATTAACACATATATTACTTTATATCCCGAAAAAATGTAGTGTTCCCGTGGGATGAGCAAGGAATTCAAATACATATTATGCTACTCTTTCAAACTCAAACGGCTCGACCGATTTCGATGAAATTGGGTGTAAAAGTAGCTGACACTTTGGATTAACACATATACTACTTTATATCCCGAAAAAATGTAGTGTTCCCGTGGGATGAGCAAGGAATTCAAATATATCTGCTTCTCTTTCAAACACAAACGGCTCGACCGACTTTGATGAAATTTGGTGAGAGAGTAGCTAACACCCTGGATTAACACATATACTACTTTATATCCCGAAAAAATGTAGTGTTCCCGTGGGATGAGCAAGGAATTCAAATATATCTGCTACTCTTTCAAACTCAAACGGCTCAACCGATTTTGATGAAATTTGGTAAAGGAGTAGCTAACACCCTGGATTAATACATAGGCTACTTTATATCCCAAAAAAATATAGTGTCCCCGTGGGATGAGCAAGGAATTAAAATATATTTGCTACTCTTTCAAACTCAAACGGCTCGACCGATTGTTATGAAATTTAGCGTGGTAGTAGCTGACACCCTGGATTAACACATAGTCCACTTTATACCCCGAAAAATGTAGTATTCCCGAGGGATGAGCAAGGAATTCAAATATATTTGCTACTCTTTCAAACTCAAACGGCTCAACCGATTTTGATGAAATTTGGTAAAGGAGTAGCTAACACCCTGGATTAATACATAGGCTACTTTATATCCCAAAAAAATATAGTGTCCCCGTGGGATGAGCAAGGAATTAAAATATATTTGCTACTCTTTCAAACTCAAACGGCTCGACCGATTGTTATGAAATTTAGCGTGGTAGTAGCTGACTCCTTGGATAACACATAAGTCACTTTATACTCTGAAAAATGTAGTGTTCCCGTGGGATGAGCAAGGAATTAAAATATATTTGCTACTCTTTCAAACTCAAACGGCTCGACCGATTGTTATGAAATTTAGCGTGGTAGTAGCTGACTCCTTGGATAACACATAAGTCACTTTATACTCTGAAAAATGTAGTGTTCCCGAGGGATGAGCAAGGAATTCAAATACATATTATGCTACTCTTTCAAACTCAAATGGCTCGACCGATTTTGTGTGCGAAATTTGGTGTGAACGTAGCTGACACTTTGGATTAACACATATACTACTTTATATCCCGAAAAAATTTAGTGTTCCAGTGGGATGAGCAAGGAATTCAAATATATCTGCTACTCTTTCAAACTCAAACGGCTCGACCGATTTTGATGAAATTTGGTGTGGAAGTAGCTGACATCCTGGATTAATACATGGCTTACTTTACATCCCCGAAAATGTAGTGTTCCAGTGGGATGAGCAAGGAATTCAAATACATATTATGCTACTCTTTCAAACTCAAACGGCTCGACCGATTTCGATGAAATTTGGTGTAAAAGTAGCTGACACCCTGGATTAATACATAGTCCACTTTATACACCGAAAAATGTAGTGTTCCCGAGGGATGAGCAAGGAATTCAAATATATTTGCTAATCTTTCAAACTCAAACGGCTCAACCGATTTTGATCAAATTTGGTAAAAGAGTAGCTAACACCCTGGATTAATACAAAGGCTACTTTATATCCCAAAAAATATAGTGTCCCCGTGGGATGAGCAAGGAATTAAAATATATTTGCTACTCTTTCAAACTCAAACGGCTCGACCGATTGTTATGAAATTTAGCGTGGTAGTAGCTGACTCCTTGGATAACACATAAGTTACTTTATACTCTGAAAAATGTAGTGTTCCCGAGGGATGAGCAAGGAATTCAAATACATATTATGCTACTCTTTCAAACTCAAATGGCTCGACCGATTTTTTATGCGAAATTTGGTGTGAACGTAGCTGACACTTTGGATTAACACATATACTACTTTATATCCCGAAAAAATTTAGTGTTCCAGTGGGATGAGCAAGGAATTCAAATATATTTGCTTCTCTTTCAAACTCTAACGGCTCAACCGATTTTGATGAAATTTAGTAAGGAAGTAGCTGACACCTTGGATTAATACATAGGCTACTTTATATCCCAAAAAAATATAGTGTCCCCGTGGGATGAGCAAGGAATTAAAATATATTTGCTACTCTTTCAAACTTAAAAGGCTCGACCAATTGTGATGAAATTTGGCGTGGTAGTAGCTCACTCCTTGGATTAACACATAAGTCACTTTATAGTCTGAAAAATGTAGTGTTCCCGAGGGATGATCAAGGAATTCAAATATATTTGCTACTCTTTCAAACTCAAACGAAAGGACCGATTTTGATGAAATTTGATGTGGAAGTAGCTGACATCCTGGATTAACACATAGGCTACTTTATATACCGAAAAAGTGTAGTATTCCAGTGAGATGAGCAATTTTTTTGTGAATACTTTTTTCACCGATTAAATAATACACGTTTTAGTGTATCTCATAAACCGCGGGTAACACCGCGGGGCGCAGCTAGTTATTCATAAATGGAAATGAGTTTATTAGTCCCAATGAAGAAGCTACTACGGAAATGCCACAAAAACAAAACCTAACGGAAAATAAAATCATAGAAGACTTACCACCCGTCACAGAGAGAGGAAATACACTGACTCCAAATTCGTCCACACAACCAAATCCATGTATCCCACCGCATACAGTTAATAAGCCAAATAATGTAATAAATAAGACATTTCGCTAAAGATATAACTATAACTTTTCAAAACATACAAAGTCTAGGAAATAAGATAGATTTAGTTGAACATCTGTTACTAGAAAAAAATATTTATATACTATCCTTATCAGAAGTATGGAGAGATAAGGATTTTTGTAACTCTGTATCGCTTCAAGGATATAAAATTGCATCCCAATTCTGTAGAAAAGCTAGAGAAGGTGGAGGTGTTTGCCTAATTATAAGAGAGAATGTAAAATTTATAGAAAGATTAGATATAGTTAATTATTCTAAAGAATTTATAATAGAAATTTGTGCAATTGAAGTTCCTGAATTAAACTGTATATTCATAGGGTTATATAGACCAGATCGCCATATAAATATATTTTACGAACAAATGGAAAAACTTTTAAATAGACTAAATACTAGAGATAAAAATAAATATATCATATTTGGTGGAGATTTTAATATTAATATACTTGACAAAACCAAACAAACACAGAACCTTCTTACCTTAATGCGCTCACATAACCTAAAACAAATAATTCGCGAACCCACACGGATAACAAAAACTACTTCCACTTGCATTGATTTACTTTTCACCAATTATAAATCCATAATAAAGAAAGAATATGTCGAAGATTACGGACTTTCCGATCACAAATCTATTAACTTAAAATTGAATACAAATTGCTTATATACAAACAATAACAAAATATGGTACAAACAAAAAAGACTATTTACAGATAAAAACTTATTACACTTTAAAAATGCATTAAGAGAAATTGATTGGGAAAAAATTATAAGTACAAATAATAATGTTAACAAAAACTACTATACATTCATCACAACTATAACACAGCTCTTAGATAAAATAATACCAAAACAAAGAGTGAAAGTAAAATTTAGAAAAGCTAAAGGATGGATGACAACAGGGTTAAAAATATCATGCAAACACAAAAGAGTACTAAAAATTATACTAAATGAATCTAAAAGCAATATTATAAAAACATATCACAGCAAATTTAGCAAAACATTAAAACGTAGCATAAAACTTTCAAAAAAAATAGAATATACCAGACAAATGAATAAGTCAGATAATAAAACTAAAACTATGTGGAATATTATAAATAACAAAACTGGCAAATGTAAGGCAAGGCAGTATGAAAATATATCACTAAAAGTAAACAATAAAACTATTTCATCCCCTAAAAAGATATCAAATATATTTAACGACTTTTTTGCTACAGTAGGTGAAACAAAAATTGATGCAAATACGAATACCACCTTAAAAACTGGACGTCCAGTAATGAACTCACCAACTAAATCAATGTACTTACGCCAAGTAAACCAAAAAGAAATACTTACCATAATTAAACTAATGAAAAATAAGCATAGCTGCGGAATAGACGACATACCCCCAATATTAGTAAAAAAATGTGCAGAAGAATTGTCAGTTCCACTCACATTCTTAATAAACCAGAGCTTTGAGAATGGAGAATTTCCTGACTTACTAAAAATTTCCCTAGTTAAACCCATACACAAAAAAGATGATATTCACACCCCTAGTAACTATAGACCCATAGCGTTGTTGCCGACATTTTCAAAGATCTTTGAAAAGGCTATGTGTAACAGGCTAAACTTTTTCTTAGAAAAATACAATATTCTTGATGATTGTCAAAATGGTTTCAGAAAGACGAGATCCACAACATGTGCAGTTTACAAATATGTCCAAACAGCTCTCCAACAAATAAATGACAAAAAGTATGCATTAGGCCTGCTACTCGATATGTCAAAGGCCTATGATAAAGTATCATATACCATATTACTAACTAAACTTTACGGTTCCGGTATACGTGGCCATGCTTACAATTGGTTTAAATCATATTTGAGTGAGAGAAAACAAATAGTTCAGGTTGAAGATCACAATATTAAAAATAGGGAAACAAAAACAGTTCGATCCCAAATGAGAAATCTCACATGCTCCATCCCTCAAGGCAGCGTTCTAGGCTGCATACTATTTTTAATATACATAAACGACCTCCCAAAAATTCTAAATAAACAAACTACATTACCAGTACTATTTGCCGATGATATCTCCATACTTGTGAAATGTGACAAAAGTTGTGACCCAACTACAATCTTACAAAATACTCTCGAGACAGTAACACTTTGGCTACAAGATCACAATTTAGAAATTAACTGTAAAAAAAACTAAAATGATGCAATTTAGGTCGTATAAAACACCCCCCCTAAGCTCTAATATAATTTTTAATGACACCCCTATAGAATCAGTAACTACATTTAACTTACTCGGTATAAACATAGACACGCATCTCAATTGGAAAAAGCACATAGAAACAATTAAATCTAAATTATCGAAATTTACCTACGCCTTGTTCCAACTTAAGTACAGCACAAATACAGAAACAGCGCTATCGGCATACTACGCCTACGCAAATTCGTGGCTGAGGTATGGAGTGATGTTATGGGGAAACAGCGTCAACGCAAGTGAAGTATTTATAATACAAAAAAAATGTGTTAGAATACTGGCCCATATTGACAATACCCAAAGCTGTAAGCCATATTTTGTTAAGTTAAAACTCCTAACTTTACCTTCTTTATATATACATGACTTTTGCATATTTGTATTTAAAAATAGCAACATTTTTCCAAAAACAAAAGACATTCATAACGTAAACACACGCCATAAAAATAGATTACATCTTCCACCCTCTCGGATCAAAATGCTTTACCATAGCCCATATTACATGGCAATAAAATTTTTTAACAAATTACCGGAACAAATAAAACAAGAAACCAATTTCAATAAGTTTAATAGAAAATTAAAAGAATATCTAACACAAAAATGCTTTTACTCGGTCACAGAATACCTAGAACAAAATATTTAGTGGGAAAATATTTGATAGTTAGATAAATAATTAATACTTACAATTTTATTTTATTTTAATGTAATGTAAAAATAACTAAATTATATCTTAACATAACTAAAACTATTCACAAAAGAAAACATGGCGTCGAAAAATTCATCCGCAGTGCTGTCTACTGGTAATGGTGATAATGTACCCAAGAGACTGGCGGCATTTGCCACGTCTGTAGGATAACGTTGTTATGATAATTATGTAATACCGTAAATAATTAAGGTGTAAAATTTAAAATTGTCTAAGGGCGAGTTGCGAGTTGGCTTCGACCCCTCGTACGCCTTCCACAGGTCCGGGACCCCAGGGTCTCGAGATTATGTCAATAGCATTTTAAAGTAATGGTAATAGTAGTGGTAACATAAAGTAAGTAAGTAATTACATACATCTTACTATTATGTTATTACTAGTATTACATAATTATTTAAAATTGTTGTTATGTTGCCGTGCCCTAACCGGGTTTCATGTTGGAACTATTTTAATTGTACCTAACAACTAACTACACATGAATGCAATAAAGAGTTTGAGTTTATTAATAGTTAAGGTTATGCTATACAAAATCACTTCTAAAGAGGCCGACATATTGCTAGAGATTTCTAGAAATAAGCAGTATATTAATAGTTAAGGTTATGCTATACAAAATCAAGTGATTAAGTCCTAAATAAACCGCTTATTTAACGATCCTGCTGTTGCAATTCTGGTTGCTTTTACACTTAACTTTTAATTTCACATAAACAGCTCTAGCACAGAAATATGACTCGCATTTATACTAACGATTGATGCTAGGTACTCTTCCTTAAATCAGTCGTCTATGATACGAGTTCCAAGCTCTGTAATTGTGAATTTATTGATCAAATCATCAAATTAAAGCAGACTATGGTTTTGTTTCACTTCCCCCGTAAATGGGGTTACTGAAACTGTTGCCAGAATACCTATAATATTGTAGTCACGGTGGTCAGGGGTACTAAACTAGTGTAAAAATCGAACGAGATCTATAATTTCTTAATTATTGATAAAAATAAAATTGGGAAGATTTTTTAAAACAAATAATGGCTTTATTTAAGTACTTAGTTTACAAATTCAAGTCTTCTTATATGATAATATATTATTAGATTTAAAACATCTGCATTCATAAATGCGGTTAACAATATTTGGTCTTGGCATAGGTATTATAAGGTTTGGAAGCAGTGTAAGCAGACATAGTTCCATTTTTGACTGCCTGTATTGTATCTTGCAGTTTTCCGGATGTAATTTCAAGACATATACATGACCTGGAAAAAGATCATATTACAACCTAGATAAATTAAATTAACTTCTTTAGTATTAACTTATTAACTTAAAAAAACCAGAATAAGATTTGTTTGTACAATGATAAGGATAATGTTTTTTATTTCTTTTTTATTCATTGTTGTAAAATTGATTGCTAAAGACTAATTATAGGTCCTCGAACGGTTTTTGATGTTTGTCTGTTTACTCGATGTTCTTGCAAAAACTGCCTATCCGATTTTATTGAAAACTAAATAAGTACCTCGTAGTTCGACTTAAAACTGGTAAATAATTAATCAAATCTGTTGGTTAATACCGGATACACAGACAGTTTTCTGACACCTTCTGCATGATGGTTATGGTAAATCAAGTACCTAGTAAAACTACACATTTTACATGAGATTATTTTTCAAAACAAATGTTTGTGAACTCTGCAACGGGGGAAGTGGGCCATATGTTTTTCTTACCCCGGCCATCACTGTTTCAATTTCCCCAATCAGTAATTTTTGAGATTAGAATTTCTACCACCTTACAGGCAATTGAATAATCAATTGCCTGCACGTTTTAGCTAAAAATAACCGTTAAAACATAAAATCTATAGTTTGAATACGTTACTGCCTATAAAAATCTTCATAAACACTATTAAATTGTTTGTCACCAGCGAAAAGATTAAGCACATCCAACTCGTGTTTTGAAGTTTCAAAGATGTCAGATTTCTTTTTTTTATAAAACCTTGTAGAATGATCGCAGCGATATCTGTGCTAGAACATTGAAACCACTCTGTCGATCCTGTTTTATCGGGCGATCACTATTAGAGCTGAACTGTATAGTTTATTGTATAGGGTTGGGTGTTTCACTTACCTCGTCGTTTCACTTACTCCACCTGACCTTATATAAAAAAAAATTGTAGATAGGTATTACTTATGGATTTTGTTAGGTGTTATTAGAATTATGTAGGAAAGTACTTATTATTTATGTGGGTGTACATTTTTGTTTACAGAAATAAGATGGAGATGTAATGAATATCTGTCAGCAGTCAGTTTCACGAATTATTGCCCTAGTCTCTGCATTGATAGCATACAAAATGAAAGAGTTTGTTAAATTCCCGTCTACTGTACAAGAAATTAACACCGTGAAGTAAGTGAAGTAATAAATTCATCATAAGTTCTCACGAAAGCATTCTTAATAAGTATGGTGTTTTTGTTGCAGGCAAAAATTTTATGAACTGGCTTATTTTCCTGTAGTGATTGGTTGTATCGACTGTACCCACATTAAAATAAGAAGCCCCGGAGGAATAACTTCAGAAGTTAATAGAAATAGAAAACGGTATTTTACTATCAATGTTCAGGCAGTCACAGGACCAAACTTGGAATTTTATGATTTAGTAGCCCGGTGGCCTGGCAGTACGCATGATAGCTTTATTTACAATAGCAGTGCTATTAAGCAAAGACTTAATACTGGGGTATTACAAGGGATGATTTTTGGAGACAGTGGGTCTGCAGTTAGCAATGTGCTTCTAACACCATTTCTATTACTCAATTCTACTCCCCAAGAAGCTTATAACAGAAGCTAAATTAAAACCAGAAATACTGTAGAAAGATGTTTTGGTATTTGGACAATGGGCAAAACATTATAGGAGTTGGGCCTGCTGACCAATACACATGAGATATTGTTTTTGTGATAGGTCATAATAACACACAACTAACGAGAAAAATAAAAATAAAAATTAAATGTACCGGGTTGTTGTACAGTCACGTCGAAAAGTATTATTTATTTATGTTAAATATTTTGCAATTAATAATTGTTTTTTAATACGAATGAAGGCATATTACCCTAAAATAGCACTGGAGCCACTCCCAAATGCTGTTGATTGCAATATTTGCAATTTAAAACGCCTCTTATGACATCCATCTTCAACTAGGTACGTATAATAATAAATACAATAAATGAAACAACAAGTTTCCTTTTACGCATTTGTTTATTTTTCTTTACATTAGTCTATATCCAGAACAATAGAATCTAAAAATGCGGCTGGAGGGTTAAATCCTTCGTATCTAGGTAAGCCCATATACCAAACTTCGGATAAAATGTGCGCACAGCTTCCCAGCGTACGACTTCCGGTCAAACAAGTACAATAATATTGTCTCTGTTTGGTTTGGACCAGTTTGGTCTCTAATAATGGTGCTCCCACATTGCCGTTATAAAATGTTTGTAAACATTTTATAACACCAAAACATTTACTAACAAATGTTAACAATTGTTGCACTTTGTTAGAAACTGTTACATGTTATAAGTGCTCCTACATTGATGGAAAATGTTTAAACATTTTATAACATCTAGTATTGGCTCGCAGTTTGGTTTCGCCTTCTGAGGGCCGAGGACGTCTACACGAAAATGGAAGAAGATTTGCTCATTGGAATAGCTTTTATTTTTTGTTTAAAAAAGAAGAAAAAGCGCTCTTATTGGATGCGCCAAACGCTAAAAGCTAGAGGAAAATATAGTGCCACAGACTATCTCAAGGATTTGGGTATTGACGGTTGCTTAAAAGATTTTATAAGAATGAACAGTTCCGAATTTGAATATCTACAAAATTTAATTGGGGCAAAAATAGGCAAACGAGACACTACATTTAGAAAATCTGTAAGTGTGACGGAAAGACTTGCGGTAACGTTAAGATTTTTGGCAACTGGTAGCAGTTATAAAAGTCTTGGAAATGTGTTCAAGTTGTCAGACCAAGTGATATCTATTATCGTACCAGAAGTGTGCGAGGCTCTCAATGAGGTTTTAAAGGAATACATACAGGTAAGTCAAACAACATTTTTAATTATTTTTTTATTTACTTTTAATATGATCTAATCTAATCATACTTTAGGTAGGTACCTACCTTACCTTACTAATAATTTTTTTAATAATTAACAAACCAAACATGTATTTTTTAATTTTTGATTGATTCCAACAAATCGTTTAATGATTGGGTCGAATCTTGGCTTGATTCCGATAAATTAGACGGACTCTGTGTTCTTGCGCTGGTACGAGTATGTGTCCTGGACTTATCCGAAGAACTGGTTTCAAATGAAGCCGAGGGACTCGGTGCGGTGTAGTATCCTCTCGAGCTACAGTCAGCATTAGTTTCCGAAAAAGTGGATAGATTTGGTTCAGAGTTGTATCCCCAGGAACTACTAGCGGTTGGGTCTGTAAAGGTTGTTGGAAAATCATATTGTCCCATTGTCGCATTGTACAAAATATTGTTAATGTGATTTTGAGCAGTATTCTTAGCATGACTGTTTTTTATTTGTTTCAGTTTCATCGAGACATACTCTCCAAATGCGTCATTTTCATCCCTGCTTTTTCTAGATTCGTACATTCTTTGTAAAATATTTACAGCTTCTTGTTGTGTTGGATCTTGTTCTATGGTTTTGGGGTGGCGAAAGGCGTGCCCGTAGTTTCATCAGTGACAGTATTTCCTGTTTCGTTCAAACTGAGAGTGTTTTCTGAAGCAATTCTGTTTTCTTCGTTACCCTGAAAGAATAGAATTAAACGATAATTTCAAGTTATAGGCGCGTCAAATTAGCTAAAATTGTAAAAAAATCTATAACCGCGATTTTCTTTTTCTATTACTTAACAACCCTTAACTGAAATCATATTTTTTTATAGTGTATTATATTAATATTTCATACTTAATAAAAATATCCAATAAAATTTGTTAGAATAACGAGTTATAAATTTATTTTTCGCGCCTATTTCTTAATCTTCTATTTTTGTTCCAGATACCAACAACACCTCAAGAGTGGCTACACGTGGCAAATTCATTTGAAGAAAAATGGAATTTCCCAAATTGCTTAGGAAGTATCGATGGAAAGCACGTAGCCATACAAAAGCCAATTGATAGCGGCAGTGAATATTACAACTATAAAGGATTTTACAGCGTTGTACTTTTAGCGATAGTGGACGCAGAATACAACTTTCTGTACGTGAATATTGGCTGCCAAGGACGCATAAGTGATGGCGGAGTTTTCGCAAACACAAAATTTCGAAATAAAATTAACGACAATAGTTTGAAAATACCCAGTGACAGCTCACTACCAGGCAGAAACAAACCTGTTCCTTATGTGTTCGTAACAGATGATGCGTTCCCTTTAGAAAAACACTTATTAAAACCTTTTCCAGGACCACAGGATAGCAATTCTAAGGAAAGAATCTTCAGTTATAGACTGAGTCGTGCGAGGAGAACAGTAGAGAACGCATTTGGGATTTTGTCAGCCAGATTTAGAGTTTTACGAACTACAATATTATTAGATCCAGAAAAAACTACTACTTTAATTATGACATGCGTGCTACTGCATAATTTTATAAGAAAAACTGAATCGAGCATGATTTACGCTCCATCTCAATACTATGATGGAGATGACATAGTAACTGGTACACGTATCGATGGACAATGGAGATTAGAACAGCAGCAATTAACACCACTTGAAGCATGTGAATCCCTGACAGATGATGGGAAAGAAATAAGAAAAGAATTCGCAGAATATTTTTCAAATGAAGGGTTTTTGGACTGGGCATCTAAATATTATTAAAAGACGTTAAAATAAAACTCACCTGCAACCCTCCATCGACAGTTAAACTTGGAATATTTTTGCCTTTAAGGAACATGAGTTTTTTAAATGCAAACCATTTACTTGACTCATTAGCTCCTGCACCAGATTTATTAGATTTACATTCTCGGTTAAATTGACCTACGAGTGATCGAATCTTTTTTTCAATTACTTTTTTATCCATATTAAATTCACTGGCAATTTCCATCCAAGCATCGTGTTTTTTATTTCGGTCTTTGTAGCTCTCTGACATCGTGTTCCATAGTACTTCTCTTGCTTGAAACATTTCAATCAGTTTGTAAACATCATCGTTATTCCAATTACCGGACATATTTTATTGCTTGGCGCACGCGCAACCACTAATACACACGCACAGCGATGTACGCTGACACAAAGGGACTGACAAGCGAGACACCACGCGCAGCGACCTGCGTACTCTAACCCCCACCGCACCGCACCGCCTATCCCGCCATCACCCTTATAAAATGTTTACAAACAAAAGATAACACATGTTTTATTTTGTTATAATTTGTTTTGTTATAAAATGTTTACTAACATTACTAAACATTTTCTAACGGCAATGTGGGAGCACCATAATATGTAGCTACGATACTCGCGTGCCCTCGCATGTCGTGATTGAATATGAATTCTAATCAAAAATACATTTGTTTGAAAGATATTAAAATCTGTCAATACTTCTAATTACTCGTCTCGATAAACCTCAATTATGTAAACGCCATTCCATAAATGTTCACTGCAGTAAGACCTTGCCAGTTTCAATTGATATGTGCCCAGCGCGAAAAGGATTATTTCTTCCTCAGTCAAATGTGGAAAGTCCTCTATTTGATTTTCTTCTATTCTCACGAAAGAAATCCTTTGTCTGTTAAGATGCTTTCGCTCCACATATTCTTGCAAAATGTTAGGTGTGTGTATCCTTTCCTGTATGCGGTTTATTATTGCAGGAGAGCGTTCACTATCACTGATTACAGCATGAAAATGGTTAATTAATGCTCCGCACACCTTAAAATCATCGAACATGTGTAAAAGTGATTTGTTGAAATATTCCTGGCGTAAAAGTTTATAGTCACGCTTAAAACGCCCGTTGACTACTTCGATTTCCCAACGACAAATTGTTACTTGTCGAGACTTGTTGGCTTGGGTAGTCGTTAATTGTGTGGCACTTCTATCTTTTGTAGGAGGGATATGACCTTCATAGTCATACATTCCATGATTTTCGATGGCATCACGAAATCCTCTACCTAAAATAAACACATCGTTTGGGACAAGAAATACGTGCAGCGGGTGTTCTTCGTTTTCCAAAATGGAATTCAATATGGTCGCATCACTTGTTATTGCAGCATATGGACCCAAAATATCTATTATGTATCCATCACTAGTTGTAATTATGAACGGTTTCAATAAATTGGAAAACTTATGCAAGCTATAACTCAGCCTCTGGAATAAGAAGTTGGAACTTTTTTGAATATAGACATATGTTCCATCGCAAATCACAATCAACTTCGTGTTTTCATGATTTCCGAAGAGATATTTAGGTATTGCCAGATTTCTTTGTAGTGCATCTTCTCTTGTTATGTGGTCAATACCTAAATGCTGAGGAACATATTCATCAATCAAACATTGCCTTGCAATCGCCAGCTTCCTCTCTAATGTTCGTCGAGACATTTTAAATAGGTTCGCAAGCCTTTTGTACGACATCATTCGTGACTGTAAAGGAAAGAAAATTGAAGAAAAGTTGGGAGTTTATGGGAACCAAATTAGTTGAAATAACCCAATGCCCTGATGATAAAAAAAACTATTTTGGATCGTACTCTGAGATTTTTTCAGACTGAATTCAAACAAAAATGGGCAGCAGCAAGTCGCAAAGAAGAGCGCTTCTTGCGTAATACTCAAATCGTCAATACAGTTGCAGTCATTTAGTGCAGAGCTTATAATCTCTGTCAATAATGGTGAATTTTATAATTGTTTCGGATCTCAATGTGCAACATAGCAGCAGCTGCAATAGTAGGGTAGCCACACGTGGAGCGGCAAGCTCAGATATGACTTCTCTTGCTTCAGTGTCAATAGAGGCTGTAGCTTCAGTGTCAACAGAAGCTGTAACTGAAGGTCGAGATATAACTTCTGTTCTTACTTCAGTTTCAGAAGTTATGGCTGAAGCAAGAGAAGCCGAGCCAGAAGTGATCAATGCTGAAGGTATGTACTGATGCCAAGAGTTTTAAATAGTAAATTAGAGACAATATGCTGATGTTTTATGTTTTTATTACAGGCACCATACAATATAGGACAACTCCTACTACGTCAAGACAGAGAAGGCAGGGAAGACTTGACCTGTCTCTGCAAACAGCTCAAGATCTAAACAAAACCTTCAAAGAAAAAAATAGATTAAAAAAAGAATTTTATGAGCAATATATATAGCTCATGAAAAAACAATGCGACACATTGACGAGCATCGCAAATGCATTGAACGCAAGAAATTCATCATAATATTATAGTGAATTTCTTGCGTGGGTTGATATAGGACTGTATACAGGGTGTATATCACATTAATTAAAACCATGTATTTTAAACATACACAATTTAAAAAAATAATTAAAAAAATTGTGGGACTTTTTTTCGTTTTAATATTTTACACTATCATGTATTGCAACAACTTCTTACTAAGGAGCACAATAGGAAAAAAAACATTAACAGCAGTGATATCAAAAATAATGCAAACTCAAAGAATTGAATAATTTTGTGTCAATTCAAATTTAAAAGTACCACCTGTTGACAACCTGTTGACACAATGTTGACCGTAGGTACACACGGCTCCATTAAGTGCTTACACCACCAAAAGACATGTGGGTTCAAATCCGTGATAGGCCGAAGTTTATTATAAGTAATGTATTGTTTTAGTGAATAAATAAGTTTGTTAGTTATTAATTTTTAAAAGTCGGTTTTTATTATTGTCTTTTTAAATAAATCGGCAGAACAAACATAAAAAACAATATTAGGTCAGAAAGTAGAAAAGCCGCTTCCTACCGATACTTGACTGATGATTTACTAATTAATGTTATTAATAATCGATACCTAAAAGTCAACAAAATTATATGTCTGATGCTTTATGAATTTTTTTAAGTAAAATTTATGAATATTAATGATAGATTTATGAGTCTCTGCGATGATTTTTCTGCAAACTAGTTGTGGGAGATTACTGGCCACAAAGTAAACAAATAAGTTTTTGTAATGTGTTACATTAAGAATCAATACGAAAAATTGGTCTTTCTTTTAAATGTATTCAACAATGTCAGAGTTTTACCTAAGATGGTAAAATATGCGACTAAAATCTTAGATATTCGCGCGAAAACGTGAAATGGCTCTTAAGCTCAATTCGGCCAAAACCGCAATTAAAGAGAAAAAAGCTTTCAAAAGAGGCGCTTGATCTTATGGTCGCCATTGCGCCGCCATCTTTACAATCAACGTCAACAGAAGACGTTAAAGAGGAAGAGGACAATTAAGAATTTCAGTTAAAAAAACGCGTTTTTTGCTATGAATATAATTGTTATAGTCATTAAATATTATATTAACTCATACTCGTATTACCGTGTTTTATTATTAAATAAGCCATTAAATAATTTTGTCCTGATTTTACATGGAAATACTCCTATGTGGCCACGTATAGCTTGTTTGAGAATACAGTACGACTACATGCATCGCTCCGTGGCGCGGCAAAGTGTGCCGTTGATAGTCTGCTGCGTATTGGGTCCTACCGAACAGATGTGTCTCCCTTCCAGACCTGCTGGAAGAGGAGTTCGGACACCAACAATTTACTACTGGAAACTGCACTTCATAAAATTCGAAGTCTACCACGGGTATCCGACAAAGGCATCGAGTTGAGAAATATGAGGTGACTTATTCGAAATAGCGTATACATTCTCAAGAACATAAAAGCGGAGGGCTACATAAATAATCCCCAAATAACGCACGAAATACTAAATAAATTAACTCACGTTCAAAGAGCGCAGTACGGCGAGTTTGTTATGAGAATAAATTTTGATAGCAAAGATCTTCGTGTATCTCCGAATATAACTATTGTACTCGAGTTCCTGAGTCACTTGTCACGTCCTTAAATTGACCACATCTTTCAGATACACCTTGTATACTTAAATAAAATCAATACAATTTAACCAATAATATTTCACTTTGACAGGTGATTCAGGGTACCCTCTAAGAGAATATCTTCTGACACCTGTAGGTAATGTTGTAGAAGACAGTAGAGAAGGCAGGTTTAATACTGTTCACAAGCGTAGCCGCTCCACCATTGAACGCACATTTGGGATACTCAAGGGTCGATGGAGGTGACTCTTGGCAGCGAGGGACTACGATCCAGAGAGAGCAGGCAGAATTATCTTGGCCTGTTATGTTTTGCATACGTGCATAAGGGACGGAGTGAATCCTCCGATGATAACGATTGGACGGTGTTGATGATTTTGAATCGGAGAACATATCAGCCTGCTACATCTGTCACAGATGCTTTGAGGAAGGGACAAAGACAAGGAGAAAGACTTATATTTTTTTAAATTAAATTAAATAGAAAAATAGAAAGTCCTGTACGAGGCCAAAAGGTTCCTATCTCAGCTTGATGCTGCGACATTTAAAACAAGTATCGCAGCGCTGGTATTCTGATTCCGCTGTGATTTCACGGGCAGATATACAAAAATACATAAATAATTATCAATAAAATAGATAAATGTAAAACGTTACAAATAAAAAAACAACTTAATTTAATCCGCGCGTGAGCGCCCAGGGTTACCACATTACTTGTCTACGCCTAAAGTATCTGTGGCATTACAATACTACTTATAATCTGTGGCTATTACTGTGACAAGCAAAGGGACGCGAGCGCCGACGACGCTCAACACAACAACACAAAACATGACGGCTGTGCAGTGGAAACAATAATTATTATCTTGAAGTAGAATATACAATAAAAAGTGTTATGTGGTAGTTAACTATACGGCATTTAAGGTGAAATAAACTAATTAACAGTGTATTATGTAATTGTAATTGTACATAGTGTAAATAATTTAATATTACCTTGTATATTTTAATTAAGTTTTCAAAATATTGTAATTACAAACGCAAAATACAAGTGACAGACAACGAAAGAAAAAAAAAAACAACGAAGAACTCCAGTAAAAATGTGGAATGAACAAAAAATTCAGAAATTGTTTCCACATTGTTTATATAATAATAAAATTTGTACCCAATGCAACCTAATGTGTCTTGTTTACCGTCGTAAAATGAACGAAATCTATAATAATACGAGTAATAACCCCGTCGCCGTATCTCTACGTTGACGTCGTGGTCGGGCTTGCGCGCTCCGAGCTCTGGGTCTGTGCCGGTAGAGTTCACTTTGCCGAAACAGGTCTAAGGTGAGGACCTAGACCAAGAGAGATACAGAAATCAGCAGGGCAGCATGTGGCGAGCTGTTGGGCAGTAGCGACCCCACGAACCCCGGGAGAAGTCTTATTCCTTACCTCTGGCTTGCCTTTATTGATTGGAGTGAACACTGATGAGGAACAGAGCTCTTACCTCATTCTTGGCTTTATTGGCCGGCTTCAGTGGAGATTCGCAAAAGCAATCGTGATCGGAGGAAGGAAGTATTCCAGTAAGTGCTTGTAGGGATCTTGACCATCTTCCGGGCTCTGGGATTGTTCTGAGAGCACTAATGGCTAATTTCACCACCGATGACAAAAGCGATATTGGCACAGTTAGTTAAAAAGAGACCAATCGTGGAATCAAAAATAACAGATGGCAAGTCAGTCGCCAAGATACAAGTAGCATGGTATTTAATTACTCAAGAGTTTAACTGCCATGGCAATGTATACATGTAGCATTGTGTTGCGTCCGCGTCGCCACGACAAGGTTAGGTCGCGCGAACCCCCGCCGTTACAAGGATACTTACTCGCTTCCCGCCGCCAACGCTCGCTCGCGTGGCCAGTCGGCCCCCCGCTACGCACCTAGATGTACGCGCGCACGCTGCGTCGTGCGCCGGACGATATTACAGTTTTCGTGTTCGTTAATTACGCCTAAGGACTGATTGTATGTGCTACTTACTAATACACACTTACTACTACTACAACAACTTAAACTAGATCTACAGAGCGCTCACTTAGAAATTGAAACACTGTGTTTAGAAAACAGTAATCTCAAGACATTAAATGAACACTTGACTAAAAGTAATGACCTTTATAAGAAAGTGACTAGCAGTCCACTTAAACTGAAGTCATCTAGCAAAAAGACAAATAAGAATAAAACTAAACAAACACAAACTGAAACGCCTAAGCCCAAGGAAAATAATAGTGCTGCATCAATTAATCAAAGCAGAGATAATTTTGACAAAAAATACTCGGAACGTAACAAAATATGTATCTTAAGTACAGACAACAAAAATAAATTGCTACATATTGCAGAAAACACTTTCGAAACCTTTGAACTTTGTCACTACATCACACCTCGTGGAAGCATGCAAGTACTGTTAAAAGGGATCAGAGAAAAGCTGACAAATTTCACTTTACAGGACTTCTGCATTATATTACTAGGTGAAGAAGACTTTAAAGTCACAAATAAATATTTTGATAATATTTTACAAATTAGACAAGCTTTGCAAGAAATCACAAACACTAACATAATTATCTGCACTCCGACATACAAATTCTTTACAAATAATTACTTATACAACTCAAGAGTGGAAACTTTCAATAATTTATTATATTTAGATGCAAATACACACGAATACGCCTATTTTTTAGATAGTAATAAGAATTTAAGATACGACGACACCATGTTTGACAGACGTACAGTTCGCGCAAAACTTTATGAGCCCTCTGAAGTTAGGCCCGAGTACGTAACCGCGCATGGTACAGTTGAGCGCACAATCATTATTGTAAGATTTAAAGAAAAATTCATAGTACATTTATGCATATCAAAAAGTGTTTAGATTTTAGGTATTTTAGATTTTTTACGTGCAGTTAAGATATTAGACCAAGCAGGTAGGTATTTATTTAAGTTAATTAAAAACTTTAAATATAAAACTTGTGTATTTATTTATTTATAACGGAGCTACACCTTCCATAAACATTTCTTCCCGGCTAGTAGAAAGGAGATCTTCATCTGAAGAAGCGTTATCATAGCTCTCATCAAAATCGGAATCTTCAGTCCCTGTCTCTGAACTGTCAGATTCATTTTCACTGACGTGAATCACAAATTGTTCGGTCATCTGGTCGATTATTACGTCACTTTTTTTATATTCTTCTTCTATACCTCTAACTTTAATACATAGTGCGCTCCATTCCGGCTCACCCATCGCGTTCACCTTTTCTTCAACTAATTTCATTATATTATTAATGTTCCACGTAACATTTTTCTGCGCTACGTATCCTTTAATTGCCGCCCAAGCCATCTCAATCGGGTTCAGGTCAGGGTGATAGGGTGGTAGCCGTAATACAGTATGATTGTGGGCGCGTAATATGTTGTCAACAACATACTTTTTGTGGTTTTCTTTATTTGCACAAATTAATTTATATAGCTCAGGTTTCAGCATTGAGGGGCTAAAAGTTATATTCTTATCTCGTAGCCAAGCCTCCATTTCTGACTTCCGAGAACTGGACGTCGGTGCTGCGTCATCGAGTTTATTATGGTAGGACGCATTGTCGACTACCACAACTGACTTTTCCGGGAGATTGGGTATCAATTTAGTATTAACCCATTTTAAATAATTTTCGAAATTCATATTATTATGATAATCACCCGTTTTAGTGCCTGCTTTAAATAATAAAAGAGCATTTGGCACAAAACCGGTTTCTGAACCGGCGTGCACAATAACGATGCGTTGGCCTTTTGATATATTTCTTTTCAGACCCTCTGTGGTACCGTCACTCCAGGCTTTTGGTTTTGTGTGTGAAGAATCTACATATGATTCATCAGTATAGATGATAGGTCGTCCTTCTTCACGATATTTTGAAAGTTTTCTCAAATATTCAATTCTTTTTAATCTTATGTTTGTATGCTCTATCAAAATTTTTCTGTTATTTTCGGTCCTTTTCCATTTAAAACCAAGTCCTTTTAAAATACTTCTTAAACTTGAGGCGGAGCCTTTGAAATTTATATCCTGTCTTAGTTTATTTAAAAGTAATTTTACTGTTGGCAATTCTTTCTCAGTTTTATGAAAGTTGTGTACGCACCTTTTTATAACACTGAGATCAAAGCTATCGATCCCGGTGATTTTCCTTTGCCCTGATCTTTTCTTGCCTGGCGTACGAAAAACTGGTGCCATACTGACACTTGGCATGTTTGGGTCTCTTGCAGCCGCTAAAATTCTCTTTATTGTACTTAAAGAGACACCTGTAGCTGCCGCAGTTCGCTTTTGCACCATTTTCAGGTCATACTGTAGACCGTCTTCTGCTTCCTTTTTCATGAAGTTGAAAACATCAAACACCATTTTACGTGTTTGGCGACGTAGCACATTAAAGCGTCCGCGAGGCATATTTAATTAAACCAAAAAGTTCGATAACAGTAAGAAACCACAGTAATAGAACAAACAAATAACAAATACAATATAACGGTGACAAAACTTAACAACAACAATAACAGAAACAAATTAAAATAACGAAAACAAATAACAGTAACAAAAATTTACAGTAGCAATGAAAATTAATTGTTGCACTCGACTGTACTTTCGTCTACAACGCGCGCAAGTGTTGTGTACGAACGTAGCACTCACACTAAGGTACGGCGCAATGGCACGCGAGCGGTGGTACGGCGCGGGGCGCGGGGGCCGGTGCCCTCCCCGACGCCCTGTCCCGTCCCGCGGATACCTATAATATGCGTACTGCGCAGCCACTAGCGTGTGTGTTCCGAGAGCTCATAAAGTTTTGCGTGAATTGTACTGGCGTAATAAATCAATCCGGAATGCAATCTATTTTTATGGATATTTATAACATGATAATTTATGTACAATCGACCAACATTAACCATCAATATGAAGTTGACAAAAACAAGGACATGTCTGCGAATCAAAACAACGACTACAACAACGTCAACGAGCAGACACCTATTTCGCAGAAGCTTTTTCGGAAATAAATATATCACCTTAATGCACCAAAATACTTACAATACAAAGTACTCAACCAGGCAAGTGAGGCATGTAATTCCTTCGCACTAGTATTGACTTGTTCGATAATTTTATACCGAACGACCGTCGTTCGGTATAAAATTAAAATACCGAACGACCGTATGATCGTTTTAAACATTTTAACCGTAGATATTGTAACTTCCGAAATTCAAATATGTACCCCTGGTGCTACTAATGTGTATGTGGATTGAGAATAATTGCTCAAATGGTTTAGGCACATTCCGAAAAGTACCATCGGCTAAATACAGATGCTTAGTCAATTTCAAGGATCCTGGGCTTCACAAAAATTAATATTTTATTTTCTCCTTCTCGCTCATGTAAGAAAAAATCTTTCTTCAAAATTTACGGGATTTCCACCTCATCACATGTTTTAAAAGCGCATTTATATAATATGTTAAAAACATTCTTACGTGTCGAGTACAAATAGTCCTTTATTGACGAAAAAGGTGGTTCACAGTTATTACTAGAATTGGAATTATTTTCAAATTCCTCCATGCAACTGTCGCAAAGGGAATTGTCCAATTTCGATAGGACTTTGGCCACTCATAAACAAACAGTTCAGTTAATAATATGTGATTGTTTTAATAGCTTATATCAGTAAGAATGAGGATATAAACCTAGTTTTGTATCAAGATGTATATTTAGATATGTTTTTAACATTTAATTGAAACAGGTATGAAATAAAACTTGTTTTTTTTTTAATAATATTAATTTAATAATTAGATTTGACCCATTAACCTCAATAATGTTGAGATCCTTTGATCACTATCCACCCTTTCGCAATTTAATTAGATAAGCAGCAAGCGCTAATTTATTTTGGCGAGTATTATGCATTTCTGGCAATTCTAAATAGAGTTGTCCAAATTGCTCTCTGCTCAACCCAACTCAATGATGAAGAAGTTCATCTGAAATAGTTTCTATGTTTTAAAAATCCAGGATTAACTGCCGCTCATTTACAAATGTTGCAAAATCTTGGATTTGTTCTCCATTAAAACTACGAATGGGTGACTGGATATCAGCTAGAACTTCCCAATTATTACTGTATAAATGTAATGAGCAAATCCTACAGTTCTGCGGCACATAGAATTTATAATCTACAAATAACTTCACCCCTAGTCATTTAGGGACAGCTAGCCTTTGGGTCGAATAACAATCAGGATAAAAACAGTATCTTTGAGTGCCTGATGCTCTGGTATACAAAGGCACGTTGATAGTTGTTTCATCCAAATGTCTTTCAGCATCACTAGAACGGACAGAAGCTCGATCTACTCGTCAAGAAGGGAAGAATCGGAATCCATAAAAAAAAAACAAAGTACCTAGTCGCTATAAAACTCACAAAAACAACACTCACTATGCAAAGAAACCAAAGCGAATGATAATAGTATCCCTAAGTAGTCTGTGGAATGATAACTGTCATTTTGACAAATTGACACAACATTTTTTATGCGTCGTGTTGCCATATAAAAAAAAACAATTATGTATCGATTCATTTGAAATAGGTTAAAATGTTATAAGTAGGTAGGGTAGGGCGGGGCTAGTAGAGCATAGGGGTAAGTTGGGCAATCGAAATATCTCAGAAACTATGCACCGCACACACACAAACGCATCAAATAGCGGAAAGAAGGGGTCGGGGGAGGGGAACTCATCGCGCGACCGCCAGTGACCGCTTGCCGATCGAGTGAAGTACGCGCGCGTTTTGTTTATTTTACGACGAAAATGTAAAAAAACTCTAACTGGGAATATTTCTTCTGTACGAGTCAAATATTATTTGTTTTCAGTCAAGTAAGTGTTAAACTTTCAATAATTTAGTATATTTTTGATATGTATGAAGGTTTTGGATATAATTCTAAAAGTTTTTTCATAACCTCACTTTTGTTTAAAATTTTCGGGTTGGGGTTAATTGAGCAATAGTTGCTCAACTAACCCCACGATTTAATACGAAAGTAATGTATTTTTTATTTTATTTTAGGATGCGTACTTATAAAAGGAAAACTGCAAGAGGTTCTTACACTACTCAAGACTTAAATGATGCTGCAAAGGCTGTCAATGATGAAGGAAAAAGTGTAAATGCTGCCGCCAAAGAATTTGGTATCAAACGGATGACTTTGACAAGATTTTTGAAGAAACTAGAGTCTGAAGTTGGTGATACATCAATGGGTTATGTAAAACCGAGGCAAGTATTTACTCCCACGCAAGAAGATTCTTTAAAAAAATACTTGTTACAAATGGCATCAATCTTCTATGGGTATTCCCCGAAAGACGTTCGTCGCCTTGCTTACGAGTGTGCTGTTAAATTCAGGATTAAAGTTCCATCCTCCTGGACTGCAAATAAGATGGCCGGAAAAGAATGGCTTACGATGTTTTTAAAACGAAATCCGGAGCTATCTATTAGAAAACCCGAAGCCACTAGCCTCGGTAGGGCAACATCATTTAATGCTCACAATGTCAAAGTTTTTTTTGACAAATTAGCTGAAGTAATGGATAAACATGGATTCAGTGCGTCAGACATATGGAATGTAGATGAAACAGGAGTGTCCACAGTGCTGAAGCCAAATAAAATTGTAGCTGCCAAGGGTAAGCGTAACGTCGGCGCGATGACTTCTGGGGAGCGAGGGACTAACGTTACATTAGTGACTGCTATATCTGCTTATGGAAACACAGTACCTCCTATGTTTGTGTTTCCCAGAAAAAATTTTAAGAGCCACTTTCTTAATGGCGGTCCCCCTGAATGTATAGGGGCAGGCAATGCCAGTGGATGGGTTACAGACGGAGAATTCTTTCAGTTTATTCAGCATTTTATAAAACATGTAAAACCGTCCATGGAACACCGTGTTTTGCTAGTATTAGACAATCACTCCTCTCATTTAAACGTGGAAACATTAAATTTGGCTAAAGAGAACGGCATTGTAATGTTATCATTCCCACCGCATTGTAGCCACAAACTGCAGCCATTGGATGTCTCTGTGTTTGGGCCATTCAAAAAGTACAGCGCTGCTGCTCAAGATACATGGCTACGTAATAACCCAGGCAGGGCCCTTACTATTTATGACATACCAAAAATTGTCGCTGATTCATTGCCGTTGGCTCAGACAAGTATGAATATTGTCAACGGTTTCCGAAAGACTGGCATTTTCCCATATAATGCGAACATTTTCAGCGAGGATGAGTTTTCACCATCATTTGTAACCGACCGTCCAGATCCAGAAACTGTCGAGCTGGAAAAAGATTACCCAGAGCAAGCTATAATATCCAACATTGAACTTAATCCTACTCCATCTACCTCCACCAGCCAAACTGAACCCCAACCTGGTACAAGCAACAAAGAAAATGAGCAGTTCGATACAATACATCTATTTTCCCCAGAAATTGTTCGACCATACCCAAAAGCAGGTCCTAGACAAGCAGCCAAATCTATTAGAAGAAAGAGGAAAGCTGCTATTTTAACAGATACTCCCGAAAAGAATGCATTGCAAGAGGAACAAAATAAAACCGCAAAAAAAGTCAAGAAGCCAAAGAAGAACATAGATAAAAATAGAAAGAAGAGTGTTTCTAAAAAGGTTCTTCAGTCAAGTGAAGAAAGCAACGATGATAGCAACGATGAAGATTATTTCTGCCTGGTTTGTTGCGAAGCCTATTCTGAAAGTTTACCAGGAGAAAGATGGATCCAGTGCCAAGTTTGCACGAAGTGGGCACATACAAAATGTGCGCCAGTTGCTGGTCTTACTTTCGTTTGTATTAATTGCGACAGCGACAACGATGATTAAGTTTCCATGATGTTATTAATATTTTCTAATATAATTATTAAGTCTGATTTTAAGTAGAAAGACTGAGTCTAATCCAAAAGTTAAGCTTAAGATATGTTGAGTTTTTGTTGATTCTATTTTTATAAAAATAAAGACTTTAAAAGGCTATAAATAATTAAAAGACTATAAATAAAAAGTTGATTGTAAAATAGAAGTTTTAATTCATGTCTAGTAAACATTGAAAACATTGGTTTGGCTAGAATTTCTAACTGCTCAATTTGCCCCATACCCGTGCTCAACTAACCTCACCTACGGGGTACGTTGAGCATCTTTGACTTTCTTCACTTAAACGGCTGTAGCTCTTAAATGCGATCAGTTAGAAATAAACTAATAGGACATTTTTGGAACGGAATAAGATACTTTCCCAGCAGTATGCATAACAAGCCACTAAGATTTATCGTTACGGAGCTATGACCGATCAAGCGAAAAGTTGCTCAACTAGCCCCGCCCTACCCTACTGCAGCGATATAATGTATAAAACGACAGTTTATAATTTTTGATGTCCTAAATCATTTATATAATTTATTGGCATTTTAATTATGTTATTTAATGAAAACTATGTTAAATACAGTGGAGAGATTGCACTGTATTTCAAATCGATTTGAACTTGTTGTTTTATGGAGTTTTGGTTTGACAACACTGAAACCAAATCCAATTCCCGGTTCATGTGTAGCATCAAATCAATACTAAAAAAAAATGTTTTTTTGCAGTGCTGATTGATACAAAGTTATTTGCATCAGATATTTACTAAAATAGGATTTAATTATTGGTAAATTTTTTTTTTTTGTATAGCATCGTGTTTAAAAATAGCCAAGTATAGACAATTCCCTTTCAGGAACTGATTTTCACTCAGTACGGCATTGTTTTTTGCAGGTGTCTGATTTTATTTTTTGAAAAAATAGGTGCACATGTATGACTGCAATTTGTAGGTCAGTGTCTGGTTGTGTGTTGATTAAAATATGATTACAAACTACAATTACAAGAAACATACAAAATTACATTGTTTCATTGCTATTTACATGGTTGCAGTACGATTTAACAGTGGCGACGAGAATTGGTGAAGTTTCTGCAGTGAATCATGGCTAAACTGCCACCTAATTTCATAGAATTTTATGATACTAAAAACAAGTTTAAAAGATGGGTGCAGAGGTTTGAAAGTGCCTTAACTATTTACGCAATCACGGTGGAAGGAGATAAGAACTCCTATCTTCTTCATTACATCGGTGCGGATCTATACGAGACTATGTGACTTAGTCTCGCCAGCGGAACCAAGTTCAAATTCGTATAGTCAAAATGTTGAAATCCTTACTAAACACTTAGATCCAGACCCGTTGGAGATTGCGGAATACTTTAAATATCATCACCGTCACCAAAGAGAAGGTGAATCGACTAAGGAATATTTAGCGTCACTAGGGAAAATGGCCTCAACTTGCAATTTTGGTACTTTTCTAGATACAGCCTTGAGAAATCAGTTCGTGTGTGGTGTCAGATCACAAAAAATACGTGACAGGCTTCTTGAGTCAAGCAAGCTAACATTAGAACAAACAGTGAGTATTGCCACAGGCATAGAAAGTGCTCAAGCCGAGGGAACACAAACAATTGACAGAGAGGTGCAGGCAGTGTACATAAATAAAAAGAAACCCTCACATGCTCCATCACCACAAACAAAGCCAGGCACGCAACATAAACGCAAATACAAACAAGTTTTGGATAAAAGTAAAAATCAATGGGTCCGAAGTGTCAATGGAATTTGACAGTGGGTCAGCGGTGTCCATAATGAACCTGGGAGACTATAGAGAAAGTGATGAGGAATTGGTTTCTACAAAAACTAAACTGTGCACTTATTCTAATCAATTTTTAAATGTTTTAGGTGTCGCTAACGTAACAGCTGCCATTGGGAAGGAGATTAGAAGTGTCAAGTTATACATCATATCGGGGAACCAGCACCCACTCTTGGGAAGAGAGTGGATCAATAATTTTAACGCATTTTGTGGCTTCAGGGATTGCATATCACAGGTTAATCAAGTATCTCCAGGTATTGTGTCGCATGCCCACAAAAATTATTTGAAAAGTTTTCTACATAGTTTGATGACAAAAGCGTAGGTAAAATTAAAGGGGACCCAGTTGCTTTGCACTTAAAAGAAAATGCCAAACCCATTTTCTATAGGACTAGAACAGTGCCTTTTGCATTGAAGGAGAGAGTTGAAATGGAAATTGATAATTTGGTAAGGGAAGGGGTTTTGATCAAAGTTGATTATAGTGAATATGCCACTCCAGTGGTACCAGTAGTGAAAGCGAATGGCAAAATTAGGCTTTGTGGAGATTACAAGATAACTTTAAATAAAAATTTACTAGTAGACGAACATCCTTTACCAGCCTCAGAAGAGTTATTTAATGGTTTGGCTGGTGGTGACAAATTTTCTAAAATTGACCTTCGAAATGCTTACTTAAATTGGGAAGTTAGAGAAGAAGATCAACACTTACTTACACTTAATACCCACAAAGGGCTTTACAAATGTACACGATTAATGTTTGGTCTGAACTGTGCTCCAGCGAAATGGCAAAGGAAAATTGAAAATATACTAAATGGCATACCGGGGGTACATTGCTTTATTGAAGATATCCGTATATCAGCTCCAAATGATGAGGAACATCTCGACAGGCTGGAACAAGTTTTCGCTAGGCTATCTGAATTTGGGTTGAAAGTTAATTTAGAGAAATCAGAGTTTATGAAAGATATGATTGAATATTGTGGGTACAAAATTAGTAGAGATGGAATCCATAAGTCAGACACTAAAATAAGAGCTGTAGTTAGCGCTCTTCAACCTAAAAATATCTCAGAGATGCAAGCCCTTTTAGGTTTAGTTAATTACTATGGCAGGTTTTTACCAAATTTAAGTGATACATTAGAACCATTGCATGAACTGTCAAAAAAGGAAACTAATTGATTTTGGTCTATTGATTGTGAAAAGCCACTATCAGTGATAAAAAAGCAAATGCTTTCAGATACTGTACTCGCTCATTACACACCAAGCTTACCTTTAAGTTTGGCTACAGATGCTTCTCCTACGGGTGTGGGAGCTGTACTTTCACATATTATGTCGGATGGTACTGAACGTCCTATTCAATACGCTTCTCAGACTTTAAATTTCACACAAAGGAAATGGGCACAGATTGACAAAGAGGCTTATGCAATAGTGTTTGGCGTTAAACGTTTTTTTTCAATACCTATATGGGAGAAAATTTATCCTTTACACGGACCATAAACCGTTTGTTCAAATTTTCTCACCATCTAAAGCCTTACCTCATTTTTCTGCTAAACGCATATAACACAACGCCATTTTTTTACAAGGGTTCCAGTACGACATTAAATACAAAAACAGCAAGAGTAATGCAAATGCAGATGTCTTCTCGCGGTTGCCGGTTGCAGAAGAAGTGCCATCGACAACGCTCGAGGAGGCAGATGTTTTTCAACTCAGTATGATTACTGTTCTGCCCGTGACGGTTAGTGACATTGCTGCCGCTACACTTCATGACACTACGCTGAAGCCATTGTTGGGGGCGTTACGAACTGGCAAGACGGTGTCTCCAAGTGACAGGTTCGGTATTGACCAAATAGAGTTTTCCTTGCAAAATGATTGTTTAATGAGAGGGAGCCGCGTTGTTGTGCCTATATGCTTGAGAAGCAAGATATTAAAGGACCTGCATTCATGTCATTTCGGAGCTACTAGGATGTTGGCACAAAGACATTAGGGAATTAGTAAAGAATTGCACGGAATGCTCCTTACATTTAAATTCACCGCCGTCGGGAGCGCCCAAACATACGTGGGAATACCCGTCGAAACCATTCGAACGAGTGCACATTGATTTTGCAGGCAGGTTCCATACTGTATATTTTCTATTATTAATTGACGTATTTTCAAAGTGGCCTGAAATTCATATTTTAAATAAAATAGACACGGATTCTACAATTGAAGTATTAGACAAAAATTTTACAACCTTCCGAAGGTTGTAAAATTTTTGTCTAATACCCAGATATTTTGACTAGTGATAATGGAACACAATTTGGTAATCCTAAATTTAATGAGTTTCTTAAAATGCGCGGAATCACACACAGGCGGTCAGCTCCGTACAATCCGGCTACAAATGGACAAGTAGAACGCTACGTTCAAACCTTTAAGAACAAATTACGCTGTCTCAACACATTAGGGGATTCATTGGAAGCCAAGTTAAACCAAATTCTTTTTCAATATCGCATTACACCACACCCTGCTACAGGCAGATCTCCAAGTGACTTGGTTTTGTCCTACCAGCCTAACTCGCGGTTTTCATTAATTTGTCCAAACAAGAGTACAGTGCTTCCCCGAAAGGGTCCGGTTTGTCCTAAGCAATTGTACTGAGCCTTTCGAGAGAGAGGTAAAGGTGGCGCGTGTGAGAACCCTAGTACCTGGGGATAGAGTGGTTGCTAGAAACTATACGAATGAGGGTCATTGGAAGCTGGGGGTGATAAATAAGGTTTTCGGGAAGCTACATTATTCTGTTAAACTTGACAATGGCATGCTGTGGCGTCGACACATTGATCAGATACGTAAAGTGGGCGGTAATATACCTATACACATATTCGAGGAAAGTACTAATGCATCCGTCGCTGATGAGAGGGGGAATAACGAACGACCGATTTCCAGCCTGACTCCTGCCTGTCATTCAAAATTAGACTCCTCCCTGTCATTCAAAATTAGACTCCTCCAGCTGTGCCGTGTTTGGACTCGAATACGGTTGCTCAACCAGACTCTGAGCCAACGGTTTCTCAACCGGAATCTGATCCGAAAATTGTTGCAAATTCTGAGGCCAAAGCGAATACCGGTTCGGGCACCTCATGCTCAGAACAAGGTTTGCGCAGGAGTCAGAGTTAGGAAGCCAGTAGTTCGCCTTGATTTGTAATACCTAGATATAGTCTGGGTTATGATTTATATTGTATGTCGATGTTTCAATCTTTAAGTTAATTTAGTAAATTAGTGAACTAAGTTGATATCGTCAGATTTACGTTCCGGGGTGCGTAACACTCGCTTCTAAGTGAGGGAGGAACTAGACATGGGCAAAATGTATCACTGAAAAGAAAAGATTGGAATGTATCTTTCGATCACCGGGATATGTATCACTCTTTTATATCTTTATATCCTTATGTATCAGTAGCTCACGCTCGCGCGCACGACACGCAGCCCATAGTGCACTGCGCAGCTCACCACTCACTCACTCACTCAGTCTTGCGAAAGCGCGACAGAACATTGTAAATAGGGAGGTGCGAAAGAGACGTCTGGACTTTCCGATTGGAGCGGCCGAGGTACATTTAGACCAACTTATTTGTGAAACGGACGTTTTTGGAACTAACATTTTGAATGGGACCTAAGATCAGTTTTTGTTTAATTTTTGTATTTTTAGTGACGAACAGCACCATCAATAAATGCACAGTTAAGTTGGTTGAACAATATAATCAAAATAATAATGTTCGCGCGAGTGCATGCGAGTTTGCGACACATAGAAAAAGACGCCGTGAGTGAATGAGTTGTAAAGATACACTGATACATTCGGATGCGAACGGATATAAAGAGTGATTGATAGAAACGGAATGATTCATATCTTTTGTATCTATCTCTCCTGAGTTACCCATCTCTAGGAGGAACTGTTATAGTCTATGGTTACAGAACGAAGTGATTTATGTCAGTTGTCTTAGACGTAAAACTGACGTTGTCATTCTTACTTTTACCGCGTTTCACGCATGTGCTTTTGTGTAACTACAATTACAAGAATCATACAAAATTACATTGTTTCATTGCTATTTACATGGTTGAAGTACGATTTAACAGCTTGACAGCCTGACGTAAGTGTCATAACATTGAAAAAATGAAAATTTGTTGTTTTTTAATTCAGATATAATAAAAGAAAACGGATAATACATAATATTAATGGATGCAAAGTGTAAGTATATGATATAAAATGTCTCTAGTACGTAGATACTATAAATGTTATTTTCCCTTTATTAATGCCAACCGCTGACATAGGGCATTTCAATGATCCCGTTGTCATAGATACTATCGGGGGTGGCACCTACTAAAAAATATTCTTCTACTATGAACAGACAGCACTTTTTTAAAGTAATTTTTTCCTGCTCTGCCAGATGCAGAAATGCAGTTGCTTCATTAGTTTTTCCGTATAGTATAGCGGGTACATGATCTAAGGAGTATGAGTATAACATGGATTTAACTAGTGCAGCTGAACTTATTTTTCGCCTTTTGGCACACCTTGCCAAAATTTGATGCAGTGACCAGGCTTCGTCTCAACTCGTGCCATCATAGTGCACATTCGGCTTGTTGTTGAGTTTCCCTTTCTATTGCTTCTTGGTCAGCCAATTCTTGGTTCAGATGGTCTACATACTCGATCTGGGAAATAAGCCACAGAATGTTAATTGAATAGTATTTCATTATTAAGGGGACAAATCAAAAGATATTGCTGAAAAGAAGCTTGGCAGTTTCATATTCATCGGGTGGCCTGTCCGGTTTTTGGCCATTGTGTCCCTAATCTGCATTTTCATTATTTATTATTATTTTACCTGAGCCGTGAGTGCGCTCACTTGACGAGTCAGCTCCGCTACTTGCCGCGTCAACTCGTCCACTGGAGATGATGAAGCTGCTGCAACCTGCTGCGTCGGCGCGGCGGCGTCGCGATGTCGTTTATAAAGTCTGCGAGTTCGGCTAGGTTATCCAGTGACAACGTCGATTGCGACGCGACGATCGGCTGCATACCTGTAAGTAGACGACTGCTCCAGATTGTCCTCAAAAAATCTTCGGGTATCTCAGGGCCCGCAAGGTGCTGAAGATGCCGTAAAAATTGTGAAGGTCTGCGGGTACCAAGCTGCTCGTGCATCAATAATTGCTTGACTTTATTCTCTCGCGACACTGATAAGCGTTTTATAAGCTCGTTCTTCAACCTGTTGTAGTTGGGTGGGCCGGTAAGTACTAATTAATTGTATGCCTGTGTTAAACAATACATAAATAAGTAATATATAAATTTATTAATATGTATTTATGATAGGTTTTTAATACATAAAGATAAATAAATTAATAAATACAATAAGTTGCCTACAAAATCGATGCGCCGTTTGGGTTTCCAAATCTTAATTCTTGAGTTTTTTTCCTTTTGCTCATCTCAAACTTTTTCACAGCGAGTGATGGACTTTTTGCAGTAACCTTTTTATTTAACGCAACTATTGGAGTGTTGAATGCAACGACAGCAGCGGAGCACCTCAACGCATATGAATTCTTCAAAGCGTAATTGATGCGCTTGCCTCCAGCGTATTTTGCAACCAAAAAGTTGAATTGCTCAGCTCTGTAAAAAAAGTGATATTATTCATTTCAAAAACTTATCTAATAGCAATTTATGTACATTAGTTAGGCCCTTATTCTAAAAGCGGATACTGCTATTATTTCAATTGTGCAACAACCTGTTATCATTATTGTTGCCTGTTGTTGAATCCACTGCTGGACATAGACTCCTCCTAAAAAAGATTTCATTTATCTTTTAATAATCTGACAAAATTACCTCTTGCATACTTCCTTTGTCAGACTCAGAATCTGATATTAGTGGAAACAAAATTAACTTTTATACAAAAGTTGCAACTTCGTATGTAGCATGTGTAACCTAGCGCTTAGTATCAGAGTTACAATCAAGATGTCAAATTCTGGCCAATGTGCTACTACTGATCCCAAGCTTGTATTAGGTGTAGGCCCTACACCTAATACAAGCTTTTAAGCTTAGCTGGAGGGGTTATATTAATTATTATAATTTTGATTGTATCATTTTCAATGCTCCTTGATACTTATTGTGGATATGTTTGTAGCACACACAATGAGTAGAAGTTCTGATTTTGCGTGAAACCATAAAGATGAATTACTTATAAATCAACAGTAATTTTTTTGTCACAGATGTCACAAATTGGCCTATAAGGTCCACTATTTTCTCTGTGGTGGAGCTCAGTCAATCAATGGCTGCAGCATAGACTTATAAAAAGAGATGGACTCCGCGCCACGAATATCGAAAGTGAAGCACCGTACCGATCTATGTGTGCATGATTTGAGTACCTGCAAAGACGGCGTCGCTCGTGTCACGTAATGGCGGGCCGGTCGGCATACTATGATGTAAATGTGTGCGCGAGGCGTGTTTGTACAAACGGTCCGGCATACTTACTGTGCTTCACTTTCGATCTGCGTGGCGCGGAGTCCATCTCTTTTTATAAGTCTATGGGCTGCAGCTAGGTTGTTGGTCGCCTGAGCCTGTTTTATAGTAGCTTCGGCGTTCCTGGCATCAATAGCCTTGATTGAGAAGCTTCGAGAGCTGTATCGTCCCAATCTATAAAAAAAATATGTTTGGTCAAGCGGATGAGGCTATATTATCAAATTGCGGGTTTGCAAGAAATGCTTACAATAAATAGAAGAGCGGGTTATTTCAAATTATATATATGGAAAGCTACGTCACTACCAAATTCTATCACTAAACTGAACAGAAGACTGGTTACCTGTGGACGCGCGTTCTTTCCTGCTTCTCTTGATTGGGTCTTGAGTCTTGTTAATTTTTATTTATTTGGCATTTTGCTTGCGCGACGAACTTTTATAATGTCCGTTGCAGAACGGGAGATCTTCACTGCACTTAGTCAGCAGTCATTTCATTCGTCCAGTGAATGAATCGGCGTAAACAATTTTGTTACATCAGGCGACATACTTTGCCCTAGAGTGGAGCGTTAGTGATCAAAAACAAATAATTGCAAGATATTTTACCTTTCGCTGCGTAACGCCGTGCAGATCTTTAGCGATGGCATCGCTTTGGAGGCTGGTCGATGGTGGATGGCTGACCTTCTAAATTTTCCTGTTCCAAGCTGAAAAAAAACCGGTCAAGAGCGAGTCGGACTCGCGCACCGAGGGTTCCGTTCCGATTTCTGAAAAAGTGTCCTATTTAGAGACATCGTTTTATTTTTCCTGTAATCTTTACATAAACTTCTATCACATAGAATAATTTCAGATTTTTCTCTTTGCGAAGTTCGGAGATAAGGGGGGGGAACGGTATTTTTTTTTACATTTTTCATCAAAAGTCGAAAACTATGCGGCCTAAAAAAAGAATAAAAAAATGTTTGAGAATGTGCAAACAGCCCTCTTTCTTATGATACCCCACATGCTCTAGTAGCCCCACTTTCAATTTTTAAGACCCCTTTCAGTCCCTGTTGCAAACAAAACATAAATATTTTTATTTCTTTCTTATTTGCAAAATAGTTGGGTAAATGTCATCTAAAACTGTTCCAAATTTCAAGTTGAGAGCATTAGTAGTTCTTGAGATATCCAGCTGTGACAGACAGACAGACTGAGTCACACCATAAGGGTTCCTTTTTTACCATTTTGGTACGGAACCCTAATAAACAATTACAACGACATTAGTCTACATGTTATACTATTTATTTAAACCCATCTGCAGAGTTGTAGTATACGGGTATACCTTATTTCTTGTGTTTCTACATTTTCCACAAGCTCATCTGTGACAATTGTAACAGGCACTTCATAATTGTCTAATATTTATAATTCTGCAAGGCCGCCAAAAGAAAAGTATTGCTAAAGTTTTACTTTTATATTTATTGTAGAACTAAAATAAAGTGCAAAAATTACAATAATGATACATTTTATAATGCATACCTATTACTAAATAATACTGTATTTAGGTACTTACTGAGCGCCATTCTGCCGGCATTTTATTGGGGCAGTCCACCGATATTGAATTTAAAATTTGGGCGCACTCCATCCAATATCGTTTCGATAAACTTCACCCTTCATTCGTGCGGCTGCAGTAGCCAAGCGCCAGGTCTTGGTGGTTTTCCAAAAATCAATTAGAGCCGAAATTTGTTCAATTAGCACCATTGTTTAAAATGTAATTAATAAATAAAAGATACTTTAAATAAACAGAAATATAATTAACACACTCCCTCTAAATGAAAATAAATAGCTGATAATGTAAAAATATTATAAATGAAATCTGGCATGACTAAATGTTCAAATGGTAGTTTTTCGAAAATCATTTCTACTTAAGGGTTTTATAATAATGGCAATACGACAATGTCATTCTACCACGATTCTATTACGAGACCACTGACCGACCAATGATCGACCATTATGAATTTAGCAGATTACGAACTTTTAGCAAAAGGACAATGTGATTGTGTTAGAATGACGGATTTCTAAAAAATAGCAGACTTGGGGCCCGGGGGCGATATACATGCCACAATAAATTCAATGCGTGAACGATCCAAGCGGTCATCGCGTTTTCAAAATAGTAATTGTGTTTTCAATTTTTTTTTGTAATATTTTTTTATGAGTTACGCAATTGAATAGAAAATCAATAAATATGTCAGTGAACATTTTTGTTTTAAGTTTTTTTAGTTACATCTTTTTTTAGTATGTCTGTCACAAAATTTTGAATTTGGACATAATATTTTTCTATTTCTTTTGATAGGTACATAAATAATTTTTACCTTTTTTGTATTCTTTGGCCCTTATATATTCATTTCATTTGCTTTCGTGGTCCTCATACCTATCTTTTTACAATTTTTGCAGCTTATTGATGCATTTTTAATGCATTTGCCCTTGACCCACCCACACATAATTGCCATGACCAGCATCATTTGCATTAGTATTTACATTGATGAAAGGTATTACAATTTCGTCTTCTATACTTTCAGAAAAGTGTGGTGTCTCCTCATCAATTGGACTGGGAATATACGTTTGGGAATATAGAACAGAAGTTGACGCAATATAAGTTTTTAAACTGTCATGGTCACTAACATTATTATTAACACAAACGGAACACAACGCACGAACGGGACGGGACGCAATATATTCTCAAAAAAAAAATCTAGATCCTGGAAGCAGTTATCATCATCTTTATCGCAGTTTTATAGTGGGTCCTGGTTGAAAGTACGTGTTAGCATAGCATCTAATGAATATGTTTGGGACAGCAATATCCATAATTGTTGCATTCCTTCAATTGTGCGTATGAAGTTCTTTATAGATGGTATAGCTTTCGTTTCAATCACACGGATTTTGTTATTTTTGTCCTTATTTTTTTAAACTCTTTATAACGCCATGTGAGATGTAACAGTCCTGTAGCAAACCATCCAAGTCCTCACAAAATCTAAAATCTTATTTTTATTCCCTTTCACATCAATGTATCACAACACAATGTATCAATCAGCATTGGAAGAATTGCAAAGAAAAAATAAGAAATCAAAACGAAGCTTTATCTTAATAATATTTAGTTTTACAGTTAGTCGGAATTTTCAGGTATGAATGTGGTTCTTCGCATGCTCGATGGGGCTAAAATAAACACCGATTCGCATATAAAACTTGAATTAAATTTCGTATTTACAAATAGATAGCTCGCTCGTCTTCCATTCATCGCCAGATTATATCTTAGACCACAGACTACTTTTCCATAGAATAGTTACATTTTCATTTTTTATAAAATCCGACCATACAGATTAAACAAACTTACTAAAACTCCACAATGTTTGAAGTGACAAACTAACTATTCACTCCCACAATCGGCCATCCTGCATTCAGACTGTCCTCAGCACAGAACACTATTACTCCTAGCGTAATTTCTTGCGTTACCCTTGTGCAGAATCTGTTTTGGTATACGTTCGGCATGACGAGAGATGGTCTCTCGGCAAAGGTATGCGATACCCATTTATTAGCTTCAAGAGATAATTTGCGGCGCCTAGGTGCTGCCACTGGTTGTGAAATAAAAGTAGCCGACCGGCCCTGAATCTCTGATTGTCAATACTTACGTTTATTAAGGAAGGTATTGTATTCCGAAGGAGATCCGGCACGTTTTCGTACATTTCTGTCATGACCTCTTCCTCTAGTTGTTGGCCGCCCTCCTCTTGAGCGAAAGGAACTTCCTGTATTGCCAGCAAATGTTGAGCGTGACTTATTGCCGTGCGTTCTCCGACCCTGCGAGGGACGGGTATGAGGACAGCCCTGCGAGGGCTGATAAGCATGGGAAATATGCAATACCCTGCGGGGGTACGTTACGAATAGCCTGCCCCTGCGAGGGGAGGCGTGCAGGCCTGTTGCACTCGCTTGCGAAGCGGAAGTAGTAGTGCCTTGCTTAATCACAGGTTTCGGACACCTGCTTTCTCGAGAAATGATGTCACCGATTCAGAGTTAAAAAGGTGATCACCCGAAGGGGGAATTTTACGTAAAGCAGCTTTATGAATTGGGTCACGAACACTGTTTATTATACCGTCGCGCCTCATTTGAATCACTTCGGCCTTATGGCCGCAAATTAATTGGAGCAGATCTGATGACACTTTGATCAAATCACCTTTGAGAAAAAACTTGTTAACTTTTTCATTTATACCCTCAAAATTTAAATTGGAAGATTGGGCCCACTGCAATAATTTTTTTAGAGCAGATTCTAATGCTTCGCGTTTTTTAAGGACACAAAAAGTTAATGCTGCGTATGATTTATCTGAATATGATAAATGTTTTAGCAAGTCATAGGCCTTAAGTTCATGCCGTCCGGTAAGGACCAGGCCCGAGTCGACGGCGCGTTGTGTTCCACGCGCGCCTCAAAGAGATGTCAGCAAATGATGGGGTCCAATAGGGCCGACGCCGCTGGGGTCGCGGGTAATTTTAAGAAGATACCGCGGCCCTGGCATAGG
Source organism: Cosmia trapezina (assembly GCA_905163495.3). Lineage (NCBI taxonomy): Eukaryota > Metazoa > Arthropoda > Insecta > Lepidoptera > Noctuidae > Cosmia > Cosmia trapezina. Next base: position 22,102,925 of record LR991027.1, read on the forward strand.
CAACTGAAGGAACACGGGTGGGTTTTAGTCAGTGAAAGTCTGACACGCCCTTCCGCTCCACCCAGAGCGGGAGAAATTATTTAGTTCATCATTGACTTCTAGATCTACAAACCCGGGGCTATGATTGTATAACTTTTGGACTTAGTTATAACGAACTTCGGACCATTCCTTATTATTGAAATGTTGGATACTATTTAATATTTCTAAAAGATTATGGGGAGTTTTCGGGACAGCAGGTTCCTTAAGTTTAGTTTCTATATCAAAAACTATTGGTTGAGTAGAATCGTTAAAGATCGCGTCGGATTCGCATAAATTTCTTTCGGGTTCCTCATTGTATAAATCGCCGCTAATATTGTCATCAATACTACCAGTGCGGAAAACAGGACGCCAATGATCAGAGACGAGGAGTGGACCTAACACCCCACCTCGCTGCCAGGTGGTGACGAATTGAGAGACAGATAAGGACACTAGCTAGCTAGCTAGCTAGTACTGTTATTATGGTTAAGGTTGATGCTAATAAGAATAATAAAGAAACTTAAAATTAACTTACAAACTAAACAAAATATTTTAAAAGTAAGACCTGAACATTAAAGCCTATTGTTACTCAGGGAGTATCCCTGACCTGGCTGCGGCCAAGAAGGTGTTATGATACTCATCGGATGTCCTCATCCCCTTTAAAGCTTCCATACAGGCTTTGTTGATATTCATAACTTCATCCACGAAGTTCTTAGATGTTTGTGCCATAATCACTATTTTCCGGCAGACCTCTACTCTTGATGGCTCTGGGGTGAGGGTAGAGTTGTACCCAGCTTTGTAATACGTCATCAACTCAGTAAGTGTTGTGAAATCTTTCTCCTTTTTGTGGATGATATCATCCAGTCTCACGGCAACATACAGTGTGAGTCTTTATAATTATGTGCACATTATAAAGACTCACACTGTATGTTGCCGTAAGGAAATCTATGCTTAATTTTATCTATGGCAAAAATATAAAAAACGTTTATCAGGATAATTATTGTTTAAAAATGATCTTACATTTGTAGCGTAATGGGCCAGGCATCCGTCCATCTACAGAAACATTCTTCGACGCAAAGCCAGTGGTACATCCTCTAATAACTCAGGTAAATCATTTGTCAATAGACTTTAAAATCTTTCACCGGTCAACGTTCTCGGCAATATGACTGGTCCAATCAACATGTCATCGATAAGACCAGCCCAAACATTTATTGAAAATCGTACTTGAAAAGTCGATGAACGCTTCAGTTTCGGGTTTCTACCTGCACGGCACCATCTGTGTAAATTTCGACAGTTAGTAATACCGTCTCTAGTGAATGTCGCTTCGTCTATCCATAGTATGGTTCCCGGAAAGTTTGGATTTGCTCTGGTTTTTCTTTGAATCCAAGTGGACATCACACACCTTGGACGCCAGTCTACGTCTTCATGTAGATGTTGCACCCTTTGGTAGTGATAAGGATGCAATCCTTCTTTATTTAAAATGCGCCACGCTGATTTTTGGTATATTCCGTGACGAAGAGCCAGTCGTCTAGTAACTTATGGATGGATCAGCAAACAAATCACTCAATACTGCTTGTTCAATAGCCACATCAATAAGTACTTGAGGCGGCTCGCGTCGATCTCTACTTGATCCAAGTCCAGTGATCGACAACCTTCTGTGAACTTCCTGGAAGTTGCGGGCAGATGGCACTGGTTGCCTGTTAGGAGACGCAGCTATGTAAGCTGCGCGCGCAGCTCTGGCACTTCCTCGTCCCACTCTATAGTAAAAATGAATGTCGGCAATGTGTACCGGGGAGAATTCACTCAAACGCGGCATCATGTAGCAGCGAACGAAAGTTACGAAACTCAGGTAGCAGCGAACGAAAGTAACGAAACACATGTAGCAGCGGCGAATAATTCGGAGCCATGCTGTGGTATCTTAGAACAAACGCCACGGTACGCTGTAAGCACTGTCATCTATTGGCTGCTTTATGAAACAAAATGCTGTTTGTAATTTTATCAAAGCATTAATACTAGATGGCAGTTTAACCAAAACGCAATGAAATAACGATGACAATAAAGTAACGTTGACATTTGAGTTTTGACATTAAAGTGACGTTGACATTTGACATTATTTTGAATTTTTCACAAGATTCTTTTCGGTTGATGTTCATGTGTATGCGCATAGCCTGTTAATTTTCTTGTATTTTCGTGTTTTCTTGGTTTTATTTTCATTCGGTACGTTGAGTTGAACTTTGTTCCTCCGGCTTTACGTGAAGATTGCCACTAAACACTAATAGTAAACTTTTACTTTATAAGTTTAAGATGGCTCAAAAGTCTTGTTGTGTTCCCGGCTGTTCCATGAAACTTGGAGGCGGTAAGTTGTCTCAGTCTGAGTACCTATATTTTTTATACGTATCACCGACAATGTGTAGAATAGAATTCCCGTTTTCCAGCATAGAATAATATTATTGCCTTACCTACATAAAGTAACTGGTACTTACTTCAAAGTTGTTTTAGTTGAATGTTACCACTTTGAATGCTGAAATTATCCACATAGGTACTTGTAATTCTTGCTGATAAAATATAATTGAGCAACAAACACTACTTATCCAATTCTCACATTTGTGCTCCTATTATTCTTTGTCCGCTTAGTGATTGGAGATTACTCCGTGGAAACCTGTTACTGATATAAAAGTGTCCTTTAAGTTAATCCAGGTCATGGTCTACCTGTGTTCGCCCAAACCCATTCAGCTGTTGAAGTGTGATTCAGTAACAAACATCTAAACACAATATCTATCTATATGTTATCTAGAAAAGTCCGTAATTAATTTTAAATTTGAGCATTCAATTGTGTACCAGACCACTCATTATTTTTTACCAAACCAAGATTGAAGTTGAGTACTCAGATTCAGATTCTTTTCATTTTTATGTTTGGTGAACATCTTGTAACAAGTTTTTAATTATCATGTTTTAGGATTGCCGTTGCACCGGTTTCCAAATCCAAAAAATCCTGCTGAAATGGAACGTTTTCGCACTTGGGTTATGAAAATTGGAGGTGATATTATTGGAGAAGATAATGAATTCATACATAGGAACAGAAAAGTGTGTCATAAATATTTTGAAGATGTTTACATATTTCCAAATATGAAACTCACTGCACTAGCAATTCCAACACTTCAAATTCCAGGTAAAATTTGTTAATTTTAAAAACTTTACTCTGTTTATTGATGGAAAAAAGTAAAGGTAAATACTTAATCTAATCATGTCTTGTTTTGTGAAAATACAAAACTAAGATTTAAATTCAAATTCAAAATATTTATTTGTGACACATAGGTAAAATGTACGTAAAAATAGAAACTTGCTTCATGAAGAAGATTTTTAAGCAGATTAATATTACTCAGTCTTTTTATTAGAAATTGTATCTTAAAATATTATGTTTTCATAAAAGTTGTCAAAAGTGTAGTCCTAAGAATAAATCCTTTTATACCCAATGGTTAAGGTGGTTATTAAAAATCATCCTATAAATTTCAGGTGTGCATGTTGGTGAGCGCAGGCATATTGAACTGCCATCTACACCAATTCAAATGGCGACAGCCTCCTCTACCAGACCCATTCCCATGGACACAGATTTATCTTCGAGGCCAGGTAACTGATACATTACATAAACTTATAATAATGTAAATGTTTGTTAAGTAATACATTTCCTTTAAATCATCCATCAAGGCCATTTAGGTCAAATTATTGTGAGGGTTTTTATATTAATAGAAGACTTGTTGTTATTTGTAAAATGTAAAGTTTTTTGAAGTGAAGGGTTAGGTGCGTTGAGCAGTTTTTGGTAGTGGTAAAACTTATCTATTGTATTTGCGTCACCATCACCGACACGACATGCTAATGTTAACAGTATCTGTGAGTATGACGTGTTGCGCTTGGCCAGCAGTGAAAGTAGAGTTTGGTAGGTAGGTAATTAATTTGAAAATTAAAAAAATACCGGCCAAGTGCGTGTCGGACTCCGCACAATGAAGGGTTCCGTAGTCAGGATGAAATTATCCCACGCACAAACTTAACATTATAGTTGAAAAACATGTTCTCCCATACATTCCAACAGTAAGTGTAAGTACTCACAATATTGAGAGATTTACCATGTTATTTTAAGACCACAAACTTCTTATAGGTTTTCCTGTAATCTACAGGTACCTATAGAACTATTTTCTGTATTTTTTTTTCAAAATTTTAGACTCAGTAGTTTCAGAGATAAGGGGGGAATGGTCAATTTTCGTCTATTTACATAAATAACTTTAAAACGATTTATTTTAAAATTATAAAAAAATATAATATTTGAGACCCTCTCAATAAGCCCTGTCATTTATTACACGGGACAGTTTGCAAAACTTTTTTTTTTAATTTTCTTATTTGCCCCCATAAAAGTAACCGCCATATTCAAAATTCATTTATTTACTTTAGCCGTACGTGTTTGGGTGACAGAAATCCATATGTATACCAAATTTCAATTTAGTCGGTCCATTATATTCGGAGCAAATTGGCTGTGGCAGATGGACAGACAGCCAGAAGGACACACAAGTGATCCTATAAGGGTTCCGTTTTTTCCTTTCGAGGTACGGAACCCTAAAAAACACTGTTATTTCAAAGTGTTGCATAGGTACTATTGTATAGAATCTAGTTCTTCTAACTGAACAGACAGCTGTGCTGCTGGGGAGTTTGTTCCGCTACTTCTTCTTCCCAGCTAAAGCACTAGGAAGTGGTGAAGGGCGGGCGTTTTGTGGGGACTGTCTTACTGTAATTTAGACGTTCAAAAAGTGCTGATTCTCAGCCTAATTTGAATAAAGGACTTTTGATTTTGTTTTAAGTTTTCATTTCTGTCGGCAGGGTTCCGTACCCGAAGGGTGCCAAACGGAACTGTTATAATTTGATTTTATTTTAGGAGGTTTTATAAATGAAACGAACGTGCTCGACTGCCAAGACGGAAGGAAGGAACTTTTTTTTTTTTTTTTTAACACCGATATAATAGTCATTGACATACAGCCTACACCTTACTGTCACCTGCATAAGTTGGCATTAGTAATTACTAGATTAACATATGGTATTTTGAGCCAATAACAACACCCCCACTCTCAAAATACAGATATTTTTACATTAAAATACAACAGTAACAATACCTAACATCTTTACAAACTTATTATGTTTCACTGAAGGTAAACTTTTCGTAAGCATGTCTGCTGGCATATTTTCTGATGGCAAATAATGAATTTTAACAATTTTATTACTAATTATTTCTCTACAATAATGATAGCGCACATCTATATGTTTTGACCTATTATGGAATACAGGATTTTCAGATAACTTTTGAGCGCTTTGATTATCATTATATAACTTAATAGTATACATTTGTTCAGTAATCTCATTCTGTAAGTTAAAAAGATACACAGCTTCCCTGCAACCCTCAGTAATTGCCATATATTCGGCCTCAGTACTTGAAAGCGCTACTGTTCTTTGTTTCTTGCAACCCCATGAGATGACTGAACCTGACAACATGAAACAGAAACCTGAATAAGATCTTCTGTCGATAGAATTATTTGCCCAATCAGCATCAATATAACCCTCAATATTAACATTTCCCTCTTTACAATACTTTAAACCTAGACATCTTGTCTTTTTTAAGTATTTTAATATTCTTTTAGCATAAAACCAGTGTTCATTATTGTGACAGTTATTAAATTGACTTAGATATCCTACAGCATAGGCTATATCTGGCCTAGTCAGTACAGTTAAATACATTAGGCTTCCTATCAGCTGTTGATAAGGATTCTGACTTTTTACATCTTGACTTTTAACACTATTCAATTTAGCCTCCATGGGTGTATCAACAGTCTTACACTCAGTCATACTAAATTTACACAATAACTGATCAATATAATTTTCTTGACTCAAAGTAATGACTTTATTCTCTTTATCAGTATTGACATTTATACCAAGACATTTTCTAATTTGTCCTAAGTCTTTAATTTTGAATTGACTACTTAAAGTTTCTTTCAACAATTCCATTTCCTTTTTATCATTAGAAAAAATAAAAAAATTATCGACATACAATGTCACAATTGTCCTGAGACTATTCACACACTTTCTATACAAACAGGGTTCCAATTTAGATTTTTTATAACCATTAACTAACATTACATTATCAACTTTCTTATGCCATGCCCTAGAGGATTGTTTGAGACCATATATAGCTTTATTCAGCTTAAGAACTTTAGTTTTATCATTATTAGAACAACAAGAAAAAATGGTGCAATCGATAAGACTATCATAATTTATACACTTAAGATGGCTATGGTGTTTCTGTTGCTAATGGAAGATAATGTTCTGCATTATCTTCCGATCCCAAGATTACTCGTAGGGTTAGCTAGCGAAAATCACAGTTATTTATTCCAAATAAATGTTGTATTGTGTATGTTCAATCCCTCACTCTCACACACTCACACCCACTACTCACACACACATTCACCTCCACACCATCTCCTACACACATAACACACACATCCCAGCGCATTTTCTGCCTTTTTATAAATTTCATTTCGTTTTTTTGTTTTTATTTTTGTTTTTTTGTTTGTATAATTTTACATTATCGCATTAACTTGATATGAAGTATAACCTAGGGAAGGGCGGAGCATCCTAACACAAGCAAACTACTTGCTTAAAAGGATTCTCCCACATTGCAACTAAAATAAGTCATTTAAGTTGATGAAATAAACATTTTTTTTTTTTTTTTTTTTTTTTTTTTTTTTTTTTATGTCTGTACAACACTGCCTGTACTTTCTGTAGAGTTGTCCGAATCTTCACTTCCACTTGTCACATATGTAAGATCACTGCTGTTATCTGCGGAGATAAATGAATCATCAGACTGAATGTCCCCCACTGAGTCCAAACTCTTCTTTCCATTTTCTATTTGAGTTTCTGAATTATCTTCTGTAATAGTCACATTTCTTATATCGAAATCTTTCTCAATTATGACTACATCCCGACTAGTTGTAATCAACTTGGACTTGGGATTATATATTCTATATCCCTTTGTATCTTCAGAATAACCCACTAGAATACATTTATCAGATTTCTTATCCCATTTTAACCTTTTCTGTTTGGGTACATGTGCCATTACAGTACTTCCAAACACTCTAAGATTACTAATATTAGGTTTACTATTATTCCACAATTCATAAGGAGTTTTATTATTTAAACAAGCTGATACTGTTCGGTTCTGTAAATAAACAGCTGTATTAGTTGCCTCTGCCCAGAATTCCTTCTTCAAATCAGCATCAAATAATAAACAACGAGCCTTTTCAATAATAGTACGGTTCATCCGCTCACTTAAACCATTTTGCTCAGGTGTGTATGGGTTTGACTTTTGATGAATTATGCCCTTTAATCTCAGAAAACTGTCAAATTCACCATTGCAAAATTCACGGCCATTATCACTGCGCAATATTTTAATTTTTCTATTAAGTGAGTTCTCTACTTTAGCTGTATAATCCTTAAAACATTGAAACGATTCACTCTTATTTTTCATAAAATAAATATGAGTCATACGGCTATAGTCATCAACAAATATGATAAAATACCTTGATCCTCCTAGAGAGACATGCTCCATTGGTCCGCACACGTCAGTATGCACCACATCTAGTAGCTGGATACTTCTGTTGCCACTGCTCGGGAAAGGTCGACGACTCTGCTTCCCTTCACAACAGGTTACACATGTTGAATTTAACTCTGCCTTCTTGTCAATGAAAAAACCTTCAACAGCATTCTGCATTCCATTCAGGTAGGTACTGTTGACATGACCAAGTCTTCGATGCCATGTCTCATTGGTTACCACCGCTGCAGCTGACAGGTGTACTGGTGTATTAAGTTTATACACCCCATTAACTAAAGTAGCTGTAGCCACCAAGTCTCCTTTTCTGTTGTAGATATCACCACCACTGTCTCTAAAGGTCACTCTGTTACCTTTCTTTATTAGTTGACTCACTGATAGAAGATTTGTTGTGAGACTCGGAACGCACATAACCTCTTCTATAGTCACATCAAAATTGCACTTATCTGTACAAGTAGTAATTTGTACGTTACCGGAACATTTTACGGGCACTTTATTCTCGTTCGCAACACTTTCGTACATTGTTCGTAAGACGCATTTACGATCCAGTGTTCATTTGTTGTCAAATGTACACTCGCTCCGGAGTCAACATACCAATCAGTTTTACTATAAGAACCACTAAGGAACACAGCACTAAAAGCATTAGTTTGTTTCCGTTCCATTTCTTTGGTATTAGTAGTACTTGGGCATTGATTCCGGTAATGACCCATTTCTTTACATTTAAAACATTTCACTGTTGTTTTGGACTGCTGCCCGCCGCCATCTTTTTCACGACTTTTGTCTTTCTCTATTGGCTTGAATTTTTTCTTATGTTGGCCCCGCTGGCTTTCTGTTGAAAACTACCAAACGCAACACTATCGCTTCCACTGACTTCCGACTCCATATCTAATAATTTAGATTTTATGCCATCCGTTGTGATGGACATTCCCGAGTGCTCGATAGCCATAATCATTGGAGAAAATTTTTCGGTTAAACCAGCCAGCAACAATGAACCGATCCATTCATCATTAATATTGAATCCAGTTCCCGCCAATTTCTGACCCGTCTCCACTAACTGAGTAACGTAGGAGTTCATGGAATTGCAATTTTCCAGTCTTATTGATATGAGGTTTCTCAACAGACTTATTCGTCTCGTAAATCCCGAGTCATCGTACAGAGATTTTAATTTATGCCATAGTTCCTTTGTAGTTTTCACTTCTTTAATATGTACGTAAATGGAGGGATCTATGGTTAATATTAGCTTGGCTCTGGTCTTGGCATCTTCTGCAGCTGTAACTGCTGCTTGACCTGTCTCTGGCTTGATGCATCCCAGCGTTCCTTCTAACACCAAGAAGTTTTCTGCCGCAAAGCACCACTCGCCATAATTCTCGCGCCCCTTGAGTTTGGGTACGCTCACGACATAGTTAGACGCCATATTTTTTTTACTCACAGCACGACGACTGCACGAACGAAATTTAACACAACTAAACTGTCCTCTTTCTGCAACCTAATATCAATGTCTAGATATTCAACTGTCACGGAGAAACTAGTTGCGCTAACCAGGAATAGCCCTGGGCCCATAACCTGTTATAATTTGATTTTATTTTAGGAGGTTTTATAAATGAAACGAACGTGCTCGACTGCCAAGACGGAAGGAAGGAACTTTTTTTTTTTTTTTAACACGGATATAATAGTCATTGACATACAGCCTACACCTTACTGTCACCTGCATAAGTTGGCATTAGTAATTACTAGATTAACATATGGTATTTTGAGCCAATAACAACATATTAGGTACTAAGTCTCTGCTGTCCGTCTTATAATTTATAAGAAGTCTATGGTGTTAAATTGACATGCTAAATCTCTCAATATTGTGCGTACAAACTTACATTTGCAGTGGGAATGTATGGGAGAACATGTTTTTCAACTACGAGTTTTACAACGTTAAAATTGTTCTTTGGATAAATTCTACGGAACCCTTCATTGTGCGTAGTCTAACACGCACTTAGCCGGTTTTAAAAAAAATATGTAGTGTTAAATATTTCACGGTGGTACAGAACCCTTCGTGTGCGAGTTCGACTCGCACTTGGCCGGTTTTTTATAATTAACAAATAACCCAATGTTTAAATTTGTGTTTATTATGTTCTTACAGTCATGAATATTGAACTGCCTTCTACTTCAGTTCAAATAAAGACAGCCTGCTCTACCAGACCAGTTCAAATGGACATAGATATATCTTCCAGGCCAGGTAAATATTATACAGTCGGCCAAAGATAGTGTTCATCAATTTTACAGTTGGTAATCTAATAGAGTTGTATTGCTGATTCTAATGATTATAATTCTGTAAAGCAATATTAGCTACGGCCGCGAATCATATTTTAATCAACATACAAGCTCACACTGACCTACAAATTGCAAATAAGTTAAGAAATTTTGAATTTCGCGGGCTAGCCTGGCTTCGCCTTAAATATTATAAGTAATGAATAGACTTGTAAACAATTAATTAGTGATGTTCAAAATACTAATTCTATAATACCCAATGTATAATTTTGTTTTTGTTTTTCCAGGTTGTTATAAGATTTCCATGCCTTTGACTGCAACAGAAAAGAAGCTGAAAGACATGATATCTGAAGTAAAAGCAAAATTGCGCAAAGCTCGCAATACAAACAAAAAGCTGAAGATGCAAATGACGATGGCAGAAAAAATTATGAAATCTTCTGCTTATCAAATGGTGAAAGATAAAATGACACCAGCAGCTCAGACATTTTTCGCAATGCAGATCAAGCAGTTTGCAAAGAAACCTGCAGGGAGACGTTTTACCCTAGATGAGAAAGTTCTCTGTTTATCTTTATACAAGCCTTACCCTAGAGCATACCGAATACTTGGACAAATGTTTATACTTCCCAAGCGAAAAACTTTAGAGAAATTGCTTTACAAAATAAATCTACAGCCAGGAATCAACAAAATAATATTTCAACATTTAAAAAACAAAGTTGAAAAAATGTCCCCCCGTCACAAGTATTGCTGTCTAATTTTTGACGAAATGGCCATAGCATCTAATTTATCTTATGACAAGACCAATGACATTATCCACGGTTTTATCGATAATGGTGAAGAGAGATCGAAGATATTCTGTGACCATGTGTGTGTTTTTATGATAAGGGGTATTTGTAAGAAATACAAACAACCTATCTCATTTTCATTTTGTAAAGGAAGTAGTAAAACGGCAGATTTATGCAAGCAATTAAAAAATATTATTCATTCTTTAAATGACATTCAATTGGGTTAAACGTGGTTGCATCAGTATGTGACCAAGGTGCAACCAATATGGCAGCACTTAACCTTTTGATGAAGACAACTGAACGTAATTATTTAAGATGTGGCAAAAATTATCCTGGAGGGTTTTTTGAGATAGATTCAAAAAAATATACCCAATTTATGACCTACCTCATCTCATGAAGGGCATTAGAAATAACCTACTTACGAAAGATTTACAGTTTAAAGAAGATGGTAAAACAAAGTTAGCTTCCTGGTCTCACATAGAAGCATTATACAAACGAGGACCAAGATACAGAGGAGTTACGCTTATGACAAAGTTAACAGCTGAACATGTCTATCCACAACTTATTCCAAAAATGAGAGTCAAACACTGCACACAAGTGTTTAGCAACACCGTTGGACTGACTATGGGATACATGGCAGGTTTGTGTTTTATTGAACATTTTTACTAACAGTAGGTACATTTGACTTAAATTCATTGATAACCTTTATCGGCGTTTTAAACTGGGAATAAAAAAATTTATTGTGGCTGCTTCGTTATTACATAATGTAAAAAAAAAACAATATTAATTTGTAGCTTCAATACTAGGCTCTGCGTTAGGGAATAATGTTCATTAACGCGTCAAGTAACGTCATTAAACCTTAGTCTGGCCATGGCGTTAATGAATCTTTCATCATCAATGCATAAAATCACGATGAAAGTAAATGAAAACCTTTTTTCTTTTCAGATGAAGGGAGACTCCCGAGTGAAAGTGTGGACACAGCCGATGTCATCTTATTCTTCGACAAGTTATTTGATTCTGTCAATGGGAATTTTCATAAACCTGACTTAGGAAAAAATGTGCTGTAACTCGGCAAACTCCACATCACAGATTATGGTATAAAAGTTTACCAATATTGAAATCTTTCATCACTTTCATCACTAAAACTGGTAACAGAGCCACTGTGCCGTCTTTAACGAGTTGGGTAAAAAGTATCGAAGCTTTTCTCGCCTTAACAAAGGCTTTGCATTCTGCAGGTTTGAAATCGATACTGCTGCGCCATATTAATCAAGACCCCTTAGAAAGTTTCTTTGGGGCAATAAGAGCACATGGTCTCGGTAATAATATGCCAAGTGCTCATGCTTTTATTAACGCATACAAATCATTACTGATATGTAATATATCATCATACAAATCGGTTGGGGCAAATTGTGAAGAAGACAGTTTTGAACTATTGCATTCATTAAAAAATATTGTAACTGAAAACCAGCCCCGACCAGAAACAAGCAATGTTAGCTTTGAAATAGCTGAGGAGCACTTGTGCATAAGGGACGCAGATATAGATAATTTATTAACAAATCCCGAACACACAGAAAAATGTGCAGCAGTAGGATACTGTAGCGGGTGGCTTGTCAAACCTGCAGAAATGATTTCGAGTCTGAAGAAATGCAAGACTATCATAAATATATTAAAATTAAAGAGTATGATAGCACAAAAACTTGGCTTTCTTACCCAAGTCGTGAAGCGTTTTCATTTTTCTTTAATTCAGAAAATATTATAACAGAAGTTATAAAGACAAAATGTCAAAACAAAAATATAAACGCATATTTAGAACTAGTATTATCAATAAATATCAACTACAATTTTATTACATGTAGTCATCATAGAAATTTGTTAATAAAATATATGGTAAAAAAAAATAATTTTGTTCTTTTTGAACAATTGGTGTAAGGACATGAACCAGTTGATATCTGAAAAAACCACGTTTTGGGATGAAAGTGATGAAATGAAAGTGGCAGCTCATAATTATTATGTAACTCATAAAACCCGAAATAAAAACTAGTAACTTATAGTAAAAGATGGACTCCGCGCTGCGCATATCGAAAGTGAAGCACAGTAAGTATGCCGGGACCGTTTGTACAAACACGCCTCGCGCACACATTTACATCATAGTATGCCCGTGACACGAGCGACGGCGTCTTTGCAGGTACTCAAATCACGCACACATAGATCGGTAGGGTGCTTCACTTACGATATGCGTGGCGCGGAGTCCATCTTTTTTTATAAGTGTATGAACTTATCATATTGTTTTATTTTCTCTTTAAGAAAAATGTCATGCATTGTTTTCAAGATTTGTGTTATCCTGAAAACACAAATTTATGAAAATAATGCAATATATCAATAATATCTCTAGAAGAAGTACGGCTGCTATAGATGCCTAAGTATGTATGTATGTAGTGCAGAAACTTTAGTTCATGAAGCAACCACTACATGGCAGCACTTTCGCGACCTCGAACGAAGCCGAAGTTGCCCATCTATACCGGTATATTAATCTATGTTCGGAGCGACTAGTCGCTCGACTGCCTGTCTGACGTCTGTCATAATTCAAGGTCCCTTCGGTTGGCCCTACTTCCCCGCACCCCGACCCGCGCACATTCACATAAAAAGGTTATCTACCTGCTAAACAATAGTGCGTAGCCATGCGCTGGGCCTTTCTTTGACAGTTGATAAGAAATGTTGGGATTGAGTTAAAAACATGCAGTTTTTACCATTAGGTGGCTAATACGATGAAGAATAATTTAAAGTAATAAAAAAGGTAGGTAATGGGGGCGTCTTATTGAGAAATTTTGCGATTATTGTAAAAAAATGATGAAAAAAAAAACAGATATTTGCTAAAAAAACATGTTAATTTTCAATTGAAGGTAGTTTTTTTGTCCCAGTTTTTATTTTATAAAGACGCCTAATTACTTCCAATCGTTATGGAGTTTGTTTCATCGTGATAGATCATTTAGTTTAAAAGTTACACCGTTTTGTTTACACTGGGGTCACAGTAGCGAACAAAATTTTTAAAAATTAAAAAAAAAAAAAAAAAAAATATTTAGATTTTTTTTTATATTTTTGCAGTAGATAAAATTAAGCATAGATTCCCTCATTTAGATATGTGCACATTATAAAGACTCACACTGTATAATAGTAGAGCATGAATATTTGACTTTGCGACATTTTCTTTAGGATGGAGCGATGGCAGAAAAGGGCAACATTTGCATGAGATATTGTCGATTCAGGAGGAGATGGTGTTGCTTCAGAAGTGCTTGCTCCCACGCTCGAAGTGTCCGATGCAATGCCTGGGAGCGAAAGGAATGGTACGATCTCCTTCACCATTTTCTTATGGTACATCTGTACTGCAGTGGCCGGAGCAACAGCTGCAATCCTGGGTAATGTTATGTCCTTGGATTTGATTTGAGTTCCTCATTTGCGGACTTCGTCGTTGATGTCATATTTTTCTTTTAACATTTCCAAGATATGGGATATGCCCTCCAAAGACTTCGTGATAATTTTAGAGATGTGACTATTACGTAGGAGAAACATGAACACCAGAAACTCAAGATCCTTTGAAAATGCTCCCCAGCTCGAAAACTTGTTACACTCAGAAAAAACACAGCCAACAAAGTCACAATAAAAGCTTCGTTGGAAATTTCTTGTCGCAGTAACTAAACGTATTGCCACCACCACAAAAAGAACTTGTTCGCATTAGCAACTTTTTTATTGTTCGACTTTTATTGATCTAGGAACAATTTTAACTTTGTCTCCTCATCAAAATTTTAAAAAATTTAGCTACGGTGACAATGGAGCGTTGTAGATGTATTAAAGTATAAATTGTTAGTATAAAACGCTGTTTTCTTAACAAATTAACTATAGCTGTAGTGTTCAAATACCTTTTGTCAAGTGAACAACGCAATTATTTAGCAATAAAAAGTTGTCAAGATGGCAACATTACATTAACTGACGCCAGCACATCAACGTAAACCCTATACATAACTATAACTACGACGCAGCATGAAGTATTAGAAAGAAAGTATCGTTCGTTTATCTTACGTCACGTCAGTCACTACTAGAAACACGTATCGCTCTTCAATGTTTTTAAAATGGCGCCTCAGTTGACGCAAATAAAAAGGCAGCGCATAATCAGTCTCAGCAGTCTCCGCGCGAACTCGGAAGCGTTCGGCTGTCGCAACAAATAAAATGTCTTCCGAGAAGTTAAAGTGTACGCAGTGCAATATAGTAATTAATGAGTTGTTATGTTTTGTACAAAACAAAATATGTATTATGGATGAAGAAAGTTTGATCCGGTTGTGCGTGAGCTCATATTCTACGGCAGAAATAACTTGTGCAAAGAATTTATTGTTCGAATCAGTTTCCACAAGTACCCGCAATGTATCGCGACGCAAGAACAAAGAACAAAAGGAAATTGAAGACATAATTTCGGTCTTCAAGGTCACAGACCCTGACAAAACACCTATCTTTGTTGCCAGGGTACTGGATAAATTGCCACCGATCACGTTTGATCATATAGATGTCACGGCATTGTTAAAAGATATCATTATTTTGAAATCGGAGGTAAAATATCTCAAAGAATCCAGTACTGCTACAATCGACCAGTTGGATTGCATGAAACAAGATGTCGATTACATGAAGTTTGCATCTGTGGTTGGTTTAGATCACCCGTATGTGAATAGAAAACGAGGAGCTTTTGTATCCAATAACGAATGCGATAGCGGTCCGGTTGGTATTATAAATATTTCAAACCAAAATAATACTATCCTTGATGAAAAAACACCGGACCTAGCAAACTGGCGTTCCCCTCTATGCATTCAACAACCGAAAAGTGTTTGCAAAAACCCAGGAAATGCCGCTAAAACTACTAGAAGCAGAATTGATTATAGCACCGATGCGCCCGCGCCCCCTGCCGGCGCGGTCGCCGATAACTTGACGCGGCCGGTCAGCTGTTCGCCCGCGTTGAGTCATACAAACCAGCCGGTTGTCGCGAACGAGTGCGGCTTCAACAAGTGCGATGTAGGTGCTAATGATCATAACAACACTGTAAATAAAGATAAGTCTCTTGCGGATATAGTTTGTGAGGGTGAGTGGAAATCCCAATGCCCCAATGAAGAATGGATAACTGTACAGAAAAAGAGATACAAAAACAAGTATTTAGAATCGAATCAGTCAAAGCGAGTCATACGAGGTAAAGCCGCCTACGGACCTGGAGAGAGATTCAAGCCTGCTAGTTCGAATAAGACATACTTATTCTTATCAAACGTTCACAAGGAAACGTCGGCGAATGATATAGCGGAGTTTATTATGGCTAAAACGAGTGATAAAGTGCATCTACAAAAAATTAAAATGAAAAATGAAAAGGAATATAATGCTTACAAACTATCGGTGTGTTCTGATAGGCTGGATATGTTTATGACTGAGGAACTATGGCCGGCCGGTGTAACTTGTAGGCGGTTTAGACCATATAAAAACCCGCAACTGGGTGATGAAGAAGAGAGCGAGAAATCTGCTAAATGAACTTGTGTAGTGCAACCCTTGTAACATACAACTGCAAGAGCGTCAAGCGTTCCATACACGCGGTAAAACAGCTGTGTTGTTTTGCGGACATTATCGCTTTACAAGAAACGTGGCTGCTGCCGGGTGAACTGTCTCTCTTGGAGAATGTTCACGACGACTTCGCGAGCACGGGTACGTCTGCTGTGGATACGTCTGCTGGCATTCTCCGTGGCCGGCCGTTTGGTGGTGTGGCGCTGCTATGGCGTAAGTCGGTTTTTAAGTGCGTGTCAATAATACCGTGTGATAATCCACGTATTGCCGCAATACGTATCACTACGGAAGATCGTCCAGTGCTTGTGATTTGCGTATACATGCCAATAGACATAGTGGAAAATGTGCCTGAGTTCACGGATTGTCTCAGTTCAATCAGTGCTATCATTGACGAGAGTGGTATCGAGTCAGTGTTCATACTGGGCGATTTCAATGCCCATCCAGGTGAGCGATTTTATCATGAACTTGTGGTGTTTTCAAAGGAACAGGACTGGACTTGTGTGGACACTAATATGTTGCAATTAACGTCAGATACGTTCACTTTCATCAGTGAGGCCCATGGCTGCAAGCGTTGGCTAGACCACTGTCTCACGACAGAAGCAGCCCTGGCCAGTGTTCTGAACGTACACGTAAAGTACGATGTTTTCTGGTCTGACCATTTACCATTGGTTCTTACATGTGACTTTAATGTTATAAGACAAAAAACGAATGTTAAAATCCCTTTACGTAGTAAAATACAGTGGGGAGAGAGAAGCGTAGAACAATGTCGTTCCTATGAAAATATATGTAATCAACAGCTAAAACATATTGACTTGCCTGTCGAGCTACAAAAATGTTGTGGTAGGTATTGTAGGGATGCTAGTCATAGTAGCTTTATAAATGACATGTATTGCGACATTGTTAGCATTTTATGCAATAGTGCAAGCAATACGTATGAGTGTAAGTCAATTAAGTGTAAGAAACCATTGGCTGGGTGGAATAAATTTGTAAGCGAGGCTCACAGGAACGCTAAGATAGAATTTAATACTTGGCTATGGTATGGTAGACCTGCTTGCGGCGCCATATTTGACGCAATGATAGAATCTCGTAAAATCTTCAAAGGGAAGCTCAAATGGTGCCAGAACAACCAGGATCAGATTCGAATGGATTTGTTAGCTAAACGCCATTCGAGTTCAGATTTTGGGGGATTTTGGAAAAGCACTAAACAGCTTAATCCTAGACCTGGCGTTCCTGTGAGTATTGATGGTGTCTCCAACTCGAAAGATGTTGCTGATTTATTTAGTATGCATTTCGATGTGAAGTCGCGATTGAGTCCACCGTGCAAGGAGGTTGATGCTGGGGACAGTGCTATAGAAATAACTACGCTCATTCTAGCAAAAGATATCAAGACAAAAATTAAAAACATGAAGAGGGGCAAATCCCCGGGGCACGATGGGCTCAGCATCGAGCACTTGCAGCATGGTGGGAAGCATTTACCTCGCGTGTTAGCTCTTCTGTTTAATCTGTGCCTGGGTCATTCGTACCTTCCTCCTGATATGTTGCGGGCTCTGGTGGTACCAGTGGTCAAGAGTAGGACCGGAGACATCTCGGACAGGTCAAACTATAGGCCGATTTCCTTGGCTACTGTCGTGGCAAAGATACTTGACAGTGTGCTTAATTCACACCTGAATACCCACATCAAACTGCATGATGCCCAGTTTGGGTTTCGGCCAGGGCTGTCAACAGAAACCGCTATTCTTAGTTTAAAGCACGCTGTCAGGTATTACACAGACAGGAAAACACCTGTCTATGCATGTTTCCTAGACCTGTCCAGGGCCTTTGATCTTGTCTCTTTTGACGTTCTCTGGAAGAAATTGTCTGATACCGCGGTGCCGCCGGAGCTCGTCTCACTTCTACGGTTCTGGTATATGAAGCAAGAGAGTCGGGTGCGCTGGGCAGGAGAGCTCTCGGAGCCAAGTAGGCCAGAGTGTGGCGTCAGACAGGGTGGTCTGACCTCAACTTTGTTGTTTAGTCTGTACGTGAATGCACTGATCGAGCAGCTCAGCAGCACACGTGTCGGTTGCTTTATTGATGGAGTCTGTTTCAATAATTTAAGCTATGCAGACGACATGGTGCTGCTGGCCCCCTCGATCTGTGCGCTCCGTAAGCTTCTCGATATTTGCGAGTCGTATGCAGCTTCTCATGGCCTTTTATACAATGAAGGCAAGTCAAAATACATGGTCTTCAAGTCCGATACCAAGTGTCCCTCCACCGTCCCGCCTGTGTTACTGAACGGTGTAGAGTTGCACAGGGTGTACTCTTTTAAATACCTGGGTCACGTGGTGACGGATGATTTGAAAGACGATGCAGATATGGAGAGGGAGCGCAGAGCATTGTCGGTTCGGGCTAATATGCTGGCCCGCCGGTTCTTCCGATGTACAGCCGCGGTCAAAATAACACTTTTCAAAGCATATTGCATGTCGCTGTACTCGGGGAGCCTGTGGTTCAGCTACACCCAAAAGGCCTACAATGCTCTGCGGATCCAGTATAACAACGCATTTAGAGTGCTGTTGCGTCTGCCTCGGTTCTGTAGCGCGTCATCTATGTTCGCTGAGGCACGTACCGACTGCTTCAATGCTGTACGGCGTAAGAGAGCGGCCTCGCTGCTTAACAGACTCCGTGGCAGCCCCAGCAGCATTCTGCGCGCTGTAGCCGGGAGACATGACAGCCCGTTGGTGAGGTCACTGGTCGCTTGTACACTGTCTGTGTTATCAATTAAGTACTAACATAGGTTAAGGCTATTGTTACTAACCCAATGGATCTATGTTATCTGAATAAATAAATATAATAATAATAATAATAATAATAGTGCTTAGATTAAGTGGATGCCGGATCATTGATATTTGTCGGCAGACGGGCATAACGGTGAGTAATATTTTTTGTAATTATGTTTTTAAATCATAAGACGACTCATTGACCGGAATTACAAAGGCTAATATTGAAAAAATGTGCTAATAATGGTGTTTTTCAATAGAATTTTTTAAGCGCCATTGAAATGTAAAGTAACCGGCCGATTGTTTCCCGCCGCGATTTTTTCGTGCACTGGATTTTGAATGCACTGCTCAGCGCCAGGAGTTGAAAATCCAATAGATTAATTTTATTACCACGCTATCGCATTGGGTGTAATCCTGTCATGGCAGTGATGTTTGTGTGGAAATAAATAATTTAATACTTACATATTAATAACTTATCGATGATTGAAGAGAAGTATCAATACCTATATCAGAAAGGTTTAAGTAGTGAAATAAAGGTAAACAATCTTGACTTGACTTTTTACACAAACACATACTTACCTATTAAACAAATACACTGCTTAAACTAATGGTTCAATTGTAATCATTATTTGTTTTGTGGTAGTAATCATTATTGTTGTATTTACAATGCAGCGACCATAGCTGCATCTTCTGCCGCCGTTGTGGCTCTCGTGTAGAGTTGGCGGTGGTGGGGTTCAATCGTTCCGCTTTCTTCCCACCGCCGAAGCCAAAAGTAAACAGTTTTTTTCTGGAACGAAACAGATAGCTTTAATACTTAGTTTATTGCACATAACCTTTAATTAACCACCTAAACCTTTCTGTTAAACATCTTTGTCTATATTAATTGAGTAATAATGTGCAATAAACTAAGTATTAAAGCTATCTGTTTCGTTCCAGAAAAAAACTGTTTACTTTTGGCTTCGGTGGCGGGAAGAAAGCGGAACGATTGAACCCCACCACCGCCAACTCTACACGAGAGCCACAACGGCGGCAGAAGATGCAGCTATGGTCGCTGCACACTCTGCCGATCCGTTTCTTAGCACTCGAACCACCTCATCTTCGTACAGCGTGAGTCCATGTGTAACTTGTTATCACACTTACCACCCTAACTTATTCATCATTTACATACTTAGAACATGGTTTTCTATGTGAATGACAAAATTGATTAAAATATACCGGAAGGACTTTTTATGTTGTTATAAGCTGTTATACCTACAATAGATAAGGGGGCTCGGCAGGCGCTCACTCAAACCAGTTATGCGCCCGTCGCGCGGCCTTCTAACGATGGGCAATAATTACGCCAGCTGAACTGTATTTGTCTCTGTGAATTTAGTATAACTAGGGGAGACTGAGGATACTTGATCCCCCCTTTTGTTTTTCCTTTATAAAATCTAAAATATCCATTATTTTTTATACTATAATTGGATCCGCAATTTAATAAGTTATAAGTTATGAAGCCATGCAAAAGATAGGATTGCAAACAGAATCACTAGTAAACAAAAACCTCTATGATAGCTTTGTAACAAGTGTCCTCAATGTATAGGAGAGTTGATACTACCTGTCAGGAGACTTGATCCCCCCCGGATCAAGTCTCCCACACACGGAGGACACTTGGGACACGAGATGCTTATCATAGTCCTACATAGGAGACTGTATCTAGATCTTATGAAAAGAAGTTTAAATAAAATGAAAGACTGACATAAGTTTCAATTTGTTTTAATCATTCCACATTAATTAATAATGGCAAGAGTTTAAGATCAATCAATCTTATAAATTAAAATTATAACGACAACACCATAAATTACTTTTCCTTCAGCTTTTATAATTATTTAGTTAAATCACACTGCACTGGAATTCAGTCAAATCTTAATATAATTATGTCTACTCAGTTTCAACTCTGTACCATAAACTTGAAAGATATAAATCTTATTTAAAAAAGTAGATGTTACAAACATATAACGTCTTCTAAAACTTTGTACAAAAATTAACGAGATAAATCGATAAATCTTACAAACAAAATGATATTGACTAACTATGACAACAACACCAAATAATAAAAAGATATAACTAAATTAGCGTTTTTGTCGTAGTTAGGTTTAAGTTTTTAACTTTTTATGACCATTTTAAATGTTATTATAAGTAAATACTTAAGCATTTATAATTAATAACAAAATAACATTGATAAATCTTAAAGTGTTTTAAACTACAAAAAGGAACAAAAAAAAACTCTTTTTATATAGTAATCACACTATTCTTATGAAATATATTAAATAATTAGTTATCACAATCATTAATTTGAACATGTCGGTGGTATTACCTAACGTTTTATTTGTCAATTTTGAATTTCCTTAAGGACTTGGGAAACTCAAAGGCACCAATCCGCTTCGAAGAAGATTTAAATAAAGGTGGAGGTAGTTTTTTTACTACCTGATACTTAGCGATCACACCAGTATCTGGTTTTTCCGGCCATTTAAATTTTCTGTCAGTAATTTTTTTTGCGAATTTGATGTCTAGGCTAGCGAGCGATTCATTTATTATTTGTCCGACATATCGGTGTGGTATACTTCTTTCTGAGATAAAATTGACGATTACCCAATCGCCTTCGTGGACAATATCTTCATCGAGATTATTTACGTCATCTTCTTCCTCCTCGCTGTTCTCTTCTTCCATTTCGTCTTCTATGTTATAATCAGACTCTGGTGATGGTGGTAATGTCACTTCATCTCCAGAACTTGTACTATCATCATAGTTTCTTTTTTGTCGTTTCGCTCTCGATGTTATTTTATTTATTTTTAATGATGCTTTTCGTTTTGTTTTTGTGTTTGTAATATTTTTTTTTATTAATTTAGCTGCCTGTGATTTTCTCTTTTCTTCTCTTTTACGAGCCTCCTGTTCTATTTCATTCTTTTCTGGCGTGTCTGTAATAATCCTCGTGGTTCCTTTTTTTCTGCCTTTGTTATTATTTTTTCTAGGCCCAGCTTTAGGATGAGGTCTAATCATATCCAGTTGTACATATTTTGAAGTCGATGGTTTTTCTAAATCAGTGAAAGACCTATTTTCAGACACCATAGAACTATTTCGAGGATGAGCAGCGGAGTTCACGTTTAAAAAGTGGCTGTTGGGAAAGACATTCCCTTTGTTCCTTTTTGTTTTTTTTTGTTTCTTTGTTGTTTGTGTCCTTTCTTGATGTAGTAGCAGGAGATTCATCGGCATTTAAGATTCGGAGCTGTTACAATAGAGGTTAATCGTTGTGCAATAGGAGCATTATTTGTCAATCCAGCTACACTTGGCGTTAGTGTATCACTTGTACAGGTTGCAGTTACACAAATGGTAGGAATATCGGAGGTAAGTAAGTCAGAAGTATCTACGGGTGATTCTTGGGAAAAATTTACTTCCTTTTCTATCGGTGCTACAGCAGAAGAATTACTAGATCCAGGAATTGAGATAAGCAGTTCTTTTGCCTCTAAAGATAGCTGAGCCAGAGTTAAACAAGTAGCTGGGGCTGCATTATCATGCGTAAACTGAGTTATGTCAAACGATTCGAGAAGTAAGGGAGATGACATTTGGGCACGCCACAATAGCGGCGATAAGTCCCCTCTTTGAGGAGTGGTTAGAGAGGCGCCACGGCGTCCTCACCTTCCGCCTGACGCAGGTCCTCACCGGACACGGTTGTTTCGGGAGGTTCCTGTTTCGAATAAGGCGGGAGGAAACGCCCGGGTGTTTCCATTGTGTGGATCGCCCGGAGGACACGGTGGAGCATACAGTGGAGGTCTGCCCGGCTTGGGCAGAGCACCGCCGTGTTCTCACGGAGGCGATCGGCGGCGGCGATCTCTCGCGTCCGAGCCTGGTCCAGGCCATGGTTCGGAGCGAGAGTGCATGGGAGGCCGTCACCTCCTTCTGCGAAGCAGTGATGCTCGCGAAGGAGGAGGCGGAACGCGTGAGGGAGAGGCAGCCTCACGCCCTCAGTCGCCGCAGGAGACGCCCTGGGCGGCGGGAATCGCGGGGCGATTTCCGGCCACCGTAGGCGCGGGCCTGCGGACGGTGAGCAGCGGGTAGCTCGCCGTCCGGTAAGGACCAGGCCCGAGTCGACGGCGCGTTGTGTTCCACGCGCGCCTCAAAGAGATGTCAGCAAGTGACGGGGCCCAATAGGGCCGACGCCGCTGGGGTCGCGGGTTGTCTGAAAGGGTTACCGCGGCCCTGGCATAGGCAACTGAAGGAACACGGGTGGGTTTTAGTCAGTAAAAGTCTGACACGCCCTCCCGCTCCACCCAGAGCGGGAGAAGTTATTTGATGATTTCCCACCCTCAAAAAAAAAAAAAAAAAAAAAAAAAAAAAAAAAAAAAAAAAAAAAAAAAAAGGGAGATGACATTATTTCAGGGGTATTATTATCAGAATTATCCTCAGCAATATCATCATCAGGCTCGATTTCTATGACATTATTTTCCTGTTCAATTGTTTGAGTTTCTTGTGCCTCAGCAACAGCCTCTTCTGGACGGTCCGTAACATACGAAGATAGAAATTCGTCGTCTGTGAAAATGTTGTCATTGAAAGGGTAAATGCCAGTTATTTCAAAACTTTTGGTTATTTTTGTTGGCGTCATTGCAGTCGGATATGCCTTACCTAAGCAGCCGGCGATATCATATATAGTTAGTGGACGACCAGGATAAGCTAACATCCAGTCGTCACACGCGGTGTTGTAGTAAGATTTGAGAGTGCCGAATAGTATCCTATCTAAAGGCTGCAGCTTTTGAGATGTATGCGGCGGAATGGTTAATAAATGGATACCGTTGTCTCTGGCGAAATTTACAGAATCAATGCTAATATGGCTTTCATGATTATCAAAAATTATTAAACACGGATTCTCCTTGGAACACCTCACGTGTTTTTTGAAGTGTTGCAGAAAAAGCACGAAATTTGTTGCTGTCATCCAACCACTAGGATGTGGAGCTCCAGCAGACCCAGGAGGAGCATTATCAGTCATCCTATTTTGCCAGTTCTTTCGCGGGAATATAAAAAAGGGCGGTGTAGATACTCCTACAGCATTAATTGCACTGCAGACTGTGACTAATTCTCCTCGCTCAGCTGAAGTAACCTTTGACACTTGCTTTAAACCTCTACACGCTATAATTTTTTTAGGCTTATGTACGGTGGTTATGCCTGTTTCGTCAACACTCCAAACATCTTGAGGCTCAAACTTAAATCGGACATATAAATTTTTTAGGTTTTCAAAAAACTTGGCGACATTATGTCTATTAAAGCTAGTAGCACGAGCAAGGCTTGTAGCTTCTGGCACTCTAAGCGACAAGTTCTTGTGACGTCTCATAAAACCATGAAGCCAAGCGTATGACGCAATTTTGTTTTGGTGCCATGTTTGTGACACACTTTTATTATTCTTTTCGGCGAATTGGAAAGCCAATTCTCTTGCGGCTTTGGGTGAAAGCCCATGATACAGTTTACTAGCTGTTTCCAAATAATTAGTGAAATCTAATTCTTCTTCTTTAGAAAAATATTGCGCCTGTTATTATTAGGCTCATATTTGGGAGAAGAACTGCCTGTATCAATAGCCTGTCTTTTTTTTGCAACATATCTTTTGAGAGTCATTACGGACAGTTTGTAAGACTTAGCCGTACCCCGTAGCGACTTATTATTGTATATTACATCATGGACTGCTAATTTTAAAGAATCTTTGTTGATATGTTCCCGCTTTTTACTGCCTTCTTTGGTTTTGTATACACGCGGCATTTTAAATCTGCAAATAATATACAAACGCGTCAAATACTTGTAAGGGCCCTAGTTCCTAAAAGCAACAGTTATTTAAAATAATACTAAAAGAATCTATTCAGTTGTTATAATGTAATCTGGTAAGCAAACCGAGTTTAGGAGACTTGATCCCCGGATCAAGTCTCCTCGAACTGAATGTACCATGTCTCCTCAATGGTAGTTCAGTTAGAAAAAATAATACAGAATTTAAACAACTTAAGTACAACTGACTCACAACTGATTATTATGAAAATATGTAATATACACAGTAATTATTCTATCTCAGTAGATCCCTGATACACAAATTTCATAATAAGAAAAAAAAAACAAAAACTTACCGATTCTAGTTTCGCTCGCTCGTAAACAACACTCGTGCGCCACACAGTGTACGATTTGACTAATCTAGGGGGACAAAACTCGGAAACCTACATTTATAGGACTAGAAATAGGGACCTTTTAGTTCAACCAGGTTTCAGACTAGCTAAAGTAGACTCATCCTTCATGGGGTACTGTTTAAAATGTTATAATAAAATACCTCCGCACATACTCCAGCTGAATGAAACGAAATTTAAATCATGTATAAAACGCACACTATGCAGCCAGGCATATTATAAGTTAGGAGATTACATCGCTGACAAAAATGCTTGGCTAAATGCTGGCCCTGCTCCACAAGGACGCTTAAACTAATTGATTAGCATTCAAAAATATTGTTGGACCTGCTGAAGATTAAGAAGAAACAAAATTTTTCTTTGCATTGTGTAAATTCTCTTAGTATTGTATAATTTCATAGCACATGTGTGAGCACTATGTAGCTAATATAAAGCTACCTTTTACGTGTGCGTTACTGCAGCGGAATGTTGTCGCTTTTCAGGATTTCGTCTTGACAGGAATTAGTACCCAATCTCGTGTAAATGTGCCCGAAATTTAGAGTTTGTGCGTCCAGCCGATCCAAAGATATTCACGAAAAACAGATTCCGCTGGAGTAACGTTACTGCAGCGGCATGTTTTTTTACCAGTGGTCGTAGCTGGATACAAACTAGCTACTTAGATAGATATAATTTGTGCCTAATTGTGCCCAAAAAATAGAATTTGTGCGTCTTGAGGTTTCAGAGTTATTCTAGATGCCGCTGCGGTAACGTTTAGCAAATTGCTGTATCTCTTAAACGGCATGACATACAACTACGATTTTTTTTACTACGGCGGGTCTTAATTTGTGCTTAATTTGTGCAATTTTATTTTTTCTATAATCGACACCATTGGAAAACTAGAATTTTTTTTTCAAAAACCCTAAAATCGATCCTCGTGCTTCAATGAGAAACCCTAGAAACTTACCAATTATGGTGATTTGTACCTGTCATGAACTCAAAGCATCATGTGAAATTCGATGTTTATATTCCAACTCCATAAAGAGTTATTCGATTTTAATTAAAATCTGGATACGATATAATGTAACGCTCCAATACATGAGTTATTATTAAGTGACTGTAATTATGATTATACTAATAATTAGTACCCTTATTAAATTGTTTATCCTTAAAGCTTCAGCTGAAAAAACCTTCTAACTACTTAGTTATAAGAAAAAAACGATAGGAAAAGAAATCACGCGATTAACCGAACAAATTCGAATTACTACATAAAAGCGGGCTCACAGTACATTGTGCCAACCTTCTTAAATATGTAGTACAACATTTCGTTTTTTGAAACAGTCTCGCACAAAAGTGTTACTTATAATTTATTGTTTTGTAAAACACGTAGGTATTACGTAAGTACGTAGTACATTATAACTCAATGGGTATTACGTACACACAGTGTGTAAGCCATAAATGATATTGAGGATTTGCAAACCTTTAAACTCTCAGTCAAATGTTAGTAAGTACAGCAATCTAATAAAGACAAAAGGTTTATTTGACGAGAAAGTGTATTTTTATTGCCAAAAAAATAAAAGAAAAAATACCGTTTATAGATTTAGTTTTGAATTGAAATAAAATAGCATGATTGATACCTCTGTAAAATTTTGTTTTATTATTTAGTTACCTACTTAATAGAAATATTCACAAATTGAGGAAAGTGGATGTCCATATTGTCTAGATCTCAGCCAATTCGTCAATCGGAACTATTACACTCATACATATATAAAATACATCTACCCTATGCTATGCCGTCAGAACGACCGGGATAATAAAACATTACTTGCGGGGAATCCCCAGAGCTTGTCGTTGCTTCATTCGAAGTTGCCGTATGGAATGGATTTTTGTAAACATTTCTTCAATGAAAAACAATGGTACCAACATTCGTGAAACGCACTTTTAGTTCGGTTCGGTGTTAACTTTGTTTGACACGAGTAATTGGCCGCCAATCTCGTGTGTGGAGAGCGTGTGCGCATTATCTTTTTCCCAATAATTCAAGGAATTGTGTGTATAATTACGACGCGTGTAATTTCGGCTGGACAATACGCATTGGTTTTGTGGTACATTGTGCTTATGGTGAAATAAATTAACTGTTCAGTGATAAAGAAGACACACATGTATTTTCTGTGCGTTAGAGTAGAGCGGTTTTCCGGAACTATTATGTTATTTTAATATTTGTACCTAGTTCTGATTTTAAGGTAAGTTTATAATTTTTATCATTTCGCAATATAATACGTTGGAAACCCGCACTTCAGCCCGGCCTCGGTACTATAGTAACGGAGCGAGACCGGGATGATGCACAGTGGTAGCCCACGAAAATCATTTTTTTTTTTAGTTTTTTGCAATTTGCAGGTCCGTGTCAGGTTGTATCTTGATCAAAGTATGATACGCGGCAATAAAACATAATTATGTATTTATATAATTTTAACCATAAAAATCATCAATACATCTCTCTAAGTTAGATTTCGTGCAGATTCGTTAGATTTCGTTCGTTTGAGGAATCTGCATAAAATCTAACTTAGAGAGATGTATTGATGATACCTGTTGTTTTTACTTATAAAGATTATGATATGATTCGCGACCGTAACAAATATGTATTTACAAAATTATTCATTAGATTCAATAATACAACTCCTTAAGTTAGTAGGTACCTATAATGCTCAAATGTCAAGATTTCTTGAAATAGTAATTGAATAGGATTACGGTCATAGAGTTGTATTGATGACTTCAATGATTATAATTCTGTAAAACTTGTTACGGTCGCGAATCATATTTTGATCAACATACAACCCATTACTGACTTGAAAATTGCAAAAAACGTAGGTAAGAAAATTTTAATTTCGCAAGCGCGGCAACGGGAGCCGGGTGCTTCACTTCCAATATGCGTGGCGCGGAGTCCTCCTTTTTTCATAAGTCTATGGTGGTAAAAGTGCATATTCATACATAATAATTTAAGGCAAGTGACGTCATCAGGCCATACGAACCAATATCGGTATGGAGTTATTAATATTTTTAAAATCTACTAAGTATCAAACTTTCGAAACATTATGTTTGTAATAAACTCGACAATAAGCGGGCGAGCGCGCATTGAGGTGCGTTTACGTTAGTTCTGCCGCACTGGGCGGGGCCTACAGTAACAAAACGCATGACCGCAGTGCGCGCACTTCAAAGACATTCCATACTTCACAGATTATGCGTTACAAAAACGCACCGCAGTGCGCGCTCGCCCTTAGGTCACTTCCTACTCTCTGATAACTCTCTACGTCACATATTTATGTAAAAGTAAATAAATAGTTACCTAATTAAACCATTTGTACGCACTTGTACCCATCAAAATTCAATTATAATACTACCAATTTAAGAAGGTGGGCATAATGTACTGTGAGCCCGCTTTTATGTAGTCATTCGAATTTGTTCGGTTAATCGTGTGATTTCTTTCCCTATCGTTTTTTTCTCATATCTAAGTAGTTAGAAGGTTTTTTCAGCTGAAACTTTAAGAATAAACAATTTAATAAGGGTACTAATTATTAGTATAATCATAATATCAGTCACTTAATAATAACTCATGTATTGGAGCGTTACATTATATCATGGCCAGATTTTAATTAAAATGGAATAACTCTTTATGGAGTTGGAATATAAACATCGAATTTCACATGATGCTTTGAGTTCATGACAGGTACAAATCACCATAATTGGTAAGTTTCTAGGGTTTCTCATTGAAGCGCGAGGATCGATTTTAGGGTTTTTGAAAAAAAAATTCTAGTTTTCCAATGGTGTCGATTATAGAAAAAATAAAATTGCACAAATTAAGCACAAATTAAGACCCGCCGTAGTAAAAAAAATCGTAGTTGTATGTCATGCCGTTTAAGAGATACAGCAATTTGAAATTTTTTTTCAGCAAACTCTGAAACCTCAAGACGCACAAATTCTATTTTTTGGGCACAATTAGGCACAAATTATATCTATCTAAGTAGCTAGTTTGTATCCAGCTACAAAGAGTAAAGTAAGTATAGAGAGAAAGAGTGGCAACTCTGTGGTAAAATTTGCATGTATGGAAAGTGCTGCCACCATACGTTTGGTGGGTGAACTAAGGGTCTAATGTATACACATACCTACCTATGCATACTGAGTAGGTACTCATAGTATGCATACCAGCTATAGCTATAGGTAGGTACCTATCTATATAACTCTCGTACGAGTTTATAAATTATGGGCAATCGGGATATAATATAATTTTAAAAACACGTATGCAGTTCAGGAAAATGTCCGTTTATTATTACCAATCAATCAGTCTTGAATGTGGGATCAAAATGGTGATCACTGCTTTTGTTCTTTAAAATCTTCATACAATCACTTTCTCTAACCTCGCCGCCAACAGCCGCTATCCAAGCAGCGAACAAATCGGGCCTCGTAGTGGTTGTCAGGGTTTGGGAACCGGTGAAGAGGTAGGTTCACCGTATGCCACTGAAATTGGAATGAAATGAATGAATAGCAGACGGCTAAATAAAACTTTTTCTTACTTTTATTAAAGGTACGGTACGGTAGTAAACACTTACATAAAGCATCACAGCCAAAAATACAATATCTTCTTGGGGGTTCACTCATTCTTGGGAGTTCGTTCAAAACAACTAATATGACTAATGAACATTGCTAACGAAAAACAAAGTATAACAATAATAGGAAATAATAAAAACAAAACTCAACAAAACAAATAACAGAATTAACTGAGATAAACTCGAAATGCGCATCAACAACGTCGGGAACGAGTTGACAATGGCCGAAAATCCCACAGATTAGATAGCTAGAAAATCCGAAATGTTTTTATGACAAGCAAGACAAGATGGCTGCCAAGTTTTGTTATCACACCAAACTCCAGATGTCGCTGTCATCTATGGAAATTGATGACAGTGTTATGTGTGCCCCCCCTGTCCAGCTACGACCACTGGTAAAAAAACATGCCGCTGCAGTAACGTTACTCCAGCGGAATCTGCTTTTCGTGAATATCTTTGGATCGGCTGGACGCACAAATTCTAAATTACGGGCACATTTACACGAGATTGGGTACTAATTCCTGTCAAGACGAAATCCTGAAAAGCGACAACATTCCGCTGCAGTAACGCACACACCTTTTACTGGGTTCGTCTTTCACTGACTTGAATGTGCCCTTTTTTTTTTTTTTTTTTTTTGAGGGTGGGAAATCATCAAATAACTTCTCCCGCTCTGGGTGGAGCGGGAGGGCGTGTCAGACTTTTACTGACTAAAACCCACCCGTGTTCCTTCAGTTGCCTATGCCAGGGCCGCGGTAACCCTTTCAGACAACCCGCGACCCCAGCGGCGTCGGCCCTATTGGGCCCCGTCACTTGCTGACATCTCTTTGAGGCGCGCGTGGAACACAACGCGCCGTCGACTCGGGCCTGGTCCTTACCGGACGGCGAGCTACCCGCTGCTCACCGTCCGCAGGCCCGCGGTGGCCGGAAATCGCCCCGCGATTCCCGCCGCCCAGGGCGTCTCCTGCGGCGACTGAGGGCGTGAGGCTGCCTCTCCCTCACGCGTTCCGCCTCCTCCTTCGCTAGCATCACTGCTTCGCAGAAGGAGGTGACGGCCTCCCATGCACTCTCGCTCCGCACCATGGCCTGGACCAGGCTCGGACGCGAGAGATCGCCGCCGCCGATCGCCTCCGTGAGAACACGGCGGTGCTCTGCCCAAGCCGGGCAGACCTCCACTGTATGCTCCGGCGGTTGAGAGTATGTCATGCTCACTCAAATGTCTCGCTGGTGGTGGCGTGTGTGTTGGATCATTAAGTTCCCTTCAAAATGGTTGAGCTAATTGGTGCTGATCCATGCGTCATGTTCGTGAACGGGCGCCGTCAGTTGGGACTGGTCGTCTCTTAGCTGCCACGGCTTATTTTTATATTTTTTTTTTATTTAGTTGTTTTTAGTTTTTATCTTTTTTTTTTATTACGGACGCTTTTAACGTGCACGTCTTTCTACATTGTTCTCACATGTATATTTTCAATATGAACGATGTAACCAATATTTTGTAAAATATTTGATTTTAAAAGAGTGTCCGTGGAGTTTCTTGCCCGTTCTTCTCCATAGGATCTACGCTTTGGAATGGGCAATCTAGCTTCATTTTTCTGACTGACCGACCCAAGACCGACCCTTTGACAATTCAAAAGTGCCTGTAATTGGTTTATTTGAAATAAATGCTTTGAGTTTGAGTTTGAGTATTGTATACATAGGAATGTTGTATTAAATAAAAGGCAAAACTAAATGTGTAACACATATAATATACTTTCCCTTTACCGCATGGAATTTTTAATTTTTTTCAAAAAAATATATGATACTTTATAGGCTTAGAATGACTCGAGAAAAATAAAAATAAAAAAAATTACGTACTTTCAAGAAAGTTACAGTCAAAAAACCGTTAGTTCCAGATCTGGAACAACATGCAATACAGCATACATAAATTATGGTTCCAGATTCGGAACATCATGCAGTTTAGATAATTTGGAATTGGTGGGGTACTAAAAAAAACACATTATTTTATAAAGAATATAATAGTATATTTTAGATAGTATGAAATTGAGTAAAACAATTACGATCTTTGTTCAGGCACAAATAACATTTGCACTTTTAGCAATATATTTGGGATTTTTGCTTACATCCCACCATCTTACACCTTTGACGATCAGACTTCCACTCGGGCCAGTGGTTAAATCCATCCACTGCGATTTCGATTGGAGGCATATCCAGGCGTCGACGTCTTTTTATTTTATTGATATTCTCAATGTCTTGGTTCAAAGGGCGTCCTCTTTTACGTGTCGTAGGAGTAAAAACTGTTACATCTTCTTGCATTAAAATATCCGCCAAAATTAATTTGAAGTCTAGTAAAGGCAAATAAGTTTGATCATCTTTCTGTTTCATACGTCGTCTCCATAATAACCAACTATTGACACAGACGAGGTCAACAAAATGGAAAAATAATCTGTGGTACCATTTCTTGCTCCTAATTTTTATTCTATAAAAGCCTAACATTGAATCAAGCAAATCCACACCACCCATGTATTTATTATAAATTGATATAGACTTTGGGCAAGGAATATCAATTCTAGTCTTATCTTTCCTTACGAATCTATTGACTGTCGCCATTGGTTCTTTGCCGACATAAGATGAACATAAGCTGACTACCTTGTTGTCGACCCAAGTAGTAACCGATAATTGGACGTCATCTACGACTGTAGATTTCTCCACACAATAACCACGTTCACGTTTCATCAAGGCTTTTTTCTGCAAATCAAGACCTGGTGCTCTATTCAGCTGTATAGTCCCTAAAGGAAGGAGACCTTTTTGATGTAAAGTAGCCATTAGTGGCAAACTTGTGTACCAGTTATCCACAAATATTTTGTAATTTAAGTTATTTGGAACGGTCTGCAACAACCTTTGAACGATATTTCCCGGTACTCCTAGATCTGAACAATTTTCTGGCGGTCCAGAATGCTTTCCCGAGAACACTTCAAAGTCATAACTAAATCCACTAGATCCGCTCAACACGTAATTCAAGTAACCCCACTTATGTGGTTTTTTGGCATTGTACTGTCTTATTCCTGATGTACGAGCTTTAGTAGGGATCATTTGCTCATCAATAGCTAAATATTCTTCCTTTGGGACTTTTAAGAGCCTATCGCGTAATATATTCAAGAATGGGCGTATTTTCTGAAGCTTGTCATAATTGGGATCATCAGGCTTTCGCTCTTCATTTTTGTCAAAAAAATGTAAGAATCTTTTTATCTGCTCGAATTTATTGCATGTCATTACGGACGCCACCTTTTCAATAAAATAATAAAATAGTATCTACAAAGAAAAATAAAAGTATATATCATAGCAAAAAATCGCAGAAAACGATCATTATAGCATCAAAGTAGGGGAAAGGTGTACGAGATGATCCGTTGAGGGAAGATGATCCTTTCAGATTGCAACGAAACCAGTAGCGTCATCTAGTTGTTTTTATTGGCAAAATGTAGTCCCCGATATTCCCCCGCCTCAGTCGAACGTAATGGCGTCGTGAGTGACAATCAAATTTTTTGAGGAAGAAAACAAAAATTACGTGACTTTGATCTAAGGTAAGGTTGACTTTAAGTTTATGTCTAATGTGTTCTAGGTACTTAATTGTTGAGGCTATTGTATTAGTTAGCTTTGGATATTGCTCTATTTTGTTTTTTTAATAGCATGGTAACAGTTAAAACCACATTACCGGTGTACAAGATGATCCCCGCGGATCATCTTGTACACCGGTAGCATAATCATACCTACTATTACGGGGATATTTTTTAACCATTTGTAGGTATCTTATTACGTTTTAGTTTATGTATTTTTTCAGATATATATGACTTAATTAGTATGACCTGCCTGCATTATTAAAAAATTGTAGTAGATTTCAAATAATAACAAAAAATACTTTATTTTGTGTTAGACCATGCCTCGTAATAAACGGAAAACTAACCGCGGGTTGTGGTCGATACTCCATGCTCAAAGCGCTGGATGCTGTTAAAAATGGCATGCCATTTAGAACAGCAAGTAAACAGTTTGGAGTGCCTGTAATGTCACTAAAAAGGCGGGCTAAAGGCAAAAATAAAGTGGCTGTCGGTGCAATAAAATATTTAGGTGGAAAAAAAACAGTTTTTACAGCAGAACAGGAAATTGAGCTCGTGAAGCACATTAAAGATATGGAGACGAGAATGTACGGATTAACACGACAAGATGTTGTATCGTTAGCATATCAACTTGCAGTAAAAAATAATATCACCCACCCTTTCAACAAAGAAAAAGCAGGATATGATTGGCTAAGAGGATTCCGTCAGCGGCATCCAGATATAGCGCTTCGGGCACCTGAATCCACTTCTACTGCTCGAGCACGGGCCTTTAATAAACCAGTGGTAGATAAGTTTTATTCCACATTAAAATGTGTTCAAGAGACGAAAAACCATCCATGCCACCGTATCTATAACGTTGACGAGACTGGCATTTCTACGGTGCCTACCAAAAATACAAAGGTGTTTGCAACAACTGGACGTAAACAGGTAGCACGAGTTACTTCAGCTGAAAGGTGGGAGACTACAACAGCTGTAATTTGTATGTCTGCTTCTGGAACTTTTATACCACCCATGTTTATCTTTCGAAGGGTTCGTATGAAGATGGAACTAATAGATGGCGCACCGCCAGGCTCCGCCTGGGCCTGTAATTCATCTGGATGGATGAATCTAGAAGTTTTTACCAAATGGTTTGACCATTTTTTAAGCTACACGAAACCATCTGCGGAGGACCCAGTGCTTTTTATTTTAGATGGCCACCTTTCACACACAAAAAATTTGGAATTGATTTTAAAAGCTCGAGAAAATCACGTTACTATTGTCTGTCTGCCTCCACACTGCACCCATAAACTGCAACCTTTAGACGTCAGCTTGATGTATCCCTTGAGCATTTACCACAATCAGTCACTCGAAAAATGGATGAACAACAATCCTGGCAGACCAGTGACTGTATTTCAGATTGCAAAGATTTTTGGAGAGGCTTATTTAAAAGCAGCAGTCCCATTAAATGCCATCAATGGGTTTGCCAAAACCGGCATATATCCTTTCAACCCGGATGTGTTCACCGAAGCTGATTTTATCGCTGCTGCAACAACAGAAATGGAATTTAATGAAGACTCCAGTGTAGTAGAAATGCTGAAACGGATTCAAACATAGGTCAACTACCAGCAAATGATCCCTCACCACAAACCCTCACATTACAGGACTGCATAGATTTGCAGAATAAAACACCGTCACCAACTCCTGTTAATGATATGAATTTTTCATTTCGCAGTCTTTTGTCCCCTTTACCATCTACGAGCTACGCACGCAACTCAAATGTATCGCCATCCATCCTTGAAGATAGTCAATATGAACCTTTTAATGTTACACCAGCCCAAATTCATCCATTGCCAAAAATTGTGGGTAAAAGAAGCCATCTTAAGAGAAAACGAATAGACACATCAATATTAACTAGCACGCCATACAAAAATTATTTAGAGGAAGAAAGAAATAAAAAGACGGAAAAGGAAAATAGAAAAACAAATAAAAAACAACAAAATGTAAAAAAAACTCATCCTAAAAAGAAAGGGAAGGGAGTAGGCAAAGGAATGTCAAATAAAAGGAAGAATATTGTGTCAGAGTCGTCTGAAGAAGAAGAAGACGCAGAATGTCTTTTTTGTACGGAAACATTTTCCAAAGACGATAGGGGCGAGGGATGGATTAAATGTTGTGGATGCCAAAGATGGGGCCATGAAGCTTGTGCAGGGATAGATAGCGATGATGATGAGTTTACATGCGATTGGTGTAGAAATACAACGCCAGGAAAAAGACGCTTAGAACTATAATTTTTGTTCTTTTTTTTTGAGCCTAATCTAGATTTATTTCTTTGTTAAAGGTAGTGAAGAAATTTTATTCTTATTTTTTTAAATGTTGATTTTGGATAGTGAGATTTATTTTACTAGATTAGTTTTTGTTTCTTATTTTTCTTAAATGTTGATTTTGGATAGCGAGATTTATTTTACTAGATTTGTTTTAGAAGATAAGTTTAGTTACTTTAGAAGAATGTTTAATTTTGTTAAAACTTTACTTACGACTATATACGACTGATCTCTGTGATGATTGTTTTCTAGAAATTTAATTGTAATTGAGACTGACTGTTATTTAATAAGACTGGTTCATTAGGTCTATAATAGGATATTTTGATTTCATTTAATTAAAGATATAGTAAACCCTGATTATGGTTTTATTTAGGTAATTCTACCAGAACCTATGATAATCCCGACATGGCAGGGGGGCAACATGATCCTGGGATCATCTTGCCCCTACCGCAAAGATCATCTTGGACACCGGGGTGTACAAGATGATCCTTTGACAACGTTTTAAAAATGTGGTAAATAATAATAAAACATCTTAAAAAATTACAATTTTGAGTATGACAACAATAAGACACATAAATTTACTATGGATATACGTTTTTACATCCGCGCTAAGTAGAACATCATATAAACTACAAGCATTCTCCCTTATGTGAATCATCTCGTACACCTTTCCCCTATATATATAACACAGAGAATTTTTTAAGACTACTATCACAGCTTGACTACACTTGACTAAACTATTTAAGACTAAAATATTTGAGAAGGAAAGAATTCCAGCTACAGGACCAATACATTTAAATATTTTATAAATGACGGAGAGGGTCGTCGTCAGGTTTGTTCTAAATTCTTGATCAGCACACTAGACGTTACCCAAAGATTCGTTTACTACACCTTGACAAATGTATCCCAGGGAATATCAAAAGAAGATGGGAGAGGAAGGTGTGTTCCAGCCAACAAAACTCCAGACAATGTAAGGGAATCGGCAAAAACCTTCATTAAAAGCTTACCTGCACTACCATCGCATTATTGCCGCAAAGATAGTACAAGGCTGTACCTCCCAACCGAATTTAAAAAACATCAAAAATCTGTATCGTATCTATAAAGAGGATCAAACTAGTAAAGGAGTCGATGTCTTGAGTGAAAAAATCTTTCGACAAACATTTAATACTGATTTTAATGTAGGGTTTCACGTACCTAAGAAGGATAAATGCATAAAATGTTTGCGTTTTGAAGGCCAGAATCCATCTGAATGTCCCGAACTGCAGGCCCATTTAGAAGAAAAACAAGCATCAAAACAACGCCAGGAATGTCATAGAGAATTAGGCAAAGAAAACCCTACTATTTTGTGTGCATCTTTTGATCTCCAGAAGGTTCTCAACACTCCCCATGGGAACAGTATGCTGCTTTTTTACTCCCGAAAATACACGGTTTATAATTTTTATGCTTTTATGAAAGTATAACAAGAAATGGTTTCTGTTTTGTCTGGGGAGAAACAGAAGGAAAGAGAGGGGCCAATGAAATTAGCACTATTTTGCAAAAATACACAGGAGACGTTGATTCGCGAACCACAATAAAAACTTTAATTTTATATTCCGACTCTTGCCCTGGACAAAATAAGAATAAAATTGTCCTTGCTGCCGTTCATAACGCGTTGTTACAATGTAAACATCTAGAAACTATTCAAATGAACTTTCTTCTCCCCGGACACACGGAGATGACAGTAGACAGCATCCACTCGACTATTGAGCACTCCGTGCGAAATACGATAGTGTGGGCTCCTTCTCAGTGGGCAACAGTGTGCCAGCTAGCCCGAAAAGAGCCAGCGCTAAGTCTAAAATTATTTACATAATATTATTATGTAAATAATTTTAGACTTAGCTGATCCATGATCTCATTTTAAATTTAAGTATCTAGTTTCTAAATTATCTGTAAGTTAACCACTACATTTTTGTATGCCAATAGGCAGAATGTACCGGGAATATATACCTTTATCTAACACCATTATTGTAACACCTGCATTCTATACAAATAAAGAAATTATTATTATTATTTTTTGTTTACATATCTCGGGACCCTGGGATCCCGGTCCTTTGGAAGGCATACGAGGGGCCGAAGCCAACTCGCAGAGGCCCCTTAGACAATTTTAAATTATGATGAGGCACCAGCCGACGATTATCCCTGTATGCAGTATGCAAGTGCAGCCAAGGACAACCCCCGGTTGGTGCAGGACTATTGCAGAACATGGAAACAAAACATATTGGGCTATGGCTTTGGGTGGTTGTGGACTGGTTACCTAGAACTATAGAAACACTATGGCCCCTGCCTGACTAATGTTTTGTATACAATAGATAAAATGGCAGGGGTTGACTTGCACACTCAATAATGGGCCCCCGAAAACGGTCGCTAGCACATAGTGTCGTAGCGGCAAGGGGGCAACATGTCCTGAGGTGCTTGTGAGGAGTGGAGAGGTATCCCACGGTTCTCAGAACAATCCCAGAGCCCGGAAGATGGTCAAGATCCCTACAAACACTTACTGGAATACTTCCTTCCTCCGAGCACGTTTGCTCTTACGAATCTCCACTCAAGCCAGCCAATAAAGGCAAGAATGAGGTGGGAGCTCTGTTCCCGTCAGTGTTCACTCCAGCCGGCCAATAAAGGCAAGCCAGAGATGAGGAACAAAACTACTCCCGGGAGATAGGGTCCGTGGGGTCGCTACTGCCCAACAGCTCGCCACATGCTGCCCTGCGGGTTTCTGTATCTCTCTTGGTCTGGCTCCTCACCCTAGACCTGTTTCGACAAAGTGAACTCTACTAGCACAGGCCCAGAGATCGGAGCGCGCAAGCCCCACCACGACGTCAACGTAGAGATACTGCGGTGGGGTTATTATTATTATTATTAATGAAATATTCAGCAGATTTTATACAAAAAAACAATGTATTTTTTATCACAAAAATCTATGTAGAAAAATAACTAAATCAAAGGATACATGAGTAGGTACCTATTTACAATATTAAGGTCTGATTTATCAATAGTCAAATAACTTCTGAGGTAAACATGGCAGTTTGACATAATTATTATTTTGTATACAAAAGCAGTAAAATAGAAGTTATCTGACCATTGAAAAATTAGCCCTTAATGGAGTATGTTTTAGTGTATCTTTTGAAAATGTTTTTAATAACGTTGCATGCATTGTAACATTGTTTCTATTACCTTAATCTCTATTTATTAACAATAAATGACATATAAACATTCATACATTTCAAATTACCCTTTTTTTGCAATTTATTCAAGTAAATAGTCACAATAACCAACCAACTTTTTAAGTATTTACTTTCCTTTGTGTAAAACAGAACACTTTAATTGAATGTCAAAACTTCGAAATAATAATTACAATAATTCACAATTTCTTAAATCAACATTATGAGCAATAGGATATTTTGGAACAATATGAACCGCCACCTCTGGTTATCATACAATAGTGTAAAGCACCAAATCAAATATTCAGCAGATTATAAACAAAAAACAGTGTAAATTTTTATCATACGCAGCAATGTTTTGTGTTCATCAGTAAAATACTATTTGTGAAGAATGATTTTCATCTTGCGATTGAGCGCAGCTGCTGAGGATTCTTGGGATAAGATCTGTTTTTAACGCAAAAACGTTTGGTACATATGATAAAAACACAGTTTATAATGTGATCAATATTTGATTCTTTGTGTTCTACACATTCATTAAGGAAATTAAAGTTAATTTTTGATATTATATTTTCTTTAACCATTTTTTTTAAAGAGTTTGTATGGCCATGTTCTTTCAAGATTTTGTTTATAAGTGTTGCACAGCATTAGGGAATGCAACCTCGAGCCGAGATTAGCAAATCGAGATCTCGCCTGTTGAACCTGGAGTCGATATTGGCACTTTCGAGATCTCGTGCAAAACAAGTCGAGATCTGGCGAGATTTCGAGATTATCGAGATTTTGGTTTTTAAACCCTTAAATCGATACAAAACTCGAGGAATGCTATTAGATTAGAATACAACATTAATTAGAATACTCGTAATACTAGTTAGGATATCGCTGTAATATCTTATGAATACAAAACAATGAAAATGAAATCTATTTATTTCAAAAAAGTCAACAAAATTATACTTGACAAAGCAAAAAAATAATTGAATTATTTAAAAAAAGTAATTATGTAAGTACACAGTACACAAACACACACTAATTGTGATATTGAAAATAGCTTCTTAGAAAGCACAGAATGCCAAAAGTATCGTCTGCTAAGCGACATCTAATGTCTGTAGCTAAATAGCCTGCGGCCGAGAATGCCCGTTCAGCTTCCACGCTGGTAGGGACTACAGTAAGTAGGCTGTTATACACAAACTTAAGGTATTGCCCTCTTTGGCCACCATACTCGTAGAGATGCATCTCCTTTTTAAGCAGGCTGTCAATCCTGTCTGTTACTAATGCTTGGGGTTGAGTGTTTTTACACGACTTTAAAGCGTGTGCGTTACTCCAGCGGAATGTTGTCGCTTTTCAGGATTTCGGCTTGACAGGAATTGAGGAATTAGTACCCAATCTCGTGTAAATGTGCCCGAAATTTAAAATTTGTGCGTCCAGCCGATCCAAAGATATTCACGAAAAACAGATTCCGCGGGAGTAACGTTGCTGCAGCGGCATGTTTTTTTACCAGTGGTCGTAGCTGAATACAAACTAGCTACTTAGATAGATATAATTTGTACCTAATTGTGCCCAAAAAATAGAATTTGTGCGTCTTGAGGTTTCAGAGTTATTCAAGATGCCTCTGGGGTAATGTTTAGCAAATTGCTGTATCTCTTAAACGGCATGACATACAACTACGATTTTTTTTACTACGGTGGGTCTTAATTTGTGCTTAATCCTAAGTGTTCTTATGGGGAGATTATCTTCTTCGCGCCAAAGAATAAGCTTTAAGTCTCCGTCTTCTTCGTGGACATCGACTTGACGAAAGAATTTATCGATATTTCCAGCTAATACATACTTGTATAGGCGAAATCGCAGCAGAATCGAGTAGAGTAGAACAAGGAGTCTTACAGAAGGATTTTTATTGCGACGATCTACTAACAGGAGCTGACACTAAAGAAGAGCTACTACACATACTGAATGCAGTCACTGCTATGTTGAAATCCGGCTGCTTCAATCTCCGAAAGTTCAGGTCAAATACCCTTGACATATTTCCCATCTCCGGTCTCCGACCTGCAGAGCAAGCTAAGCTTGAGTGATGCATCCAGTGCCCAAGCTGAGGGCAGGAGCTCGCGATCCGACTCTCTTCAATACACCATTAAAGCTCCAAGCCCCGAATCTACAGAGAAGACTACGAAAAGATCAATACTATCATCGTCTTTCAGCATTTTTGGATCCTCCTGGATTGCTTTCTCCGTCCACTGTCCAGCCGAAGATGCTAATGCCACAGTTGTGGCGACGAGGATTGGACTGGGATGAGCCAGTCCCAGATGATCTACGAAATTAATAGGAGAAATCTAGCCTTCCGACTGTTAATGAAATGGCAATACCAAGAAGAGTTCTATGTGAGAATCCACAAGAAGTTCAATTATACTCCTTCTGTGATGTATCCATGCATGCTTATGGCGCATGCATATACCTACGATCGACTGATAACGAAGGTAACGTAGCAGTCCATTTACTTTGTGCCAAATCAAGAGTGGCGCCTACTAAACCGCTTCTTACCATACCAAAGTTGGAGCTACTTGGAGCTCTACTTGCCGCAAATCTCACGAAGACTGTTCTGGACTCCCTGCGGTACCCTGTCTCCACGTGCACACACTGGTGTGACTCCAGTGTCGTACTTGCATGGCTCAACAGCACTCCCAGCAAACTGAAGAGTTTTGTTGCTAACAAGGTCGTAGAAATCTGCGAGAATACAAAACTTTCTTCACGTGCCCCCTGCCGCCAACCCGGCTGACTACATCTCCCGCGCCGTCTCTGCCGGGAAGCTGCGCACTCTACAAGACTGGTGATCAGGCCCGTCCTCCTCAGCATGGATAAAAATCATTGGACATGACAAGAAAAACCTACTTACCTGAGATGAAGGTCCTACAAGTGACGACCGCAAGCAAGTCACCAGTTATACGATTTGAAGATTTCTTCGCTCTATAGCTCAATTCTCATATTTAACATCACTCTAGGACTCTTAGGTGCCGCGCAAAAAGAAAAAAAAGTCAGAAATAACGCTAAGCGAAACCGAAGTAATAGCGCGGGGTCGCGGAATGCGACGGGGTGGATCGGGGGAACAAGATATTTCACGCGGACGAAGTCGCGGGCAGAAGATAACTCAATATTTTTGTTCCTGTGACAAATTTTCCGACATCCACGCGGGCGAAGCCGCGGGCAAAAGCTAGTAATAACATAAAGCTGCACAGAAAGTAAGATTGTGCAGCTTAATGTGCAGCAAGTTAAATTCTCAACAAAATAGAACTATGTTTTTACAGATCACTGCAGATGACTTTATCTGTGAAGCTTGCAGAGATCTTGTGATGTCAAGCTTAAATTAGAGACTACAGCAACAAGTTTCAAATAGTGATGAACAAGTTGGATCAAGTCAGCAAGACCACACTAATGTATGCCATTTTTGTGGTCGTTCTATTTTACGAAGACGAAGTAACATAATATGGATACAAAATCCTAATGAACAGCGTTTGTCCATGATCAATATTATACAGAACAGGATATCACCAAGACGGGTTTGTAAAAGTTAATAATAAATTATAATTATTTTATAACATTAATTGTTGTCAGGGAATTGACATGTTCTAGAGCAATAAGGTTAGAAGTTATTCGCCAATTCAGGTTAGGCTC
The DNA here is from genome assembly GCA_905163495.3 of Cosmia trapezina. NCBI lineage: Eukaryota > Metazoa > Arthropoda > Insecta > Lepidoptera > Noctuidae > Cosmia > Cosmia trapezina. The sequence goes on from LR991027.1 coordinate 22,145,468, forward strand.
AGGCGGCGCAGAGTATGAATTTAAATCTTCATTTTTACACTCCGTTATTATGAAGTTTAAACATAACCAAAATGAAAAGTGGGCATCATGGAAATAATACTATTAAGCAAAAGTTTTGCGTCTAAATATTACATCATTTTATTATAAACATTATAATTCTTATCTTGTTTGTATTTTATTTCTTCTAGATAACACCATCTGATTGTGTGAGCCAATCATGTTGGATAAGTGTGCAAAGAGAAGTCAGCCGAATGAATACTCTCGATGATGCCACATCATCTGAAATATTAGAACAAATAAAAGCAACCATCTGGTGCGCTAGCTCAGGTTGAAAGTACAAACACAAATCAAATAACTACTGAAGAGCAGCAAATACAAGCAACCATTGTGTTATTTATGGACTGCACTAGTACCACTCTGCGTACAATATCAGACAAATTGTGTGCTATTGTCCTGAAAAATCACAAATATTACTTGCCAAGTTTAGCTCGAGTGTGTGATGAACATTTAATGACCAATTCCTGGGAATCTCTAACAAACACAACACACGCCTGCTGAACAAATACAACATGTGTATTGTTAGAAAGTCGTTTGCATTGGCAATACCAAATAAACTATGGCTAGAGGTTGGCTCATGCAAGTACTATTATAAACTGGAACAACTACTGTGTTTCAAATTGTATCTAGAAACAATCTTTATTCCTCAGACTTAAAGTTTCTTTTGCATTACCAATGGATGTATGTAATTATCGGTCTTGAAATAGACTCACTTTTTGGGAGTGTGTCCCTATCGCACATATGGCCAGTTTCATTAACTACTGAATTGGTAGTATTCTTGCAGTATCCACAGTATACAGAAAATAACGAAAATGTCGAACGCATTCTTTGTTAAATATATACCTAGTAATTATTCACATATTGTAACACCTTGACAGCTGTAAATATCATTTTTGACTTTGACGTTTATGTACTTCCGCTCTCACCTTTTTGCTCTCCGTGTGTTTATATGTAATGAATTTACTATTTATTTCTATTGTGACAATCATACGATTTTATGCAAGATATTGTGAATAATATATTGAGGAATCATTGTGAGCTTAAACTGGACTTTTTATTTTCAATCGCCGAAACCCTTCTACAGGAGAAGCGCCCTCGAACAGGTTATGGGCCCAGATCCCAGTTTGAACTTTGAAGGTTAGAAATTGATATAAAGAACAAAAAGGGTATCGTCAAGAAGTCGATTTGAAATGGGCGATAATGATTCCTCGAAAACATCTGGAATATCACACATTGAAAAATTGTCAGGTGTGGGAAATTATTCAACATGGAAATTTTGTATGCGTATGGTATTGGTACTGGAAAATCTGTGGGATGCCGTCACAGGGAACGACGTTGATCCCGGGCATGTTCAGAAAGCGTTGGCCCGTATATGTCTAAGCATTCACAGCAGCTTGTTGCAGAATGTGCGGGATGCAAAGACTGCTAAGGAGGCATGGGATAAACTATCCCAAATTTATGAAGACAAGGGTCTCTATAGACGAATTTTACTACTGAGAAAATTTTACCGTACAAATTACTCTGAATTCTCCAACATGGGTGAGTACATTAATGGTATTATGACCCTATCACAACAGCTCGCTGATATAGGAAAAAGGATTGAGGACTGTGAACTGGCTGAAATTCTCCTAAGCGGCTTACCTTCTGAGTTTGATGTGCTCGTGTCGGGTCTGGAGACAACAAATATGAGCAATACACTATCAAGTGAACTAGTGCGTACTCGACTATTACAGGAAGATCATAGAAGAAATTGCAATGACATTTCTAATCCAGCATCGAGTATGGCCTATGCAGCAAATAAGAAGACAAAAGTTTGTCACTATTGCAAAAGAACAGGACACATCAAGACTAGGTGTTTTAAATTGAAAAAGGACAGAGAGGCCAAGAAAGATGAAGAACATAAGACTTTCCTGACGACTGCAACTGCAATGTCTGTGCGTCATCACGAGTGGATTGTGGACTCTGGCTGTTCAATGCATATGAGTAACAACAATGAAAATTTTGTGAACCTAGTGCCAATTAAAAGTAAGGTGTGCGTTGCTAATAGTGATCAAGTGAATAGTGTTGGTAAAGGAACTATAGAGATTTTATTGGATAATAACCATAAAATTGTAGATGATGCTTTGCTTGTCCCGGAGTTAACGTCCAATTTATTGTCTGTAAGTAAATTATGTGATCAAGGTTACAATGTACTATTTAATTATACAGGGTGTCACATTTATGAAAATTGTAAAATTATGGGGAAAAGTGTAGGTCATGCCACCAACTCCAATGGTATTTATAAACTTGATTTCATCTCGTGTAATAAGGTCTTGCACATGGAGCATTCTTCAGCTTCTCTGGAAGGAGTTCAGAGAGATCAGAGTGCGATGGTAGCAGCAGTGCCAGCTACAATCTGGCATAAGAGGCTTGGTCATTTAAGTTATGGTGGGATGCGTGTTCTGCGGAACAAAAACATTGTCAAGTTTCAGGAACAGAAGCTCGAGGAGTGCATCGGTTGCCTGCAGGGGAAGCAGGTGGCCAAGTCGTTTCTCAAGGGCAATGCGAAACGTGCCACGTCTCCGCTTGAACTCGTCCATACCGATGTATGTGGACCCATGCCTGTGTGCAGTTATGGTGGTGCAAGATACCTTCTCACATTCACCGATGATTACAGTCGAATGAGTTGGGGTTTTTTGCTTCGGCACAAGAGTGAGGTAATGAAACATTTTATTGATTTTAAGTCTCTTGTTAAAAAGCAATGTGGTTTTCCCATTAAGTGTTTAAGATCAGATGGCGGTGGTGAATATTGTGGCAATATTTTCACGCAGTATTTAAAGGCTGAGGGGATTATACACCAAGTCACGGTTCCGTACTGCCCTCAACAGAACGGGGTGGCAGAACGGCTAAATAGAACAGTGATGGAAAAGGTCCGGTGTATGTTAATGGATTCAGGGCTTAGCAATGAGTTTTGGGGGGAAGCAGCAATGACTGCGTTTTATTTGAAAAACAGATGTCCCACTAGTGCTTTGGCTGGATCGTGTCCCAAGCAGGTATGGTCTGGGTCAGGTTCCAATGTTGAACTAAACCATTTGCGAGTTTTCGGCTGTGTGGCCTTCTCGCTTATACCTGAGAGCAAGCGTAATAAATTAGATGCCAGATCTGATCTTTGTATTTTCGTTGGTTATAGTGACACAACAAAAGGATACAGACTAATTAAACCCACAGAACCTAAACGGATAATCTTTTCAAGAAATGTAGTATTTTTGGAAAATAAATTTTGGAAAGATTGAGCAATGTTTCTCATGAGCAAAAGGGGAGCTTAGATAAACATTTTTTATATGAATCTGACAATTCTAATATGAATGAAATGAATATTAATATTTCTAATATGAATGAGATAATTAATATTAATAATTCTAATATGAATGAGATAGATAATATTAATAATTCTAATATGAATGAGATAATTAATATTAATAATTCTAATATGAATGAGATAGATAATATTAGTAATTCTGATATAAATGAGATAAATATTAATTCTAGTAAGAAAGACAAGACTTCTGATTATAGTGATAATGAAAATTTTTCTTTTAAAGATTGTGATATAATAAATGACAACTGTGATAATAATCAGAATGTTTCTGTAACTTTTGATAGTACTGGAAATGAGGGCCATTTAATAGGTCCTGGCAGCAGTGATCTTTCCTGGTCTGGTGACGAGCAGCTTCTGTCCAGCCCGGAACCAGAAGTTCCAGTGGTTTCTTCTGAGAGGCCTGTGCGGAGCACACGCGGTAAGATGCCTGATAGGTATCAGGGCTTCGACCTTTCAATGATGGTACAGGAAGTAAGTGAACCTTATTCTTACAGTGAAGCTATGTCATCACCATGCTATAAGGACTGGCATAATTGCATGGAAAAGGAGTATGAGGCCCTTATGTCCAACAAAGTTTGGAAATTAGTTCCTAGGCCTGATAATACAAATATTATTAAATGTAAGTGGGTGTATAGAATGAAACGTGACCATGTAGGTAATAGCAGATACAAAGCCCGTCTTGTTGCACGTGGTTTTTCACAGCAATTTGGAGTGGACTATGAGGACACTTTTTCCCCTGTTGTTCGTCACAGCACTATGCGTTTGTTATTTGATATAGCTACAGAAAGTAACTTAAATATTTACCACTTTGATGTTGATACTGCGTTTTTAAATAGTGACTTGAAAGAGAGTATATACATGGAACAACCAGAGGGTTTTAGTGATGGTAGTAACAAAGTATGTTTATTGTTGAAAAGCATATATGGCCTTAAACAAGCCAGTAGAGCATGGAATTTAAAAGTAAATGAAGTATTGTTGGAAAATGATTTTATGCAATCAAAATGTGAACCTTGTGCCTATATTAAGAAAGATGATAAATCTTTAACAATAGTTGCCCTGTATGTGGATGATTTCTATGTTTTTGGCAATAATGTTGAAGCCACAAAAACTTTATTTAATCTGTTAGAATCTAAATTTAATGTAAAAAATTTGGGATCTCTACAGACTTGCTTAGGTATGAAAGTTGCCAGAGATAGGAATAAGGGCATGCTTAAACTGGATCAGTCTGAGTACATCAAAAGATTATTGTGTAAGTTTGGGATGGAAAATTGCAGGCCTGTTTCCACCCCGATGATAGTAAATGATAAATTGAATAAACCTGAGCCTGATCAACTTCTTAGTGATGATGTTTATAAATACAGAGAACTTTTAGGCTCACTTATGTATTTGGCAGTATGTACTCGGCCTGACATATCATTTGCGTGTAGCCAGTTGAGCCAATATAATCATGGTTTTGGTAAAGAACATTGGCTCGCTGCTAAGAGAATCCTCAGGTATTTAGCAGGGACATTAAATCATGGCCTATGTTTTTATAGAAGCTCTGATTTAAGTGTGACTGCCTATACTGATGCAGACTGGGCCAAGGATATGCTAGACCGTAAGTCTTACACTGGCTATGTGATAAAATTAGGTAAAAATAACATCAATTGGGAATCATGGTATAGAGGCATGAGGAACAGGGTGTAAAGTTCACTCATCCTCTATTGAAAAGGGAGGATCCTCCGACCAGACGAGTGTTGTGTCTGGTGGGCCACTGCCCGACGGTTGATGTCGGGACGTTGTATATATGCTAGTCGCGTGGTAAACTCTAATTGCGCGATGCAGGTTTTGCGTGACGTCATGTCATTGATGCGTGGTTCATATGTGGCGATGTAGATGCCGCCACATAACTCCCCTCCGGAGACCGGAGGTCGATAGTGGGCTGAGTCGTGTATCTTGCGATGCTTGCCAGTGCCAGTTGTGGTTCCAGTGAGTCGGAACCGAGTGCCACATAGTTCACGGTGAGTCGGAACTGTCTGCGGTGATACCCCAGTGAGTCGGGGTGGCGCTGCGTGATGCTGGCTGGCTGTGTGACTCGCCGCTCGAGAGCTTGAGGAAGTGATGCTGATGCCGTCACGCTGATGTAGTTGCACGAAGGCTGCGCTGACGTTCATGCTCGGGGTCACCAGTTTAGAGGCATGAGGAACAGGGTGTAAAGTTCACTCATCCTCTATTGAAAAGGGAGGATCCTCCGACCCGAGGGGGTGTTGTGTCTGGTGGGCCACTGCCCGACGGTTGATGTCGGGACGTTGTATATATGCTAGTCGCGTGGTAAACTCTAATTGCGCGATGCAGGTTTTGCGTGACGTCATGTCATTGATGCGTGGTTCATATGTGGCGATGTAGATGCCGCCACAAAGGAAACAGAGATGCGTTGCCCTTTCTAGTACAGAGGCGGAATATTTAGCGATAACTGATGTCTTAAAAGATTTATGTTTTCTGAAAAAAATTCTGTTTGAAATCTTATGTAAAGATGTTGAAATTATTGTGTTTAATGACAATCAAAGTGCCTATAAATTATTACAAGCCAAGGAATACTGTCACAAGAAAACAAAGCATATAGACTTAAAATATCACTTTATTAAAGATTTAATTCAAAAAGGATTTGCTAAAGTAAAATATTTACCTAGTAGTGATATGATTGCAGATGTACTCACTAAGCCGCTGGGTTCCAATAAACATAGGGAATGTATAAATAGCATGAATGTTAATTGAGGTTTTATATTCATATGTTAAGTTTGCATGTAAGTCTGTATTGTGCATGTATTATGTAGTTTATGACAATATGTGATTAAGGGGAAGTGTTAAATATATACCTAGTAATTATTCACATATTGTAACACCTTGACAGCTGTAAATATCATTTTTGACTTTGACGTTTATGTACTTCCGCTCTCACCTTTTTGCTCTCCGTGTATATGTAATGAATTTACTATTTATTTCTATTGTGACAATCATACGATTTTATGCAAGATATTGTGAATAATATATTGTGGAATCATTGTGAGCTTAAACTGGACTTTTTATTTTCAATCGCCGAAACCCTTCTACAGGAGAAGCGCCCTCGAACATTCTTGACCAACGTGCCTAAGCTGTTTGGTCGTGAAAATTATCACGAATGGGCGTTCGCAGCGGAGAACTTGCTAGTCTTGGAAGGCATGTCTGACTGCATCAAGCAAGAAAGTTCAAATGCCAGGGCTCCAGAAGACAGAAAGGCGATAGCGAAGCTAATTTTAACGATAGACCCGTCGCTATACGTTCACATTAAGGAAGCTAAAAGTACAAAAGTTTTGTGGCAGAAAGTGAAGACCATGTTTGATGATTCTGGATTTTCATGACGAATAACATTGTTGAAGAATCTGATATCGATTCGCCCTGATAACTGGGAGTCAATGACGAGTTACTTTACGCAGATCATCGAGACGGCTCAAAAATTATCAGAAACAGGTTTTTCCGTGAACGACGAGTGGATTGGCTGTTTAATGTTTGCCTGAAAAAGATTTCCCTATGTTGATGGCAAACATTCCGGAATCGCCATTACAGCCGACGTAGTGAAAACAAAGCTTATAGATTTGACAGGTAACGATTGCGAGGCGGGAAATGCATTCTTGAGCAGAGGGCATAGTCGTCAAACTCCGGCCAACGTCATGGCGGTGGAACGTCCGGCTGGGTTGGTATCAGAATGACTAGATCGCAAATTGACCACGTCGCCCTTAGTCCAAATCTCAAAATACCTAAGTCGCAAAATGACAACATCGCTTTTAGTCCACGGTGTTGGTATGTAAAGATGGTCACCCATCCACGGACCAACCGCGGCAAGCATAGCTTAACCTGATCCATTGACCAGTGCGGCTGTTACTTAGCCACAAGCCCTTTAATATTTTTTTAAAAGTAAGTATATTACATAACTAATAATATTACCCAAAATAGGTGCTTTTAACATTTTTGTCTGTTTGTAGTAGGTTTGTCTGTATGTTCAAACATCAAAATGGACCGATTTGGTTCAAGTTTGGTGTAAAGAGTAATTCTTGGGGAGGCACATAGTCTAGGAAAAGTAAGAAAAAAAATCACATTAAGAACCAAAGAGATTAATGTAGGTATAGGTGCCTACACAACTGTTCGGAATTTTTGCGATGTAGTCATTTTGCGAGTTAGGTATTTTGAGATTTAGACATTATGAGATGTGGACTAAAAGCGATGTAGTCATTTTGCGAATTAGGTATTTTGAGATTTAGACATTTTGAGATTTGAACTAAGAGCGACGTGGTCAATTTGCGATCCAGTCATTCTGATACCAACCCGTCCGGCTCATCAAATGTCAAATCTGACAATGACAAGTCTGACAAGTCGAATGTGAAATGTTACCGTTGTAAGCAGTTCGGACATTATAAATAGGGTTGCCACCTGTACTATATTATATAGTATCGTACTATATTGCGGTCAATTGTACTATACATTATAGAAATATAATATAGTACGAAAAATACTATATTTTCATTGTTAACTCCACTGCTGCACTTTTTTGTATAAACATGGACTAAATTGGAACGTACCTGTAGTGACGCGTTGTGAATTTTAGAACGAAACGCACTCACGAAGCCTCGTTACGGCTACGCAACGAAACGTCATTTCTGTTTCTATTCTGTGGTGAGGTGAGGGAAGAAAGAAACAGAAGTTTAATTGCTGATTTTTATTAATATGGAAGTAAATTGCTGTGATTCGTATAATTATTTTAAAAACAATAAACTGTTATTATCCAAAGCGCAGAGTAACAATAAATATACCTGGAAAAATAAATAATGTTATTCTGTGTTTGTGTGTTTCTTTTGTACCTACTTAAACTAGTGTGCAATGAAGTGATAGGATTGTAATTTGTATATAATGTTTAAACATGATGATTTGATGAATGAATGAATGTATACTATTTTTTTCCGCAATTTCCCAAAAGTACTATATTTTGGCAAGGTTCTGAGAAAAATACTATATTTCTTCAAAAAAAAGGTGGCAACCCTAATTATAAATCACAGTGTAAACAAAGTAATCAGCCTCAGATAAAGAAGACAAACGCTTTTTCGGCAGTTTTCTTGAGCGGAAATTACAGTAAACAAGACCAGAGATCCATGTAAAAGGTTAGCGGCGCGAGTGTTCATATGATTACGGACGTAAACATGATACAGAATGCATCTTTTACTACGACTATCGAGGAGATTATTGCAGCTAATCACAGCACAATGCCAGTGTTGTGCTCGGGTGATGTTGATATCATGACCGTTACTCCAGATTGTCTGTATGAAGTTACTTTGAAAGACGCTTTGTGTGTGCCTAATCTTACCACAAACTTAATTTCAATTAGTCAGCTCATCAGGAATAACAATAAAGTTAAGTGTAAAGAGAACTGTTATTACATTTCCAACAGAGAATACAGTTTAGTGGTTGTAGCTAAACAGATTGATGGTGTTTACAAGATGGTCCTGGAACAGAAACAGTGTTTGTTTACATCAACTTTTTCAGCAGCTAGCAGTGAAGTTTGGCATTGGAGACCAATGACCAGAATAAGATAAAAGATGGAGCAGTCACAGAAATATCATACAGTGATAAGTCAGTGATCAGCAGGAAAACATGCACCGTGTGTTGTGAGGGAAAGCAGTCACGCTTACCATTTGGTCATGCAGGAACGAGGAGCAGCGAGCCATTGGATGTTGTCCATTCTGACGTCTGCGGCCCCATGGAGGTTACCTCATTGGGCGGAGCAAGGTATTTACTTATTTTTGTTGATGACTTTACTCGTATGGTGTTTGTTTATTTTCTCAGAGAGAAAAGTGAAGTTTTCAAGTGCTTCAAGGAATTTAAATCAATGGTGGAGAACCAGCAAAGTAGAAAGATTAAAATCTTCATAACTGATAATGGCTTGGAGTTTTGTAGCAATTTGTTTGAAAATTTTCTAAAGGATAGTGGCATTATACATCAAAAGACTAATACCTACACTCCGGAGCAAAATGTTTGTGTATATGACCTCTGCACTTTCTAGAATAAACCCTCAGTCTGTCATTAGCGTTCACAGTACAGCCCGCGCCAAACTTTGTGACCGCCTTGAATATAGTCGCGAGTCCGAACTTGCGCATGGTACAGTCGAGTGGACAGTACGTAATCAACCAAACAATTTTCGTTTTCTAACATTTTTAATACTTATTATATTATGTCAATTTATTTTTATTTGGTGATTATAAAGTTCGTGTTTATTTCATAGGTTATTTTATTTAATTTAAATAATGTATGTGTTATTTGTAAAACATAATATAGGTTAGGTAATAATAGGATAAATGTAAATAAAAAACATTAATATAAATAAAAACTATATTCACAATGGGGCCACACCTTCCATAAAAACATCTCCCTTACTAGTGGATGGTCCCGCATCCGAATCACTCTCTTTACAAAAAGTATCTTCTTCTTCCGAATCTTCTTCATCTGATTCATTATCGCTCACGTGAATTATTATTTTTTCAGTTATGTTATCTATGATGACATCACTTTTCTTATATTCTTCCTCAATATTTATAACTTTGTCGCATAGTGCAGTCCACTCCTGTTCACCCATGCTATTTACTTTTTCTTCCACTAGTTTCATAATATTGGTTATATTATTTGTGACATTTTTTTTCGCCACGTAACCTTTTATGGATGCCCAAGCCATTTCTATGGGGTTTAAGTCGGGATGGTAAGGTGGAAGCCGTAATATTGTGTGATTCTGTTCTTCTAAAATTTTATCAATATTAAATTTTTTAAATTTTTCTTTATGTATAGAAATTAATTTATACAATTCTGGTTTCAGCATGTCAGAACTGTAAGGGATATTTTTTGCCGTAAGCCATGCCACCATTTCTGCCTTTTTGCTATTTGACGTCGGCGCTGCATCCTCTAATTTGTTATGATAGGGTGCATTATCTATCACCATAACCGATCTCGGTGGGAGATTCGGCAAAAGTTGTGTGCGTATCCATTTTTCATAATTATTGTAGTTCATGTTATCATGGTAATCTCCGGTTTTCGTACCTGCCTTAAACATCAAAAGGCCGTTGGGTACAAATCCTGATTTGGATCCAGCATGTACAATGACGACACGTTGACCTTTTGATATCTTTTTTTTTAAACCTTTAGTGCTACTATCACTCCATGCCTTCGAAGTGATATGCGATGAATCGACATACGATTCGTCAGTGTAAACTATCGGTCTTCCTTCTGCGCGATATTTCGTTATTTCACGCAAATATTCAATTCGCTTACAGCGAATATTTGTATTTTCAATTAATAATTTGCGATTGTCTTCAGTTTTTTTCCATTTAAATCCTATTTCTTTTATAATTCTCCTCAAACTAGTTGCGGATCCTTCAAAATTTATGTCTTCTTTTAATTTTTTTAAAAGTTGAGCAATTGTCGGCAACTCTTTCTGTGTTAGATGAAAATTGTGGATACATCTTTTGATGACACCTTGGTCAAAATTGTCGATTCCGGTTACCTTTTTTACCCCTTGCCTCTTCTTTCCGGGTGTACGAAAAACTGCTAATAAATCGGAACTTGGTTCATTAGCAACCGATATAATACGTCGTACAGTTCTTACTGATACTCCTGTAGCGGCTGCAGTCCGATTATGTACTGCTTTCAAATCGTATTTAAGGCCTTCTTCAGCTTCTTTCTTCATAAATTTATAAACATCGTAGACCATTTTACGAGCCTGGCGTCGTAAAACATTACAACGTCCGGTAGGCATGTTTATAAACAAATAACAACGAGTAACAATAACAAATAACAATAACTAAAAACTATAACAAAAACTATAACAACAAATTAACAAAACAATCGAACGAATTCTGGTCGCGACAGTACTCTCAGAGCTCAACAAGTGCGTGATTCGTGTACGGACGTAGCACTCACACTAACGCGTGGGTGCCAGCGCGCGTCGCGGGTGAGCGGTGCGGGCGCGCGGGGTGTGGCCCTGCCCCCAAGCCCTTGTGCGTCCCGCTAATACCTGATTTTTTGTTCTGCGCAATGCAATGAGCCTAGTTTCGGGGCGGCCACAAAGTTTGGCGCGGGCTGTACTCATGGTTTTATTTAAATATTCCCGTTCTATTATGTATTTACATTTGTCAATGCCTTCAATCCATCATTAGATTTTTAAAATATATGTAGATGAAATTGAATTTCCCAATATTGGCTGGGATTAAGTAAAGAAAAGTTCAATAATTTAGTTAAAGACATACCACAAATTGCTAAAATAAAAAGAGGGAAGCTAGGCCTAGCACCATGGCTATTGAAATTGAGGATTGGCGATTCTGATGAAAGAATTTCATCACTAGTACAAGTACCACGAAAAACCTTAGAAACCTTAATGGGCACAATAATGGCAATACTAATAGAACATTTCGTACCAAGATTTCTGGGACACTACTTCCCCACTGCTCAACTAAATTGCTCAACTGCATAAAGTTGAGCAGTGGGTAATCCCAACGGCTCAACTGGTAATTGCTCAACTGTGAATAGTTGAGCAGTGGGTAATACCCGCTGATCAACTAAAACTGCACAACTATATTTTATAGACTAGAAATAAAAACTCCAAATCATAATTAATAATATACTTCACCAACTACTAAGAAATCTTAAAATATATTTTTTTTAAACATTTAGTTAACGAACTTAGAAAACACTTTAATTAAGTAGATACCCTTAATATACGTGAAATGAAATGAAATGATTTTTTTTATTCTGTAAATAGGATTTCGGAATCACTTTTACACGTTATATTTAAAAAAATAATAATAATAAGCTAGATGAAGTCGACATTTCCTATCTGACTACCCTGAGAGGAAATGGCGAAACAAACTCAGGGGTCAGTCTCTTTTAAAGTCCAGACATAATCTTGGTCAGATCATGTGAGGACCATGTTGATCCATGTCTGAAATAATCTGTTGAGGAAAGAACCATACAAATTTGAGTGGACCTGTCCAGTCAGTCAGCATTGGTCAACAATCGTGTGGCTCAACTCAGGATTTAAGGAGCTCAATAACAATACCAAAGAAAGGACATTTGGGTAGGTCGCATAAAGTACTCAAAATTACCAATGAATCAGACCATCAATAAAACTAACTATTATTATTTTATATTTCTTCTTTTTGCTTGTTGAATGTGTTACCGTAATTTTTCGAGAGCGTGTCCAATTGAGATTTCTGAATTAATCAGTTGCGTTTGTATGTAAATAATTATATCATCATTATGTATATACTTCTTTCTTCTCCTGTTCACTGTTTTATCTACAGCAAGCACGTCAATGTCAGCTAATACTTTTAATAATCTTGATAATGTCTTAGTGTTTTTTTTTATCGATTTGTTAATTTTTGAATGCCAACTTTCGAGCACATTGTTGGTTCTATGTCGCTCTCCTAACATACTGATAATTTTTATGAAGTCCTTTTTCTATAGAATGTTGTCTAAATACGTCATAAAGGGCTGCATTTCAAGTGTAGTATTTGTATATTCACTATTAATGTAATTCCAACCTTCCATTATTTTTTCCTCACCAACCAATGGCAACACGGAGCAAAGCCGAACGATCCGTTTTTCGTGTTTTGTTTTCTGACAGCCCAATTTTTTAGCGTTTCGCCAAATCATTTTAGTCCAGTGGTAGTAGCAACCTTTAATAGTAACAGTAGGCCATACTTCTTTTATTGCATTCATCATCCCAATCTCAAAATCGCAGTGAAGTTTTTCAATATTCAGTTCTGGTAATTGCGATTTTAAAATATAAAATAAATATCTATAACTTGTCTGTTTTTTGTCAGACATTAACGCAAATATAAATGGCTTCACATGTATTGATTCCGAAGAACTGCCCATATCCCCATATATAGTAAATAGTTGGGTAAAAGCATCGGGGCAGCTGCTAAAAGTTCCATCGACAAAAATTCTGTCACATTTTTAAGCTGTTCTTTATTTCCAGGAAAACAAAACACTTAAAAAACAAACAAACACACACACAACTTCGCGAGTACTGTAGTGGAGGCTTAACATTTACAATGAGTGACACGAGTGACATTATCAATGTCAATTACAAATAAGTGTATTAAATAGGTATATGGGTATTATGACTAGGTAGTAATAATTAGTGGCCAGTGCCTCAAGAGCAGTTGAGCAATAGGTCATATGTTCGATTTTATAACAGGATCACCTACTGATCAACTAAGTTGAGCAAAAAATAGTTGAGCTATAGAGCATAAAATGTTCGGTAGTACAAACTATGTCCTACAGCTCAACTGCTCAACTAGTTGAGCAATCTAGTTGAGCAGTGGGGAAGAAGTGTTCTGGGAATCAACCATTTATCAAGAGAAGATCTCTTACAACATAATTTATTGATTCCTGTAGGGCTATACCAAAACAATCCAAATAATGTAATTTTTATATGTGATGGCACATAAATTTACATACATAAGAGTGCCAATTATTTATTTCAAAAACAAAGCTATTCCTTGCATACAGGAACTTTTTAAAACCTTTTTTATTTGTTGCCTGCGATGGCTATATTTTGGATTCTTTTGGTCCAAACATAGCCGCTGCATTATGAATAGCCTATTCGAAGAAGGATCTGCTCTAAGATCATAATTTCCAAGCCATGATGTATTCATTCTGGACAGAGGTTTTAGGATAGCATAAGTTTGTTAGAAGGATGTGGATATAAAACATGTATGCCCGAAAGTCTCTTAGAAGGCGAACACCCACTCACAACAGCCCAAGCTAACTGAAGCCGCTGTGTAACAATTTGTAGATGGGTGATAGAGGCCGTCAATAGACACCTTAAAAGACTGATTATAAACTATTCAGACAAGAATACTTTCATCGGGCTCTACCACATATGTTTGAAAACTTTAAAATAGCGGCAGCTTTGGTAAATAAGTTGGGTGTTCGCTTTCATGATAATATTCTATGCGAGTGAGATTTTAGAAACAATAAGACAAAGAGTGTTTATTCAAAACAAACTGGCAGAAATGGTAGAAGCAATATGAACAGGAGAACATCCTTCTTCACAAATATAACTGCAGATGCAGAGAATTTATTATACTTACTGACCCTGGAATACAGAGACCTTATTTTATTCGCCCTGGGAACATACCAAATACGTCAATCTCGCTCGTATCTCTCTCGAAATCTCACCCCCTAGAAGCGCTTTTATACATTTCTAGGGGGTGAGGTTTCTCTGCAGCTGACTGTACGTTTTCATGGTGGATATACCATTGAGGTATGTAGTGAACCCGAGCAACATAATCTTAGAGGCAGTGGTAATACAACATTAATAAGGGGTAGAATTAAGCCGCGACATATAACCAGGCGAAGTTACTTTGTTTACATAATTATCGAAAATAATATTCCTAGTCATACTGGTATAACAGAATACTCCTGTAATTGTCTGGTGGGTCGGCGAACAGTCGGGTGTTGCGCTCATGTCATGACGCTTGTATGGTATCTCATGCTAGCTCATGGCTAGCCCTCTCCAGATACCATACAAGAACGTATTTTAGCCCCGGCGCAGTTTTTAGATGGCGTTATTGTTAGAGAAGATGATTAAGAATAAATGTTTGTATTAAAAATGACTTGTTTTATTTATTTCTTTATTCAATAAATCATTATTTTTCATTCAGTATTAAGTTTTTTGGAGGCAGTTGCTCGGTGGACGTTCAAGTGGCTATAGTGGCGGTTGGGTAAAAGGGGTGCGCGGAGCAGCTCTCTGCTCCGCGCACCCCTTTGACCCAACCGCTAACATCTCCCCTCGCTCCCTTCTAACCGCGCAGGCGATACGCGAGTTAAACGGTCGGCCTATAGTACTAGTGCCGTTGTGATGTGAAATAGACCTACCTACCAGGTGTCACGTAAGTTACGTAATTTTATATTATACCTTAAATATTGTTACTATGTCTAATTGAAGCATGTTATTTTCGTAGCTATTGTTATTATGTTGCTATTATTCTCAGTTCTCTTGGATTATTGTCCAAGAGGTAGAATATTATCTGTTTGAGATAACTATAATTTATAGAAATATATATAAAATTCAAAGTCCTGACTGACTGATATATCAACGCACAGCCTAAACCGCTGGACCTAGAGACTTGAAATTTTGCACATAGATACCTTATACAGTGTAGGTATCCACTAAGGAAGGATTTTTGGAAATTCCATCCCTAAGGGGGACAAATAGGGGATGAAAGTTTGTATGAAAAATCTTATTCTTTGAGTTAATAGACTTGAAACTTGGCATGTATATTTATCTAAGTAAATTATAAAGTTTGACATTTTTAGTTTTTTTTAAACTACCCCCTCAGAAGGGATTGGGGGGTGTCAAAGTTTGTATCAACGCACAGCCCAAACCGCTGTGTCTAGAGATTCCAAAGGGAATGGCCCATTTGTTAAAGAAGTTTGGCCATGTGACGCCCACGAAAAAAACAAATTAAAGGCATTAGGGTTGACATCATAGATAAAGAAACAAACACTATTTTTTACATAGAACTCGGTTGGACTTTTATAAATTATAATATAAAAATTCAAGTTTAACAAAAGACATACTTCTCGATTTTTTATTTTTTATTCGTTCTCATTTAAATAAATGACAAGCACATCATCTAGGAATTGGGCTGGGGGATTTATATTTGATTGAAACCTTGCCCAGCCCAAGAACCACACAATTGTCATCACGTGGGCACAACACCCCACTGTCCTCCGACCAGATATACAATTGCAACAATATTGTCGTATTGCTTCTAATCCAGTTTCGTCATTCTTAACTATTATATAAACAAAATACTTTTTCCTACTTATATGTCGGCTTTTGATTCGCCCTCTAATTAAAATGCTGTTATTAGCCAAAGGAAATCCTTCTAGAACACTATTATTCCTTACTGGGCACACTTCAATACTATAAGAACCTTGCGCTCTTATATGCTCTCCATAATAAGAGCGTGCCTGTTTTAGCTGATATGTTCCACATGCAAATAATATTAAATCATTGTAAGCGAGTTGGGGAAACTCAGTTATGTTTTCTGAATCTACATTTATGTTCACGAATTGTGTATGCCTTCGATTTAACTGATTGGCTTCCACAAAATCAGCTAAATGATTATTAACATATAGAAATCGTCTAACATTTTCTAATATTAAACTGGCATCTGGTCTGTCTCTTATACGAAGATGAAAACGGTTAATTATTGAAGCGGCAATGGCAAAGTCAATCATTATGTGTTTTGAAGCATTATTAAAAAACTCTTGCCTAAATAATTTAAAAGAATGTTTGAAAATACCATTAACCACCTCAACAATCCATCTACACATTGTTACACATCTTGTTTTATTAGCTTCTAGTGTACACAATTGGGTTTCGCCCGCTTGAAGGGATGAAGGTGTGTGAACGGAATAATGACATGTTCCTTCTAATAATGGCACTGAGTCTCTAAAGCCCCTATCCAAAATAAAAACATCATCAGTCTGAAAGTACTGTCTCATGGGACTGTTTTCGTCACTAAATTCCTGTAACATTATTTGTGCATCTGAGGTAGTTGCTGGATAGGGGCCTAACACATCTACAATGTAACCATCACAACAGACAATTAAAAATGGCTTAACAAGGTTCCTGTATTTGTGAAGTGAGTAAGTATTTTTCTGATATGAATAATTTGAACTTTTCTGTATATAAATGTAGGTACCATCTAAAATAACAATAGGCCTTCTTTCTTCGCCTCCAAAAAGCCCATTTGGAATAATCAGGTTTCTAGATGAGATTTCCTCGCGACTAATATGATTTAAACCAAGATGCTGTGGCACAAAATCTTGGTTTAAGAGTTCCCTCACTTTTCCCATAAGTCTTTCTAGGGTACTCCTAGGGATGTTTAATAATGAAGAAATCCTTTCGTCACTGTCTCCAGTCCTCAATTTCATTAAATATGCTGCAAGAGCAGTTTTTCCTCTGTGCATAACCGATAATCTTGGTAGTTCTCTAATTATATTTAGGATATCTTCTATTGGTAGGCCAAACCAGTAATGAACAACTGAGCTGTCCAAATTCTCTATATTTTCAAAGTCTAAATGAACTGACTGCGACTGTTTTAATAAATCGGTAAAGTCTTCTATTTGCCTTGCTGTGAATGTATGGATTGGGTTTTCCACTTCAGTTAACTCATTTCCAAAAGTATTAGATTTATGGTAGCTACATATCCTATTTGATGAAGAAACATAATAATTAAAATCAATAAACAATCTTGTACGTAAATATGCAGGCACTGTAAGCCTCTCTGGTTGATTGCATCTAGGATAAAAGCAGTACTGCTGGCTGATTGGAGCCCTGATATAATTTGGCAGATATATAGTTGCTTCAGGAGCTGGTTCAGCTATGGTGCTAGGTTCTGTTGTATCTAATTCTTCATTGCTGGCTGCTTCAGTGTTGCCAGCTTCGTTGTGGGATGGTTCTGTGGGTAGTGGTTGAGTTGAAGTAGATGCCTGTGTGAATTGAGGTATTGCACGTCTTGCTCGAGTCCAACAAGTATGGCAAACCAGATCTGTTGAGGTTAACTGAAATTATACAAAAAAAAAAAACATTCGTAACTTGCATATTAAGAATGTAATAAACTAATTAAAAAAAAATAAAAACAAAAAAAAAATATTTGACACTAAGAAATACGTGTTACAAACCAGTCATAATAATAGCACACAAATGTATTGCCACAAATCAGATCTCAACCCCCAAACTAGGCCTGGACGTGTATTTTGGGGGTCAAACTGTAGGGTAAGCACGGCTACAGATCAAGCTATACATTTCCAGTATATGCTGATCTCGCATTGTATAGGATTTCCTTACCATAGTAAAAAAAAAAAAAATAAGGCTTGTGGTACACACGGCTACGCATCAAGCTATACATTTCCAGTTTACACTGACCTCTAATGAGAGGTCAGTGTAAACTGGAAATGAAGCTATACATTTCCAGTATATGCTGATCTCGCATTGTATAGGATTTCCTTACCATTGTAAGGAAAGCCGTGTGTACCACAAGCCTTATTTTTTTAAAAGTAATATGTTGTAATAATGCATAGGTATTAGACATCACAGGTTATCTCCTATGTCCGCAGGTAACACATAGCACTTGAAAAGGTAGAACTTAAAATGTTAATAGCACTCACCTGACGTGGTATAATCCATTCTGCAATAATAGTTCTTATTTGTATGTCTCTTGTGCTTGTATTACTTTGATAAAGATGATGAAAGCGCCTTCTTAATACAGATTGACCACAGTTTGCCCAACACTTTGTTCTTGTGGTGCAGAATGCTGTTGTGCATTCCTTGCCAACATCCAACATTGATGACACACCAGACTATTATCTGAAACCTATTTGCATACTGTCATAAACAGAATTTATACCTATTAGCATCAAAAGGGCTTTATGTATAAAAGAACCTATCCGCTGAATTACACCGGTTTCATGATACCATTTTTTTAACAAGCTGTAGCATCAAAAGGGCTTTATGTATAAAGAACATATACGCTGAATTACACCGGTCTCATGATACCATTTTTTTAACAAGCTGTAGCATCAAAAGGGCTTTATGTATAAAGAACATATACGCTGAATTACAACGGTCTCATGATACCATTTTTTTAACAAGCTGTAGCATCAAAAGGGCTTTATGTATAAAGAACATATACGCTGAATTACAACGGTCTCATGATACCATTTTTAAGATGATGTAGCATCAAAACGGCTTTATGTATAAAAAACCTATCCGTTGAATTACACTGGTCTCATGATACTTACCATTTTTAACATGCTGTAGCATCAAAAGGGCTTTATGTATAAAGAACCTATCCGTTGAATTACACTGGTCTCATAATACCATTTTTAACATGCTCTGGCATCAAAAGGGTTTTATGTATAAAGAACATATCCGTTGAATTACACTGGTCTCATAATACCATTTTTAACATGCTCTAGCATCAAAAGGGTTTTATGTATTAAGAACATATCCGTTGAATTACACCAGTCTCATGATACTATTTTTAATATGTTGTAGCATCAAAACTGCTTAATGTATAAAGAACCTATCCGTTGAATTACACCGGTCTCATAATACCATTTAGATGATCTTACTATTAATTACTTGTATGTCACTTACAAACTACAATTATTATTTCTATGGTTTCCTTGACATTAACCAACTGAATTATTCAAATCAAACCTATGTTACGTAGCTATGCACTATAAGTTGTTGAATATGTAACTTATATGTTTTTATAGCACTTAACTTACTTGTTGTGGTGCAATCCATTGCTGTATTACAGACCGAACTTCCACATTGCTCAAGGTAAATCTCTTAAGTCTTCGTGTATCCACGCCACAGTTGACACAGAGATGGCTCCGTGGTAAGCTGGTAAGTTCGTGTAAATCAGGTTCCATATTCGTGTCAAGTCCTTCGTGAGAAACAGGTACGGTATGCATTGGCAAGCCGGTGTCGTCGTGGGAGGCAGGTACAGAATCCAATGTAAAGCCAAGGTCGTCGTCGGGAGCGGTTACAGGGTCCATAATCGTAATAAGAGTCGTCAGAAATTCAGAATATCAAATAAAAATAAACACGAGTCGCAAGGAAACAACAGCACCAAACAATATGTGAAATGTCTATGTCAGTCAGTCAGTCAGTTGTCAGTTGTCAATTACGATTATTCTTGACGTAGGGATGACGCTAAGAAATCGATTTATCGACAAATCTATATTTCTGAAAACTGGAAATACGGAATCGGTTAAGGATAAAAATAAAAATCATACACACACATCTCTATAAGTTATATTTCGTGCAGATTCGTCAAACGAACGAAATCTAACGACTCTGCACGAAATCTAACTTAGAGAGATGTATTGATGATTTTTAAATAAATAAATAAATAAATATCCTTGGACATTTCACACAAAAATATATATTTTTTATTGCCGCGTATCATACTTTGACCAAGATAGAACCTGACACGGTTCTGCAAATTGCAAAAAATTAAAAAAAAATTGAATTTCGCGGGCTACACAGCGCAATCACCTTAAATGGATCGTATTTAGAAGCCCGATATTAGACAAATATTTTTTTTTGTCTCTAAAGAAAATAACAAAAGCGAAACAACTACATAATAAAAATAGATTTTCCATAAATCGATTTTTGGTAACCAGTTTTAGAGTATCGATTTTATTTTCAGTAAAAGTTACCATCCCTACGTTGACAGGATCGACACGCGACCGGAAGTGTTAAACAAGGCAATAAACGATTGAGTTTCTTGATTAATTCGGCTTTTAATTCCGGAGGTTTCATTACAAATAAGTAATAGCAATATTTTAGTTAATAAATGGCTATTTTTTTTGTATTTACCACATTGATGGGCAAACCATGGCCACGAATGGGCGTATCCCTTTGGCACGTAGGTTCCTTGTGAGGTCTAAGGGTGTACTAAGAAAGGATTTTTCAAAATTAAACCCCTAAGTAGGTGAAACGGTGGTCCAAAGTTTATATGAAAAATCTTATTCCTTGAGTTAATAGACTTGAAACATGGCACAAATATTTATCTAAGTAAGTTATAAAGTTATTTTTAGTTTTTCTAAACTACCCCCTCAGGACGGATTGGAGGGTGTCAAAGTTTGTATCAACGCACATCCCAAACCGCTGGGCCTAGATATTCCAAATTTGGCACGTAGGTTCCTTATGAGGTCTAGGGGTGCACTAAGAAAGGATTTTTCAAAATTCAACCCCTAAAGGTGTGAAACAGGAGTCCAAAGTTTGTATGAAAAAACTTAGTCCTTGATTTAATAGACTTGAAACTTGTCATGAATATTTATCTAAGTACATAAACTATAAAGTTTGTCATTTTTAGTTTTTCTAAACTACCCCCTCAGGAGGGATTGGGGGTCTCAAAGTTTGTATGTAGGAATTTTAACGCACGTTCCGATTTACTCGAAACTCAGTATTTATACTTGAAATCAAAAATGACGAATAACGTGTAACAGGGTTTTTCGAATATCCACCCCTAAAGGGTTGAAAAGGGGTAGTCAATTTTACAGGGCAGGTTTTACTGCGGGGCTTAACTCGAAAATTGGTGTAAATAATCTTTCTTTTAAGTTACGGAAATCTCACAAACGATTTTTTCAAATTAGTGTGGGGGTGAAAACAGGGAATATAGTTTATATGAAAAATCTTATTCATTTGCTTAATTAAGTTGAAACTTGGCACAAATACTTGCCTAATCGAGTAATAAAGTTTGTCATTAATAGTTTTTTCCCCAGAGGGAAGGGTAGAGGGGAAGGTGGGAATGGGAGGGAGTGGTGAGCAGGGAAAGGGGAAGGGGAGAGGGTGGTGAGGAGGGAAAGGGGAAGGGGAGAGGGTGGTGAGGAGGGAAAGTGGGAAGGGGAGATTGTGGTGAGAGAGAGGGAGGGTAGGGGTGGTAAGGAGGAGGCTAAGGGGGAGGATGATGGGGGAGCGAGGGATAGGAGAGCATAGGAGGGGGAGGGTGTGGAGAAGGGAAGAGGTGTGACGGGGCGGGGAGGTTAGCGGGAAAGTTATGTGGTGAGGGGGTGATAGGGAGACGGGGATGGAGAGAGTGAGGGGGGTGAAAGAGTGCAGTGATGGGTAGGGAAAGAGAGTGGGAAGGGGAGGGGTTACAGAGAGAGGAGGGGTGAAAGGGAGATTAGGGGGAAGAGGCAGCAGTGCCTTTACACCTTAAAGTTGCTTTTTGTATAGCACTGATTCATTAAAGAAACCCAGCCTGACAGAAATTACTGAAAAATAGAAAGTCGGAAACTCGGAGCGACACAAAAAACAGCAGTAAACTCCAGTCGTGCGACGGAGCTGACACGCTTTTTTTTATTTGTTTGAACGCGCTAATCTCAGGAACTACCAGTCGGACTTTAATAATTATTTTTGCATTTCATAGCCCAATTCTTAAGGAAGGCTATAGGCGTATTTAACATCACACTAAAACTCTTAAGTGCCGAGCAAAAAAAAGAGAGAAGGAACGCTAAGCGAAAACGAAGTAATAGCGCGGGAAGGCAATGCGATGCGACAGGGTGGGTTGGGTGAACATGAAATTTTACGCGGAAGAAGTCGCGGGCAGAAGTTATCTCAATATTTTTGTTCCTGTGGCATATTTTCCGACATTCACGCGGGCGAAGCCGCGGGCAAAAGCTAGTAGAAATATAAGAAATGTGTTAAGTTGCAATATTTATTAACAACGGAGGTTTTTATTGAAAATCTTATCTAAAGTCTAGGAACTTATTACGAACATTTTACGGTAGTTTTCATTAATGTAACAAGTTCATTGTTCTTTCAGTGCAACAATCATGTTACCGAAAACATTCGGAAAGAATTGTGCAGGAAATACTGGAACCTAGACTACATATCGAAAAAGCAGTTTACATTGAGTCTTATTGATGTCAAACCGACGAAGAGGGTTCTTTTGAACAGAAAACGATCTACACAGCGAAAGAATATTTTTTATCATCGAAGGAGAGAAAAAAAATGTTTGCCAACGGAACTAAGCATTTCACCGCATGTTATAGAAAATGCTGTAAAGCACCGCGACAGTTTTGGATAGTATTCAAAAGAACAGGACCCGCGCGGACATTGTGAGCCTCCAAATAAAACGTCGCCTGAGGTGGTTGATGCTGTTAAAAAGCACATAGCATCATTT
Organism: Cosmia trapezina; assembly: GCA_905163495.3. Taxonomy (NCBI): domain Eukaryota; kingdom Metazoa; phylum Arthropoda; class Insecta; order Lepidoptera; family Noctuidae; genus Cosmia; species Cosmia trapezina. The sequence goes on from LR991027.1 coordinate 22,168,661, forward strand.
CCTAGCATCACGCCCCGCGCGCGCAAGGCGACAACACGTATCTAGTGGTTGAGAAAATTTAAAAAAATCCTAATAGGTGCTAAAAGTACAATTTCTAAGTATCATTATATATCGATGTGTAGACAGTTGAACTTGTATTGCGGTGCACGAAACAGTTTCTCAATCCATCAAATTGCATAGAAGTTATCATCGTTTACTTCAACCCAACCGCAAAAATATTTAAATTAACACCGGCATCGGCAGCGTGTGAGTCATCGTAGGAACGAGCGAGCGGTGCGACGGCGCTTGGCGAGTTCATTGACCGGCCTTGACGAAGGACACACCTCCAGCGGGGCGGTGGGGCGCACTCGGGTAATACTCAGAAATATTCGTAGCGTTGTCGAACGCGAAGACTTACAACTTTTGCGGCGAGCCGTGTTTACATAGAACACAGATAGCTGTCGTTCCTTCGGCTCAGGATTCCCAATATGTTCTCCGGTGTTAAACGCACGCCTCCGCCTGCCTCGCCTCACTTGGCATCTGAACCTTACCTGAAGTCGAATACTAATACTAGCTGCGATAACAATATAAATATAACCCAAAGGAAAAAGGTAGGCATTGGAGATGAAATGAGGAGAATGGAGAAAATTATGAAAGATATGAAGGAAACGTTTTCTGAAAGAATTAATTCTTTACAGCTGGCTATTGAGGATATACGGTCCCAGAATAATGCGATCAGCTTACTAAACCATGAAATTCGAACTCAGAATGAAAAAATCAAAGAGACAATAGATTTCTTATAAGAAAATATGATGATGCTCTGGTGGAAATTAACGATTTAAGGGCGGAATGTCGCGGTAACCAAAAGGTTATTAAAGCGCCTGAAATCAGGGTAGACTTCTTAGAAGAGCAACAAAAAGTGGCTTCACTTGAAATTAAAAATCTACCGTCGTCAACCCTTGAAACTCGTGACTCCCTTACGGGTGCAGTACAAAAATTTGGTCAAACATCAGTCAACCCGTGATTGCAACAGAGATATAAAATATCTTCCGTTACAAGAGCAAGTCTGAGGCGGTGGGTCCAGTCTTAGTTGAATTCACGTTGGCAACCATTAAAGAACAGTTTCTAAAGTCGACCAAAGACTTTAACAAGCTCAATAAGGAAAATCGCCTGAACACATGCCATCTAGTAGAAAACGGACCTAGGCTAATGAAGTGCTCACGGCTATGACCAGACGCCTATATTATCTCGCCCGAGAGCTTACGAAGGAATTCGGATACCATCAATGTTGGGTTGGAATGTCTGTCAATCTGCTCAAAGATTAAGTTCGAATCCTATGTATCATAGTAGGACAAAACACATAGATGTAAGGCATCATTTCATAAGAGAAATAGTTAGTAAAGACATAATTAAAATTGAGTATTTTTCAACTGATGTAATGATTGCTGATATTCTAACAAAACCCTTAACAAAGGAAAACATGATTTGTTCAGGTTTATTTAAGTAACGTTAAATGTAAACATTTGTTTGTTTGTTATTTGGATAACATTTTATTGTTTGTTTACATAAATAATTTATTATTATGTCACATAAGTTTCAGGGCCAGTTGTCTGGCGAGACATTGTCTTTTAGTTTAAGGGCAAGTGTTATGAATTGTAAATTAAACGTTGTCTCTGTACTATGTGTCAGCTGTCAAACGCATCTGTCAAACAGACATTGTCATGTCGTCCCTTTTTTTATGAACTCTTAACTATTGTAATGCTGCTCCACTCTCAAGTCATTAAATTTATTTATTTATTTTATTTATTTATTTTAAAGAAGGCTTACAGACTAACAAACCAATAAAGAATAATATAATATTTAAAAAATAGCTAATAACAAGCCTCCACATATAGCCATGGAAAAAGTCGATAAAAAGAAAATACATATAAGTTATTATAATTATATAAGATAATAATAGATAAGTAAAGTTAATTATCATTGAAAAAAGACTGTGCCAACAGCCGTCTTAAGGTCGCCACACTGGTGCAGAACAAGTCGACATTAAGGTCCCTAGGAAGTCTATTGAAACTAAGAGCACTTCTAATTGAAAAAACATTTCGCCTATAATTAGTCAACGCGAAAGGTACATTTAACATTGGCCGTTGACGTAATCCCATCAGATTCGTACGTAATGACAAATTAGCCACGAGTTCCGGACAGTCAATGTGGCCATTCGCGATACCCAAAAGTAGACTCATGTCCCCGATATAGCGTCTCATCTCCAGAGGAAGGAAGTGGTACCGTTTGCAGCGGTGTTCATAGTCAACTGAGTATTGCTGAGCCCTGTAATCCAGATAGCGTAGAAATTTTCTTTGGACGCCCTCAATACGGGACTTATAAGTCGCATACTGCGGGTTCCAAACCTGAGACGCGTATTCTAAATGGCTGCGCACGAAAGAACAATACAAAATCTTAACCGGTTTAAGAGATCGGAAACAGGCTGTAGTGCGTAGTATAAATCCTAGAGCTTTGGATGCCTTTGCAACTATGCTATTTACATGTTGATCAAATAGAAGCTTGCTGTCTATGATTACTCCTAAATCTCTAATGCTATTTAACCTGCTAATGAGCTGATTGTTTATGGTGTAACTAAAATTGGTCAAAGAATTACAACGTGAGAATGTTAGGAGGTAGCATTTAGAGACATTTAATTGGAGTTTGTTACGGATGCAATATGTTTCAAACCTATGCAGGTCGTCTTGCAACTGACATGCATCAGACATGTCACGCACAACTTTATGAATCTTCATATCATCCGCATACAGTAAAATATATGAATGACGAAAACATTGTTTGCAAAAATCTGCCGTCATCTCTTACAATTGTGTTTCAATCCAACCAATAACCTATCACTGTCAACCCTGGATATACACTGCTTAAACGGAGTTGATACTATTCATTATTTAAGAGTATTATACTTATTAACGCCTCGTCTGAGATGATTATGTAGTCTACGTACTATTCGTATCAACAAACACGCGTTTAAAGAATTTGGTAAAAAAAAATACCAAATTTTAAAATATGTTGTGGCCACCCTGCCCGCTATGGTAACACTGACAGACAAACGTCTCTTCATTATGTCTTTCGTGTTTAAACGAACGGCGTTTTTTCTTTGATAAAAACTTTTATTTTTTGATAAACAGTGTAATTGCTACGGTTTACCAACATATTTCTTGTGAAATAGTTATAATGGGGAAAAATAAAGAAAAACTTAGACGAAAACTGATTACTTGATTCTTCGTCAGAAGGTATGTACGAAAATTCGCCATTTTGATTCAACATTTTTTCTCAGTGTAAAAGTGAATAAAATACAACAATTACAATTGATGAGGCATAAATTTACATCAAATATATCACTAGGGATATTACGAACGAATATACGAGTGAATAAAAGACAAAAGCGATAGGACGAGCGCCTATACTTGGTCCAAAAACCTACCTGTCATTGCATAATAAATACTAACAAAATAAAGAATGGTACTTCTACTCAGTAGAACAAGTGAGTGCACAGACCTAAGCGATAGGACGAGCGCCTACACTTGGTCCAAAAATCTACCTGTCATTGCATTAGTAAATTATACTTGGTCCAAAAATCTACCTGTAATTGCATTAGTAAATAGTAACAAAATAAAGAATGTTACTTCTACTCAGTAGAACAAGTGAGTGCACAGACCTAAGCGATAGGACGAGCGCCTATACTTGGTCCAAAAATCTACCTGTCATTGCATTAGTAAATAGTAACAAAATAAAGAATGTTATTTCTACACAGTAGAACAAGTGAGTGCACAGACCTAAGCGATAGGACGAGCGCCTATACTTGGTCCAAAAATCTACCTGTCTTTGCATTAGTAAATAGTAACAAAATAAAGAATGTTATTTCTACACAGTAGAACAAGTGAGTGCACAGACCTAAGCGATAGGACGAGCGCCTATACTTGGTCCAAAAATCTACCTGTCATTGCATTAGTAAATTATACTTGGTCCAAAAATCTACCTGTAATTGCATTAGTAAATAGTAACAAAATAAAGAATGTTACTTCTACTCACTAGAACAAGTGAGTGCACAGACCTAAGCGATAGGACGAGCGCCTATACTTGGTCCAAAAATCTACCTGTCATTGCATTAGTAAATAGTAACAAAATAAAGAATGTTATTTCTACACAGTAGAACAAGTGAGTGCACAGACCTAAGCGATAGGACGAGCGCCTATACTTGGTCCAAAAATCAATTTGATGTTGCATAGCAAACATTAACAAAATAAATAATGTTACTATCACACGGTACTACGAGCGAGTGCATGTGATTTCTATCAGTAAATTCCCACCGCCTATCTTTCACAACTTAATAGGCAGGTATCATACGGTACTACGAGCGAGTACCTGTGATACATTAACCTGATAATCTTCTTCCAGACGAGCCAGAACCAGTTAAAAAGAGAAGCCGAATAATTATTGAATCTGACTCGGAGGATGAAGTGGAAAGTACTCCACTTATTTATTACATACCCAACCTTTTGGAAAAAATGGGACATATTAAAGCGCCTGAAAATACTTTACAAATAAATGACCAAATGAAAGACTTGTGGAACAATATAATACAAAATTGATGGATCTTAGGTATCTTTGTGAACATAACGTAATTCCTAGACAGTACCATGGATTTTATAATTCTCTTGTCTCTTGTGATGTTGTTCCTGATTCAAGTTCCGATACAGAATATTAGTATTTCTCAGTTAGTAATGCAGTTTAGTACTTACCTAAACAATTTTTTAGTGTGATGAAAGATAGGAAATAGATTTTGCAATTATTCAATTGACTTAAAAATGGTTTTGTTCCTTACTTTTGCTGATTTTTTACTCCAAAATAATACTTTTGGTTTTAATGTTTTTTTAGAAGAGTTTTCATTTTGTTAAAGTTTTATTAATCACCCATAATTACGTAAGAAAATGTGATTTTGTTACTTGGTTATTGTTTTTTTTTTAATATATTTTAATTGTGTAAGAACAGAAGCTATAAGTTTCTTTAAAAAGTTATTTGTTACCTACATTATGATTGTCAGTGTTGCCAACTTAGTGGATTTTCCACTAAAACTGGTGATTTCGACACCCCTTTTAGTGGCTGAATATTGCTTTTAGTGGCTGGTGGATTTCCTAGTGGTTTAGTAGAATTCAGTTTCAATTACTGAAAATGATATTACTCAACCACTAAGCCACTAACACGTTACGAAATATATTATTTCTACTTTATTTAATTTTCAGGAGTACTATTTACTCTTACTTCATACCGCTCATTCAATAGTTCATTACACTATACGCAGGGATTCCCCGTACAGTAGTTGTTAGTTTATTTACAATAAAATACAAAACTGAGTGAACTCGGTCTCGGATTGCTCAGTGTGTCGTATTATTCTCGCGAATTTGTGCATGCGTAATTATGCCCAAACCACAATATACGCAAAAGTTTCGGGATTCTTGGCTTCAAGACCCACATTTAAAAGACTGGCTTCAAGTTATTGAAAGTACCACTGGTCAAGTAGCGAAATGTAAATTTTGTGGAACGATGTTAAGAAATCACTACGGAGATTTGAAATCTCATGGGATGTCAAAAAAGCATCTACAAAATAAACAGGTAAACGACTGTTTTTTATTGGTTTCTGTTTGTAGGAATTCATTGGTCAGTTTCACATCTTTGACTAGGTCAATTTATTGTTCCTAAGATTCCATTTAAACTAGAACCCATAGGAAGTAAAAAAAAGGAAGAAGCCAGACTTGCATTATTTATAGCCATGCATACTAGTATACATGTAGTTGACACATGTTCCACTAGAAAACGTAAAAAAGCGCAAAAAAAGAAAGTAGTTTCAAAAAAAGTTAAAAGATCTAAAAAGTTTGTTCTGAGTTATAAGTGGAAGAAGGAATTATTTTTTCATCGGGCTGAAGTTGAAGATGAAAATCCACCGCTGATGCCAAGTGAAGACGAACAACAACCTCTTTCGTTCTTTTATCGTTTTTTTTCATCGAATATAATACAAGATATAGTAGATCAATCAAATCTGTACTCTGTTCAGGTAAAAGGAAGATCCATACAACTTACTCATGAAGAGTTTCTAACTTTTCTTGCCATACAAATTTTTATGGGAGTTGTACATATGCCTAGCTACACTGATTATTGGAACCGCAGGCTTAGATTTACAAATATTGCCGATCTCATGGCACTAAAGCGTTACCAAACAATTAGACGGTACATACATTTTATCGATAATAACTTAGACGACGACGGTGATAGATACTTCAAAGTTCGGCCCGTACTGGAAAAAATTACGCAAAACTGCCTGAAGATGTACGAGGAACAAAATTTTAGTATAGACGAAATGATGATACAGAAAAATCAAAATAAAAAAAATTAAATGAAAATGAAATGATGATAAAGGGACCAAGGCGGGAAACAGAAAACAATATATACAAAATAAACCAAATAAGTGGGGTTTTAAAAATTTATTTCGCGCGGGAGCTTCAGGCCTAATCTATGATTTTATTTTATATGGAGGGGAGGATACCTTTCCAAATTATACTTTCACACAGGATGAGATTTCTATAGATTTGGGAGGGCTAGTTGTTCTTGCTTTGTGTAAAACGATTCGCCAGAAACCAGCAAATGTATATTGTGATAACTTTTTTACTTCACCTGAGCTCGTGTACATGTGTCGTAAGCATCAATAATGCATGGCTTTTGTATCGAAAAAATAAATATAAGGAAAAGTCATTGAAAGAGTTCAGGTTAGGTATATTTGAAAGTCTTGTGAAAAAAGGAAAGCCAGTTAAAGAACGCAGTGATATTACGGGAGATATAAAAGAAGATAGAAAAATTAAGAAACCTGTGGTAGCAAGACCGATTGAAGATATACGCTATGATCAAGTAGGTCATTTTCCCGATTCGTGTAGCTATGGGAGATGCCGTTACTGTAAGGACGGTGAAACAAACGTGATATGTATAAAATGTAACCAAAGACTATGTTTTGTCGCAGGAAAAAGAAACTGTTTTTTGAATTTTCATAAAAAATAAACATAATAAATATTTTAAATCAATTTTTCATTTATCTTCCCATTATTAAATTTATCTTAGTAAACTTGGCACCGTCCAGTATATTGCACATACATTCCAACCAGTTGAACGCTACGTATTTGGTAATGTCCAGTATACTTCACATATAATTTTCAGAAAACTGAAAGACTCAGATTTTTATTTCTATTTTTTACCATGCCTATGAAGTGCTATAAATTGACCCATGGTGTCAAATATTACATTTTGTTATTTTGATTGTTCTGCCAATTAAAGGGTTAATGTAACAATACTTCTTTGAAAAAGGTTAGATTTTTTTATAAAAGATTATTATTATCACCTAGATATAAAAATGTAATATTGTTATTAGGTACTAAAAACTTAACTGGACATTAGGTACTGAAAACAAGACTGATTAGATTAGAAATAAACATTGAAGTTGCATCGTACTGTCGATTAATAAATACTTAAGTATATAAAAAATAAAACAACGTTTTTATTTACATTTAGCCTCCTTCGAAATAAAACGTAATGAAAATAATTTGTATTTCTTGTGATGAACTGTTGTTTTGAGTGAGTCAAACACTTATCTACTTTTTATAACAGTTTTTGTACCATGACCCCACATAAACCTTCCTAAATGGCAATTGCGACTTATCCACTTACATTATTTACCACAGGGATGATTCCGCTGTATAAGTAAGTAAGTGACAAATAATACACTCGAAAGGCCTTTTAAAAGTTGTACTTATTTTTTTTATAAAATATATATATAGTGTCGATCGGCACACGCACAGATTAAGTAGTATTGGGCACACGGTCCGGATCAGTAGTGTTTTTAGTTCGCGCCAAATTGTTTCACGGAGTAAGGTCAGCATGGCAACAAAACGAAGAAGAGTTGTCCATAGTGAGGTAATATTTACTTATACGTTTTCAATTAAAATTTTATACAAAGATACTTAATATAGCAATAGAAGTATTTATAAAATTAATGTTTTTTTGTTACGAAATGTTTATATTTCTTAATTATTTTGATTACATTTTGTTTTAGGGTCGAAACATGATAGCTAGTGTTTATCATTTTCTGCGAGAAGAATATGAATTTACAAAATCATTCATGGAACCCAACTGCGATTTGTCTCATTTACGGCATTTAGCTGAAGCTGCGGGTGTTAGCCAAAAAACAGTTCAAAGAATATTAAAAGAAGAGAAGGAATTGCCATCCACTTCATCAAAATTCACTTCACCTATGAAGAAAAGGAGAAAGCGAGATAATAAAGTGGATGTAGAAAATACTGAATAGTCCTACTTGTTTCGTTTCCATTCTGTAAAACCAATGCTTAAATAAATGCCTACATTTTCTTAATATTTTTGTATTTATTGCAACCTAATCTAATTTATTTACAAAAAGTATATACTTTTAAAACCAAAATTTTAGTTCGATTATTAAATCTCAACTTGAATATATATATATATCAGATTTCTTTGCTAACGTTACCCACTTTTACACACACAAGCGCGCTTGTCGGGATACGTCACTACTACAATCAAAGCCGAACGGACTTCGTGAAATAGAATATCTGTACATAGACGTTATTTATTGGGTATCTCATTAAGTGTAACTGTAAAATTACATCAAGTGACTATTAACAAAAAAAAACAGTAAACAATGATTTTATTAATTAATAAAATGTACCAGTTTTCTATTAAACTTGCTTTGTAAACTTCAACTTTCTGTACCACAGACCAAGTAGTATTGTACCAAACCGGGAAAATAGTTTGTTCTCTATTTCAAGTTAGTTCTCTATTTCATGCTACATGGATGTAAGCTCATTATAACTTAAATAAATGTATCCACATTTTTATACGATATTAGTGTTGCTGCTATTGTTAATAATTATTATTGAAGGTTAACGTAGTAGGTACCAAAGGGTGCGCAAAACTATTACACCTCGCTCTGTGTATACATGCTCACACGCACACATTTACACCAAACTACAATTAAACTACACCTCATTTCGTGCACACATGTTTTCGAAACCCGAAACGTGCGGCTTCACGTTAGTGTTGACAGCGCTATGTCTTGTTTTTTTATTTAGTCTGATCCTAAAATTATATAAATATACTTGGATCTAAGCAGCGCACATAGGGTTATTAGACATCAAAAGTTGATCAAAACTCTTTTTATATTAATAGGTCAGTAAAACCGTTACCTAAGCTTTTCTTAGTGTTAAAAACTTAAATAAAACTAAAAATTAATTGAAAACTGGATGTTTATTAAAAAATAATATTATGCTACAGTAAAAAAAATGTTCTGATTCGTCACACGAGCTCTCTTCATTTGATTCATCGTCTTCATTTTCACTTTCTGAACTTTCTTGCCTTGAAGTTTAATAGGAAATTAAAGCACAATGTCCTATAAATATTGTTTGGTAAACGTCTTTATTTCCCTCGAGTCACCTATAACAAGAAAAACACTCAGTAATGATACAATCCACACTTTGTGATACCTCATAATAATATAAAAAAAATCATAGTAAATAAAACGCCAAATTTCCGCTACTTTTTACATTTCAAATTACTTCCTAAGATAGTCTATATGGGTTGGATCTAGTATCGTTTGGCAGGAAGAGGGGGGTGAAAGGGGTGAAAGTTGATAGGGGTTAGGTCCGTGATTATAACGCTACCACTGTAATTACAAGGTAATGCATATTTTTCGAGATATTAATAAAAATTGTTTCTAACCTCAAATCAGATAAACAGTGAAACGAAATTAAACTTTTTCAACTTTCGCGATTTTTACACATTATAAAACCCACCTACCTACCTCCCCCCACCCCCTACCTGCCTGCCTGCCTTTCCTCCTACTTGTTTACCTCGTAAAAAAGAATATCGCGATGAAACCCGTTCTCGATATTGTTTTATAAGTGAAACGAAATGTCGAAATATTTGTATCTGTATATTGTCTGCGGTATAAAATGTCGTGTAAAATCGGTGAAACGCAACGCAAAAAAAAATATCGTTTGGTTTTGTTCGTTGATTTGATCATTCTCCAATGGGAATGGTTCATTCCGTTTCTCCTAGAGTTGCGTGAATGTATTCTGTGTGCTTCGTGATATTTTTATTGTGGTTTTCTTCGACGATTCTGGCTTTTCCTTTGGACTTTGATTTTCTACCTTCTCGATTGACCTACGCTTGTATACTGGAGACCGATTTTTTGCCTAAACGATTGACCTACGTTTGTATACTGGACACCGATTTTCTGCCTAATCGACTGACTTTCGCGCGTAATTTCCTAGACTGCGATTTGCCGCCTACACGATCGACTTTTTCTACCATCGAGGAAGAACCTCAGCCATCGACTAGCCGTTCTGCGGTAGAGGATGAACCTCAGCCATCCACGAGCCGTTCTGCGGTAGAGGATGACCCTCAGCCATCCACGAGCCGTTCTGCGGTCGAGGACGTCGGCCATCGACGGACAGTTCTGTAAGAGAGGAGGATGATGAACCTCAAGCTAAGCGTGTGCATCTCTATGTGGAGGAAGTGCGTGGCATGTGGAACTTGGTGAAAGTGTACCGCCAATTGGGCACGCGTGAGCAGGCTGTTGCATTTGCAGAGGAAAGGGGCATGATACCGTCTCGAAAATTGTGCAACTACCACAAACAACCGATGAAAGTGGAATATACAACTAATAAAACAGTAGGCTCTTTTGTTTGCAATAGAGGGCCATGCAGAGCCAAATCCAAGGTGAGCCGAGGCAAAAGCACTTGGTTTGACAACATAAAAATTGAAATGTCACAAGTGTTTTATCTCATGTACGCCTACTCAGATAAGTTCAGTTATGACAGAATAATTAAAGAGGATTTCTCTGAAGGAGAACACTGCCTTTCTAAGTCAACTATAAATGACTGGTTTAATTACTGTAGAGAGGCAGTTGTAGTTTACTAGAAAAACAAACAAACAGTTGCCGGAATGATTGGAGGTCCCGGCAAAATAGTCCAAATAGATGAAAGCAAGTTTGGAAAAAGGAAATACAATAAAGGTACAACTGAATAAATTAACAAAAACATATAATTATTTTTAAGGTGTATACATACAATCAAATTAAATCTTTTTTTTTTTTTCAGGTCGTCGAGCTGAAGGAAATTGGATTCTCGGGATGATCCGGAGCGTGGATCTACGTTTAGAAATCTGTCCAGATAATGTCCGATCCGCTGAAGTTCTGGTGCCCTTAATACAGAAACATGTGGCTGAGGGCACCACCATACATACAGATTTCTGGCGGTCCTATGATTGTCTGGGTGACTATGGTTTCATCCACCATAAGGTGAATCATAATGATCCAGACAATCCTTTAGTGGCCAACGATGGTACACATACTCAAAGAATCGAGTCACAGTGGCGTGTCGTAAAAAGGTTTTTTTCAAGAGACAATTATAATTATCGTGCAAATATGAGTGATTTATTGTATGAATATCTGTGGAGAAGAGACGTAGAAAGGAACAACAGAGATCCTTTTGAGGAATTAATTAAAGTAATAAATTATGGATTTTATAAATAATAAATTTATTAATGTTTTGTTGGTTTATTTGTTTTTATAACAACCTAGAAATTCTGCTCAGAAGGAAGTTAGTGTGCACCCCACTTTATAGTTAAAATAGGTCGAATCTGTCCCAAAACCGAATCGGGACACCCCGAGTTTACGTAGTCTTTTGGCTGGCATACTAGAGTGTATATAAAAATCCGGAGGCGCGGAGGGAGAGCAGCCCCCGCCCGCTGTAACAAACACCACTCACCTCCGCAGCTTCGGTTTGCTGGTCGCCTCCGGCGACCAACCTCAGCCGCTGCGGCTCGCATGGGTGCCTGTCCTTTGTTACGTAAGGGCGAAGGGGCTGCACTTCCCGCAGCGCCGGAGACGTTGCAAAAGCAACTTAAGTGTTTAGAGGTTAGGTTACAATAATTAGTTTTTTTTTTTCAAGAATGGTGCTTACCTTTCCATGGGAGTGGTGGGAGAGGGTGCGTTAGGGTAACCCCCACCCGCCCTCAACACCTACTTCTGCCATACGATACTAAAAGTAACTTTAAAGTGTTTTGAGGTTAGGTTACAATAATTAGTTTTTCTCAAGAACGGTGCATTACCTTTTCATGGGAGTGGTGGGGGGGGGCTCAGGGTACCCCCCTCCACACCCCCACACCGCCCCCACCCCCCTCCTCCTGCCAAACGATTCTAGATTTTAACCAAACTTTAACTCGTTACTGATAACATGATCTTTAAGAAAATGATATCTTATATCTATGTGTTTCGATCTGGGTAAGTAACAATCATTGGCAGATAGCTTGATAGCGCTCTGATTGTCACTGTTTATGAGAAGTGTGCCAGAGCCACGGCCGATTTCGGCCTGCAGCTGCCGCAACCACAGCGCCTCCTGTGCTGCACTCCCCGTGGCCATGTACTCTGCCTCTGCAGTTGACAGAGCAATGGTCTGTTGTTTCCGGGAACACCATGATGTTGCGCCTCCCTGAAACATAAAAACGTAACCGGTGCACGATTTCCGATCACGGGCATCACTTGCCCAGTCTGCATCGCAGTATCCTGTTATTTAATTATTACCATTCTAGGTGTATGTAAGTTTGTAACTTTTCGTGCCTTGTAAGTATCTCATCAGTCTTTTCACTGCAGCGCAATGCTCAGATCTCGGTTCTTTGTTAAATCTACTTAGAGCATTGACGACATATGATATATCTGGTCTGGTTCCTTGAGCGACACACAAAAGACTTCCAATAGCTTGTTGGTATTAGCAAACAAATTTTTCAAGCTCTGTATTTTCACAAAATTTCGGTCCAACTTCCACAGGTGTCTTGACAATCATTTATACTACATTCTTTTGTCACTGAAAACAACTTTGTCAACTGAATTTTGCCTCCTTGTGATATGTTACACTTATTTCTCCAGCACCCTTTACGGACAATGGCTCACTGTAATGGTTTTCACTGATGGTTCACGAATATTGTACATCCATTCTCTGTTACTGCACATGTGCATGGATGCACCGGAATCAATGTACCATTGTTTATTATTTTCACCAATAGTGACTGAGAAAGCTGCGGCAAAACTTGAACTCCTCTTTTGCGGTTTTACAGTCCTGTATATGTACATAGTTTTGAGAATTTACCATTAAAATCAGCTTGGACTTAGCTATAATATCTTTCGCTGGGTCTCCTGCTTGTCCTTCTTTGGGTTCCACACAATTCCATAAACCCTCGTGTTCAAGGTAGATTTTCGCACTAAACTTCCAGGTGTAGAAATTGTCGCGACCATTAAATTTTTCCAGATTGAACATATTGTGCGAACTCATTACCGCCACGTGTTTCTGTACAATACCTTTACTTAACCTTGAAAATGACCGGCACAATTTCTTTCGGAGAAACTTCGAAATCTCTGATATTACTTTATTTATTGAACCACGCTCTGCTACCATGTAGGTGGATTTCGGAATAAAGCACAGTATTTAGCTCCAAAGGCCACCAAAGGACACCAAGGAACACCAAGTGCTTGTGAGTGACCAAACTGTAAGAAGGCGACTGCATGAAAGCAATCTACGCTCTCGTAGACCACTCCGGGTCCCACCTTTACGGAGAGGCAATCGTGGACGACGATTAGAATGGGTTCGGAACCACGTGGACTGGGGCCGTGAGCAATGGTCCAATGTGCTGTTCACGGATGAATCCAGGTTCGGCTTCCATCCAGATTCACGAAGGACGCGTGTTTGGCGAGTTGGTGGACGATGGAGCCGTCTTCAGAACCCTCAGGAAGTTCACCCATACCAAGGAGGACCAATTTTGGTTTGGGCAGGAATTCGTCTTGGAGGACGGACGGATCTCGTTTGGGTGCGGGGCAATATGACGGCAGAATGATACGTCCAACAGGTGTTGGGGCCCGTAATCTTGCCCCATAGAACACAAATGGGGCAAGATTTCCTGCTCATGCACGACAATGGCCGGGCACACACGGCGAGAACGGTAGCAGCTTGGTTACTACACACAATGTTAGGGACTTAGACTGGCCTGCTCAATCGCCAGATCTAAATCCCATTGAGCATGCGTGGGATATGCTGCAAAGAAGAGCTCTGAAGGAAGTTCCTGAAAATCTGGCTACAGAAGATCAACTTTTTGCGCACCTCAGAAGGACATGGGACAATATTCCGCAGCAAGACATTGACAACCTTGTTCTGAGCATGCCGAATCGTTGCCGATGTGTTATGAACATCATGGGCGCTTTCTCAGACTACTAACTTCAAGTTTATAAACACAAATTAAATGATTTTTCTATTTTTTTCAGTTTTTACTCACAAATTAAAAGTTAATTCATATACGGTTTCCGTCTATGCTTCATTTTTTTCCCATAAAATCCTGAAATTTTAATCTAAGTACCTTATCCATTATTAAAAAATGGTAGAATATTAAATAACGTATCTTTTAAATATAAATAATTAACACATTGATAGTAATTCGCTTTTTTAAAAATATCTTTACACCGTGTTGATGTGTGTATATAAACTACAGTGACGAATTATTAAATGAAGCTTTGTCAAGAGAAATAAGAAAAGAACTGATTAGAATACAATTTTCTGTGATTTGATAGTTAAACTATTGCTTATTTCTAAGTAAAAACAAATTATGTTCCTAAGTCGTAAACTACAGTGACGAATTATTAAATGAAGCTTTGTCAAGAGAAATAAGAAAAGAACTGATTAGAATACAATTTTCTGTGATTTGATAGTTAAACTATTGCTTATTTCTAAGTAAAAACAAATTATGTTCCTAAGTCGTAAAATAAAGACTGATTAGAGTAAAATCTGTTTTATTTATATGATCAAACTTACCCTAAACCATTAAAATGCTTATAAAATGAAAAATTACCAGTCGATTTTTTTGATTATTTTTTTCCGTATCGTTTCGGGTCTACTTTCGAATTCCATAGTAAAAACATGGGTGATCAAAGTTTCCTCACTCACGGTTTAACTTTGATCGCTTACTTTTTAATTTTTTTTTCTTAAATTATTAAAATGTAGCATGTTAAAATTAGCTTATTCAAATCTACACAAAAAACCGATTATTATACTTTTAAATAATAATAATCTCGCTAAAAATGAGAATGCTACAGTCATATAGAGTTAAAAATTGATCAAAGTATCCCCATTTTACGGTACTCTTTCTTATAATTGTGTAAAAAGGTTACAACGATGTAATTTCAACGAACGGATGTACAAGTGACATTCGACACACGTTTGACATAATAGACAGGAAGCGGTGGGACTACAAATGTTGCGTTCCATTTCTTACACAAAGGCATATAGATTTCGAAGAAAAATATTTATATTGCCCGCAAATCTTACACTCGCAAAAGTGATTCAAAAATGCAATCTTCAACCTGGGCTAAATAAACAAATATTTTTGCAATTAAAAAGAAGGCTGAAAAAAATAAAATTTCAGAAAGTTTGTGCATATTGGTATTCGATGAAGTACCTATCATTAAAAGCACAAATATCAGATAATTAAAAAAAGATAAAATTACAGGGGTAGTAGATAATGGCAAGCAAAGGAAACTAGAATTTGCTGACCACGCCCAAGTCTTCATGGTGCGTGGTCTAGTTAAAACTTTAAACAAGCCATTTTTTACACATTTTCAGCAAGTGCCACAAAAGGGCCAGAGTTGGCTAAACAGATAAAACATGTAATTACTGAGGTGCAATAGGCAGTGTTCATAGTGGTAGCATCAGTCTGTGACCAAGGGACAAACAGTCGTCAGGCAATACGTTTGTTAATAAATGAGACCAGGGGGTCTACTTACGAACAAAAGAAAATGTTGTATTAATAAATGATAAAGAAATCATTCTCCTTTATGACCTCTACACCTTCTCAAGGGTATGAGGAACAATTTATTGACAAAAAATTTAACTTTTAAAAAAGATGGCGTGATACAAGGCATAAGACTGACACCGCTAACAGAATACCACTTAAACGCTGAAAAATTAAACAAAATGAAAGTTAAATTTGCGTCTCAGGTGTTTAGTCGCACTGTGGCGTCCAATATGGAATATCTAGCAGGTATATAAACTCCTTTGCAAAAAAAACGGGCACCTTACAGTCATTGGCTTTTCTATGGATAATATTAATATTTTTAGTATGTCGTTAGCATAAATGACTAGAAATTTCTTATTATCATTGAGAATATAGTTTTTAACCCTTAAATCCTGGAATCGGTGTTTTAGTCAATGTAAACAGAGAGTCGTGTTAAAATGGAAATTTTTATGGTATAATTAAATTAAGACTACGAGTATTTTTTATGGTATTTTAATAAAAAAAGACATTAAAAAATAAAAATTAATAACGAGTATGACCTCTCCTTGCAGCGATTACGGCATGTAATCGTCTTGGCATGCTTTCCACCAGGCTTTTGATGGTGTCCTGTGGAATGTGTTCCCACTCAGCCGAAATCACACGTTTAAGCTCCCTGATGTTTTGTGGAAGGGGTTGGACAGGTCGTACTCGCCTTTTTAGGAGGTCCCAGACGTGCTCAAGGGGGTTAAGGTCGGGGCTCCGCGCTAGCCAATACAGACGACGAATACCGACCTCTTGCATATAAGCATCTACGTCGCCAGAACGGTGGTCCCGAGCATTATCGTCCATGAAATGGCATCTTCACCAATTACAGTCAGTGCGGGTTGTGCATGTTGACAAAATATTCCTGTTATGTACCTTTGGGCATTTAGTGAGCCATTTGCAATGAACACTATCTCGGTACGATAGCTGGAAGTTACGCCCGCCCAAAACATAACGGACCTTCCACCATAAGGGGTGATTTCTTCAAAACACACGTCGGCATAGCGTTCCCCTGGTCTTCGTAACACTCGCCGACGTCGGTCCTCACCATTCAGGCAAATTCGAGCCTCATCGGACAAGAGTACGCTACTCCAGTTACCTAGTGTCCAAGATAGACAATTTCTAGTGAACCTCGGTCGAGCAATCCGATACTCACGGAGTAAATTGGGGGCCCGCGCTGGTCGTCGACTGCGTATATCAACCGCTAAAAGCCTCCTCCTCACTGTCCATAGGCTAACTTGTGCTCCTCGTACCTCTTCAAGGTTTCTTTTGAGGTCTATGTAACTGCATTTGCGATTACTCAACGCCTGAGTCACTAAAAAGCGGTCGTCTCGAGGTTGTGTGCAACGTTTTCTCCCACAACCTTGCCTTCTTTGAACGGAACCTGTCTCTTGGTATCGAGTCCAGGTTCTTTGGACGGTGGAACGACTCACGTTTAACGGCTGAGAGCCGTAACATTGGCTACGCCCCACTTCCAGCAGCGCTATAATTTTACTAGCTCTTATTGCTTTTTCTGCCATTACAATCGACACAAAGATATCTGTTTTAAGTCACAATGAGGCAGGATTATGCGACAAACATAAATTAATCTAATAAAAATAACGAGAAGTTAGTTTTAGTTGCCTGATAACCTTTTAACCGCAAACCCGCGAATAGTAAGTAAAAAGTCATAAACTGAAAAAGGGATTATTATTTCTAAAAACAACAGTTCTGAATTTGAAATTAACTTTTTTTCATACCCAGACTCTTTATTATGTGCCAGGAATATAGTTTGCCTATTAAAACCTCATTAGAACTAAATGATTACCAATAATGTAGAAAAATCCAAACTGCCCGTTTTTTTTGCAAAGGAGTGTATTTACTTAGCCATTTTTTTTTCTTAAAATTTACATTTATTGTACAGTAAAAACCAGTTTCCAGGTAGTTTGTTGTCATGAAATGTGCCCCAAAACTTAACACAGAATTACCGTAACCTTTTACAGTCATACTATGACATGTAAATGTGTATATGAATGAATAACATTTTTTCTTGTAAAAGAATTCTACCCGCAGAATGCAAGGAGACCGCAGATCTGCTGTTATTTATGGACAAAGTCTTCGACTCTGTCAATGGAAGCAACCGGCCAATTGCGAGTCGGACTCGCGCACTCCATTTAAAGAATTTAAAGAAGAATTTAAAGAATTTTATTATATTTCTAGCTTGTTTCACAAAAAGTTTACCAATTAAATATAGGCTAGTTTTAAGTACAAATGAATTAAGCATCTGTAGCCGAACTAGGCAAAACCTGTATTTCGGCTATCAGCGCCAATCCCCTCGGATAATTTTACAATTATCATAGTCATTAGGGAACATTAATTTTTTAAAAGATATACCAATGGTGTTATTATACACATCTTATTATATTTTATATTATAATATGTAGAGTATGAATGCGTGACCTCTCACTGTGTGGAATGAAGTGTGAGTGTGTGAATTGAGAGAGGGTGTGTGTGAGTGTGTGTGTAGGTAATCCTTGAAAAAGTTAAACATTTGGAAATTAATGCGTGTGTTCTGTGTGAATTTTGGAAGTATCAATCAAACAAGTTGACGCTAAAGTATAACGTTATCATTGTACTATATGCAGTAGAATCTGTCCATAAAAAGACATGGGCAGAAGCAAAAAGGGTTTTTAACTCGATGGAGTTTGTGACTTCTGCTGGCAGGGTCGAAACCATTTCTACCTTAAAAAATTGGGTGTGGATACTCGATGGAGTTCAAGTTTTACTTAATAAATTACGTCTTGAATATGGGGTAACATCAGTCTGGTTGGGGCACCTTAATCAAGATCCCCTAGAGAACTTCTTTGGGACGGTTAGAAGGGTGCCGCAATGTTAACCCGACATGCGACCAATTTGAGTCTGCTTTTGCCACTCTGCTAATTAACAATTTAAACAGTGTCCACACCCAAGGATAAAATTGTGAAAATGACTTTTGTGATGCTTAATGCTCCTTCGTACTCAACGAAAATACTGAAGCCACGTCGACCTGTACAATTAATCTTGAAAATGTTCTAGAAATTAATTTTGAAAATATAGAAAATAAAGAAAAAAGACCCTAGAATACTGGCACCATTACAGTACGTCAGCGGACATTTTTTGAAAAAAAAAAAAAAAATATTGTACGGTCTCATCAACCGTACATTTACTTTGCAAACGCAGCAACCTACTTGGATGTCGTGCGTCACTAATATTATGCTATATTATACCGTTTTAACAAATAAACATCCAGTCAGAAGATAACTGTGAAACAAACCACTGGTCAAGAGAAAGAATCCCTACCACTTTACCTTGTTAACCTTATAACTCTTAATATAACTTCAAACTCAAAGACTCCAACTTAGCCACAGTGGAGTCTGAAATAGAAATAGTGATAGCTACTAACTACTTAAACTCGGCCTCACTAACAGCATATTTGCTGTTAACCAATTTAGAGAGGGTTCAAGAGATGCTATTTGAGAGCCTAACTGATGTCTACAAAGGACACATAGACATTCACATACAGTTACTTACACCTGTCAACTTGATCGGTGGATCGCTGTTCAACCGTGAACAAGCAACAGCACCACAGCGTCAGCGTTAAGAGCGACATACATTCGTTCCCCGCGTCGGCGACACCGGCACACCGTCAGCGCTAAGAAGGGACCCACTGAGATCTTCGCTTCATCGCGATCGGCTCAATACACAGACAACACACTCATAAATATGTATCAATGTGTATTGACCACAAAAGTTGTATACAATTAAGATAATTACTGTAATAAATTAGTCATCAAGCTGGAGTCAAGTGTTGTTCATCTCCTACAATTCCTCTCACTGTGGCCAAGACACCTTTAGCCATCATCGATCCTATGAGTCTGTGGGATCGGCAGTGAGAAAACCATTTTGCTCTGTACATTGCACGACGTACATAAAACCCTTTTCCTACCCATATTCCGTCTGTTACCGTAGGTCTCCCTGTAACAGACTTCCCGCACGTAAAACGAACGTAACTTACGTTTGGTATGGTTTGTATGGTGGTATAAGTTAGGGCGTTAGGATAACTAGTGAGCTAGGTAAATACGATAGGGCTAGGTTTACGGTCAGTAGGCTTTTTGGTAGTTGATAGGTACCGAGCTCATTGTCTTAAACATAGTCATACTGTACGCATTTGCGATGACGGCCGTACTAAGCTAGGGTCCTGGTGCGTACCATCGCGTTACACACAGCGAATACTTGGTTGACGATTTGTTGCGGAACCTGCACAATACGAATTGTGTGTGAAAATGATATCACTACGCACTCCATGACGTCAGGGATACTGACCTTGGCACAGGGTTGTTTGGTGCAATCGAAGGAATTAACAATCCACTCGCCTAACCAATACATTAGCAACATGAAGATGGATCTTTCCATGAACGTATCGTCGTTCAACTCGCTGTTATGAAAATACAAGAAAACCACCTCCCATCAACCATTTCCACTCATACATATACACCAATACGCCGTCTGTTATACTACTGTGGGAGTAATCATCACTGTCGCTGCGGGGTGGTTTGTAAAAAGAGATACGGACCATCTTGTCGCTTTAAACAAACTAAGGGCCATTCAGCTACGAACAATCAGCTTGAAGATATAGAACTGCAACCGATACAACACAGAGAGCAAGAAGAAAAAATTCACACAGCGAGCCAAGCAGAACTGCAAGCAATACGTCCACGTCATGCAGACAACATCGCGTTCAATTTCGAATAATTTAACTTATTATTTGTTTCTTTATAATCGGGATTCTTCTCTTGACAATCTTTCATTAATTTTCTTTCCATCTTTGTGGGGTTGCCAACATGTACGGTTTCCTCAACCGTACATTTACTTTGCAAGCGCAGCAACCTACTTGGATGTCGTGCGTCACTAATACTATACTATAATTATACCGTTTTAACAAATAAACATCGAGTCAGACGATAACTGTGAGACTAATCACTGGCCAAGGGAATCCCTACCACTTTACCTTGTTAACCTTTTACATCTTAATATAACTTCAAACTCAACTTGTGGTTCTTTCTGTGTACTCCATAACTAAACCAACATCAACAAAGTAATAGTGTACAGTGCCTACAACCATTGGCTCCTACAATGATTAATCACATTCTCAAGGAAAACTTAGAAGCATATTATTTAAAGGATATTATTAAAATGTCTATATTGACCTTAGTCAATTTCGATTTTATAAAAAACACTTAAAAAAAGGAATAATAGATTATTTAATTAATACAGTGATTAGGTTTATGAATTTTAAGTATTGCAAAGTAATAAATAAAATTTTATCTGGGAGAAGACAAGTTGATGACGAAGAAGATAAAGTAGAATTAAAAGCTAAAAAATATCACAGTAAATGTTTTAATTTACTACAAATTTAAGAAATACCCAATGTAAAATTTCAACGCTTTAGTCTAAAATATTGTACTGGAATCCGTAAGTTTATGTTAAGGTGTATCCATCCGCAGTGGTAGCCCCCGAAATTAAAATCTTCTTACGTTGTTTGTAATTGTCAGGGCAGTGTCAGGTTGTATCTTGATGTATCAAAATATAATTCGCGACAAAAACAAATATTTATTTACATAATTATAACCATAAGAATTAGATTTGCCATGTTTCGATCTGATTTCCACAGACACATACAGACGACTTTCGACATTATTTGATTTACCTCGGTCAACTGTGCATTTTCTTTTGAAAAAAGACAGAACTTGTTTAACTGACTACTTTGTTTCTCAACATATAGGTGTAGGCCACATTACTCATGAGCAGCTTGCTGCTAGAAACTTAAGAGTACCAGAGTCTCTATTCGAAAATCCTGATATAGAACCTCGATCAGCAATAACTATGTTTCATGGCACATATTTTTTTTTACAGAAGAGTTGTAACTACTTATTTCAGAAGAAGACCTACAGTTTGCATAAGTACGATAATCTTGTCAAACCTTTCGTGATATGTTCCTGCGATGGACATATTATTGATGCCTTAAGCTGCTACACAAAGTGATGCTGACATAATAAAAGGTTTATTCGACAATGGAGATGACCCGTTTCGTAATTTTTTTAGGCCAAACGATATTTTTATATTAGATAGGGGATTCCGGGATGCCAATCCATTTCTAGAAAGTCTTATTTATAGAGTATTTAAAACGACGTGGGTCAACAGCAATTAACTTACTCACAGGTCAATCAAAGCCGAAAGGTTACATTATGCAGATGGATAGTCAAAATAATAAATGGCCGCTTCTATCGTGGTATTTTAATATGGCCTCTCGTAATCTCATGCTTAATTTAATAATAGCAGGAGCCCTCCTAGATAAATTCCACCCACGTATTCAGGATGGTCCAAACGTTCAGCAAATAATAGAGCGTGTCAACCGATCCATGGACGAACCGAATCATTTGAGAACTTTTGTGAATAATAACAATTTAAATAGAAGAACAGTAATATTTACTCGCATTGATGCCAACCTTCCTCAGTTACAAGTTTTGCCTATTTTTCAGTACAAAGAAAGCTCTTTGTGCTATTTTCATTAGAACCTTATCAGATTAAGAAAGCAAGGTCATACTACGGCGAACATATACGTGAAAATGGAATATACAAGGCGGAAGTGTGTCCAGAGCTGGAACATTGACATGAAATGAATGCACTGATAGGTGGAAATAATCCGTATTTATTAAGAGCACGAATAAAATCTAGGCACGTAAGTCGGAAAATATATTTCACCTATATTTTAATAGACAGGGAACCTAGAAGCAATTTTCCTTTAGACGCGATTTTAGGCTGTTATTGCAACTGTTTGGTGGGGAGTCGAGCAGTCGGCTGTTGTTGTCATGTCATGACGCTGGTATGGTATCTTGGCTGGGCAAGGCATCAAGATAACGTGCTAGCACCAGCGTCATTTTTGGACAATGTTTTGCTGTCTCTAGAAGACGGTTAATGTTTTTTTTATCATTTTATTGAAGTATATACCTACATTATAAGAATTGGTTTGGCAGTAAATACATACTTTTATTTATTATAATCCCAATTCAGTACGAACAAGTAGGTTCAAACCGAAACACGGAATTAAAGATTATGCAAATATTATCTTTAGTGTAATTATGTGTACAATAAAGAATAAGAATGATTTATGATTAAATTAAAAAAAAAATGTTAAGCACTTATTCTTTAGATATACAATAGGTGCTTTACATTTTTGTCACACAAATAGAATTATCCAAAAAAAACTACATAATCTAATCTCAGACCAACAAAATATTAAATGTTTCACTAACCTGACAAAGTCATACCAACAATTAGTACCTGTGTTCGCTCACAGATGCCGTTATAATCTTCGATCAATAATAGCACTAGATTCCCGATAAGCGCTTCAAAAACGGCCCGAAAAATAAGAGCACAAATACTTTTGTGGTCTTATTTCAAATTAGTACGACCCAAACATAGCCAACGTTAAGACGTCAAAATGCCGCAGTGCGCGTTCAAAAATTGTGTAAATAACCACCGTAACACCAAGATTTTGGAAGGAATATCTTTTTTTCGGTAAGTTTATATCATTATGTATGTGTTTTTCTATAAAATAATAACAATTAAATAGTAAATATACATCATTTAGCAAATATTATGATTGTTTGACCAATGTTTGTGACAACGCGCCAACTATTGCAACTATTGTAACAAACATCGACTGTTCTGGAACAGGGAAATGCATGGAGTGGTATTGTTATTTTATATGTTATTTTTGTTTGTAGATTTCCTAGTGACCCATTTCGCAATGCAGAATGGGTATCTATTGTAGCGAAAGAAAGAGGAGAAGAAATATATAAACCTTGTAAAAATTCCACAATTTGTTCAGTTCATTTTGATAAATTGGACATAACTGGAAACACGCAAAGGCGTAGATTAACTATACTAATTTAGTTCTACTACCTACTTTTTTTAAATCGGTCAAAAATATTTGCTACCATATAAAATGAACCTTTGCCTAAAAAAATATATTATTATTTTGCAACTCTACGTCTTTCAATACTTACTGTGTTCTGAGCATTGAAATGTAATACCAAGAACTACGTCTAGTTCCAAAATAGAGTAAGCACGAAAATGTCAACAAAATGTTTTTAACCTTATTTGTTAGGGTTTAAGTTTTATTTTAGAATAAATATTTTTGTACTTATTATAAAAATGACTTTTTATTTTCAAGTGACATTTTAAATTTATTGCTTTTACCTTTCTCCGATGTTAAAGGGACTTAAATTAAAAAATTTGCAATCGTAATTAAACTTTATGCTTGATTGTTAAGGTTTATAATGAACTGAAGTTGTTAATATTATAAAACTGGGTGTGTAAACGTGGCCACTTCAACGACTTATTTTTGTTCCTGATCCTGTATCTAGTGCTATTATTGATCGAAGGTTATAATAAAATAAAACTAACAAAAGTCCCCGTCGTATAAACCTTATTTTGACCAGTTTTCGTAAGTTCCTGACTCCTGAAACTTATTATTTGATAAACTATAAAATACGACGATTGTAATGATATAACAATCGGTACTGAACACTGGTTTTGACTATCTAGACAACCGTCCATTGCTCTACCAGACATGTCCTATATGTTTAGTAGTTTTATTCTGATTTATGTCACTCCCAGCTGATTTTTCCCCCCTTATTGATAATAATAAGCTGTCTCTTGTTCTTCCACAGAAGCTAAACTTGACTTCTAATAGATGAGCAGTTAAGTTGTTTAGAGTTTGTTGTTTGGGATCTAATGACATCCATGATTAACGCAGTGATCTATATTTCTGTGACAATTCAATTTCAAGTATTTCTGTAAGTATTTTTTTCCAAGTAGGTTTTATTTCGCTGACATTCTCAGAATGATGATGAGCTAAACGCTAAGGTTTCCACCTTCGATATAATTATGGTGTGCTACACTGTCATTCGCTGTCATTTTGTACTGATAGAACTTTTCATGAATTAACACTTTACGTAGTTTACTTTTCAGGGGTACCGCTTTAAGGGTAAGGCTTTAAGTTTCAGGCTTAACTCTTTAGGGAAAAGCCTTCAGGCTTGA
Organism: Cosmia trapezina; assembly: GCA_905163495.3. Classification (NCBI taxonomy): domain Eukaryota; kingdom Metazoa; phylum Arthropoda; class Insecta; order Lepidoptera; family Noctuidae; genus Cosmia; species Cosmia trapezina. Next base: position 22,193,747 of record LR991027.1, read on the forward strand.
GTCTTCTTGAAAATATCCGGCTGTGAAGGACCAGCAGATGGTCCTTCCTGAAGATATTGTACGAAACTCTAAAGTTTTCTACATACTAATTTTTGTTTGTGCTGACCCTGGTTAGATTGATATACGAAGTGACATCATAGTGCATCAATAAGAAGTTCCGTAACTTTAGAAACTATGTGTGCCTCAACGCAATTTTAGCAAACTTCTTCATCTCTTCAATGATGCAGATCATAAATTATGTCAAAAGAGTGACATCGTGGTGCATCATTAAGAAGTTCCGTAACTACAGAAACTATGTGTACCTCAACGCAATTGCAAACTTCATCATCTCTTCAATGATGCAGATCATAAATTATGACAAAAGAGTGACATCGTGGTGCATCATTAAGAAGTTCCGTAACTACAGAAACTATGTGTGCCTTAACGCAATTTTAGCAAACTTCTTCATCTCTTAAATGATGCAAATCTCAAATGTCAAAGGAGTGACATCGTGGTGCATCATTAAGAAGTTCCGTAACTACAGAAACTATGTGTACCTCAACGCAATTTTAGCAAACTTCTTCATCTCTTCAATGATGCAGATCACAAATTATGTCAAAGGAGTGACATCGTCGTGGATCATTAAGAAGTTTCGTAACTACAGAAACTATGTGTGCCTTAACGCAATTTTAGCAAACTTCTTCATCTCTTAAATGATGCCAATCTCAAATGTCAAAGGAGTGACATCGTGGTGCATCATTAAGAAGTTCCGTAACTACAGAAACTATGTGTACCTCAACGCAATTTTAGCAAACTTCTTCATCTCTTCAATGATGCAGATCACAAATTATGTCAAAGGAGTGACATCGTCGTGGATCATTAAGAAGTTTCGTAACTACAGAAACTATGTGTGCCTTAACGCAATTTTAGCAAACTTCTTCATCTCTTAAATGATGCCAATCACAAATGTCAAAGGAGTGACATCATGGTGCATCATTAAGAAGTTCCGTAACTACAGAAACTATGTGTACCTCAACGCAATTTTAGCAAACTTCTTCATCTCTTCGATGATGCAGATCACAAATTATGTCAAAGGAGTGACATCGTGGTGCATCATTAGAAGTTCCGTAACTACATAAACTATGTGAACCTCAACGCAATTATAGCAAACTTCTTCATCTCTTCAATGATGCAGATCACAAATTATGTCAAAGGAGTGACATCGCCGTGGATCATTAAGAAGTTTCGTAACTACAGAAACTATGTGTGTCTTAACGCAATTTTAGCAAACTTCTTTATCTCTTCAATGATGCAGATCACGAATTATGTCAAAGGAGTGACATCGTCGTGCATCATTAAGAAGTTCCGTAACTACAGAAACTATGTGTGCCTTAACGCAATTTTAGCAAACTTCTTCATCTCTTCAATGATGCAGATCACGAATTATGTCAAAGGAGTGACATCGTCGTGGATCATTAAGAAGTTTCGTAACTACAGAAACTATGTGTGCCTTAACGCAATTTTAGCAAACTTCTTCATCTCTTCAATGATGCAGATCACAAATTATGTCAAGGAGTGACATCGTGGTGCATCATTAGAAGTTCCGTAACTACATAAACTATGTGAACCTCAACGCAATTATAGCAAACTTCTTCATCTCTTCAATGATGCAGATCACAAATTATGTCAAAGGAGTGACATCGACGTGGATCATTAAGAAGTTTCGTAACTACAGAAACTATGTGTACCTCAACGCAATTTTAGCAAACTTCGTCATCTCTTCAATGATGCAGATCACAAATTATGTCAAAGGAGTGACATCGTGGTGCATCATTAGAAGTTCCGTAACTACATAAACTATGTGAATCTCAATGCAATTATAGCAAACTTCTTCATCTCTTCAATGATGCAGATCACAAATTATGTCAAAGGAGTGACATCGTCGTGGATCATTAAGAAGTTTCGTAACTACAGAAACTATGTGTGCCTTAACGCAATTTTAGCAAACTTCTTCATCTCTTCAATGATGCAGATCACGAATTATGTCAAAGGAGTGACATCGTCGTGCATCATTAAGAAGTTCCATAACTACAGAAACTATGTGTTCCTTAACGCAATTTTAGCAAACATCTTCATCTCTTCAATGAAAAACACATAAAAAAACACATCTCACCTTCATTGTAAAACAGTTTTTAAAAGACTGTTAACTGTGGAGTTTCTTACCCATTCTTCTCCATACGAAACTATCTTTTTATCTTCATGAAAATCCATGGAATGGGCAAGAAACTCCACAGTTAACAGTTCTTTTAAAAACTGTTTTACAATATTTTGTATACATTAATTATATCATTATATCGTCGCCAGAGTGAAAACCTCGGGAATGCATTTTTGCTCAAATTTATTTTATTGCGTTTCTAGGAAGAAAACCTCGCAACGCATATCTGATCTGACTAATTTGTTCATTCGATACTTATAGCGACATCTGTGACAGTAAATGAGTACCTCGTAAGTACCCGCATCTTCTGTCAGTTTGGCGTGAATACCTTGCAACTTGTAAAATACCTACGGCGCTCGGGTTATCCTCGCCTTAATAAATATAAATATTGTGTGTACCATACGGTAATAAAATAAATAAAATAAATATCCTTGGACATTTCACACAACGCTATCTAGTCCCAAGCTAAGCAACCTAATGCTTGTGTAATGGTAACGAGATGGCTGATTAACTACTTATATACATTTTTTTTTGTAAATACATACATATTACAGATAGAAAAACACCCATACTCGAAACAAATACTTGTAGGTCGTACAAATATTTGTTCCGTGCGGGAATCGAACCCGCGACATGCTGCGCAGCAGTCAATCGCTCAACCACTGCGCCAACCGTGCCATCCGTCGGTAATAAAACGAAGGTAATTAGTTCATTTCTTTTTGCACAACTACCTTCATATTTGCTTTAAAATGCCACTACTTTCATTTAATTTAGTATCGTAATGAGATTGATCGTGTTTTTCCGTTCCGTAACTTTATAAAAACGTACCTTTACGAAAATGAATATGCCCACCATAAATAACTTAAAATCAAGAACGGGAAAGTACATTTTGGAAATTGATGGCTATATTTATTGTCAAAACAAACAACGTGGCCATTGCAATGAAAAAAATCGGTTGCAGTGTAATGTGTATATTAGAACAATGAACAAACATGGTGTACACGAACTTTTGAGTAAATATATTGGTCAATATACCCATGAACCTGATCCAGATAAAATAGGAGAACTAAAGTTGATAACTACTTTGAAACGGAAGGCTACTGAAAGTATGGGGAGAATTCCCGGACAAATTATGCAGTCTTGTAACCAAACTACCACACACTAGTGCTCACAGTCTTCCAAACGACAACGCGAATCGAATGATTATTCATCGAGCTAGGACGAAGAATTTACAAAAAAAAGATACAATTGATTTGTTATCATTCTTGCGTGGTCTGTCCTATATTTGTTATTTAAAAAATATGTAATAATTCACTTACATGATCTACTACTTTTTAAAATAAAATACAAAACCTTTTTTTGTATAAAACTAAACCATTGGACAGTCAACATCCAAACTAACAAAGTAATCACAAATTGGTCTCCAGTTAAGTAAAATTGTATCAATTGCTGGTAGAAGAGATAGCCAACAAGTTCCTATGTGTCGTTTAACTTCATGGAACTGTCCTTCAGCAAGCGTTACAAATCTTTTCAAATCTTCCCGTCTGCATTAGTGGTGGGTCGTTGACGTTTTTGCGGTCGACGAAACGAGACTTTATCGTCGACCATAAACTAGTCGAAAAAACGGTCTAATTTTCGACTAGTTTACATCGTCAACAAGTTGTATCGTAAGTAACCTGAAATCGCGAAAAAAAAATCATCTGTTCAGTACATTTATGTTCGCATAATTCGTCAAAATGTACTGAACAGCAGATTTTTTTTTCGCGATTTCAGGTTTGGTCCCATACTAAAAGTTGTTCATAATGATGAGTACAATGACCCCTTAAGAGGTTTTGCGCATTTAGCATTACACGTTGTATATAAACAAAATAACGTATATATATAAAGCTAAAAATAGAAAATTAAAATTCTTCGTCTCAGTCATCGTCATCATCTGTTATCGGTAATGGCCTTGAGCGCGCGCAACTAGCGCACATCTCTACTCCGATTATGATTTATGACCAAGTCTCCAGCGAGATTTTAACTATACTATAGTCGGAACCTAGTCGATGTTGAATACGCACGCCTTTGTTTTCGATACGCTCTTTATTTTAACAACTTTGCAGTTTGTGTTTTGAGTAGTTGGTGGTGATATCTGTGAAAATTCTCAATGGGTACCGAAGCATAGGGTATGTACAGTCAACGGCCCGAAGTCTTACACCGCAATGACCATTATCGCCTGCGCTATACGGGCTGCGGCGCCGAAGAAGGTCATAAGTAAACTAATATTGCTATGCCATTGTTTTGTGAGATTGCTAGTCGACTTCTGTCTGCTACTGTACCTACTTAATTATAATATTAAAATATGATTATTTTTTTTGATATTAGTTTCTTTTTGAGATTAAAACTACTTACACTGAAATATTGATATTTTTGACTAAATTGTTCAGAAATAAAAGTGTTTTTGTAATAGTTCCGGTCATGATCGTGAACCTTAAATTAAATACAAATATGTCACCTATCTTGCCACCATTTTTTTTAAAGACATTTTATATTTCGACTGTATTTTTTTTGTTATTTTGCAAATTGACTTAGAGGTTGTTTTTTCATTTTAGGTTCGGCCCCTGGTGACATCCAAATGTCTAGAAGATACACTACTAATAAAAATATAATACACTCTTTTTAGAGACAGCAAGAAACAAAAAACCGGTCAAGTGCGTGTCGGAATACGCACAATGAAGGGTTCCGTAGTTGGGATTAAATTCATTATCCCCAGAACAAACTTAACATATATTATAACTATAAATTCCAACAGTAAATGTAAGTTTGTACTCACACTATTTACACGATTTGCCATGTTATTTTATGACCACAAACTTCTTATAGGTTTTCCTGTAATCTACAGGTATAGAACTATTTTCTGTATTCTTTTCAAAATTTTAGGCTCAGTAGTTTCGGAGATAAGGGGGGAGAACGGTCAATCTTCGTCTATTTTCTTAAATAACTTCAAAACGATTTATTTTAAAATTATAAAAAAATACATTTGAGACCCTCATAGTAAGCCCTTTCATTTGACATATCACACGGTACAGTTTGCAAAACTTTTTTTTTAAATTTTCTTATTTGCCCCTTAAAAGTGAGCCCCATATTAGAAATTAATTTATTTACCTTAGCCGTACATGTTTGGGTCACAGAAATACATATGTGTACCAAATTTCAACTTAATTCGTCCATTAGATTCGGAGCAAATTGGCTGTGACAGACGGACAGACAGACAGACACACGAGTGATCCTATAAGGGTTCCGTTTTTCCTTTTGAGGTACGGAACCCTAAAAATTAGATCAAAAGTTATTGGACATGGAATAAAAAATCTGATTAAAAATGTCTCAGATCAGACATTTGAAATCAGATTTCAGAAGGTAAGATGGAGCTTAGCCAACAATACAGAAGCACGTTTCCTCGGACAAAATGAAAACTGGCTAAACAGTTCTATTGCAATACATAGCTGGTCAACAATGTCTGCATCAAAACAAGGGCGACCAAGCAAGTTATTCCAGGAATTAACTGATCGCAGCAAGAGGCGTAAAACGAAAGAACTTCGAGAACAAGTGTCTGCCCAAGAATTAAAATACGCTGCCAGTGTTAGTCAACGAAAATCAGGAAACATCGAAGCGTCGAAAATAATAAAAGAAGTCACTGCCACTCCTACAACGGCAAAAAAGTTAAAAAAAAAGCACAAGCTCAGAAGCTTTGTCCCTTTTTATTGAGTGTGATTTGACCAAGAGGCAGTATGAGATACTACACGAATCTACCAAAATTATCTATCCGTGTTATTCGATTATTAAAGAAGCAAAAAAAAACATTGCTATCCAAGGGAAGAGTCCATGCGTGTAACAGAAACTTGCGCCGAAGTTAACCTCCAAGACTTGTTAAATCATACAGCTTCAAGATTATGCAAATATCTGGAGGATGTACTTGAAACCTGTACTCCAGAAGAATTACTGAATATGGAACTTATAACGAAATGGGATTGGTTGGATTCATGTTTAGCAATAACTATTAAAGATACTTCTGCGTTATCTTCCTGCAACTATCCATGGAACACTGTCTACAACGTATTATCTATGTAGTAGGCTATGTTCTTCTCCAGGTCATGGTCTATCCATGTGCCAAATTTCATCCAAATCCGTTCAGCCGTTTTAGCATGAAAGCGTAACAAACAAACAAACTCACTTTCGCAGTTATAATATTTTATAGGATTCAAACTTACACATGTTATTCATTTTGTGCTGTTGCTAATTTGTTTGTATTCTTAGGTCCGTATTACAGAAAGAAACTCAAGCACTGATCTTTGTTTAAATCTAGTTTTCAACCAATCAAATGGCTTGAATCTAGTTTTAAGTAATGCTTGAGTATTGAGTGACGTTCTGTAATACGGACCTTATTTTCAGATAAATTACATAGTACTGAAGCTGAAACAACAATGGCAACAACCGCAGAAGTTGTGGATTTTTTGACAAACTGTTTGAGTGTTAATGGTAGCCCCGGTGGTGCAAAAAAAGGAAAATTAAGACGGGCCATAAAAAAAGACTCGCCTGATCATGCATTTTGGATTGACGCTATCAAAAAAATTCAATCTGTATTTTTCATTGACAAATATAGCAAACATGCTGTACAGTCAGGAAGACCTCGATTTGTAAAAGTGCCGTCTCTGAAGAGTTGGATCATCACTCTTGAAAGTTTCATAAGGATATCTAAATTATTATTTGATAAATATGGCGTGGACTACTATTACCCAAGACATATAAACCAAGACCCACTAGAAATTTTTTTTGGACGTATAAGGGCTCTGAATTCCAGAAATGTTAACTCTGATCCAAACACATTTGTTTATTCATTCAAATCATTATTAATTTCGAATGTCCTGAGCCCTCATTCAAAATTTTCTAACTGTGAAGAGGATGATGGAGAGACCTTATTGAATGTTAAATGTCTATTTATAAATGAAAATTCAAACAAAGAAAATACCACAAGTGGAGATAGTATAGAACTCCCATCTTCACAGCAAGGCGTAAAAGAAAAACTTTCATTAGATCAAGTGATCTTTGAATAAGTAAAAGTTCACTGCTCAGCATATACAGCTGGTTTTGTATGTCGAAAAATTTAAAAAGCTATAAACTGCAAGGCCTGCTTACATACGTATACAAGCCGGCCAGACGAAAATATCCACAGCTATATACAATTTAGAGAATATAAATGACTAAAAAATAATAACTTAGTTTATTCCAATGAAATAATAATTTTATACAGGGACATAGCTTCATTAATACATGACTATTTAAATATTAATTGTTATAAATATAACTTGAAAAGAAATTTAAAAAAAACGAATACTGAGCACAATGAGGTACTCCTGGCTGGGGTGTGAAAAGCACCATAAAGTAGTTGTGGACACATTTATCAATTTAATGCTAAGATTACAAGTGCATAATTGGTGAAACATAATAAACAATCTTTTGAAGGGCGCCCTCGAAGAGAAATATGTCTTACAAATGGAAGAGCCTCAAAAACGGGCTCTAACAAAATATAAGAGCTTACCCTTAAATGCATGAAGTATCGAAAACGTACCATCGATTTCAAACCGATTTTCACGATTTTTTATTTTATTTTATTTGCATTTACATTTTGAAAACTAACTTTTTGCACTTGTATTGAAATCGATACATTATGCAATAACGGTCTTTTTTGTGACTTATACTGACTTATTTCCTAATAGCTTTTGATATTGTTTGGTTGGCTGATTTTGAGCTTTTTTTGTTGGTACCTGAAAGTTATTTGTTGCTTTTTAGAGCGGAGAACAGAAGAATACTTGCGCCGTTTGGAAAACGGTGAAATTTCTGATGATGATATGGAATCTGATGAGGATGACATCCCATAATATCCTTCTCGTGAAGCATTGGCGGCATTTTTTGAAGCAGGTGTTGATGCCGAACCTTAGTCAGACCTTCCGCTGGTACAAAATGAAACTGAACTCGACGTTGGACCGCCATTGCGGCTTGTACTTGGTATCGGCGAACTTGCACCTGTGCAAGTTCGCCGATACCAAGTACAAGCTCACAACTTCCGGTTTTGAGACCAAATGCCACCAGAAATTTAGTTTGGAAAAAGCAATTTCTCCAATTTGATGAAAATAACATCAAATTTGAATGCAGTGAAGAACTTTCTTCAGAAATAATGGAACTTCAAATCAGTCCATATCAGTTCTTTACATTCTTTTTTACAAACGATTTCATGGAAAACATTGTGACCGAGTCAACCCGATATGCTGTCCAAAAACAGCCTGATAGGCCAGAATCTATTACGACATCAGACTTGCGTAAATATTTGGGAATTCTGACGTTCATGTCTGTTTACCATTACCACCCCAGCACAAGATCCTACTGGTCTGCTAAATTTGGCTTCAATCCTATCAAAGACGCAATGCCCGTCAACAAATTAGAAAAAATCCGGAAGATCCTCCATTTTAATAATAATGTCAACCATCTACCTGTTAGCCACCCACAGCACGATATTTTTTTTTTTTTACCCTTTATCTCTTTTTATCACTTCTACTGTATAACGATTTCAACAGGCTTACCCTAGCAGTTTTTACGATGACGTTTTGCAAAACTATCTGAAAAAAGATAGGCGCGTCGATTTGATTTACAAACATTAACTTGTATAAAGTAATTAGTTGAAATTAAAGTAGTAGGTAATTTATATTAAATTTTAATTATTTTGCGCAAAGAAAACAAAATTAACTTGTCCCGGCCTTTTTAAAGGCCACTTTGGATATCGTTTAAGTGACCTGTTATGTCACATCAATCACTTATTTAGATATTCATGGTGGTCTCCAACAAAACATCATGCGAAGTCAATGGCACCTGCGGTAAGAGTCAGGGTAGTGTACAACAAGCTGAAACTGGTAAGTTTTTTTTTTTGTGCATACACTGTCTGAAATCTCTGTGCACGCCACTGTGTGTTTGCATTACATATCATGTTAAATAGACATTATAGCCATTACTGCTGAATTCAGTATCAAAATCCTCACAAACAATATTATTACAGTATTAGTAGGAAGTACTTATTATATTTTTTTTATTTTAGTAGATCACGAGCCACCATCTCTATTTATATGGAACGAGGCAGCATTTTGTTGCTACTCACATTATATAGTGAGAATAGAGAACACTTTACAAAAAAGCGTCATAAGATGGTTTATGACATCATAGCAAGAAAAATGTGTGACGTACAATACAACGTAAGTGGTACCCAGTGCCAGTCGAATATAAATAGTTTGAAAAAACATTATAAGAAGATAATGGATCACAGTGCCACATCTGAAAACGATAGGGCAACATGGCCTTATTTTGATGTAAAATATTTTTTTTACTTTGAATATTTCTTTACAATTTGTTGTAGTCAAGTAGAGTTATTAAATACTAGTCCACAACAAGCAGAACCAAAGAAAAGGAAATTTGATTACATAATTATTAGAAGACTATAGAAAAGATGTGAAGAAGTATATGGAAGAAAGATCCAAACAAAAACAAGAAAATTTTAATAAATGCATGCAAATGAAAGAGCAACAGCATAGGGAAAATATGCAAATTTTGGAGTCTTTGTATAACAACAATAATATAATAATTGAATGTAAGTTTTTCATAGAGATGGTAAGGTTTTAGATTTGATCAGTACCTGTTTTAATTACTAGTATAGGCCTACTTGTGATTTCTGATTAGTTTTGAGTTTTGATCCTGTTTTAACCGCGCCAATTAGCAGACACAATAGAAATTTTATTCTACACACATGGTGTGCAATCGAAATTTAGAGTTAATCAGATGTATAGTCTAGTAGTGATTTTTTATTAGTTTTTAAGATTTTATCAGTACCCGTTTGAAGTAGTAGATTTGAATATAAATACCTACCTGTTAAAATCTGTAAATTTTATTAGCGTTTAATTGTGCTGTATGTCTGTGATTGAGTTAATATTCAAGTACAAACTTATTAGTGTTGTACTGTTTGATAGTTTTCTTATATTAGTGTTTATTAATTAGGAGGAAAAAGTGGCCTGGAGCGCGAGCGAGAAAACCGAATCTGAGTAAACTGTGATTCAAATTAATTGTTAATATTTTTTTAAATTAATATTTGATCTGTTTGAAGTAGTAGATTCGGATGTAACTGTGATTCTGATTTTTAATAAAAATGTTTTATTACTATTAGTGTTGAACATTATTTACAAATCTATCCCAATACAAGTTCACTTCTCATAACGCACAATTACCTATCATTATGTACCTATAATTTAAGTTTTAAATCAATATAAAACTTATTGATATGATAGAGGATGTTGAATTGTTGATAGTAAATCTACAAAATAATACAATAATTAAATACGCATTTATTGAATGTTAACAAGTTTAGTTTATTATACTGTCCTTATTACTAAATTATTGGACAATATTTGTGGCGTGCGCATCCCTTCTCCCTAATCGACACTGTCGTTAATAAGGCGCTCTTTTTATAATAAATAATCATTTTATTTCAAGTTTCACAGACTCATTCAATTAATCATACATAATACAGTCACATTAAATAATCAAATCAAATACAAAGTTAAAATCTATATATACATTATACAATTATTCAAAACAACAAATAGTACCTTAGTTAACTTGTTTCAGTGTTGCCACATTATCTGCGCTCAATGTGTAACCTACAGCAGTGATGAATCGACCCTTTCTGCGAGCGCGTCCAACATGCTGTTGGAGCTCCCCCGCACTCGCCGAACCAGCGAAGTGCCTCTTTTGCGCATTGTTGCATAAAAACAATGTACGCGCTCCTCCGCAAACATTGTGGAAGCGCCACCCGTAAAAGCCCTTTAACAGGGATCATAGTATAAGTACAAATAGTATGCCGTACTGCTTGAGCTAATATGTATTCAGGTATTTTTTTTACTGTTACCATGGGTAAACAGTCCATGCAGTATACTGCGCCAACGAGTCTTCCATAATCCAAATGCTCGCTCAATAGACATGCGTGCAGACGAAATACAAAAGTTGTAATTATTTTGTCTTAGTGATAAATTTCCATTGTTTTTAAATGGAACCATAACGTTCCGGTGTACTCCGTAAGCAGCATTACCAATAATGTGGCTGTCACCTTCAAAATTGAATTCAGGTGACTGCCTAAATACTCGAGCATCATGCACACTCCCTGCATAAGCAGCGAAGACACTGCTGAACACCAAGTCATGAGTACAAACAGCCTGGAACAATGTATTAACATTATAATAATTATTATATTATTTGCTTTGTAATTTTACTAGGTACATCAAGAGAGCTATCCTTACTTGCACTTGGATTGAGTGGGTTCCTTTACGGTTAATATAGGATTGTGCATCGTTGGTTGGCGCATTTATTTTAATGTGCGTACCATCAATGGCTCCCACTACCCTTGGGAATGCACTGTGCCTCTCAAATTCTCCAGCCACTTCTCTTGCATGCTCCCCTCTAGGCCATCTTATGAACTGAGGAGCAAGGGAATGGAGGGCATGATAAACGCGTCGTAAACTTCTTAGGGCAGTGGCCAGGCCTACATTAAATTTCTCACACACAAATCTACATCTCATCTAAAATACACTACTAAAAACTTTGAAAAACAAACATACATTAGTGATTACTATATGAAATAAATATAAGTTTTATATGTAACAATCTGGTGTAGTCAGTGGCGGCTAGTGCCTTAGAGGACCGGTGCTGCACTGCATGGGTTTAGTGAATAAAATGTGTAGTAGTATCTAGTGGTGGTGGTGATGGTGGTAGTGGTGGGTAGTGGTGTGTATCAAATGGTTCAAATAAAATATCTAATTTTTACCTAATGAAAAGGACACCCCCCGTTTCGAGGCAATTACGTGCCTCGTGGAGGCGCAGCGCAGTGATGAGATGCAGGTGACGACACAAAAATTGTTTCTCTTCTATCCGCACAACACATTTTAGTCTAAAAATAATTTTAACAGTTACGGCCACAGATTAATACTACGGCACACAACACTCACATTCACATTATCCGAAAATGCAATTAAGATGAATCCCGAAATTAGAATGTCAAAGTTTTGAAAATGTCTATTTTATTTGTACTTTAAATCGATTCTGCGTTCCTTATTTGACGCGAAATGTTCTATTACCTTTTCATTGAAGTCTGGCATGGAATGAATAATTTTTTTTTCTATGCTGAGCACAGAAAGCGCGTTGAGCCGGTCCTGGGTCATAGTGTTCCTTAAGAAGGAGGGTCGAAAAACATCGTTCGCTCTCAACAGAGATCATAGGGATAGTGATTACAATTTTAAGTAGTTTTGTCGTCTCTGAAAATGGCTCGATGAGATCATTGTTGTAAATAAATTGCAGGACTGCAATTGCATTTATAAAATCGTCTCGATTGTAAATTGTACACAGCTCATTCTTTAATTTATATTTGTCCAAAACGGTATAAGTCGAAACTGTCGTTTTGAAATCTTCTACGGGAATAGCAGCGCGATAGCCTGTAAAGTTTTCGCAGTAAAACAATTTGGCGGCGATCAAATGATTACTAAACTGGAATCGGTCTTTCACTTGCGTAATAATTACGTCGCAAACTTCTTTTGCGACTGCTGAACTAGAAGTTTGAATTCCTCTTCTTGATGCTGGCTGATCTGGTCAATGGAGTTGCGTGCATGCTGTATACTTTTTTCAAAGTTTTGTATATTGTTTTTTATACTCACTAAATCTATATTCCGTTTTTGCATCTGTTTGAACAAAAGGACTATGCAAAAAATCGTCCCATATCATCAACAGATGCCAAACATATCTCATTAAATACATCTCGACATTATGATTATTTTTTACTATGGCGACATCACTGTAGGATATGGGGTTATCGTGCAATAAAAAAAAATATGTTATACTTATACAGTTTTATTAAGTATTAAGAATCGAATTAAAAATGTACTATTTAACTAAAAAAAACTCGAGAGAGAACAGCCGTAAGACGTACTTTACCCTCCCTCCTTGCTCCGTTACCCCGACCGCACCCTTTCGACGCCTGCGCCCGCGCACCTCCCTCAGTCGTGGCTAGTACGTTCTGCTGTGTTCGCGTTGTTTATTTGTGCGTTATCGGCTTGTTTGCGACTATTACTAACCTCTGCTTGTTTATTGGACCTTTTGATTGCTACTCGATGACCCCGGCACGTTTAATGGACTGTGATTTATAAATATGGAGACTGGACGCCAATGTGTAATGTGTCCTAGATCTGTTTTAAGACAGAGACGACATATATTACAAGAAACATTGCTTCATAGTAGTCCTGAGTTAGCGGCCTACATTTTGCAAAATAGATTGACACAAGTAAGTCACAGTCATTGTATTTATTTACTGATTTATTATACATATATCGATAACTTTTAGATATTATGTAGAATACGTATAATGAATAAGAATAAGTGTCATGTAGTTAGAATTGCTTGAATAGAAATATAGCACTTAAAGTATAGCTTACGTTAGGAACGACTCAATCGTCCGGCCATAATTCCTATGAGGAATGAGATATTTTTACCTGCATAATTATTTAATCTCACCTTAATATTTTTATAGTCTAGTCCAAAAGTGAGTGTAGATTGTATTCCGAGTTCTAGACAACTGACAAGCACACATATAACACCGATATAATCAATATAACACAGAAAAAATACTTCTGCTTATTACAAAAACACACATATGCTGATATCTTCATTTTTTCCCTTTTCAGGTAGTATTCAATAACGTAATGGCAGTATGCCATAGATGCTGGCAGAGAGCCAATAATAATGACGGTGGACAACTACGTCTTGAGAACGCTCCCATTGTAGAAGGTAATTACATCTGTGCTATTAATCCTTATCAAAATAAATTATTTCATCACTAAGTACAGTCTAGCTTCGCCGGGACAGCTAGTAATAAATAAATAAATAATTTTAGATGCTGACAATCAAGAACCCCCCAATGTTGCTGAAGCCCGCAATGTTGCTGAAGCCCCCAATGTTGCTGAAGCTCCCAATGTTGCTGAAGCCCCCAATGTTGCTGAAGCCCCCAATGTTGCTGAAGCCCCCAATGATCCTCAGGACAATCCAGAGGATGATGCTCGTTTCTATGTTCGCGATTACGTACGTGCACCGAACACTTCACGGCTCTGTATGTATAGGCAATGTAGACATGAAAATCTACGACGAGTTCCTGTGTCTATCAAGCTACATTTGGTATGTCATTATCGATTATATATTCCACCGAGTTCGCGAATATGTGAAGAACATTTAAATAACTATGATTTTGAAGAGTTACTGGATAATGTAAATGTTACACATTATTTTAATGCTTCATTTTTTAGTAACATGACAAACATGTTAATTGAAGCAATCAACAATAGGACAAGATTCGATTTTGAAACATTATCTTCACTGAATAATAGTGAACTTATGTTTTGGACTGGATTCACTTTAGAGCAGTTCAACGTCATTTTGGAAGAAACGCCATCGCTCGCAGAAAAATGCAGACATCCCCGATCAGTTCTCGGAGCTTATTTAACGAAAATACGAACTGGAGAACCTAACGAGCGACTAGCTACGCTTTTCGGCGTAACACGTCAATTGTTTGAATATCGCCTAAAAATAGCGCGACAATGCTTGACAGGTCAATATGTACCAAGACATCTTGGTATAGGTCATATTTCTAGAGATGAGCTTCTAGAGAGAAATCTATTTTTGCCCAAACATATTTTTGGAAATGAAAACAACACCAAGTTAATTATTATCGCAGATGGCACATATGTATATATTGAAAAAAGCACTAATTATTTATTTCAAAGAAAAACTTATAGCCTCCACAAGTTTCGCAATTTATTGAAACCATTTATTTTAGTAAGCAGCGATGGATATATCATAGATGTCATAGGCCCTTTTCCTGCAACAACATCAGATGCAACTATTATGCAGAACATAATGAATGAAGAGGAGCACTTACTACATTGGTTACTACACAGAGAGGACGTCTTTATTTTGGACAGGGGCTTCAGGGACAGTATTAATGATATTGAGTCCCTTGGCTATGAACCTTACATGCCACCTACCAAGGACAGGAACGCGACCCAGCTATCAACAGAAAAGGCAAATGATTCTCGGTTGGTGACTGTGTGTAGATGGATTGTGGAGGCGATTAACGGCAAATTCAAAAACCGTTTTAAGTTATTAAAACAAACTTATTTTAACCGAGCTTTGCCAAACATGTTTGTCGATTTCCGCATAGCAGCATCATTAATAAATGCTAATTACCGTGTTGCTACAGACCACAGGCTTGCGCCGGAATTCTTTGAAATAATTCAAACTAAGGTTCATCAACCTAACCTTTTGAAAAATTATGTCGAAGGCAAAAATCTTAACAGACAAAGAGTTAACTTTGTGACGATGGAGGCCACCATGCCACATCTTGAGGACTTTCCAGAACTGACTGATGATGATATCATTTTATTCGCCTTGGGGACCTACCATATAAAACTTGCAAAATCCTACTGTGCGGAACATATTCGGAATGGAATTTATTATATTGAACTATTTCGAGAAAACCAGCTAACTGATTTGCCAAGGTATAATATTCGAGAAGATAATGTCTGGTTAATTAGAGGACGAATACAATCTCGACACGTTAGATCGCGCGTTTATTATTGTTACATATTAATAAACCGAAGTGAAACTGGCAGACGTGCTATTGAACAGTGGTATTGCACATGCCTAACAGGGGCGCGTACGGTTGGAAGTTGTGCCCATATAATATCAATTATCGTCTAAAATGTAATTTTTTATTTTAAAATAAAAATACTTTATTTTTGTCAAAAGTCTTTTTAAAAAAAAAACCCCGTCGAATTCCGAACTAAAAATTGGTACTGACTTTTCATGGGACGTAATAATGATATTGAAACTTGTCCCATGTCTGTTGATGGGATGGGACACTGCCCATACATTTTTTTGCATGGTCCTTTCAGTTTGTGGCAGAATGGACTGAAAAAATTCGAGCCAGTATAAAAAGGTAGTATCATTCAGATACCTTAGCACCATATTTGACGACACGTTTGGCGCAGTGGTTGAGCGATTGACTGCTGCGCAGCATGTCGCGGGTTCGATTCCCGCACGGAACAAATATTTGTACGACCTGCAAGTATTTGTTCCGAGTCTGGGTGTTTTTCTATCTATAATATGTATGTATTTACAAAAAAAAAAATGTATGTAAGTAGTTTATAAGCCATCTCGTTACCATAACACAAGCATTAGGTTGCTTAGCTTGGGACTAGATGGCGTTGTGTGAAATGTCCAAGGATATTTATTTATTATTTATTTATTTATTTATATCAGCCTGGTTTATAGAATTGGTATCATTTTCCGATTCTATAATGCTGGTCATACATTCTTTTAAAGCGTCTTTGTAGGTAGAAACTGAGTTAACGGTACGAGAATTGAAGTTCCATCTAGTTTGTGGGGCAGCAGGTGTCCTCTTTGACACAATTTTTTTCAAAACTTCTGCACGTTTAGTTGAACGTGAAAAGAACTTTGGAAAAGTTTGTAGATTGGCGAAAAATTTCTGTACCGTTTTGTTTTGACATACACTTTTTTCAATAATTAAATTCAGTTGGTGTGCATAACAGTAAACAAATCGAGCACCTGGATATACACTTCTCATTTTAGCCTGCACTCCACCAATATTCCCGCTCATTACAGAGGCACCATCATAACATTGCGCTATCAGTTGTTCTGGAGTTATTTGCAGATACTGTAATTCTGTAAGTATAGCAGAACTAAGCCCGTCATGTACCACCTCGAGAGCGAAAAGCGAGAGAAATGGTGTCCTTTCAAACAAAAAAAGAATTTTTTAAATCGGTCCTCAATTGACGGAGAAATTGGTGTAAAAAAATGTGAAAAAAGTGAAATACAAAAAAAATATAGTTATATACGCGACGAATTGATAAACTCCTCCTTTTTGTTTTTGAAAAGTCGGTTAAAAAGCAAAGTGATGTCCGTTTTTTTGATGCATTTATACTTAAAGAAGAAGAAGAATGTGTATTGAAATATTAGTATTAGTAGGTACCTATTCGCTTTATTCTAGAAAGATGTTCGCTCTAGATCTCGATACAAAATTATCTACTCAAAGCGTTTCAAATTGTAATTCGTGCTAGAGGATTGATTGAAGAATACCGAATACGACACTAAATAATTCTTTAATCCTTCCAAAACTTGGAAGAATCAAACTGTAATGTAGAATCCTTACACTTACTGGTTTCGGAATCGGGTTTCTGCGCATCTTGACCAGATTTTCACTTCACTATTATTAGGTACGAAAAACTTAACTAAGACTTTCATGCAATTATTAACAGTTAAACCACTTATAACAAATCAATAAATAAATTAATTAACGATTTGAAATAGGTACTTTCATTAAAAAACATGACTCGCACAAAACGTCCGTTAGGACTATGATAGGTCTGTTACTGTACTGCATTGGTCAAATTAAAACCGTTCATGTACCTGTCCATTACCTAGATACCTTGTAACGTTGCGCCTTGCGAGTTACAATTGAAAATAGTTAAGTCTATGAATCTTTATTAATATCAAATCTATGTACACTTTAAACTATAATATTACACAAAACTTAAAAAATAAACTAGTACTATATATGTAATAAACTATAACTAGTATGATATCTAAAAGTAAATCTAACACTTAAATACAATATTAAAATTAAATAATACGGAACCTAGGGTCTTCGTTCTAAGCGCTCGCGCATCTCTAAAACGATCATTGCCGACGACTCGTCGGGGAGTGGCGATTCGGTTGAGGTCGGTAAGGACGATGACTAGTCCATGCTGTGCCGACTCAGTACAAAGTTCGTGACAGGGGTTAAAAGTATGGAAAGTAATGCCATCTAGCTGTGATAGTGTTACAACAAAATCAAGAGGTTGTCATCCTTAAAAAATATATGTTATGAAGTAGACTGCCTAACACATAAAAATATTAAAACAATTTAAAAGGCAATAATAATCGTTTAATTTCTCATTCAAATGAAAATAGTAACTTCTGTCGCTTTTGTGAATTGTGTGTGCTGACCACCCTGAGAAAAATGTCGGCACGTTACTGATGCGGATACACATAATTTTCTCGTCCATATTTTAAGTGATTAGCTTCCTTAAAATACAAGTGAGTGTGTAAACGTTATTTTCCCTCCCTAGTATCGTTGAGTAGAGTAGTGTATCGTCCGCGGCCGCGGCTCCTCCGATCTAGCGTGAAAACTTCGCATTTGGCTTTTGTAGCTTGTGAAAAAGTTGAGTTTGAACTTTGAAAGTGAGCAAAAACAATGTCTTTTCTAGCTTATTGTGTGCCTGCTGCTCGAACAGATTTCCAGATGGTAAATATAAATATTTCAATATTTCACTAAAACTTCAATATCCTATTGCATGTTCTAACAGTTGTTGATTAAAATAAAGTGCCTCCCCGAAAATCTAACGATTAATAATTAATAACAAAAAATTTCAGGTCCTCCATTACATCGCTTCCCAAATCCAGTTAAGATAATTAACGTTTCCGTTCATGGGTCATGAACATATGGGGTCACATTGTTGGACAGGATGAAAATTTTGTATATAAAAATAGGAGTGTGTGCCATAAACATTTTCCTGAAATATGGCTTTACACCAAAAATCGATTATGTCCTCTTGCTATTCCCATGTTGCATCTTAAAGGTTAGTAAAACTTTATTTTATATAATAATAACAAGTGACGAGACAATGAAATCGCTCGCCTGATGGTAAGCACCATGCTTGCCTATAACACCTGCAGAATCACTTTGCATTTCAAAGCTCTGCGCACTTCACTGTACTTGTCACCCTCAGATACAAACTGAATTTAACTAGCTAGTAATTTCACTAGCTAGTGTACTCTTCAAACCTAAACACAATAGTGATTGCACACTAGATCTACTGCTTAGAGGCAGACGATCTGAGGGGCAATTCTCGTATTTTTAACAATGTTCACAATCTCATCTGTCTCAATCTGTCAAAAATTGTATAGCGTTTACCTACATTTTTGACATTTGATTGACGCTGGCATGAGATTGTGAACGTTTTTAGGTACGAGAATTGGCCATCTTGGCGTGTTAATGTTTTCTGTGTGCAACTTTTGTGACTTTATCATTTGTCATTATCATTATCATTCATTATCATTGTTTGCCATTGTTATTATTTTCGTTTGGTCTATGGTCTGGTTTTTAATCTCGGAGACTAAATTGACAAGTGAAAATATTAAAAATGACCTTTATTATAATGTAAGGTAAGCCAGTTTGACATTTGCACTTGTTAATTTGGTCTCCATGATTTAAAAATGCACTTTAAGAGATATGTCTTAGGTCTCGGGGAGGTCGTGGCTAAGTAATAACAGCCGCATGGGTCGATTCATCAGGTTAAGCTACGCTTGCCGGGGTTGGTCAGCGGATGGGTGACTATCTTTACATACCGAGACTCCTCCGTGCCTTGGAAAGCACGTTAAGCCGTTGTTCCCGGCTGTCATTCGTGGATCTTCGACAGTTGTTACGGGTCGTCAGAAGTCCGAAAGTCTGACAACCAGTCTTACCAAGTTGTATCGTATTACCCAGTTACTGGGTTGTGGAGGTCAGACAGGCAGTCACTGTATGTAAAATACTGGTATTCAGCTGCATCAGTTAGACTGAAAGCCGATCCCAACATAGTAGGGGAAAGGCTCGGCAGATTGATGTGTTAGGTCTTGGGTTGGAATCTCAGTCAGGGTAACAAATGATATGGTGAGCAGGCTTATTCCACAAATCCCCTTAGATTATCCCTTGCCCAGGGGATGCTGAGCAGGGGATTTGTGCAATAAGCTGGTGTACATTGTTTATATCCGGCATCCATAATACCTTGTATTATAAAACCTTTTTTTATACTTATAACAAACTTTAGGGCTGTGAGTGGTAGCATATTTTTTTTTATTGTGAATTATGTTACACTGTATGAATTTAAAAATATTCTCACGTTGATTTTAGGAGCTGCAACCATGCCTAGTATACCAGATGTCATGTCAGTTGAACAACCGTCTACCTCTATGCAGCACCAGATTCCAGTGCCTATAAGTGATAAGGCCCCAAAAACACGATATATGCAGACTCAAACTATGCAAAAAAGTATGTATAATATTCTTAGACACCTAAAGTTTTCAGGTGACTGAGTCATGGGCAAAAGCTAGTTACCCAGTTAAATTTATCCACTTAGAAGTATTAATTAATCAATATACAGGGTGTTTGGTGCATCGTTTGCCAAATTGAATTGGCCGAAAGAAGAGGTCATTTGCTATCGCTTCAGGCTCAAGTACTCATTTTTGGCCACACCGGTTTTTTTATTACAACTTTCTAATTTTTATTTTGAAAAAATCCAAAACTCAGCATTAAAGCTTAAATTAAAAAAAAAGTTTTAAGTGTAGTCGTCAAATTTCATTTTTATTTACATATGTACTGTTGTATGGCTCTATCAAATTTAAAATTACTTGCCAGTTACATCTAGTTTTTTTTTAATAAATCACAAAGTTTTTGGAAAAATAAAAAATGAACTTAAAACTCAACTTTAAATAGCTATAAAAAAAAAACTAAAAGCGATCGGGATCTTAGAATTATTTTAAAAAGTTCTCTAGTCTATCCCCTTTCCAACGGTATGCAATGTGTTTAAAAAATGTTTCAGTAAGTTCACTAATACGCTAAGTTTGTGTATCGGGACGCACCATCAAACTATTGCATATTCGGGATAAATAAGTGTTTTCGCGTAAACAATACATACGAAGCAGGTAAAGCCTGCTATCTCCCTCCTACACAGTAGAATTCATTATCTGTCTCTTTTTGTTATTGGGTTGGCCGCAAATTGGTTAAGTTTGTTAGTCGTTATTTGACTGTCTCTGAAAACTAACCCCTTGTTGTTGTTGTGTTATTTTCTGTTACTGTTATTTTCTGTTACTGTTAATTTCTGTTACTGTTATCTTTTCATTGAGTTTTGTGGGTGTTTGTGTTAACTTTCGTGATTTTTTTTGTGTTACAATATGGCTACATTCTCTAATGAAGAATACGCTGATATTTTGATGGCTTATGGAAGAGCCGATGGTGTTGCTCGCGAAGCACAAAGAATTTATCAGGAACGCTTTCCCAATAGACGATTGCCTTCCCGCCATACTTTCCAGAACACTTATCGACGCTTACGTGAGACTGGTAATTTGACTGCTAGTGAACCAAGAGGGATTGTAGTGCGTCATAATGTTGACGTAGATGAACAGATTCTGGCACTGTTTGAAGAAGATCCCACTAGAAGCATAAGAAATGTAGCTGCATTACTGGGAATTTCGATCTGGAAAGTATGGCGAGTACTTCGCCAAAATAACAAACATGCTTTCCATTACACTCCGGTGCAAGGTACGTAATTTTTAAATTAATAGACTCACAACCGTAGGCGCTAACGTAGATTGCGAACCCTTTCTAGCTTTACCGCGTACCCGACGCAGCAGCAGGTAGCGGCTTTGACGTCACTCTGCCAGATGTCATAAACCTTCAGCGGTCAGGCCATTGTCTTTTACATTGTACTGCCCGTACTTTTTACAAACAATAAAAAAAAATCTTGCGAGAAAGTAATGCATTCTTACGCGTATTTTATTTGTTGTAGGTCTCGAGAATCAAGACTTTGATAACCGTGTCCAGTTTTGTCGTTTTTTACTGCATTCAGACGTGGATAATCCGGTCTTTTTAAAAAGAATTCTGTGGACGGATGAGTCCAAATTTACTAAAGAGGGAATCCTCAATTTACATAACTTACACCACTGGACAGCAAAAGATCAAAACCCACGCGTAAAACGACAAAGGTCATTCCAGAGACGATTTAGTGTGAACGTTTGGGCAGGAGTCATTGCAAATCATGTAATTGGACCACACTACTTACCTGACAACCTGAACGGGGATAATTACTTAGAATTTCTGCAAACAGAGTTGCCCTTATTATTAGCTGATTTGCCAATTTTCAGTGAAGACAGGTCTTTTGTTTTCCAACATGACGGTTGTCCCGCTCATTGGAGAATAACCGTCAGGGAGTACTTGAATGATGCATTCCCGGACTCATGGATTGGGAGGGATGGCCCTATTCCTTGGCCTCCACGTTCTCCAGACTTAACTCCGTTGGATTTTTACGTCTGGGGACGGGCCAAAGAACTCGTCTACGCCACGGAAGTTGAGACAAGAGATGATTTAGTCCAACGCATTGAGGCGGCTTTCATGACGATCAAAGCAGAAATGCGTTTACGCACCACTACAGTTGAGATAAGACGAAGATGTCGCGCGTGCATACGCAATAGTGGTAGACAGTTTGAACAAGACTTGTAAGATTAGTATGTAATTAAATTACTTATTAATAAATGATTATTTTTGTAATAATGTATTTTTTTTTCAATTTCGAGGAAAGTTCCCTATGTAAGAACGAGATAAGAGACTACGTAAGACGTGAGATAACAGTATCTATCTACTAATAGCATGTAATTTATGCGAAAACTAGTGTTTTAAACGTAATATCCAATATCAGCCTGATGTGTCTCGACTACACATTTAGCTAATTATTAAAGATATTAAAAGAGTTTTTTAACACATTACATACCGTTGGAAAGGGGACAGACTAGAGAACTTTTTAAAATAATTCGAAGATCCTGATCGCTTTAATTTTTTTTTTTATAGCTATTTAAAGTTGAGTTTTAAGTTCATTTTTTATTTTTCCAAAAACTTTGTGATTTATTAAAAAAAAACTAGATGTTACTTGCAAGTAATTTTAAATTTGATAGAGCCATACAACAGTACATATGTAAATAAAAATGAAATTTGAAGACTACACTTAAAACTTTTTTTTTAATTTAAGCTTTAATGCTGAGTTTTGGATTTTTTCAAAATAAAAATTAGAAAGTTGTAATAAAAAAACCGGTGTGGCCAAAAATGAGTACTTGAGCCTGAAGCGATAGCAAATGACCTCTTCTTTCGGCCAATTCAATTTGGCAAACGATGCACCAAACACCCTGTATTATTCATGCAAGATTAAATATTTTCAAATTTGTTATTCCTATTTAAAAATGAATAATAATTGAAAATCATTTAATATAAATAAGTTAACCACTCATAATTGGTTAAATCTTTCAGAAATTAAGATGACAAAGGCCGAACTGCAGATGAAGAAAACTATCAAGAAATTAAGAAATAAAGTTTATGGCAATAATACATTAAGAAAGAAATATTCGGAGAGGTTATTGTTAGCAAAAAATACTTCTTTATATGTATTGACGAAAAAGTTAACGAAGGCAGCTAGAACTTTTGTGCAAATGCAAATCTCACAAACTGGAAAATGTATTAAAGGAAGAAGATAATTACTCTTGGTCAAAAAATTTTGGCATTATCATTATATAAGAGTAGCCCAAAGGCTTACAGAGTGCTCAGTGAAATATGTATTTTACCAAAACGCAGTACTCTTAACTGTCTTTTGAAAAAAGTTCTTATTAAACCAGGCATAAATAAATTTATGTTTGGTCTACATCAAAATTGCCTTTTACATGAAAATATACTATATTGATTGTATTCCACTCGCTGAACATAAATATACAAGTTAAAATTCATAGTTAGCTCTTATTGTGCATTTATGCCATATAAATATAATAGCGGGTAGCGCGACAGATATATCACATTAATGATGATAACTCAAAATATTTTGTGATTACCCGCGGAAAATTTTTAATATTTCACATTTGTTTGTTGCGTTTAACGCTGACTGTGTTTTTTTCAACAGTTAAAACGTGAAATTGTTACCGTTTTTTTTACATTTTTAGTGAAAAATCTACAGTTTTCGTTATGTCGCGTAAATGTGTTAATAGTGCAGACAATTTTTGCTACATTTGTGGTAAGGTGACCCTTACTAACCAAAGATGCTCAATAACACAACGTTTAGAAACTGCTTACTTCCATTATTTTGGAATTAAAATTAAAAACCAAGACAAATCGTGGGTACCACTGGTAAAATAAGAGCTAATTAAAAAACATATTCTTGTTTTTTTATTCAGTAACCTTAAAGCAATATAAAAATAAAGTATTAAATTGTTACATTTTGTAGACCAGTGTAATTTAAAGAAAAGAGTGGATAAAATGCCCGAATCTCACAAGTTTTGCTCAGTGTTATTCGATGAAATGGCTATTGCAGCACATGTTGAGATGATAGATGATAAAGTAATAGGCTTTGTGGATGATGGTGAAACAAGAAAACCTCAGCTGGCAGATCATGCACTGGTGTTTATGGTGAGGGGTGTCATAAAAAAATATAAACAGCCAGTACAGTACACCTTCTGCTCTGGAAGAACCTCAACAACCAATTTAAAAAAAATGATTGTGGATGTTATAAAAAATCTGCAAGATTGTGGACTAAAGGTGAAAATTACTGGCTATCCGTGGTCAACTGATTATGAACTTCGATCGTTTTTAAAAGTTTTGCCTCCATAAACATGGATGTTCACGGTATAAACGAAAGACAGTTTGATGCGCAGTTCAAACCGCACAGATCCATCCGCGGTTTGGAACGCAGTCCACAGATCCGGGGTCCAAACTGTAGGTACGTGTAAACCCCGCTATTCGTTCTTTCCGAAACGATAGTTTGGAACGGCGCGTTGTGTTTCCAGCAGTCCGAATACGTGTTAAACCCCGCTATCATAAACCGCAGTAACTGCAGGGCTGTGGTAGAGAACGCCAGGTAGCGGTTCCTACCAGGCAAGATCGCAAGATTCTTCATTTTTATTGGAGAACTGATACCTACACCATATCTAAGCGACACATTATGTATTGTTTACCGACACATTATGTATTGTCGTTTTGAGGTGACGGCTGTGTCACTCGCTCCGACAACACCTAACTAATTTTTGATTAAATACTTCGTGAAATCCCTCTAGGGTAAGTTTTCATGTATTTCCTTAAAAGTGCTTATGTAAGGTGTTTCTAGAATTTCTTAAACTAGCTTTCTGCCCTATATCTTCCTCTCTGGGACACTGTGACCTTTGGACCTACAAACATGGTTCCGACAGCTTGCTCACGCTTCCATTCTGTCTGGATTTCCAGGATTTTAAGTACAACCTACGACTTCTCGCCACGTCGTGGTTCTAGCGTGGAAGAGGACGCTTGGAAGGAGATCCTCGGCTGCAGAACACGTACACTGAAGTCACTGCTACATAGACCAGGATCTGGAACTGGAGCCGTCAGTTGCGGGCATAGGCTGGGTCGGGACCATCGTCGATCTGGAGACGGTTCAGGCCAGTGTTCCTACCCTTTCTACCACTAAAAATCAAGACTTGATGCGGCCACGGAAGATAGGCAAATAAATAATAAGTACCTAGTTCATCTTGTTATTTAAGAACTCCTTACCTGCTGACAACCCCCTACTAAGGGTAAGTGTCACAACCTTATAATCAGTACCATCTGCATAACTGTGGATACATCGGTAGTTTCGTCAGCTTGTATTGCTAGGTAATCACATTTTTTAACCTTTTCGGATAATTCTGAGTGGTAATCAGCCAAAATCGAGTCCAAAATATCGTTTTGAATTGTTTTCGACGTACCTTTGAATACTGTAGATGCTGTAAGATGCTCCTGCATAACTCCATCCAACTCGGACACAAAATCCACAAGCCCACGAAACACACCAGCATTCATAGATTCACTTGTTTCGTCGTGGCCTCGTAAAGCTAACTCAAATGCACCACAAAACTTTACACAGTCGATTAGGCGCGAACATATGTACCTATTTTTGTCAACTTGTTCGTTGTACTTCTGTATGTTGGCTCTATAGACAGAATCTAATTGGTTTCGGATGTTTACGGTACCTAACAGACATACTCAAAACATTTTGCAGATGAACTTGAGAAGGATCGTGTTTTTTAATTTTTTTCCCCAAATGAGTTAAATCTTTGACTCCCGTTACTGTCCAAATCGCTTCTCCGCCGAAAATAACACAGAGAAAGCAAAAAAAAAAAAGCATTTAGTCGCTCACATCCACATAACCATTTTAGCATACATTTCACTTTTGAAAGTTCTCGTGAACGATTTATTTTTTGTTTTACATTCCTGTTTTAAATTGAGAAAAGGCCGGGGCGGTCCAGCTAATTTAATGTCCAGTTTATTTTGACAAGTCTTATTGCTTTTAATGTAGTCAAGATTTTGTGAGTAAAAATGAGTGTAAAATACAATATATTTTACACTCATTGTTGCTCACAAAATCTTCACTGTTTTCTTAGATTAGTAAGTAATTACGCAGGTGCACAAATAAATCGCGCGAAAAGTAACAATAACAAGTGCGTACTGCGTAGGTCAAGGCCTCGGGTCATGCATGCTGCATTCGGGTCTAGTCGGGTGCAGTCGAGAGCGAGCGACCCGGCATACAAGTTGTTCTAGCTCGCTGCGTGCGCTTTAGCGAGCGCACGGGGTCGTTTTTGTTGAAGCAAAAATAAGATCCAATTCTTTTGCAGTAGAAATCAAAACAGGTCAACTTGATTTTATTTAACTCAAATAACAAAAACATGTAATCAATAATGTAATTGTGGTATTAGTATGGATTGTTTTAAGTATTTAAACTTAGGTCATTGTTTTGAAAGTTTAAACTTTATAGGTAGTAAGTATAGGAAGTATGGTATAGGTAGAATGGTAGTGCGGCGAACGAACGCACTTAAGGTACAGCCGCCACTGGGTGTAGTCATCATCCAAAGCGCGATTAGAAGCTGTTTTTTAGCTTCTATAGGTTTCCTTCCAAAAGTTATTCAGTTTCTATGATTTTTGGACCTGTTAATACCAATACGTAGTCGAAAGTATTAGGAAACATTCTGAAACGAAAGCACCAAACAGATATGTTTTTAAGGTATTTTTTTTTGTGGCATACACATAAAAACAGAAACATATACATGAAAATCCAAGTTGTAACAGCATACCTGTGTGGTGTAGAGTCACGTACATCAGCACATCACGTATAGCACATAGTTTAAGTTAAGATAGATATGCTGTGTTCGTAGTCTTAGTTTATGCATATTGTCACATACGAGCTATGTATATATACGTTACTAATTAAAGGAACAGGAGTCAGTGATCAGCCGGCTCTTGGAGAACTACACATCACGTTGTTTACTCAACCCCTCCTCCCCCTACATCACATGGCGACCCTGCCAGTCGGCCTGCCAGTCGGGTGGACAGCGTTGTAGTTGCCGGTGGGGGCAAGTCGAAATCGCAGTTCAGTTGGTGTTGCACGTCACGTCGGGTCACGGGCCATGGGGAGCACAACATCAAAGGAGGAGGTCATTGTCGCTCAGACGGCGGCGGGTGGCTCGAATGTCGCAGCGGTTACGCAGGAGCAGATAGCAGCTATCAACACGGTGCTGTTGTTCATTGCTGTGTGTTTGGCGGTTGTTATCATTGGCGTGGCAGTCCGGATGTACAGAAGGTGTCACCAGACTTGGATCGAAGAAAAGATCAACCAGCGGGAGGTTCAGAAAGCTGTGCAGATGGTCTGACCGGGAGGCGGACGGAGCAACGAGGGGAGTAAGTGATTTCGATGTGAACTTAAGTGTTGTGGCGAGTGTTTGCAGTCGTCGGTAAATTTAGAGACAATAGTGTTAAATGGAAGTAGAGTTAACGTCGTTGTTTATACAACTTAAGTTGATAAGGGAGTCAATTGTTAAATTAGGTCCTAGTAGGCGGAAAGGCAGGAATTTTGACGAGAAGATAAGCAACGCGAAAGCCTTATACGGTAGATTTAAGTGTATAGTTTCAAGGTCAACCAAATTTTCGGAAGAGTTAGCGCAGTTGGTAGGTAAGATAGAAAATTTGTACGTAGAGACTATAAAGTTTGAGGACGAAGATTGTGCTTCGCAGGCGCAAGTCATGACGTACCAGCGCTGGCCTGCAAGGGGTAGTTTTTCTACGGGCAGTAGGAATCGTGGAAATTGTTATACGCGGCACGCTGTAGGAAATGAGCGCGCGTGGCAAAGAACAGCTGTTGGGCGTACGCACAAAAATGTCAACGTATGGCATAGCAGTGGAATGCGCGGTCGCGGCAATAATGCTCGTCGAGGACGGCAGACTCAGCAAGGTCGGCGGCACGTAGCGTGTTTTGAGCATGCGCGGGGCGATGCTGACTCAGGCGCAATGTCAATGTCACGGAGTAGCGAAGGCGGGCATTTGAGTGAGACTCAGTTTTTTCGAGGCTAAGCATATTTTAGCTTGCGATAGTATTAACTGGGTTAATTTACTAGTGGATAGTGTAGATACGGAATGGTTGGTGGATACGGGTGCGTCGATATCGGCCGTAAAGAGCAGTTTCTTGAGCAACAACGCTTTGTGCTGTAAAGTAGTTAAGGAAGACTTAGTGATTAATGGTGTAGGAGGTAGTTTGCGGGCTATAGGTTACGTGTGCTTGAAGTTGGGGTACGGGCGGTGTTCGTTCGTGCATAAGTTTTATGTATTTGATGATTTGCCATGTAAGGCGGTTGGCATATTGGGCCAGGATTTCTTGCAGAGGTATAGTGGTATTATAGATTTTTCGGTAAACAGGTTGTCTCTTGAGGATTGTGAACGGCAGACGGTTTCGATACCGCTTAAGTCCTATGGTTACGTGTTGACTATTCCTCCGCGGTGTGAGGTGGTTAGGTATTTCCCCGTTAACAGAGCAGAAGATTGTGTAGTGTTTAGGAAAGAATTGCGAGAAGGGGTTTTCTTGGCTAGTGTGATGGCTAGGCCTAGGAATGGGATGATACCCATTAGGATTTTAAACACAAATTCTGAGGAAGTTGTGTGTAGTGTGTCCGATGTTACAGTTTGTCCATTAAGTGATTTCGATTGTTGTAATTTTGCGGAGCCGGAGATGGACGTTGAGCGTGTTAAG
Organism: Cosmia trapezina; assembly: GCA_905163495.3. Classification (NCBI taxonomy): domain Eukaryota; kingdom Metazoa; phylum Arthropoda; class Insecta; order Lepidoptera; family Noctuidae; genus Cosmia; species Cosmia trapezina. The sequence continues at coordinate 22,222,982 of LR991027.1, forward strand.
GAAATATTTTCTTTGCTTAAGCTTGACTATTTGGGTGCCGAGGAGCGATTATCGGTTGAGCAAATTTGCGCGAAATATTCGGATATATTTCATGTTCCGGGAGATAAATTGGCTGTCACGAATGTGTATGAGCAGTCAATAAGGTTGAAGGAGAATGTAACTCCAGTTTATAGGAGGCAATATAGGATACCTTATGTGCAGAAAAAGGAGGTTGATAGGCAAGTGCAGGAGATGCTGGATAGTAATATTATTGAGGAGGCGGTTAGCGAGTGGTCTAGTCCTGTTTTAGTTGTACCCAAAAAAGCAGATCGTAGTGGGGAGAAGAAGTGGCGCGTGGTGATAGATTACAGGCAGTTGAACGAAAGGATACAGGATGATAAATTTCCATTGCCGAATATAAGTGAAATTTTAGATTCGATGTCGGGTGTTGTTTACTTTAGTCACTGTGATTTGTCGCAGTCTTATTATCAATGTGCTTTGGAAGAAAGTAGTAGGAAGTACACTGCTTTCACAACTGATAAGGGGCAATATCAGATGTGTAGGTTACCAATGGGGTTGAAGATAAGTCCGAGTTCTTTTGGCAGGTTAATGACTGTAGCCATGTCTGGATAGAATTATGACAGATGTCTGGTTTATTTGGATGATCTAATTATTTTTGGGCGGAATTTGGATGAACATAACCGAAACCTTGTGTCAGTTTTTACACGCCTAAGGGAAGTAAATCTTAAGTTGAATCCATCCAAATGTGAATTTTTGAAGAAGCAAGTACTATATTTGGGGCACGTTATTTCGGCGGAAGGTATTTCACCAGATCCGGAGAAGGTTGAAGTCATAAGAGGTTATCCACGTCCATCAACGGTTGATGAGGTAAAACGGTTTGTGGCATTTGCGAATTATTATAGGAAGTTCATACCGAATTTTGCTAATATAGTGGTTCCTATGAATAGGCTATGTAAAAGAAATGTTGTGTTTACTTGGACCGATGAGTGCGAGAAGTCATTTTTGTTGCTAAAGGAAGCATTAATGAATCCACCGGTGTTGGATTATCCAGATTTTTCTGATGGCAACAGTTTTATATTGCAAACCGATAGTTCGGGGTACGCTGTGGGAAGTGTGTTGTGTAATGGGAACGGAAAACCCGTTGCATATGCTAGTAGGTCTTTAGGGAAGAGTGAGTTAAATTATCCTATAATAGAGAAGGAGTTATTGGCGATAGTTTGGTCAGTTAAATATTTTAGGCCATATTTGTACGGGCGGAGGTTGTCGTAAAAACGGATCACCGGCCGCTATTGTATTTGTTTAACATGACCGATCCATCGAGTAGGTTGACTAAGTTTCGTTTGTGTTTAGAAGAGTACGATTTTGAGGTTGAATATATTAAGGGGAAAGAAAATGTGCTAGCGGATGCGCTTTCTAGGATAGTAATTACGAGTGAAGATTTGAAGACCATGCGAGAAAAGACTATATCCGTAATGACAAGAGCGCAGTACAAGCGGTTGGAAGAGCCAGATGTATGTGGTACGGACTCCGTGGTATCTGGGACTGATCACCCTAGGATCGTGGAAGTTCTTAAAAAACGAGGAAATGACGTTGAGATATGTTTGAATGGATGGGAGAAGATGTTACGTAACACTAATGGTAAAAAGGTATTTTCGAAGTCGCGCAATTTAGTGTATATGCCAGAAAACTCGAGTATTTATGTGAACTATGAATCTTTATCGGCATCATCGCGAGACGAGTTGTCGAAAGACATAGTCAGTTTTTGTATTGAAAAAGGCATAAAAGAAGTTGTTATTTTTAAAAATCGTTATAACGTTAATTTTATTACAAGAATGGCAAAATATTTGAAGGAAAATGGTAGTTCCATGTGTGGAGATTTTAAAATGTGTGTGGTGAAGGATTTGCGGAGAGTGGAAGGAAAGGATGAGAAGGAGGTTATTTTGAATGATTTTCATATATTACCCACGAGTGGTCATGCAGGTATACGCAGGATGGTGAATAATATAAAGAAGTATTATTATTGGCCATCTATTGGGAAAGATGTAATGGAGTACATTGGGAAATGTGATAAGTGTAAGAAGCAAAAGTTCTCTAGGCATACTAGGGAGCCGATGACAATTACTACTACTGCATCTACGTCGTTTGAGAAGATTTATTTAGATGTAGTGGGACCGCTGGATAGGGACGAAAAAGGCAATGTTTACATATTGACTCTTCAGTGTGAGCTTACGAAGTTTGTGGAGGCGTATCCATTAAAAAATAAATCCGCAAATGAGGTAGCAAAAGCTTTGGTAGAGAATTTTGTTTTGAGATATGGGATACCGCGGGCAATTGCTACGGATAGGGGCTCTGAGTTCATTTCAAAAGTGATGGTGGAGCTATGTAATATCTTGGGCATCAATAAGATCTTGTCAACATCATATCATCATGAAAGTATAGGTAGGATCTTTGGAAAACGTTCACAAGACTTTGGGTGCGTATTTAAGAATACAGACGAATAATAATCCATCATCGTGGAGTTCTTGGATTCCATATTGGTGTTTTTCTTATAACACAACAGTTAATACTGTGACCAAATATACACCTTATGAATTGGTTTTCGGTAAAATTTGTAGGTTGCCAAGTAATCTGCGAGGTGAAAGTGTTGAACCTTTGTATAATTTTGATGATTATCCTTTAGAATTTAAGTATAGATTGCAGAGGGCTCAGAATGATGCGAAAGAGAATTTGATAGCAAGTAAGTTAGCGAGGAAACATTGTTATGATAAGAAACTTAATTCTATAGCTTATAAGGAAGGTGACTGGGTATTGGTGAGAAACGAGACAGGCAATAAATTGGAATGCATTTATAATGGACCGTTTGAAGTTGTAAGGGATGAGTCACCAAATGTCATTGTTAAATATAAAAATAAGATGGATGTAGTTCATAAAAATAGAACAAAATTATATTGTAAGAGTTAGAGTAAAAGTTTAAGGTGTATGGGGAAAAAAAACACATTGTAATTTAGTTTTTTTTTCATTTAAGAGGGGTGATGTGGTGTAGAGTCACGTACATCAGCACATCACGTATAGCACATAGTTTAAGTTAAGATAGATATGCTGTGTTCGTAGTCTTAGTTTATGCATATTGTCACATACGAGCTATGTATATATACGTTACTAATTAAAGGAACAGGTGTCAGTGATCAGCCGGCTCTTGGAGAACTACACATCACGTTGTTTACTCAACCCCTCCTCCCCCTACATCACACCTGAAATGAGGTTTAAATTCATACACATTATAGCCCATTATCTCAGCCAGTACGCGGAGCGTCATGCAGATACAGTGTTAAGCAGTCTACTACGCCAGCACCACATCCGCCGATGCCCGCAACACATGGATAAGTAGACTGACCTTCTTGATGTTATGTCCTACTATAGAAATCATAGGATTTGTGTGGTTTTACCTTATATCACATAAATATAATTTTACAGTAGGATTTGTGGTGGTTTTGAAACTCTTGATATAGTTTGCGTTTCACTGAGGCATACATGCTGTTTTGATCAAAAATGTTTTGCAAAATGGTGGATTTTATAATTTGGAGTCGAATAAGAACAAAAAAAAAAACGGACCGTGTCAAAAGTGCATGAGTGAGTTTTTGATCCTGACCTCCTCAATTATTACGGCTATTTGTGTTTTAGACAACTAAAACTCACTACCAAACAAAATAATGAAAATGCAAAACATCATGTTGACACTGCACATGAAACAGAAAAAGCAAGAGCGTTACGCGATACTCCCATAAATATCCCATCGTCAGAAATCGAGTCCGTGTTTAATACTCCTAGAAAACAGGATCTTAAACAGCAGTTGAGAAAAAAGACACTATTAGCTGAGAAAAGATTAACTACTAAAATAAAAAAATTGCAAAGAAAAATAAAAGGTTATTAAAACGTAATATAACACTGAAAGATGTTATCGAAACTTGAAAAAATAAAGGATTTGGGAATTCTACTTTGCATACTCTTCGCCATCCCCTTGGACAAGCTACCCGAATTCACATGTAACTAGCACTGAGTTTATAGACAAGTCATTATTTACCCGCACATACATAGTTTGACAACTACTGTCATAAGTGACACTGTCTATATATATAGGGTGACTTGTAATTAAAGTCGTATTTTTTATTAGACGAAGCCAACTGACAGTAGCGAATGTCACTTTGTAAAATAATGTTGCCATATTTTAAGTAATAGTGATGCGTTCAGTTCTCGTTCAATCAGATGAATGAACAATGAGTGTGAATAGTTAATCATTTCAAACTATAAAAGAATATTATTTCTATTTTACAATAAAATAGTATAAAAGTGCTCTGATATATAAGTTACTAGTAGTATGTAACTACAATCAGTTTTTTGACGGCTTATTACAAAGGGCGGCGCGGCGACTAGTGCCAACACCGATAAACGCCGCGCGCGTCGGCCGCCATTTTGTTTGTAATTCGGCTTCTAACCTCTGGTCTGATAGCACGAATGTTTTTTCTGCGCTCACGCTGTTTAGTTATTGTTTTTGTTAAGTTTTTCGTTACGTTGTGTTTGTGGTAATTGTTGTGTTTATTTTTTGCTATATTGTTTCGTACAAACGATATGGATCCTCAACCAAGCACGTCAAGCCAAAGCTTGTCTCCAAGAAAGAAGAGACAACGGATTGCTTTAAGCGTTACCGAAAAACTTATGATACAAAACGTCTACAAACACGTATTTGAGGAGGAAGCTGCTTCACTATTACCTATTGAGGCTCCCGAAAAAAAAGAATGTTTCGAAAACAGCTGACATTTTGGGAATTAGTGTGAGCTCAGTTTACAGTGTGTTAAAAGAATACAAAGAAAATGAACAATTTAAGTCTCCCGAGAAACGTGGACCGAAACACAGTTTCAAAGATAAATTAGACGATTTTACTTTTGCCGCTATAAGGCGAAAAGTACATCATTTTTTTTATGCAAATGAGTCAGTCACCCACCATTATATAGGTAACTTAAACTTTATTCCTTCTACTGCATTATATTCTGTGTCCACCATAATGTTCTTTGTAAAAACAAAATATTAGATTGCGTAGACTTCCTTACTCAAAAACTTTTTTTTATTACTTTACAGATTCTTAAGGTTGTCAATGAAGACCCAGACTTACCCAATTTTTCTTGGAGTACATAAAGATATGTTATGAAACATTTAAATTTCAAATATGTCATAAAATCAAGACAAAGCATTTTAATTGACAGACAGGACATTATTTTATGTCGCCAGCGATACCTTCGAAAAATTAAAGAGTATCGAAGGGAAGGAATACCTTCCTGCCCTTCAATACTCTTTAATTTTTCTCTTTTATTTATTACCTAACGAGCAAAAATATTTCATTCGAAGCAACAATGGTTAAAGCTACTCTTATAGACATTGTACGGCAGCACAAACAAGAACATTGCGATAAGTATGTTGTGGACGAGATGGCAGCGCAGCATGGGATAATTGTTTTACGTCTGCCCCCATACCACTGTGAGCTCAATCCCATTGAGTTGGTATGGGCTCAGGCTAAAGGATATGTTGCAAGAAATAACTTGGACTTTGTACTGGCAACACTGGCAGCCGGTCGTCAAATAAACGATCTTAGGTTAATTATTTTAGAAAATTCTTAAAAAGTGTTATAATTATGTTGAAATAGTGTTATATAGTCGTTCCTAGTTATTATGTAGTTTAACTAGTTATTATACAGTGTTTTTTGTCGCGAGAACTTCGCACAAAAAGGATATTAAACCGGCTCGATACCGGCTGTCAACTCGAACGGTGGCGGATTTCAAAATATCATCAATCCCGGGGAGTATTTTGTTTTAATTTAAGAGCACCTAATAATAACAGACCACTGAACAACACAAATACTGCTCAGCCTCTGAGCTACGTCCATCACACATTGGCACGGTTTATGTCTCCTTTTGCTTGACAACTAGTGGAAGCAGAATCGATGACGAAAACATTCGCTCAGACAATAAACACTACATAATTTACTTCACAAAAATAGGCTTACCTATAGCTTATTAATTATTATTTATTTAAGTATGGTATAAAACTTGTAATGTATCATAAACTTGTTATTGTCAATCAAGTTTATCTGTGTCTAATATTAAAAGCAGTGCATTCCTTGTAACTTTACTTCTGTTTAACATTCCCATCTAATTCCATATTAACTTCATCTAATTGTAATATCTATTTGGTATCAATTCATTACTTATTTTTATTTATTTTTTTTTCTCTTCTACCTCCTACCTACTAATCTAAATATTTGAACAACTTTTCTTACACTATTATTTAGCTGCATAACTTCACACATTGCAGGACACTAACATGTCGAAAATGATGACCCGCAGTGCTACAGTAAAGGAGATGGAAGCAAAATTAAGAGCTACCTTGACGGAGCTTAAGGCTTCTAACGCTATGTGCAAACAGTTGCTCCAGGAAAGGGACGACAGTGAAGTGGAAGTGGAAAACATTAATTTAAAGAACACCTCCCTTAAGAATGAGCTGTCTCAATTACACCTACAACACATGGACTTAGCCGACCAGCACGTTCAACTTCAACAGCTAGTGTCAACATTTCAAGAGTGTAGTGAGACCCACGAACTAGCTTTGAATCGAATTTCAGAACTTGAACAGAAATTGTGTGAAGCCCAAAAGGCACTATCTCTATCAGAGTGTATTAAAGTTAGCAAACAGGTTGCTAGGACTAGTAATCTATTTGATGAGCTGGTAGGTAGTAACTCAAAATCACTGTATGAGCCAGCTGTGATAGATTTGACTGGTGATGATACTATACCATTATCTCCTATTGTTATGAGTCACAATAAATTAAAGAAATATATTAATATAAAGAAAATAATTAAACGGTCACAGAGAGTAATTAAAAAACAAAATCTCTTAAAATTAAATCTTTCGCTTAGAAAGGAACGTGTTGTCTTATCTCAAAGTTTAATTACTTGTAATATTGAGTTAAATAAATGTAGGGAAAAATATGACACAGATATCCAGCTCCTCTATAATGATATACAACACAAGGAACACTTGCTGAAGGATATTTTTGAAAAATATGAGAATTCACAACAACAACTTAGTGACCGCTTATTTGAGGCTGGGGAACTACTGGATTTGGTGAAGTGTAATGCTGAGAGGTATGAGTCTTTAACTAATACCCTCTCTTTTAGCTGTGTCTGCTCCCAGGAGCCCCAGCCTCAACTTGTTACACCCGCACCCCAACTTGTTACACCCGCACCCTTAGTGGCTCAGCCAGTAGGTAGCTGTATGGATAAAGATATCAATATTATGAATAGTTTGACAACTTATGTTTTTTCTGACAAATTTGGTCAAGGTTTTGGTAGTATATTTAATCAGTGTTTGCAACACTATGTAATTAATAATTGTTTACCCGGTGCCAGTATTAGCCATTTAATTAAAAATATTAAATTTACAAAAATAAACCCCAGTTCCACTGTTATACTATTATATGGGGATAGTTTATCTGTAAGAAAAAAGGACATAATTGAATGTGTCCATTTGATGTTACATCTCAATGAGACTAAGAACTGTAAATTTATTTTCTGTGCATTGCCTTATTCAACATATTTGTCTGATGAGCAAAATAGTCACATTTATAATTTAAATATGTTAATTTATAATAGAACTTGTCACCATAGTGACGCTATTTTATATTTTGATTGTAATCAATTTATTACTGATTACAAACTGACTAATTATGAAATGTATTTGCCACCTAGTTGTAGGAGACATATTGCTAATCTTTTAGCATACAATATACATAGTGACACCGGTACTTGTAGTGTACCATCGAATACTGTTAGTAGTAGTACTAATATCATTTTTGATACGCCTTGTAGTTTAAACTATTAGGTGTGACAATGGGTAGGCCGCATAACTTGAATGTTGTACATCAAAACATGCAGGGTCTGTCGGGCAAAGAGTTAGAGTTAAGTTTATTTATGGAGAACTATGATGTTCAGGTGTTATGTTTGACTGAACACTGGTTGAAAGAACATGAAGTAGTCTTTATGAATGATGATTATTTTACTGTACAAAGTGCATTTGTGAGAAAAAGTGCTATTCGCGGTGGGTCTTTAGTTATTGTTTCAAACAAGTTGAAATGTAAACAACGTTTAGATATAGTTAATCTTTCTATTGAGCGCATTGTTGAGTTGTCTTGTGTTGAACTCGAGCGATACATTATAATTTGCGTTTATCGACCCCCCTCTGGGGATTTTATTCGTTTCGAATTGGTTATGGAAGATACACTCAATAGGTTAAAATCAAGTAATAAAAGCATAATTTTATGTGGAGATTTTAATATTAATATTTTAGATGTTACTCCATTAAGTATTAGACTTCTCAATCTGTTTAGGTCTTATAATTTAATTAACTTGTTTTTCGAACCTACTAGGATCACGGCAACTTCGTCAACATGTCTTGATAATATATTTAGTGATTGTGAGGTCAAAAATAAATTAGTGCTAAGTGACCTAACATCTGACCACTGTGGTTTATTAGCTAGCTTCCCTATGCCATTACATAAAAAGCTGCATAAAAAAGAATGCAGGCCTTATACAGCTAGTCGTTGCAACAAGTTTAAAAATAATATAGCTCGTAGAATTACACCATCTCTAGCAGAACACGAGAATCCTAATGAAATCTATGGAGCCCTTTTTGATGTTGTGCAAAAAGAATACCAATCTACTTTCAAGACCAAAACCATTAACATTAATGGCACCTCCGTTGGCTTTAATCAATGGGCTACTCCAGGTATTTATAAAAGTAGAGCGAGACTATACGAGTTATACGGTTTGAAAAAATACAGGTTTGATACTTCTTTCCTAGAGTATGTCAAAAAATATTCAAAATTATTTAAAAACATTTGTGTTTTTGCTAAATCTAAATTTTTAAGCGATACAATTAAGAAATCCAATAATAAAGTAAAAACAACCAGGAAAATTATTAACAATGAAACGGGTAAGTCGGTGAAACAAGAAAAACAACTTGAGATTATGGTTGACAATAAGTTAATTAGTAAAGCAGCTGACGTAGCTGAGGCATTTAATGAGTTTTTCGCCAACATACCTATTACTACGACTCGCTCCTTAAATTCGTCCCCATCTAAAGCTGAAAACCTTTTGCATAGTAGTGTGCCCAAATGTAGTCGCTTATTTAGCTTCGAACATGTAACACCTCGTGATGTAGTTAATGTTTTTAACACACTTAAGTCTAAAAACACTGGTGATTACTGGGGCATCTCCATTAAACTATTAAGTAATATAATATACATCGTAGCCCCCTATCTAGCTGTTACTTTTAATAAATGTGTTGATTTAGGAACTTTTCCTGACCTCATGAAAAGTAGCAAAGTCATACCATTATTTAAATCCGGTAATAAAAATGACGTTGGAAATTTCAGGCCTATTTCTATCTTACCTGCATTTAGCAAAATATTTGAAAAGTTAATACTCAAGCAGTTGCTAAAACATTTTAATTTAAACAGACTCCTTCACGGTGAACAATATGGCTTCACTAAAGGTCGTTCGACTACGGATGCGGGTGTTGCTCTGCTGAAACACATATTTAACGCTTGGGAGAACTCGCAAAATGCTATTGGAGTTTTTTGTGATCTCTCCAAAGCCTTTGATTGCGTGCACCATGACACGCTTTTGCGTAAATTACGTCATTATGGTGTCCAAAACGAAGCTCTCAAAGTAATAAATTCTTATTTACATAATAGGTTCCAATGTGTAGATGTTAATGGTGTGAAATCTTCCGGGCTACCAGTTCAGTTAGGTGTACCTCAAGGCTCAATACTGGGTCCATTCTTATTCCTAGTGTATATTAATGACTTACCATTCTATTTAAAGGGTATCTGTGATGTTGTACTGTTTGCAGACGACACCTCTCTTATTTTTAAAGTAGACAGACACAGACATGATTTTGATGATGTAAACAGTGCACTCTCAATGGTTACGGATTGGTTTACGACAAATAACTTAGTTCTCAATGCCAAGAAAACTAAATGTATAAAGTTTGCCTTACCGAATGTTAGAAATCTGGGACCCAACATCGTCTTAGATGAAGAGGTACTTAAGACTGTAGAATCAGCAGTTTTTCAGGGTATAACAGTAGATGCTAAACTTCAGTGGGGCCCACATATATCAAGCCTAGCGGGAAGGCTCAGTTCAGCCGCCTACGCCGTCAGGAAAGTAAGACAATACACTGACGTTGATACAGCTCGGTTAGTCTATTTTAGTTATTTCCATAGCGTTATGTCCTACGGTATTCTGCTATGGGGCAAAGCGGCTGATATTCAAAATATTTTTGTTCTTCAAAAACGAGCTGTTCGAGCAATTTACCAGCTAGGAGCTAGAGTTTCTCTGAGAGAATTTTTTAAGGATATTGGTATTCTCACGGTGGCATCACAGTTCATCTTCGCCAACATCTTATACATTAGGCAAAATATACATTTGTACAGTAAAAACAGTGATATTCACAATATTAACACCAGAAATAAGGACAAATTACGTGCTCCATTTCATCGGCTTCATAAGGTTCATAACTCATTTGTTGGTCTTGGTATAGCTTTTTATAACAAGCTACCTTCTTCTTTGCTAGATTTGCCTTTTAATGCGTTTAAAATTAAAGTTAAATCCAATCTTTGTTCAAAGGCATACTATTCTATCAACGATTACTTAAACGATAAGAATAGTTGGTCGCTGTGATTAACTCAAGACAATGTTTATGTTATGTTCTTTCTCCAGGATCAGCTTACATAATGACAGGTTACATGAGTTAAGTACTAAAATTGTTTATTTTATTTGACAAAAATATAATTTAATGTATTGTGTTGCGTAAATTATTTTGCATAGGTACTATATTGTATAGAATCTAGTTCTTCTAACTGAACAGACAGCTGTGCTGCTGGGGAGTTTGTTCCGCTACTTCTTCTTCCCAGCTAAAGCACTAGGAAGTGGTGAAGGGCGGGCGTTTTGTGGGGACTGTCTTACTGTAATTTTGACGTTCAAAAAGTGCTGATTCTCAGCCTAATTTGAATAAAGGACTTTTGATTTTGATTTTGATTTTTTGATTTTTAACAAAACCTTCAAAATGACAGAAGTAAAAAAACTTTTTGAAGAAGGACTTCAACATATCACACCTGAAAAAGCTAGAGTAGCTGCGTGTCTCATATAATTAAAGAAGAAGACAAAATGTATGGTCTCGACCACATGATCGACAATGTTTCAGACAGATTTATAATTAATGTCACCGAAAACGATAGTGATGATTTTTTATCTGATGATGAATAAAAACAAATTATGTAATAAGCGATGTTTTTTATTTTCATTACCTACCTATAATTATTATATTTTATACATCTATAGTTTCAACTACATGATGTATTGAAAATAGGACAGTCTTACAAGTTTCCGCGTAATGTTTTCCTTAATGTTTAAAACACTCTGTATTCAGTATTAGGTAGATACTATAGGAACATAGTCGTCGAAAACTCGTTGGTATGTACAAAGCACGACTAAAATTCGAACCCCGTACCCGATATCGGCAGTTCGGCACACTAACTATTCACTAGACAATCGAGGCAATTTCATTCATTCAGGAGTTTTTTCAATCATTCACTTTGTCACAACACTATTTTTATTTCATCAAAAACTGACAACACAGTAAACGTCAGTTGACTTCGTCTAATTAAAAATACGACTTTAGTGACCGATACTTAAATTTACTATGGGACCAAACCTGAAAAAGCTTTTCCTACATAACTCGTCAAAATGTGTCGTGGAGCAGCTGATTTATATTTAAACACTTGACTAGACGCGGCGGCCAAAAGCACTGAAGTCAATTTTTGCTTAAAATTATAAAAAGCCACAGCACCCATATTTTTTGTATTATCCGTTTGAACATTGGGGAAATATAAAAACGGATCAATGACAATATTACAAAATCAGTTACCTCTAAAATGACAGTGAAACGACTACCGCCGCAATTTCCACCTACTCCGAGGTCAGTACATGATAGTATATTATCATATGTTCCTTTATCACAGAACGCCCTTGGATCGTGGCATAATAGATGGAACACTACTAACTCGACAGAAGTGGAACATATTTAAAACTATCTCAGAGTTTAAAAAGGAACAAAAGAATACAGAGAACATTATTGCTATCTTCCCTGGTGGTGATAATGATGTATTCATATTGGACCGCGGATTTCGGCACTCTATTTCGACAATCGAAGGTTGTGGATTGTTACGACACTTACGTCAGGCTGTCAAGCTGTCATTACTTTTTCTTCTATCTAGCTTTCTCTCATATAGTTTCTTACTGGCTAAGAGTCTATGAACTTTCCTTTTGATTTATATAATTTAAATTCTTTTTATCAATATGTTAGGTCAAATATTGTATTTTTATAGATAATTTTGATTTATTATTGAATAACTGTATCTTAAATTACTTTTATAAAATTAATCCACACGCACTCAGAATTCATCGAAGAGGTTTTACAACGTATGATTCTGGTCGCTGCCAGCATCGACTATTGGCATTTGGCATTCTGATGACGGAAAACTTCAAATGTGGAAAGGATCTAAAATTGGAAGATAGATTTTTAAAAACGCTGATTGAAGGATGATTGGAATACTCTGAACTGGGTCAGTTCTGCTCCGGAAGCTAAAAGAAAAACATCTCCTCTATTTATTAATATTCGTCCGGGAAAACTTTAACTCAGCGACTAAAAACTTACCCGACTGCGGTCAAGCCCAAAAGGAGGGTTATAGACTAAAAATAACCACTATAAATAACGGAGCGACTTCTATTCATATTCCTAACCATTCTACGCCTAACCAAAATAATTCAAGAAACCTTGATAACCTCTGAGTGTAATAGTGTGTTTTTTTCTATCGGGTCCGTATTTTTTATCTTTTAGTTTTTAATATAGTATCAAATCTTATTCTTTAGCATCTTTTATTTCTCTAGGCTAGTAGATTTGTTACAGGTTATAATCCACACATGCCATCTAACAGACCCAGAGGAGAACAATTATCAACGACCGAAGCCAACAAATCGAGATTGATAACATTGGTCCGATGGATAGTAGAGACCATAAATTGCCGTTTTAAAAAAGACTTTAAAATATTTCGGCATACGTATTTTAATCTTGCGTTGCCTAATATGATGACGGACTTTAGGGTTACTACTGCACTAATTAATGCAACCCGACGTCCTTACGAAGATAGCGTGTACGTAGAGCAATTTATAAATATTATGAATGAGAATATAAATAGAGAGAATGAATTGGCACAATATGTACAAGAGAATAATATGAATAGGCAAAGAGTAAGAGCCTTCGTGCCTATTGATGGTAATGATCCATTTTTCGGTGATTTTCCTTAACATACATATGAGGAATTGACTTTGTTTACATTGGGGAGTTATCACTTGAAATTAGCCAGATCTTACTGCCACGAGCACATGCGACCAAATGGTCTGCACACATTAGAAGTATACAGACACCGCATGTTGGCTGACAAAAAATATTTATTGGAGATAGAATACAGTCTCTACATGTCAGGAGTAAACAATATTATACTTATGTTTTCGTGAATCCAACACGACATGGTCGAGAGAGTATCGAGGGATACTACTGCTCCTGTATTCACGGCCGCCGCACTATAGGATGTTGTGCCCATATTGCACGCGTAGTATACTTTTTATCCTGGGCCAGACATCAAGAAAATATGTGATACACCTGCGGCTTTCTTGGACAGTGTAATTTTAGATATCAATGAAGCTGAATAAACATTTTAAAAAAATGTATTTTATTTTCTCCTCCCTAAAACCACAAGTTATAAGTTAAGTTTTCATACTAGATAGATTACATTTATTTACTATTATTCTTTCATGATCCCCATCAGCCACATTAATGCGCCACTTACCATTCAAAAGTATAATCATGTCTTTGATTCCCGCCATATTTCATTTCTGTACGCCGTAGGTATATTTTTCACACTAAATGGGCCATGACCTTTTGGTCGGAATATGGGATCATTGTTTCCTCTAAGATGCCTCTGTACTGATCCATTAGCCCTTCAATCTTTCTCACGGGACCAACCCCGTATGCCGAAAAACATCCCCACACTTTAACATTTCCACCGCCGTGCTTAACTGTCTTTTTCGTGTACTTGTTATTCTTGAAAATATTTTTGTATGTGATAAAATGACAAATTAACAATTTTCGGACTTTTCCCTTTATTTGTGCTATGAGACCTTGCTTTTTGCCAAATTTCATGTTTCTAGGATAGCGGGAAGTAACCTATAGGTTTTGATTTATTTACTAGTGTCAAAATATGTCACATAAATTACCGTATTTTTTTATTGCGTTGACTTAGACAGTTGATTTTTTCAGGACTCTAAGGGACCATAGAATTACGTATTTGATATTAATTTCAACTTGATACCTCCACGCGTTCCTGAGAAAAAGGGTCTTGACAGACTGACAGACAGACAGACGGACATCGAAGTGATCCTATAAGGGTTCCGTTTTTCCTTTTGAGGTACGGAACCCTAAAAAATCTCCGAGCTGTGTTTCCGTCATTACTACTCGTACTTCCAGTGCCTTGTCGAGGTTTATCGATATGCAATCCCATTTCCTCCCTAAACTGCTTTTGTACCAGTTTTTTCTTCTCGTCTTTGTTTTTTTTTATTTTCAGGTGTAGTAGCTGACCACTTTTCAAACGGCAAGTTATAGAAAATGTGTAAGATCATCTCCATACTCCTAATCCAAGCATGTAGTGTTGACAGCCCGTATTGAAATTAACTGACCATATTTTATCAAGTAAGGTGGTCAAAACTGTATCAAAACCACAAAGAATATTAATAATACTCATTATTCTATTGAACTTTTTAACAATTTAACCTTAAGGTTGATGCGCCAGGGTAGCCCGCGAAATTCAAAATTTCTTAGGTTTTTTAAAATTTGTAGGTCAGTGTGAGCTTGTATGTTGATTAAAATATGATTCGCGGCCGTAGCTAATATGGCTTTACAGAATTATAATCATTAGAATCAGCAATACAACTCCATAAGTTAGCATTTATCTCAAATCTAGCGATTTCATGAAATCATGAGGTTTGAGGTAAATGCTAACTTATGAAGTTGTATTGCTGATTCTAATGATTATAATTCTGTAAAGCCATATTAGCTACGGCCGCGAATCATATTTTAATCAACATACAAGCTCACATTGACCTACAAATTGCAAAAAACGTAAGAAATTTTGAATTTCGCGGGCTAGCCTGGCGCTTTCGCCTTAATAGATATCAAATGATCGTATGAGAAATAAAAACAAATTGAAAAAAAAAATATGATTTTTATCTCGCAATATGTTTTGGCACCGTGTCAGAAAAGGCGCAAGTATGCGCAAGTTTTTTTTTTCTCCTTGCGTAAAATAATGTATCAATCAATCTGCCTAGTAGGGATGATGAATATAACCATCAACCATTAAATTTAACTAATATTTAAAATTAACTATGATATTCAATAAACAAAATTAACATTAACGAATAAAAATATCACAATATCAACTTCTTCGGCGCAAAATTAGCAACGTCGAAGTAACAATAACAATGCAATTTCTCTGTCTCGCTTTCTCTCGTTCGTTCATGTCGAACTTCGGAGCGGCAACGCGGTGTCGTCAGTGTCGTATTATTACATTACGTGCATTCAATTGTATGCTCTATCTTTCTTACGGTAAAACACATTTACTATTGGGGATATTTTATTCTAAACAAAGGAAGTGATATTTTTAACAAATATTTCGTACGGTTATTGGTTGATTTAAGTTGATTAGTTAGTTTTGTTGTTTTACTCGAATAACGAAGTCGCGTCGTCGCGTTGTTGTTGTTTTCGGTTAATGTGAAGTTGTTTTACAAAATGCCGAGACGAAATAATGATACATGGAACCATTTCGATAGGCTCGTGGGAGTGGAAAAAGTCGCAACTTGCAAGTATTGTAAAAAAGACCTTTCTTATAAAGGTACTACCACTAATCTGAAGACACACTTAAGACTGAAGCACCTCAGTCACAGAATAAATAATAGTACTAACGTACCTCAGTGTGTATTTAAATTTATTAGAGGGTGCATCTGGTGCATCTGCTGGGACAAGAACAAGTGAAGATGTCCAAATAAATATTGGATTTAGTGATGGGGCTAGTACTAGTAGTGGTGGTAATGGGCGTGTTGGTGATGGGGCTAGTACTAGTAGTGGTGCTACTGGGGGTGTTAGCGGTGGCGGTGGTAGTGGTGACGGTGGTTTAGCTGGAACCTGTCAAAATCGACGCCCTGCTGTCACTACTGTTGAGTCATTATCATCTGGTGAACCGCCCACTAAAGTTCAACGCATGATGTCGTCATACTTACCGAAAAAACTCCGACCAGATGAGAAGAAAGTCATAGATAAATGCTTAGTTAAGTTAATAGCCTACGACTGTCAACCTTTTACAATCGTAGAAGATATTGGCTTTATAGAATTTGTACATGCCCTTAATGCCTCCTACGAATTGCCAAGCAGACACACCCTTTCCTCGTCAATGTTGCCTGCTTTTTACGAAGAACGAAAACAATATTTACTCAATTTTGTAAGAGAAAATGCGAAGAGCGTGTGCCTAACAGTTGACTGCTGGTCATCCCGAACTATGGACCAATACATGGGAGTTACGGCACATTTTTTTACTGAAAACTTGGAAATGAAAAATGTTCTGTTACAATGCGATCTACTTGATGGTAGTCATACGGGATCCAGGATTGCGCAAGAACTGACGGCAATAGTAGAAGCATGGGGAATATCAGATAAAATTGTGTATTTGGTATCAGACAATGCCAGCAATATGTTGAGCGCAAGCTCCATACTAAATTGGACCCATTTTGGTTGCTTCGAGCACAAATTAAACCTGGTAGTCCAAGATGCGTTAAACACTAATGAAGAAACAATAGAGAAAGTGTCAAAAACAGTGACGTATTTTAAAAAAAGTGGCATTGGTAAAGAAAAATTAATTAAATACCAGCTCAACAATCAAAACGTTCAGCAACCCAGAACCCTAATAAAAGCAGTTTCAACCAGATGGAACTCAACATATTTGATGTTAGAACGATTTCATTCTCTAAAAAGAAGCCCTCCAAGCAACAATTGCCACATTGAATACTTCCTTGCCAATAATTCCGATTGAAGAATGGGACTGTATTGAGCAAATGTGCATCACGTTAAAACCTTTCTACGAAGTGAGCAACGTTATGAGTGGAGAAAATTATCTTACTGCAAGCACCGCCATGGTTTTAATATCGAGTCTAATGTCAATTTGTGATAGCCTGTCAAACAAAAATTTTTATCCGCCTGTCATAGGTATGCTAAGAAAACTGAAACAAGGGCTGACACAACGGTTTGGTGATATCCAATACAACTTAAACATCGCCATCTGCACTCTATTGGATCCCCGTTACAAAGACGTGGCATTTCCTGACACTCAGTCATTAGAGCAAACTAAAAGATATGCTCTAACACTAATGGAAAGCTTACTAACCGATGACAGTACAGTTGCAGTTAATCAAAATCAAAGCCAACAAAACGACTGTGGTGACAATTTGTCAATATGGGGTGAATTTGATATCAAAATAACATCATCAAATGTTCCGAAGACGGCAGAAATCAAGGCTCAAGAGGAGCTAGACATGTTTTTGAAGGATAAAGTAATTAACAGAAAACTTTGTCCCTTGGAATGGTGGCGGACACACAGATGTATTTATCCAGTACTATACAATATTTTTAAAACCAAATGTAATATACTGGTTACATCGGTGCCCTGTGAACGGGCCTTTTCAAAGGCGGGTTATATCGTAAATGACAGAAGAACTCGCCTCACTACATCAAAAGTGGCCCAAATCATGTTTCTAAATGTAAATAAAATACAATAAATAAAAAATTTAAAAAAACGAACGAAAAGCACAAAAAAAAACAAAAAAAATACATAAAAAAACAAAAAAAATGCATAAAAAACCATAAAAAAATTAAAGTAATACCAAAACAATGTACATAGACAATCGATGAACTTTTAAATACGCCTAGCTATTCTCACTTGTTATCGATATTCGACTAACTAATCAAGATAAATGCTAGCCAGTCCTAAGCCTGTTAAAGTATGAAGGGAAGTTTAATTTGACAATTTCAACATGCATTCGTTAATAGAATATTCAACTATTCAACATGTTGCAGATACTTGAATAAAAATATTAACTAATATTTTCAACCAATAAAAATATCGATTTTTTTTTTAACAGTTAACTATTAACCAATAAACAATTTCAACCAATATTCTCATCCCTACTGCCTAGCCTTTTCCCAACTATGTTGGGGTCGGCTTCCAGTCTAACCGGATGCAGCTGAATACCAGTATTTTACATGGAGCGACTGCCTGTCTGACCTCCACAACCCAGTAACTGGGTAATACGATACCCCTTGGTAAGACTGGTTGTCAGACTTTCGGGCTTCTGACGACCCGTAACGACTGTCAAAGATCCACGAATGACAACCGGGACCAACGGCTTAACGTGCTTTCCGAGGCACGGAGGAGTCTCGGTATGTAAAGATGGTCACCCATCCACTGACCAACCCCGGCAAGCGTAGCTTAACCTCATGGATCGACCCGTGCGGCTGTTATTACTTAGCCACGAGCTCCTCTAACTAAACCTCTAACTAAACTAATGTATAAAGATCATAATACAACAAATATTTCGACAGCGGCAAGCAGCGGTAACGGGTAAACGTTTTATTTTTTAAACCAATATGTATAATATTAATTATGAAACGGTATGAGGAGATTATAAGCATTCCAAAAATGTATAATACTTGTACATTTATATCAAAAACTTTCGAGTAATGTGACGTTCAATTGTAGTAACGTATTGCGTCAAAATTACGTTTTGAACATGAGTTAGCTTTGATGCCTATTTAAATACATAGTGATTAACAAAAAAAAAAAAAACTAGCGGAATGAAAGCTTATCTATTAGACTATATTAATTTATTATTTATATTCCATAACAACGACTTTCACTTGAAATGATTTTGAGACGGCTTTGTATGGGGCTTGCCCAAACTGCGCCGGCGCCTCCGTCGTCGCCGGCGCCGTCGACACCCCCAGCGGCAGGGTGCAAATGTAGCGCGTGTGAAGCGCCATACAGTCAATTATTTTATTTAGTTTTGTTTTTTTTAATAAATAGGTAATATAGTAAGTGTACGAGGAGCTCGTGGCTAATGTAATAACAGCCGCACGGGTCGATCCGTCAGGTTAAGCTACGCTTGCCGGGGTTGGTCAGTGGATGGGTGACCATCTTTACATACCGAGATCCCTCCGTGCCTCGGAAAGCACGTTAAGCCGTTGGTCCCTGCTGTTATTCGTGGATCTTTGACAGTCGTTACGGGTCGTCAGAAGCCTGAAAGTCTGACAACCAGTCTTACCAAGGGGTATCGTATTACCCAGTAATTGGGTTGTGGAGGTCAGATAGGCAGTCGCTCCATGTAAAATACTGGTATTCAGCTGCATCCGGTTAGACTGGAAGCCGACCCCAACATAGTTGGGAAAAGGCTAGGCAGATATAGGTAATATAGTAAGTACTTAAGTGTTTTTGTTTTCACCTTCCAATCTTTCTAATCAATTCGTACTCTTTTTTTTTCATATTCCTGTTAAAAGTATACTAAATATAAGTGTCTTAATAGTATATAGTGTTTGACAAACAAAATAGGTAGCAATGTGTTTTATATCGAATATTGGATCAATAGTCAGCAAAAATTGTAAGAGAATTTGAATTTCGCGGTCAACATATTATTATAATATTGATAATATTGTACGACTTGGAGGAAGCCTTTGCCCAGCAGTGGGACAATACAGGAAATAAATAAAAATACCTTTAATCTTCGGCGCAGACGTGGCACTCGTCCGCCGGGTAATGTAAATGCACACACATGCGTAACACACTTCACACCAATTGTTCGAATTGTCTAAAAAGTCCAACAAATTAAACTGAACGTTCATATCCAAAATGAAATGGTATGGACGTCCAACCTCCGTAATTTCACCATCACATTAAAAACATGACTCCAATAAAATGTAATGACTAACTGACATAATAATGTAATTAAAAATCATTTATAAGAATAGATGATGCCCAATTGCCACAAACAAATATGTTCCCTGTAATAGAAATGTCAGACTTGATTTTGTGGACTGATGAGTCAAAATTTTCGAAAGAAGGAATTACCAATTTTCATAATCTTCATCGATGGACCGACAAGGAGAACAATCCACACTGGAAGAAACAAGTGTCGTTCCAAAGGAAATTTTCAGTTAACGTGTGGGCAGGAGTAATCGGTCGAACGTTGATTGGTCCCCACTTCCTACCAGATAAAGAAAGAGAAATTCCGAGTAATTTTCTCCATTAAATTTGAATGGAGAAAATTTCCCGGAATACCTCAAAGGCTATCTCCCAGAGCTTCTGGACGAGACCGAAATACCAATATTGGCAATGAGAAGAGCAATGATTTATCAAAAAGATGGTTGTCCAGCACACTGGACCATAAACGTGAGAGAACATTTAAATAATTGTTTCCCAGAGAGCTGGATTGGCAGAGACGGGCCCATCCCTTGGCCACCTCGATCACCCGATTTAACTCCTGTGGATTTTTCGATTGGGTACGGGTCAAGGAGCTCGGCTACACGCACGTTGAAATTTCAACTAGAGAACAATTAATAGAAAGAATCCAAACGGCTTTTCAAGTCATGAAGCAGGAGATAAAATTAAAAATCACGACTACAGAAGTGAGAAGACATTACATTATTATAAGGCATTACATTAGTAATATCCCAAGAGCAAGCTTGTCCAGTAGAAATCTTTTGATTCCACAGGGTCTCTATGGCACACAGGAAAGTAATCCTATAGTAATATTTGATGGCAAATATGTATATTTGCAAAAGTCGTCTAACTACCTATTCCAAAAAAAACGTTGCTAAGTTAATGTTTCTATTGCCGTTATAATATTTGGCCTGTACTTTTCGCGCACTTTAATTTGTAAGTTTTGTGACAATAATGAGGACGTCGCCGACACCTCAAGCGCGGGCACCGCTATCAAGCTGGTGTCTAATAAATCAAATCTGCAACGCAATTTACGTCCGAGCATTAGTTCGACCGGTGAACTGTTTACTATCGGAGAACCTATATCTAAATAAAAAATTTAAAAGGTGTGACTTAATTTTGTTTTTGGGTATACCCTGTGCTACTAACTCTTTTAAAAACTCTATACTTATTTTTACATATATTTCTGCTTGACCATTTGCTTGACCGTTTGTGCCTATCAAGCAACGTGTTCCATCTTCTGTGCCACCCTTCAATGTTGTTTTCAGTTCTAGGAAAACCTAGTGTTTTATTTTGAAACACAGACCACAGTGAAGGTGGAAACATAGGTGATGAACGTGCTAGAAGTAATTTATTATTTCCAGTCTCACGAGAATGATTATTTCCCCAAACATAATATTTTCCAAACCAGTTGGTCATTTGCCTCGTCGCGTAACACTTCTTCTCTCAATTTATCGAAAGCATCCTGATATCTCTTCTTGGGGTAAATAAGCAAGTGCGATAATGTGTTTTAACTTGATTTTAACTTGACAGCTAACTCAGCATCCTGGCCATATTTACTTTGCAAACCGTTTTGTTGAATTTGACGCATTTTGACCTAAGATTTATTCTGTGCCTAAGTGGAATAGACAGCATTTGTGTTGCGCATCAGGAAATTCTTGTTTTACACCATTAATTGCCGCCATCTCAAAATCAGTCATTTCATGGTCTGTGCCGTCGGCTTGACCATGTGAGATTACACCTTCATTCTAGCCCTTGGAAACCTTTAGATCCGTGCGTTTAAG
Organism: Cosmia trapezina; assembly: GCA_905163495.3. Lineage (NCBI taxonomy): Eukaryota > Metazoa > Arthropoda > Insecta > Lepidoptera > Noctuidae > Cosmia > Cosmia trapezina. The sequence goes on from LR991027.1 coordinate 22,245,026, forward strand.
TGTCTAGTCGCGGCCGCTGCGCTCTCCCGCCCCGCGCGGGGTGTGGCGGGAGAGCGCAGGCGGTCGCGTCGCCAGTACCACAGAGTACTTTTACTTATAGGGCAGCCAGTGCGCTTTCGTTGTTCCCGCGGAGTGCATGTACTTCCTTGCGAAAACAATATTTTGTTTACAAACGACGTGTGTCGTTCGAGACCAATACTAAGGTCGCTCATTATTAGTTTAAAGTATTTACATACTTAAAATTTAGTGTCTAAGTGGATTAGTACTGTGGATTGCTATCGTTAAAGATACGTCTTTGTATTTTCACTTTTCTTTATACTTATTATCCATGCTCCTTCCGCAACAAACAGAATATAACTACTTATTTTAATAGATTTGTTGGCGCTTCCGAATTGATATCCGTACAACTGTCAACGTCAAAAACGAACACCGGGCACTGGGGAGGTGGCCATCTTGTAGAAACAGGCAGTGAACTTTGGATCGCCGTAGAGTGCGCACGCAACCACGTGCTCGGTGGACGTTATATTTTAAGCACATCACTCTTAATCTAAGCGATCTAGAATTATTTTGAAGTGGAGTGATTGTGACAAGTGTTATTTTACTGAAATCCTTCCAATTCGATAATCCACGCCTACCTGTACATGAAGTACGTATTAGATTATAGTCGAAAGACTTCAGATTCATATGTAGACTGAGTTGTGAAACGAACACAATACCTACTTATGTTATGTTTATTACCACTGAGTTGATATTTTGTTGCGGAGGAAGTGGGTATATAATTGGTGATTTTATATAATTGGTGATTTAGGTAATTGAGATATCTCAGCTGATGACTCGGAACCCATTCCAGTCATTTTGTTAGTGCCCGTAAATTCACTCAGCGGCTCTTAGTCTCGAATTATTTTCTTTTGCCACTCGATTCGTTCTATACAATTGTGTAGTGGTTTATGAGACACTGTGCTGCGCGCTCCGGCCCACACAGTTCAATCTGAGAAGCCAAACGGCCCGATTTGACGAGCCACACGGCCCGATTAGTGGAGCCGCACGGCCCGATTCGAGGAGCCGCACGGCCCGATTCAAGGAGCCGCTCGGCCTGATTCGAGGAGCCGCACGGCCCGACTTGAGGAGCCGCGCGGCTCAATTCGAGGAGCCGCACGGCCCGATTTTAGGAGCCGCTCGGCCCGATTTGAGGAGCCGCACTAATTTTGTCAATCTTTTATCTCAGATGGCAGTGCCGAAAGAGCCGTCGTCACTAGAGGCCCTCTTAGCGTGGAAAACAGACGACCCAGATGACAGTCTAATTTTGGAGCGAATAAAGAAGTTGGCTTCGAAGTTGGCTACCTGATGGATGGCGTCAATGGAAGGCTATACCTCATAACAGAGAGGATCTTTTGGGTTGGCACCTAGACTCTCTTGTGCTGAATAAAATCCGCTTTGCTCTCCCGACGGTCGAACTTACTAGAGCCTTCAGTCCAGAATGTACCTCTCTCTCTGAGAAAAACCTACAAGGACATGAAGATTAAGATGCTTGTGTGGCCGTTCCGTGTAGGCCTTATAATTGGCCCACCGGCCATCTGATCTAGAATTAGAGGTTCCGCTGTTCAAAATGAACTGATCGTAGCATCACTAGCAGATTTAAAGCCTCTGCTTTTAAGCAGAAAAGAGGCGTCGAGGGAGCCCGCAGATAGTGATGATTGGTATGATTTATCGACGCTTCGCTCTACATCGTCCAAATCTAAAAAACTAACAAGGATAGATAAGCTAGAACAAAATTTTAGCGAGATGAAGGAAATGCTCTCCGGCATCATGGGAAGGCTTAGTAACAATGTTGATGATGAGTCTGAAGTAGAAGCAGCTTACCCTTCTTCTGATGATGATCTATAAGAAGAATACCCAATTCAGAATGAAAAATTTCTCCCCCCAAACTAAAGAACACGATCCTCCAATTCCAACTCCAAAGGCTCATTCATATCGAGGAGCAGGGTATTAAATGCATGAGACTGGGCGAGTTGGCGTACAAACAGATCCGGTATGCTGAGCTCCAGAAAAAGCTGCAGGCGTTTCCAGGTTTTTCACGCCTCAAAAAATAATCCTTTTCTAATAAAACTTAATCCGGCAAATGCTTCGTCTGATTCTCTAGCCAAACAGGAATCCTCTTTTGGATCGATCTTACATGGGTTGCTGCTGCAACGCGAGGCTCTTACCAGTGCTATTAAGCTGCTTTCATCCAAACATCCTTCTCTAAAATAGGATATTAAGGAAGTGCTGTCTGGACCAAACTCTGCTTTCAAGACGATTTCTGATGTCATCTTGCAATACGTTTGTGGTCGTAAAGTGGAAACAATAGAACTTCGAAGGAATGCGATCCTACCGAAAGATGAGTACTACGCAACACTGCATTGATGAGCAGCAGGTACAACTATCGTCCCATAGCTCTCTTACCATCAGCCTCAAAAATCTTTGAGAAAGCTATGTGTGACCGTATTTATACGTTTTGTGAAAAATATAATATTTTTGATGAATGCCAGAATGGCTTTTGAAAAAACCGTTCCACAACCCTAGCAGTCTACAAGTATATCCAAGAAGCACTTAACATTATAAATAACAAAAAATACGCTGTTGGATTATTATTAGATATGACTAAAGCCTACGATAAAGTATAATTTGGGATATTGCTAAACAAATTATACGGAATAGGTATACGCGGAAAGACTTACGAATGGCTAACGTCCTATCTAAAGAATAGGGAACAATTAGTAGAAATAGAATACTTTGACCATAAAAATAATGAAATTAAACAAATCCGATCACATAATAAAAAAAAACAATTAACGCCTCAATCCCTCATATTTTGTAATACGCCTCCATCTGAAACTCGCCAGTTTGTACCGAAATCACATAATAAAAACTGATATTGAGCGTCAACAATTGCCATGAGTACCATGCTGTGGTGTCTCTTATAATTGTAAAATTCCGATCCACATCCTTTAGGTGGAATAGTAGCAATATGTTTACCATCTATTGCGCCAAGTAGATGTGGAAAGTTCCATCTTTCTTCAAATAATGCACTAATTGCTTTCCATTCACTGCAACTTCGTAGAAACTGAAACAAAGAAAATGTTACAGATTAACGTGATGGAATCATCGGGTGCAACATCAGCGTCTGAAAATGAAGCAGTGCATTCAGAGTTAGATGTTACTGAAAATTTTTCTGCTCAGAGTCCTACAGCTTCCACCTCAATTACTGCTTCAACTTAATCTGGTCGTGGTTCGGCATCTAAACGGCAAACGAAGCGGAAAAATAATGAAGATTTAACAAAAGACGTTTTGCAATCCGTTCAGGACCACTTTAAACGGCCGACATATCAAGAGGATCGCTACGACATTATCGGAAAAATGGTAGCATTGAAACTTCGAGAATTTAAAAATAAACAGCAACAGCTGTTAGCTGAAAAAATAATAAATGAAACTTTATTCGAAGCTGAGATGGGAAATCTTACAATGTCACATAGAGTAATGGCTCCAAGAACAATGATATTAAATGATTTTCGATCACGTTCAAGTAGTTCAACTTCTATACCATCACCATTACAATATAAAGGTAGTTCAAATCAGTCACCCATACATCAACCTCAGTACTATCAAGCAGGCACACCTCAGATGACAAATATACTATCACAAACAAATACATCTTCATATGGTCAAGAAACTCAAGAGACACAAGCAATAAAAGCTATGGGTGATACTACGGTCCAACTATCAATCCCGGACTGGACAGAGGAAACAGCGGGGTCATATGTATCGCGATTTACATTCAACAATAATTGAAATTTGTAGTTTGATCAGTCTGATGACAAGATTTCACAAGATGATTTGAATAAAAAATAAATAAATAATACATGAGTCTTTTTATTTCTTACCTTTAAGTAGTCCTTGTGTAAAACCTTATATATTGCTTCACAGGTTTCTGGTATGATGGCGGAAAGTGCTTGTGGCGATATTATTGTAGAAAATTTTAAACATTCATAAGATCTCCCTGTAGCTAAAAATCTTAAAGTTGCCGTTAATCTTTCATGAGGTGTTATGTTATAGCATTTCTCAATATGGTGTCTTGCCTTTTTATTAATCGTGTCACTAAAGACAGCAGATGCAAATATGTATCTTCATTCATTCTCAAATAATTATTGAAATCTTTTGGAGTAATTCTCAATTCATTTATCAAGGATGTGTGTGAATACGATTTTCTCAACAGAAGCCAGTGTTTACACCACAATTCACGTTTTTTTCGTTTTCTTTTATTTTCTTTTAACACACAAATTAGCCCTACGATCGCTAAAGCGTCGTCTATGGAGGCCATGATGATAAAAACTGAAAGATACTTGAAGGTGTGTAGGCTGTATGGACTTACGATTTAACTGTACAGTTCGACTGTACAGTTAAATCGCACAGTTAAAACTGAAGGTGTGTAGCCCGCATTCGGTACACTTTTAAAAAAATCCGCCCACATGCTAAATGTGATTTGCAGATAGCAATGAAACTTGACGCTTGCCATATGATCAAATTAGTTCAAAATTCATTTGAAGTCAAAAGACAAATTTTTGACGAGACTGGAAAGGAAATTCGTTGGCTTATTAATTACTTATTAATTTAGTCAAACTCCAAAAAAACGTAGGTTTTAATTTCGCCAGCAAAATTACTCCTCGACATAATATTCACTTTCGAAATGTGGCAATAAAAGTTAAAGTGACAACACAAAATATGACTAAGAATGTTGCACTTAGCTTCAATCACTGGCCTAGGGACAGTAGGGGCCTTTTCCCAACTATGTTGGGAAAAGGCACTATCGGCTTCCAGTCTAACCGGATGCAGCTGAATACCAGTATTTTACATGGAGCGACTGCCCATATGACCTCCAAAACCCAGTAACTGGGTAATACGATACCCCTTGGTAAGACTGGTTGTCAGACTTTCGGACTTCTGACGACCCGTCTTCCCTTTTTGTAGACACTGAAGATAATAAAAAAATGTATTACCATGTTTAAAAACCTGTTCGACATATTGAACTCGAAGTCGTCTGATTTCACTTTCGATATGCGTGGCGCGGAGTCCTCCTTTTTTATACGTCTATGTATGAACACATATATTTTACGATGTTATTGTTGACGGAAACTTGCTTAGTTGACGGCATATCAAAATTGGAGTTATTTGGTAATCAGTATATTGTGTGGCATAGCGACTGGGATTACTGTCTCACAGGTCAGTCTCATGGAGGTGGTGTTTTAACTCTCTTTAAAAAAACACAACTGTCACTAATAGAATTAGTAGATTTCCTTATAAATTGCATGTCCCATACCAACCCACCAAAATGTATGTCGAGAAGAGGAGAGGTCCTCTGAGTCATCAAACATCTTCAATAAAAACTTTATTTTTCCGACTCAACACTTGTCTATATGGCCTTTATCGGGGAAACATAGTAAGAATCGTTAGTAATTGGTAATTCGTCTTCGTTCGTTTGGGTTTTGTCCGTCGTGGTAGCGGGTATTACTAACACGTGCTTTTCTTGAAGATTCTAATTGTAACGCGGCATGGTCCACATCCAAAAGAATTACACAAAACAAAACAGCACAACACGATGGAATCGATTTCAAATCGAGTGTTCGACTGACAGTGCAAAGAACTGGCAACACTGACCCAGAGCCGAATGTCAAATTGTCAATGTCATTCGCTCGCTTTGCGTTTGCGCTCTTTTTCGTATCATATTGTGAATATTATTTCGACTTTAGCTATTTTTGACTTGTGCTGTTCAAAATGGATTCTGATGATTTTCTAAACGACGACCCCGGCTCACTCTCGGACTCAGTACCCGCTTCAAACGTTAACCCTGGCATTTCTCCGCATAATGAACCCGCTTTACATGAAGACTTGCGCGTGAACATGGACTTTCCGATTTTGCCTAGTGAATCTATACATTGTATAAATTGTGGTACTGATATTACTCACAGGAGAAGACACATTGTTAATCTTGTGGAAGTGCAGCGAGTTATACTGCAATGGATCGCACCGCAAGTTGTAAGTTCCAACTTCTGAGCTGATTAATTGAATATTTGAGTTGGCTAAAATCCATCACTAGTTTCACTAGTTAGTTAGGTTCTGGACGATTATCATTTAAAACTCTGTATTGCACATAACCAAAAAATGCATTTTTATAATATGCATTAATATAAAAAATGTATGTAGCTTTAGGTCTGTTTCTTTAGCACACTGTAGCTAAACTGGCTTGGTGAATTAAAACATAAATGAGTTGTTGTTAGATTCGTCATAATCATAAGACATGTGGCAAGATGTTTTAGACGTGGTGTTAGCCATTAGAATTGACAATTCTGAATACTATTTAGAATGCAATTTGCTTCTTTAATTGATTAATCTGTTGTATTTGATGGTTAATTTTATTTATATGATATTTTTTACAGACTGGAGAGAATAGCGTTGTATGTCATCCTTGTTGGATTATAGCATTGAATGCATCAATCAGTGTACAAGGTTCATCATCTGATGCCTCAACGAGCTCAGATCCAGGCCGTCACAGACAGTTATGTGTGAACTGCAGATGTTCACTGTTAAGGATTCGATCTCATGGGATAAGCAATGACACAGAACGCGAGAGACATATCCGAGTGTTATTTTACAATGGATTAATCCACATGAGGCAAGTTTTTTTTTTTAATGTGATGTAGGTTCTGAAATACCTAAGCGATATGTGGTATTTCCATATAGTGCATTATTATAATTGCAGAGATCTAATTATTTATTTTCCATGTGGTTCCTACCAAAGTATACCATCCCAGCTTCTCCTTGTAAGTGTTGTGTAAGCCGACTTAAGGACACCTATAAATGTCAGGGAATGGCCAGTAGCATTCACCTATGTAATGATGTTCCTAACCCGTCTGGAGATTATGCATAACCTCTCATTTATGGGAGAGTTTAATGATTATAGGCTGTTGATGATGATGACAAGGTTATTAATTCTTCATATACTTAGTAAAGTTCTTTTTTGTTTCAGCTGACAGCATCTGATAGAATCTGCCATCCTTGTTGGCAAAGAGCTGATAGACACAGTACACGTAATGTTGAGAGAGATGCTATTGATGCTATTGAACAGCAAGGTGATAATGCAGAAATTCAGCAAGGTAGTGACCGTGGAGTCCAGGCAGCAGTAAGTTCCATATTTTTACCCCATATGAGAAGAGCTCCAGATACACAATCACGTTGTTTCTTACCTGATTGCAATGCTGAAGAAAGACTAAGGATTCCTTTGTGGCTTAGAGTGTATATTTTTAGTGAATACAATTACTATGTACCACAGCAATGTAGGATTTGTGAATTCCATTTAAGAAATGACAATTTTGACATTTTGAGAAATGAAACGCAATCAATTCAATATTTTACTGCTAGTCACATAGAAGACTTTGCTTCATTTGTAAAAGAAAGAGTAATATTGGACTTCACGAATATTCAGCAAATGTCTGATGACTCAGTGCATTATTGGACTGGTTTAACCAAGCACCAGTTTTTTGAATTGAAAAGTGATGTGCAACAAATAAATAATATGCAAAATGGCACATTAGCTCTTGCTGCATATCTTATGAAAATAAGAACTGGCGACAGCAACGCGCGGATATCGACATTATTAAATATACCCCCTACCACTTTAGTAAGGTTATTAAAAAAGGTTCGTCAAATACTTATTGATGATTTTGTTCCACGAAACTTAGGGATAAATCATATAACACGAGCTCAAATTGCTGCAAGAAATCTAATGATACCCAATGAGCTGTTCGGGGGAGTAGATAGGAACCCAATAATTATTCTTGATGGTACCTATTTATATGTTCAGAAAAGTTCCAATTATTTATACCAGAAGGATACTTATTCTTTGCACAAGTATAGGAACCTCATGAAACCTTTTATGATGGTATGTTCTGATGGTTATATAATAGATGTACTCGGTCCCTATCCAGCAACAACATCGGATGCAGCTATCATGATTAATGAATTTAATAATGAAACAAATAGTTTACGAAGGTACTTTCAACCTGGGGATGTTTTTTTGCTGGATAGGGGTTTTAGAGATAGTGTCCCTTTACTACAACAGTGTAACTATACTGTTCATTTTCCAATATCCCTGCAACGTGGTGAAACTCAGTTGTCAACAGCGGCAGCAAATAAGTCAAGAACGGTGACAATGTGCAGGTGGATTGTTGAGGCAGTAAATGGGATTTTTAAAATGTGTTATAAAATATTTAGGAGTGAATTTTTCAATACTGCATCCACTCATGCTATGACAGACTTCAAAATAGCTGCTGCATTGATAAATAAGTTTCACCAAAGGGTTTCAGTTAGACCAGACGCAGGCCAAATTCTAAATGTAGTAAATGAAAAATTGCATACAAACAATTTATTAGCTGATTATGTAATTGAAAATAATTTGAATCGAAGATGGACACTGTTCTCCAACTTAAATGCTATTATTGATAATGTTGAATTTCCTAGATTAACATTTAATGAACTTGTATTATTAGCATGCGGAACATATCAGATTAAACAGGCGAAGTCTTATTATGGGGAGCACATAAGAAATGATGGTTCCTATACTATTGAAGTGTGCATTGATAGAGCCAGTGACCTTTTACAAGGATTTCCTTCGGTTGAGAATTGCACATTATTGCGAGCAAAAATACAAAGCAGGCACATAAGCCGTAAAGTATATTTCGTTTATATATTATACGAAAATAACACTCCCGGAATCCAAGCAATTAAACAGTATTGCTGCAACTGCATAGTCGGCCGAAGGACTGTAGGTTGCTGCGCTCATATCATGTCTGTGATATGGTATTTAAGCTGGGCAAGGTATGAAAATGTAAATCCACCTGCCCAGTTTTTAGACCATGTTTTATTAACATATGAAAATGAATAGTTTTGCAAATAAACAATTTATTTTAAAGTATTGAAGTTTTTTTTTTGTATTATTTAACCAATTTGATACAAAACTTCTTATCTACATGTTTTCTTTCTACTGTAAGCCACTCAATAAAATCAATAATAGTGCAATATTTTTATGTTCATGTTCAAGCCCAAACGCCATACAAAGTGGTTGATGTCCTTTGTGTAAATGTATGAAATGGATGATTTTTTCGCGATTTCCGTGTTGCTACCATGAAAAAGTCGTAAGTAATGATGAGCCGTATATTTAGTGAATAAAGAAAACAAACAACTACAACAACGAACAACTTTTTGTATGGAAGCAACATGAATGAAATCGTAAAAAAAAACAGCTTTTTATACATAATTTCTGTCGAAACTTTTGTATGAAATTGCTGCCGAAATTTGTGGAAATGTAAGAAATGGCTCTTTTTTTTTTCGCGATTTCCGTGTTGCTTCCATAGAAAAAGTCCTAAGTAATGATGAGCCGTATATTTAGTGAATAAAGCTCTTCATCGGGCGGCGCGAGGGTTCGGCGTCCGCTACCAATCTCTTCGGAAGCAATATCAGGTGCTGACAGCTACGTGGATCATCATTTAACCAAGTAAGACTGTTCCTTAACCTACAACATGGAAGCTCTTTTTGCCCGTCAATCTGAAATCATCACCAATTTGTGCCAAACGGCCCTGGTGAGCTTGTAGAAATAAGTGAACGAATTGATTCAATGAATTACAAGGAACTTCTTGAAGATACTTTTCTCCCAACTGCTAAAGTGTTTTATCAAGATGAACACGTAACATTCGTTCAAGACAGTAGCTCAGTGCATAGTGCTCGTACTATACAAGTATGGATTAATGAACAAAGAGAGCTTACTTTAATCAACACACACCTGACACCTGTCATTTAAAGTATCATTGTCATTGTCATTTTAATACAACTGGGGTACCCCATTAATGCAGCCCACAGTACATCTGCAACACACTTGGACCGAAGTTGACAATCTCTTTTCCTCCTTTAAATTGATCCGTGTGTCGCAAGTTGTTCCTGTGACCTGTCGCTATTTCATCCATCCCGAGTTGATTGGGTGCGTTACGTCTCGGTCTACTTCGCCATCCCCTTGGCCAAGCGACCCGAGGTACCAAAAGTCGGATCAGACGGGGGGACTTACATAATGGTAAGGTCAAGAGCGAGTCGGACTCGCGCACCGAGGGTTCCGTCCAGATTTCTGAAAAATTGTGCTATTTTGAGACATCGTTTTATTTTTCCTGTAATCTTTACATAAACTTCTATCACATAGAATAATTTCAGATTTTTATCTTTGCAAACTTCGGAGTTAAGGGGGGGGAACGGTCTTTTTTTTTTACATTTTTCATCAAAAGTCGAAAACCATGGAGCCTAAAAAAAATTAAAAAATGTTTGAGAATGTGCAAACAGCGCCCTTTCATATGATACCCCACATGTCCTAGTAGCCCGACTTTGAATTTGGGGGTCTTCAAAATTCAAAGTCGGGCTACTACTTTCAGTCGCTGTTACAAAAAATATATAAATATTTTTACTTCTTTCTTACTTGCAATTTTGTTGGGTAAATATCATCTAAAATTATTCCAAATTTCAAGTTGATAGCATTAGTAGTTCTTGAGATATTCAGCTGTGACAGACAGACAGACAGACAGACTGAGTCACACCATAAGGGTTCCTTTTTTACCATTTTGGTACGGAACCCTAAAAATATTGACTTGAGGACAGTTATTATGTAGAATATTTATTTTCAAAACATAATTTCTTACAAAAATAAACAATTTAAAACACTTTCATGAAGTTGGCTTTGACTGGTGTTTTACTCATCAATGTAGACATTTTTCACCTCGCCATCTTTACGTAATGTCAAAGACTCGCTATCTCATAGTCTACACGCTGTTAGCGTACCTATAGCATTCTATATCTACGTCCTTTTGTTAAACATTTCGTGACACCTGCTACATCGCAGCTCGTCTTTGTTCGTTATGTTTCCAGGTGATGACGAAGTCTGTCCTCTGAATTTTTTGTTAACCTCGTCTGCTACGGTACTGACGCTGCGTTTCACACCTCTTCCTAGATCTTGCAGTTTACTGTTGAAAACAAAAACACGGTTTGTTAATGCCGAAGTTCCTGGAGGTGATGAATTCCCGTTTTAGCACTGATGATTAAATTATAAATGTAGGAAATGAGTAGGAAGCTTTATTTATTTTAGTGTGTTGTGTATCCAAACTGTAGCGAGTGGGATGCTTTATTAATTTGATTTTGGAATAGTTGGAGAGTGAGTATTTTGTTTTTATATTAGTATAGTTTTATCGAGTTTTATGCTAAATTTTAATTGCCCTACCATTCCCACATAATTATCAAATTTTGATGCGTTACAATAATAATGTCCAAAAATAAAAATGTCCAAATATAAAAATGACCAAAAATAAAAATTACAAAAAATAAAATTTCTATAAGTTTAAATGTCCAAATCATAATAACGTCCAAAAAACTTTAATTTCAAAGAAATTAAATATTTAGGGAACTAACTATTGTCAGTTATTTCCTGTCAGGATCCCTCATTTCATATCAATGGTAGTGGTTATGGATAGTAAGTAGTAGGTATTAAATTTATGTATTTATTATCAAGTGACCTCTGCTTAAACGTAGAGGAATAGTAAATATCAGGATTGACAAAAATATGCAAATATAATAATAAATTATAAAATATTAAAATCACAAGATTTCAGATACACCACTTTCAACGACCGATTTCACCAAATAATGCGCTATTTCAAAGTTGACCCAAAAAAAAACCGGCCAAGTGCGTATCGGACTACGCAGAATGAGGGGTTCCGTAGTTGGGATTAAATTATACCAAGAACAAACTTAACGTTATAGTTGAAAAACATGTTCCCATACATTGCAACAGTAAATGTAAGTTTGTACTCACAATACTGAGAGATTTACTACGTTATTTTAAGACCACAAACTTCTTATAAGTTTTCCTGTAATCTACAGGTACAGAACTATTTTCTGTATTTTTTTCAAAATTTTAGGCTCAGTAGTTTCGGAGATACGGAATGGTCATTTTTCGTCTACTTTCTTAAATAACTTTAAAACAATTTATTTTAAAATTATAAAAAAATATATATTAGAGACGCTCATAATAAGCACTTTCATTTGATATGTCACACGGTAAGTTTGCAAAACTTTTTTAAGTTCAAAATTCATTTCTTTACTTTACTTTACCCGTACGTGTTTGGGTCACAGAAATCCATAAGTGTATCAAATTTCAACTTAATCGGTCCATTAGATTCGGAGCAAATTGGCTGTGGCAGACGGACAGACGGACAGACACACGAGTGACACACGTACCTCAAAAGATATAATTTTTCCTTAATTTTTTTTTACTCGTTGAATCAGGAAAAATATCGAAAAAAAAATATAACTCGAAAACTACAAAAAATCGTAGAACATACACGGGTGTTAAATCGATAGGTATGGTACTCTGCTATCAGCTCGCACTGGCTTGACACCTTAAAAGAAACACCCTGTTTATACGTATAATTAACCAACCAATAAATATGTTTCTTTTTTTTAAATAGACTTTTTATATATTATACCTATACCTACGCAACATACCTTACTTTTAGCCCAAAATATTATATTAAAGGTCAGATATGCTCACCTTCGAAAAACTTTACTTGCTCAATTCATTTTTCGTATTGGACATTTTTATTTTTGGTAATTTTTCGTATTGGACATTTATATTTATGGACATTTTTCGTATTGGACGTTTAAAATTTGTGACATTATTATAGTTTCCCATTTTGACGTGTGTACTGCTGCAGACACTTGTAATAATAATACTCGTCAATACTTAGGCAACCAAACCATTTTTAAAATGTTACGAAAATAATATTCTGTATCAAACTTACTTGAACTTTGACTCAACCGCCGCACAGATATTGTATAACTCATCATCATAAGATGAATCAAATAGTTCATAATTTTTCTCAATTTGTTCACAAATACTAAACAATTCTTGATCCATACCATCGTTGAAAAATTTTAGTCTCTCTTCTCTAGAAATAAAAGCACTGACAGAAACTTCACTAGTATTTTCCATTTTTTTTACGAAAAAGAAATAACCAAGAGAGTAACAGTTTAAGGGTTGGATTAACAACTGATGCTTGAGTAGAATTACATTTAGCATTTATAGTATTTAGGAGGTCGTTTTGTGGTAAACAAATGAAGATAATTAGACATTAGTTCCTAATTAGACGATTACCAAGTACTTACAATAGTTGTTATAATCAAGTTCACATAAAAGTTTGCTAATCTCTAATTTAATGATTGTTAGCTAATTAGATGGGCTTTAAGCAGGAATTTGCTCGTAATCATTTTCAAAATAGTATCGATTATTTGGTGCTTTTGCTTTCGTGTTCTTAAAATTCTTTGAATCGTTTTTTTTTTATAGCAAATTGGCATGATTATAATGCTCCGTTCCAGGGTATTCGATAGCTTATCTTTACTAATATTATAAATTCGAAGGTAACTCTGTCTGTTCGTCTGTCTGTCACCTTTTCACGCCTAAACCACTGTACGGATTTCGATAATATATAGATGGCATACGGGGGAAGGATATAGGCTACTTGATGCTCCAATCTTAAATGAATAAGGAGATCGGCGAGTCATGGCCCCGATAGACAAAGTATTAGACCATTCGAAAAAATATTTAAATAATTATAAGACCTACTTTAATTTATCATTTCCTAAAAAAACGTAGGAAAAATGAATCCAAAAAAAAGAAAAGTCAGTTGATATATTCCTCGCGTTGCAGTTGTTTTAATAACAACTGATTTTGCCATATTAAAAAAAAATGTTTTTCCCATCAAAAGATTATTATTATTATTTTCGATTTATATTTCTTTTCACTTAAAAAAGTATTTTATGAGTTTATTGCGAAATTTTTAAAATTTTTAAATTATTAAAGATAAAGTATTTTTTTGTTTTTGTTATGTTATTTTAATGATTTTATAGAAAAATCGATTCCTAGAAAGAGCTTGCTAACCTCATGGCAGGTCCAGTGGCAAAATTCAAGTAAGCGTAAAGGGGCTTTTTATCACGCAATACAGCCTAATGTTACACCCAAGCCTTGGTTTTACCCGTATAAAAAAATATCGAAGAAAGTAATATCTATTCTTTGCCGTCTCCGTATTGGTCATTGTTGTTCTCCGGTTTTTCTTCACAAAATCCGGGTCAGAGACACATCGCTCTGCGAATGTGGGTTGGATGAAGGTACTTTGGAGCACATCTTTTTTAACTGCTCCAATAATAACCCAGCCCACGACTTGTATAGTTATCTCCCTAAATTAAAGATCCCTGTCCCAACTAACTTTCCATTCCTATTAACACATTCTTCTCCAAAGCTCTTCCAGGCTTTGATGTTTTTTATCCGTGTCAATGACATCAAATTATGATGATTTTTGTGTGGTTTGTGGTCGTCTATGTATTTATATCGATTTATATAATATAATTAACAATATTCTTTATTTGTTTGTTTCAGTGTACTAATATTTGTCAACAAGTTTCACATTAAATTCAATTCTGTGTTTTTTTTTTTTTTTTTCTTTCTCTTTTTTCTTTTTCTCGGCACGTTTTCTCACAACACATCTGACATTGGCAGAATTGTCAACATCGGCACCATTGCCATAGAGGAAAATAGAATAGAATAGAACAGATTGCCGGTTAACGTCCGTTTCTCGCTCGTGTTGTGGACTTATGTTATATGTTTATTTTATGTGCTACCTTTAATTACCGACCCTTGCTGTGTTTTTGGACAATTGTAACTGCCTTGCAATTGTAACTATTTCGTTCTTGGACTCCTTTTTTGCAGAAATACCTATCGACCTTTGCACGCATTTTGGACTCCGATTTTGCCTTTTGACATTGTTACCTGTTGTTTACGATGGATAATCTCCGCTGCATTAATTGTGGCATATCAACTGCTCGCATGAGAAGAAACCCGCTGAACTCAATCGACATACTATCAGTGAATAGAGAATGGATATCTCCACGGCAAGTAAGTGTTATTTTATTGTTATTTTAATTATTAGACTTAAACACTCGTTGCAAGATTGGGTAAAATGACATACTTACTGGTTTGTTTAATTGTAAAACAAGCTTGCATTCTTAACAAACAAACGCAAGTAAAAAACACACCACCTATACTTACATTCTTTGTGTTGCTTGTTAAACAGCAAACAACACAAATAATGCACCACCATCTATGCACCTGCATACGCAGGTGCTTATCACTTTGGTACCAAAGATATGTAGCAATTAGGTATTTGTATATTTATATTTAATCTATATTTCAGGTCACTGCATCGAACCATGTGTGCGACTCTTGCTGGATGGACGCTACACAATGATTGCCAGGAACCAGTGCTGATTCGAGTATTGGATCTAACTTGAATGTTGGCCATCGTCATGTTTGCATTAATTGCGGAAGATCTTTATTGCGCATTAGATCCCATACACTGACACAACATTCAACACAGCGTGAAAGCCATATTTTTGATGTTATAACAGAATGGATTCACCCTCGAGAAGTAAGTACTTAATAATCTAACAGCACATATAGCTATTTAAAGAATAACATACAAGTTTCTAGTCCTGGCTTGTATATACGGTGTTATTAATACCCATATAAATGAATCACATTCAATTTTTTTTTCAAGAATAATATGTTCCACTGAAATAATTTTGATTGATTTTCAAAATAGTCATTTTGTTAGTGCTCTCCATATAAACAAGTTCATATTTTTTTCTACTGTAATCGCTGATTCTAGATTTTTTCTGAGTTCGTGTTAGGATTTTTGATGGAATATAAATAAACCATTTGTTTTTTTTTATAGGTAACTGCTACAAGCTCTATTTGTCATCCATGCTGGCAACGTGCTGACCGAGCTCCACGTGTAGTCAGAACATCAAGAGATTCTAGCGACGATCCTATTCCTGAGCCCTCCATTGAGGTACCACCAAATGTTCGAGATCACATAATGATGCCTCTGTATGCAAGAGCTGCAGAGTCATAAAATCGTTGCTTTGTCTCGGGACTCGGGCTGCCATCGCACTGAACGTCTTACCATACCATTGTCTTTAAGACAATTTCTACTAAAAAACTTCAATTTTTATGTTCCTAACAATAACCGTGTATGTTCCAGACATGTAAGTCATGGTTCATGGGATTTTTTGAATAATCCCCCACACAATAGCAACCACATGTTTACTGCTTTGCAAATACAGGACTTGATGACATTAAATACAAGTCCTCTAAGTATAAATTTTAATAATATTGAGAATATGCCAGACCATTTAGTTCACTATTGGTTTGGTCGAACTAAACAGCACTTTGCTGAAATTCTTAATGAAGTACCTCGGCTCTCACAATTGCGTAATGGATCGCTTGCCCTAGCAGCATATTTAGTTAAATTAAGAACAGGGGACTCATTTGAAAGAATCTCTTCTTTAATTCAAATACCAACAAGAACAACATCCTCTTTAATATCACGGGCTAGAGATTTGCTAGTACAGGACTATGTCCCTCTGGACTTAGGTGTAAATCACATAAACAGAGAACAGATTGCCCAGAGAAACCTTATGATTCCCAATGGGATTTATGGAGACAACGATAGAACCAGAGCAATTGTGATAGCCGATGGTACTTATGTATATGTACAAAAGAGTGCCAATTACTTGTATCAAAAAAAACACTTATTCTTTACACAAGTATCGAAACCTTGTCAAAATGTTTATAGTTAGCACAGATGGATATATTATCGAAGTGCTTGGCCCTATCTAGCAACAACATCAGATGCTGAAATAATGGTAAAAGAATTTCGTGATGAAAATCAACCGTTGGGTCATAGAAGTGATTAATGGTAGGTTTAAACGTGACTTTAAGATTTTTCGCCAAGAGTATTTTAATGCCGCATCTCGCAATTTGATGAAAGATTTTTCTGTTGCTGCTGCCCTAATTAATTCCTTTCACCCTCTTATAGAAGACAGGAATGATGCTGGGAAAATTCTTAATATAATAAATCAGAAAATGTACTCTGAAAACAGTTTAAGTACTGTAGTTATTAATAATAACTTAAATAGAAGACGAAGGAATTTTCAAAGAATACATGTTGATGACAATAATGTCAGTGATTTTCCCCAGCTCACCTACAATGAGCAGAATGCCAATTCTCGTGCTTAAAAAACGTTCAAATTCAAGTCGCAGTGTCATCCTAGCGACAATCAATGTCAAAAATGTAAGGAAATTAGAGGCTTTTTTGACAGATTGCGACTGGAGAACGCGAACGTTCTTAAAATTACGAGAATTGCCCCTCTGATATTGGTATGTTTAGGCACGTACCAAATAAAACAGGCACGTTCCTATTACGGCGAGCATATAAGAGCCAATGGATCTTTCACAATTGAGGTATGCAGATAGGTTGAGAGCAGTTTACTGAGAGAGCTGTCGACTGAAAATAGTGTTTGGTTGCTAAGAGGCAAAATTCAATCGCGCCATATAGGCCGTAAAACATATTTTGTTTTTATTTTGGTTGACGGCTCTCTTAACGGTAGGGACGCAATACTGCAACACTATTGCAATTGCAATGTGGGCAAGAGAAAAGTAGGCTGCTGTGCACATATTTTATGTATAATATGGTACATACTTAGGGTGGGCTAGGTACCAAGAAAATGTGGTACCTCCCGCCCAGCATCTTGATAATACACACATCAACACGGTCTAGGGATATTTTTAAAAAAGCGAATTACTATCAATGTGTTAATTATTTATATGACATGTATATATTTAAAAGATACGTTATTTAATATTCTACCATTTTTTAATAATGGTTAAGGTACTTAGATTAAAATTTCAGGATTTTATGGAAAAAAAATGAAGCATCGACGGAAACCGTATTAACTTTTAATTTGTGAGTAAAAACTGAAAAAAATAGAAAAATCATTTAATTTGTGTTTATAAACTTGAAGTTAGTAGTCTGAGAAAGCGCCCATGATGTTCATAACACATCGGCAACGATTCGGCATGCTCAGAACAAGGTTGTCAATGTCTTGCTGCGGAATATTGTCCCATGTAATATTGAAACGCCAAAACTAATATTGAAACGCTACAAATAGCACAAAATAAGTTAATAAAGACACTTTTCCATTATGATTACAGTACACCAACGCAAAAAATATACAATGAAACTAAGTTAATGAACATATCACAAACATACATATATAATACTTGCATCTTAATCAGAAAAATACTTAATAAAAATATTCACACATAAATACATTTCACAAAGAAACATCAAATACACAAAATTAAGCTCAGAAATGCAAATGACATACAATTGTACTCACCACGCACTAGCTATGGCAGAAAAAATGTGATGTACGAGGGTGCGGCATTGTATAATAAACTACCAAATAACATCAAAAATGCAAAATCCATGCCAATGTTTAAGAAACAACTAAAATTGTTCATGAGCGCACTTTAGTACATTACATACCACATCTAGTTGCGCGCGTTCCGTGTATGTTTACATTTTAGCAGTGTGAAATTATTAGCGATTACCCTACACTTTTAGAATATTTTGTGTTGTAATTTTTTTTGCCAATACTGTACGTTCAATCAATTATGTTTTTAAGATAGTTAAATATTTCTCATGTAAGTGAAATTTCTTATGGGAAATAATAATAAAGACATCTCTAACCCGATGTCCTTCTGAGGTGCGCAAAAAGTTGATCTTCTGTAGCCAGATTTTCAGGAACTTCCTTCAGAGCTCTTCTTTGCAGCATATCCCACGCATGCTCAATGGGATTTAGATCTGGCGATTGAGCAGACCAGTCTAAGGCCCTAACATTGTGTGTATGTAACCAAGCTGCTACCGTTCTCGCCGTGTGTGCCCGGGCATTGTCGTGCATGAGCAGGAAATCTTGCCCCATTTGTGTTCTGTGGGGCAAGATTACGGGCCCCAGCACCTGTTGGACGTATCGTTCTGCCGTCATATTGCCCCGCACCCAAACGAGATCCGTCCGTCCTCCAAGACGAATTCCTGCCCAAACCATAATTGTTCCTCCTTGGTATGGGTGAACTTCCTGAGGGTTCTGAAGACGGCTCCATCGTCCAGGAACTCGCCAAACACGCGTCCTTCGTGAATCTGGATGGAAGCCGAACCTGGATTCATCCGTGAACAGCACATTGGACCATTGCTCACGGCCCCAGTCCACGTGGTTCCGAATCCATTCTAATCGTCGTCCACGATTGCCTCTCCGTAAAGGTGGGACCCGGAGTGGTCTACGAGAGCGTAGATTGCTTTCATGCAGTCGCCTTCTTACAGTTTGGTCACTCAAAAGCACTTGGTGTTCCACTCGCAGCCTTTGGACCAATTGAGTCGCCGTTGCATTTAGTCGAGCTCGCGCAGTAATTTGCAAAAATCGGTCTTGTCTGAGAGTAGTGATGCGACTTGGCCCCCGGTGCCTCTCCGCTACTTCACCTGTGGCACGATAGCGTGTCCACAATCTTGAAATTACATTTTGGTGGGTCCCTATGGCCTCAGCAACATTACGCTGAACAGACCCAGCTTCCAGCATTCTCACAGCTCGTAACATCTCCGCCCTCGTCAAATGTTGGCGTTGCATGGCTACAATACCTCAATTTTAACTTTATCTTTCGTTTAAAAATGAAAAAAAAACTGTAACTAAACGTAATTCGTATTGTTTTCTAAATTTCGCACAAATGAAAATTCCCTCTCCTACACATCAAGACATTTTTATGCCACCGAAACAAAAGAATTTTCAAAAATTTTAATTTGGATTAGTCTGAGATAAATTACAAACAAATCGGTGTATAAAAGATTCCAATGCGGCCAGTACTTTTCGAGTTATTTAATTGAGTATGAAATATCCCTAGACCGTGTTGATGTGTGTATATTAATCACCTATGATGATGATGTGGAAAACAATTAATAAAATATTATCAATTAACTTGAATTCGTTTTTTTTTCCTTTAAAATCCCTGATCATGTGCAGCTAAGGAATATAAATTCAACATTCTGTAAGTAACTTTCACCTCATATTACAATCATTCATACTCATAACCTAAAGATAGAGCGGGAAAAAATGTTAATGGGATTTATACTACTGTCTGAAATAAAGTTTTTTTTTTAATTTCCATGTCCCATGTTATATTAAAAAACTAATTACACAGGGCTATAGACTAATATTACTCCTTGAAAACCCAAATTATTTCATTTTTGTTTATTGAGGCCTAATTTGTTAGGGCTGTTTGCGGATCTCCTTTCTGAAACGGGAATAACTAGAGACAAGTCTAGGTATTGCCTACCAGCAAAGACAGATGGGCACAGCACTTACAATAATAGGCGAAGTCATGTCTTATTTAATAAACAACCCACCAGATAAAATAAATATGTTAAAATCACTCAGTGAATCATCGAAGTTGGTGTTGGACCTCCATCATCAACAAACTAAAACAAGAAGGTAACTAGGTCGCTATAATCTTTGCGCTCTATCATGGTGCGGGTGTCACATGTCAGTATGGCATGACTAGGTCAGTGGCAATATGCACAATTAGGGCTGCCATCCGTCCGGGTTTCCCCGGATTTGTCCTAGTTTAGAGGGCGTCCGGGGAGCGTTCGGGCGGGGCTGGCAACGTGTCCGGGTGAAACCCGGACACTTTTAGTGTCAGGGGATTCCCAATTAATTAAAAGATAAGCGATAAATCTAAACAAATCTTAGTTAAAAATTCATTCGTAATTGGTAAGCGCAACCAAGCTAATTCCTACGCTTCAAAAAAAGCCGATAACGGCCGATGTCCGAACGACCCCCGGCGCGCCACCACCCGCTGCAACTGCCGGGGCGGGGTTACTCCCTCAGTTGCATGCAGGCAGGCGAGTGAATTGCGCGGGTGTTTCGCAAGTTGGTTGACGATACTTCGATATTGCGGTACATCCTTTTACGTAAGTTAATAAGTTTACTTACATTAAGTATATTGATCACATTTTTGAGTATGTTAACTACGTTTTCATGGAAGCATGTTTAGTCTTTGAGTAATACATATCTTAAAGAGCCCGAATATCGCACCGGACCGAGAGTGATCTGTATGTAATTATTTACTGATATGTTTGCAGAAAAAACCGTGAATTTATTCGTTTTTCTCAGAAATTCCTCCGTTTCATATAATTTCGTGGTGTAGTGCGGGGTTTTAATGGACCATGTTGTCGCTACGCGCGCCCCCTCCGCCGCCCGCGCACGCCGTGTTCTAGCGCAGGCGAGGCGCTGTGGACCGCGAAGACGCGCATTATTTTTACTTCCGATCCTCCGCGACTCTCAGTCGCGATGTGTATTGAGAAGTTATTGTGTTATATGTTTATAGTCTAGTAAAGTAATAAACGATTATACCTTTAAAATAGTGAGTTTAAAGTTAGTAAGTAGTTATTTTTCACATGATATGAATTTTCTCAGTGTATATATTTCTTTTCAGATCAAAATGCCCAAGCGTAAATGCGTGTTTAACAGCGAATTGCAAAGCCAATACCCTATGTTCAAAAGAGGGAAATATGATTGGGAAGTACTGTGCTCAATTTGTTCTACACATATTTCTATTGCAAATAAAGGTATTTCCGACATTAAAGAGCACCTAAACACACAAAAACACAAAGCTAATTCGAAAGGCCAAGCTAGTAGTTCAAACGTTACGACATTCTTTGAAAAAAGTAAACCTAGCTCAGAAGAAAGTCTTATTCGAGCAGCTGAAGGTGCGATGGCTTACCATACAGTTAATCACCACATGTCATTCAATTTTCTGGATTGTAGTAATTCCCTCAACCAAGTAATGTTTTCGGAGTCAAATACGGCAAAAAATATGACATGTAATCGCACGAAAGCTACAGCTATTGTAAACAACGTCTTGAGCCCCCTATCAATTGCTGAACTCGAAAAGTGATCTAATCAATGTTGCTTTCATAAGTGTATCTACCGATGCTAGTAATCACGGCAGCACAAAATTATTCCCCATCATCATTCAGTATTTTAATATGCAAAAAAACGGGATCACATCGAAGCTCCTTGAAATCGAATCTACAGAAAATGAGACATCTGATACAATTGTTGACATTATTTTAAAGCAACTTCGGGGGCATGATCTACTATCGAAATGTATAGCATTTTCTGGCGATAACTGCAACACAAACTTCGGCGGGTGCAGTCAATCAGGGACAAATAATGTCTTTTACAAGCTGAAAGATAAACTGAATCCAAACATGGTTGGCATAGGATATTCTGCACATATAATTCACAACGCTGTGCACCATGGTGGATGCGATCTACTTCCTATTGACGTAGAGACGATGATTTTAAAAATCTATAATTTTTTCTCAATTTACACAGTTCGCACAGAAGCTCTGAAGGAATTCTGTGCAGCCGCGGAATCGGAATACAAGCAACTGTTATTCCACTCAAAAACGCGATGGCTAAGCCTTTTTCCTGCAATTGAGCAGTTTTTAAAAATGTATGATCCTAGAGAGAAGTGTGTAAGAGGAATGTAGCAAGGAAACAGCTGGTTCTGAATAATGTGGTTTAATTCTCACCAACAACCAATTCACACCATCAATCCGTCAGGCAGGAGCACGTTGTTAGTTCGACCTGTCGCGGCCCGATCGTAGAAGGAAGTGAAGGAGAAAAAGGGGCATTCTAGCAAAGATGGCTGCGCGAGCTTACGCTAGTGATGCCTTTTTAGTAAGTAGTATTTTAGTGTTGGGATTCCAACATGCTCCGGCCTTACGAGAGGAACAAGAGAAACAATAATCAGCTAGTTTTTAGCTACATTAAGCTAGTAAACATAAAAATATCAATAAACATTATCATCTATAGGTAAGATACAAAGTTTTGTAACAGATCGCACATGGGTATTTCCCTTCGAATTTGTGACCTCTACTGCTCTTACATGACCATCATGGCCAGGAAATATTTTAGTAACTCGGGCCATAGGCCATGACATTATGGGTAGATTATCTTCCTTTAAAATAACAATTGTGCCTATCTTAATATTAGGCAAGACATCTAACCACTTAGGTCTATTTTGTAATGTATTAAGATATTGTTTATACCACATCTTCCAGAAGGATTGTTTAATTTGATTACATAATTGCCAAAACTTGAGTATATTTTGAGGAACAGTAGTTACGTCATTTTCAGGATACATTGTTAGTGAATTTCCTATTAAAAAGTGACCTGGTGTTAGGTAGCTAAAATCATTTACATCAGATGACATAGGAATCAGAGGTCTAGAGTTCAATATGCATTCTATCTCTATTAATACAGTGTTTATTTGTTCATAGGTTAACAATTGCTTTTGTAATACTCTTCTTAGAAAATATTTAGTACTTTTCACAGCAGACTCCCACAGACCGCCAAAGGTTGGGGAATATGCTGGTATAAAGTGAAAATTAATGCCTCTTTGGGCTGCAAATTGACATACTTGTCTTTGGTGATTTTGTGAAGAGTGTAATTGATAAAGCTCAGTTAATTGGTTCCTTGCGCCTTTGAAGGTACTAGCATTGTCAGAGTAGATTTCTTTAGGCAATCCTCGTCTAGAAATAAATCTTCTAAGGCAAGCGAGGTAAGCATCTGAAGTAAGATCTGATGTGAGTTCGAGGTGAACTGCCTTTGTAGCGAAACACACAAATATACAAATGTACCCTTTTCCTACCACGGAACGTCTCACGCGCGATAGTTTAATATCAATAGGCCCAGCGAAATCTACACCGACTTTTTCAAAAGGGCGACTCATAGCAGTCACTCTGTCAACTGGCAAGGAACCCATCAGCTGTTTGGAGGCCTTTGCCTTCTGTCTGAAACATATTATACATTTATGAATTAACTTTTTGACATACATTAGTCCATTAGTTATCCAATATTTTTGATTTAAATTACACAGTAATAATTTCGGACCTGCATGTAAAAGCTTTTCATGTTCAGATCTTATAATACAATTAGTAACATGTGATTCTTTGGGTAAAATAATCTGATGTTTATGAGCATATGGAATATTAGAGTGGTGTAGCCTGCCACCTACACGCAGGATACCTAAACTATCTATAAAAGGACATAAGCTTTGTAAAGGACCTTTTATACTTTTATTATTTTGTAAACATTTAATTTCGTCTTTAAAATATATTTCTTGTCCATTCTTAATAAGCAACATTAAAGCATTATTCAATTCAGAACTTAAGAGATATTTGTAACTTGTTTTGCCACCCTTTATGTTATTAATAAAACGCATTACATAAGCCAATGTACGTACCATCTTGTGAATGCTAGAAAATTTACGTATTTGATCGAATACATCGCTCGTAACTGAAGACACTTGGCTTATGTAATGCGTTTTATTTAGACAATTTTCATAACTTTAATTGCAATTTGCAGCCAGGATGGCAACCAATACCCAGTTTACTGGAAGAAAACCTCCAATCCAGCGTGGACAGCCCGCTAGTGGAGTAAACCGAGGAAGCAGAAATCAGAGGAGGGCATATGAACACCAACAAACTGCCTCTTTTGAAAATGATTGGGCTAACGGTCGCGAGTTCGACGATCGCCCCCAAAAACCTCGAAGCCGCACTAATCGTAGTGCAGGTTGGAAGAGTAAGGAAAAAGAGACGAAAGAAGCGAGGACAGATACCGCTACGTCTTATGATTTTCGAGCAAAGGAGGAAACAGCGCCCGTAGACGAGCCGCTTTACGATCTGGGACCACACACAAGTTCTATCCCTGTCCAAGAGACATATTGCCAGAACTTTGAGTTCGGTGGCTATGTAGATCAGATTGAGCGCACTTATGAAGCGCTAAGAGGAGTGGATCCCCGTCTGGACCGCCGGATGCCCTTCTCGATGTTCCAGCATTCGATGGCGACAATACTAAACTGTTACTTAATGGACCTCACACTGGATAATGGCGAGAGAAAACTCGATTCAGCCCGTTGCCAGGATCTTTTGCCGGAGGATTTGTGTATCCCGGACAACTTATACCATTACGTCACGAGTGTCTGCAATACGACCACCGTGGGCGGTGAGGAAGTGAAGTTTAATTTGCCCGAAGCTGCAGTGCCCCAAGCCGCTGATGATGAAATTCCAGCTGGATCATTCGGGCCAATAAATCCTGAAAACCATAATTTATACGAGTGCTACATTTCACCACTCGTCACGTCGAATAGAGTCCTCAACTCCCGACGACACCAAAACGAACCTGAGATACCACCACTACCTGCTGTTTTAGTCCCACCAGGAGCAGTACCAACCACGAACCTACTAGGACATGGGCCAGCGGATGTTCTTCCTGCCGAGGCTAGGCCCCGAATAGAAGGGTTTGATTTCCCTGATGGTGATTCTGTTGCTGCCAGATTACGGATATGTCCCGAACTTATGAGCCGTGTGAACACCGTGCTTTTCGAGCTTCGCGGCCGTTTTAAAATGCGTGACATGGGAAGGTCTTCACCCACAATGCGCAACTATTTGAAGCCCAAGACGCTTCCAAGCAGCGTACAGTTTGTACGGGTTAGTGAAAATACACCTGACTTGCAAAAATTAACCAAAAAGCAATGTCAGATCAGGAGCTCAGCAGCATTTGGATCGAACACTGCTGGGTTTAACAATGTGACCGTTCTCCACAGAGAGAGGACGAATCATGCGAGAGGCGCCTGTTACCTAATTAACGGCGCTATTCCGCAGGGGTGGCTTGCTACAATCAACAACAATTTCAACATGGTAGGCCCCTTCGCCCCAACAGTAGGTGCCAACAATCCGGCGATTCGTGTGACGAAGTTCATCTCACACTCGCCTGGTGGCACTAGAATTACCGCTGTAGATAACTACATAAAGCGGAATTTCTACATCCGGCTCGAAGGACCATAGAGAGAAGTGTGTAAGAGGAATGTAGCAAGGAAACAGCTGGTTCTGAATAATGTGGTTTAATTCTCACCAACAACCAATTCACACCATCAATCCGTCAGGCAGGAGCACGTTGTTAGTTCGACCTGTCGCGGCCCGATCGTAGAAGGAAGTGAAGGAGAAAAAGGGGCATTCTAGCAAAGATGGCTGCGCGAGCTTACGCTAGTGATGCCTTTTTAGTAAGTAGTATTTTAGTGTTGGGATTCCAACAGATCCATTAAAAAGTTATTTTGGAAGCTTGGATAGACCACCAGTTTTAATTAAAAACTTTTTCGAAGATCCACTATCAGAAGCATATCTGTTTCTCATTCACTCAGTGATGTACGTTTTTCACGGAAAGATCGAAAAATTGGAAAAAGTGATAACACAGTTATTGAAACTAGAAACATATTGGCGTCTTTAAATAATACGTTAGAAGAAAACTTTGTGCCCATTAAGGTTCAAAGTAAGAACAAACAAGACGAAAACACGAAAATTGAATTCAAAATACACTGTATACATTTTTACAGAGAAATGAAATCCTACATAGAAAAGTGGGAAAAACCAATGCAAGACTTTGACAAATTCGACTGGATGATTTTGCCAAACATCAGTGAAAGTACTCCATGGTCTGATGTTGAAAAAACAGTTATTTTCCTCAAGGATATTAATATAGAAATCGATGACACGAAGTTAATTGACGAATGGGTAAATTTAAAAGCTTTTAGCTTGAGCCTTAGTGACGGAGATAAACTGTTAAGCGCAAACCAGCTATGGCTGAATTTTTTTAAAACGCCTAATGCCCATTTATATTCTGAACTTCTTAAAATTGCACAATATTATTTTTGTATACCAGCTCACAATGCGAACGTAGAGAGTCTTTTCACTAACCTCGCAGCAATGGACGAAGGAGAGAAACTCGCTAAACACACACGGTTTCTTCTCTGATCAAAATTAAATATAATTTTAAGGACCTAAGTTGCTCCGACTTTTACAAATTCTTGTTGGAAAAGAAAGATATTTTAAAGAAAATTGGAGTCTGAAAAATACCAAAATATGTAAAAAAATTTTTTTTTTTGTGTTGATTTTGATCTCGTTATAATTTTAACTTGTTACTAATTATTAATTTAGAATTTATGAATACCTTAGTGTTTGGATAGGTACTTAACCTACCCAACGGAACTACATATATGACATAAAATTTGTTGAGACATATGTATGTAGTTTATTTGTTATTTAAAAAACCAAAAATTATAATTATATATTTTTTAATTACCTCATAAATAGAAGAGTGTAAAATGTTGACTATTTTATTTGTTAAACAGTAGTTTAAGTTGATTGTGTCAAACATTGTTAAATAACTAGCAAACAAGCTGTTTAAATGAATACATTTTATTTTTATTTTTATTGTTATTTTTTTTCTGGGACGTCCGGGATAAATACTGAATTTCATCCAAATGTCCGGGGTTTTTGAAGTGTTTGTCCGGGGTCGGCAATTTAGGTGATGGCAGCCCTATGCACAATTCAATTTTATCGATAACGATTCTTACAGCAAAAATCTCGTTCTCCTAATAATTTTAAAAATGTCTTTGGTATATCATATTATTTTGAAATTTATTTTAAAATATGTATTTAATACGAAACATTAAAAATCACATTCAAAGCACTACCGATATTTATTTTAAAAAAATATTTTTTTTTCATGGTATCATTTTTGCCATGTGGCGCGAAACGTCGGTCGGCATCGGCGGCCATTTTGCCTCAGCGCGAGTGCTAGCGCCCTGTATGCGACACGTATTGCCATTTGTCATTCTGTTGTTTGTTTTATTTTGTGTTCAAATTGTTATTTGTTATAGTTTATTGTTTTACTTGGTTGTGGTTATTAACATGCCTAAGCGCACAAGAAAAACTGTTTTGGAAAGTCAGGGAAGGGAGTTTGTTGTTCGCCTTCGGGACTATTTTGAAAGAGAACAACAAAATGATGGACCGTTATTACCACTGAACTTAGTTGTAGAACGAGTAGCTGAAGCTCTTGATATTGGCCGCAATACCGTTTCGCGTATAACACGCGAGAATTTTGACCCAAAAGGGACGTGTGAAAATTATCCTCACCAAACAAAAAGCGGAATATTCCCATTCGACCGCAATCATTTCAGAGACCACGACTTCGCTGTATAGGGCGGCAACGATGATGACACTAATATGGATGTGGAATCAGCCCCAGTCGTATCTCCAGTTGCATCGCTTACGCGCTCATCGACAATCCTGGCAACTACTAGTGCCGTATCAGTGCACTCACCATTACCATTTTATTTCGCTGTACAGGACGGTGACAATGATGACACGAATATGGATGTGGAATCAGCTCCAGTCCTATCTCCAATTGTATCGTTTTTTTTTATTTTATTAGATTAGATAAAAAAAAACAAGCACTAATTTATCAAAAGTTAAGAGCTGTTCCGGATAGTGGGAAAAAGTTTCCCACTTAATTATATTTTGCTTTGCAATACCGGATAATGGGAAATAATTTCCCACCCAAAAAACCCCATTTCCCCCTCTTTTTGGAAAAAGGAATACACAACAATTGAACACAACATGACTGTATCTGTTATTCCACGATTCAGTTTATATATCCTGTGCAGTCTTTTGTTTGTAAGGTGCACCTATTGTTATAATTAATGTGCAGGTGTTTCATTGTTAAATGCATCTATTGTTATAGTTAATGGACATGTGTTTTATTGTTAAATGCATCCATTGTAATATGCATCTATTGTTATCGGTAATGACCAGGTGTTTTATGTTTCTTTTGTTTGACACACTTGACACACCTCACACACCCCACACACATCACACACTTCGCACACCTAACACAACCATATCAATGTATTCACTGTGTTTAATTCACGAGCGAGCGAGCGTGTTTGAAGTAATAAAAATAATACTTTATGTAAATGGCAATAAAGCACGAAACACGCGCTCGAAAAAAAGATATGTGTATTAGACAAAATAAAAAAAAATTAAAATAAAATTATTTTTGTAATTTTTAAGTTGTACAAACAGCCAAAGCTGTGGAAGAGCGGAGTCTCCTAACACAGGCGTTATTATGCTTAAAAGGAGGCTCCAATCATAAACTAATATATAAACTATGTAGTTGGTACAGTAATAAATATTTTTTTTTTTTTTTTTTTTTTTTTTTTATTTGTTTTATGCACCAATTGTTTTATTTTATGTGCAAGTGTTTCATTGTCTTGTTGTTATTGCACTTTTGATTAATTGACATCTGGTTTTGTGTTTATTTGAGTTTTGTCTGGTATATAAGATTCTTTTTTTCTTTTATTTTGTATTAACTGTTGTTTCGTACTGTTATAATCATGTCTTTTCTTCGTGATCGCCTATTATTTGAAGAAGATGTGGTTTTGCAGGAGCTTAACGTTCCTGTAAATGATTTACACACTGCTGAAATTATGCCTGTGGAGACGCCTCCTCATCGTTGAGAGCCATCGTCATCGTTGCCACCGCAATTACAGATGTCGGGTTTAAGTGATGCTGAGCGTGATCCATTAGAAGATGATGGGCATGTGGAAATGCTTATTGATTTTTATGACCGTATCCGTTTTGCGGGTACATTTTGGGTGAAAATTAAAGTAAAATTTTACTCCACTCGTTCTTCTGCATTTCATTTGTGTGCTGCTTGTCGCGACACTTATTTATATTCATATCGCACTCATACGTATTATGATTATGTGTCGTGGCATCATGATTGTTTTCGTGATGGTTTTTATTGTTCTTTCTGCGATTTGTGTCTTTTTGATATTGTTATTCTGCGATTCGTTCTTTCTGCGATTTGTGTCTTTTTTTCGGAATCTCCATAATCCACTTACCTAAAAACCGAGATCAGATTCCAATTTTCTCAAAAAAAAAATTTTTGTTTGATTAAGGTTACAAGTGTAGAAAGTTTTGAAAGGTTGTCTAAACTGTTGTTCGAAAAATATGAGGATACAATATTTTTATCCTAGAAATGTAAATCAGGATCCTCTAGAGAACTTTTTTGGTAGGATCAGAGCCATCAACTACAGGAACGTCAATCCTGATGCAAATACCTTTATGAATGCGTTTAAATCATTGCTAATGTCCAACGTTACGGGTCAACATTCAATATACGCAAACTGTGAGAATGATATAGGAGACACAGTAGTAGATTTTTTAAAACTCATATCCTCATCCAATGCTGATGAGAGTTCATAAATGGATCGAACAATGAGAATACAACCTTTTAAAACATCACAATTTTACACATCCATCAAAGAAATTTTTAATGTTATACATGGATATCTCGGGAGTTATACAGGATTACTTGAATAAGTATGCTTACAAAACATGTGTAAAAAAACGTTTAAAATTAGAAATAATAAAGAAATTTGATGTAAATTGGCTGGGGTGTACACATCACTAAACAGACGTAAAGGAATGGTTGCTTAATTTAATGATAAGCACCCATGTGTACAAGAAAAACTTGTGAAACAGATGACTTTGAGAAATATAAAGCCCATAGAGTAAAATCTGAAATGTCGTTTTATTTTTACATTTCTTTCGTTATATTCGTATCCATTGAACGTAACGAAAGAAACTTTAAACCTAGCAAATACTAAAATTAACCCTATAAGAATTTTCTATAGTACATCACTATGCTATCGATATTGTATGCTGGTTTCATAGTGCGCTGTGGGTCATGACTAGTAGGTGACGTATATTTTTTGGAACTAGACGTCAACCTTAGTACTGTCCTATCTGTCTCTGACTTGTATAGATAATAGACAACTTGACAAGAATTTCTTAGAAATTACTCAAATTACCGGAAATGAGTTTTTATATGGAGACAATTTATCAGAAAGAATTAAGGTACATAAGATAACACAACAGAGTTCAAACTCTATTTAGTATTTTACATGGACTGACTGCCTATCCGACCTCCACAACACAGTTACTGAGTAATACGATACCCTTTAGTATTGTACTTAGTACTTAATACTGGTTGTAAGACTTTCGGGCTTCTGACGACCTGTAACCTAACCTGTTTTTATTATGTAAGTAATCCTGAATACCTACTGCTTCTGAAAACTGTTGCTTAAAATTTACAGCGCCTTGAACACACAATTACAATTTACAGGAAAACACAAAGAATTACAGGGAATTTACAAGGCACCGAGTTGCCCAGTGCCAAAGTAAAAATATGAATCGGTGGACTCTGTATTAGAAGTCGATGATGCAGTACGTTATCCTGTTGAGTTCTTAAATTCCCTCGAGCCACCTGGAATTCCACCTCACAGTTTGCACATGAAAGTAGGTGTGCCGATCATTTTACTCTGGAAACTCAATGCTCCTAAACTATGCAATAGAACCAGACTTCATTTTTTTTTTCTCACCAAGTAAAATAAGAATAACTTTTTCAGGTCAATTTCACTGCACTGGGCAGGTTGCGGATAGCCCAACATCGGGTGCGGGATAGACTGCCAAAGTCAAGTCTCGTGCCCGGAGCATCTTTAAAGATACCGGACAAGAGAAGTTCCCAAAGGTCTAATCCCAGGCTTAGGGTACCACGTACACCCCTTCCTATGTTCCTATCTTCTAACCAGGCTATCCCTCCTTATCCACGCATACCGTCGATCCCAAATCCCTAGGCCAAATCCCAGGCCTAGGGTGACCCCAAACCCCTTTCCTTCATGTCACATGAATGACTAAGTGCGGAAAACAAATCCTTAACAACGTAACACCTTCAGGGGTGTGCTTACATTAATAAAATTTATGTATTTTTTACTTTGTTTTTGTTTCCAAATTAAGGTTTAATTTTATTGCTCGACAAACTTCAGGAACAATTTTACTGTAGAGAATAGGATACTAACTTTAACATACCCAATGGAATAAAAAACGAATCCATTCCACTATTTAAAAAGAAATTGACAGTCTTATCAATTGATAAATGTTATTATTCCATTTGTCAATTTCTGAATGATATAACTTTATAATTACCCAGTTAATCCTGACATTTATAATTCTTTGTTTTATTTAATTGACCATTTATAATAATTTTCATATTGACAGTGTATTTTAGCCTATTAATCATTTATACTAAATGTTTGCATGCATAATGAGTTTATAGTAGAATGTTTAAGGATCACTAATTATCTATATTGGAGTAGTTGACAGTAGTTGACTTTTTGTAAGTTGGTTATGGTTTAATTAGTTCTCAGATTATCTTCAAGTCTCTAAACATTTTAATGTGACAGTTCACTAAATTGACTCATGTGACCATACCAACCATTGACCTACTGAATAATTTAATGTACTTAACTAATTTTATTTTGACATATGTAGGTATGTGAATAAAGTTGTGATATTGTTTTATCTGATTTAATTCCAATTATACTAAGTAGATATGTAGGTATTTAAACTAATGATTTTCACTATGTAGGTAGGTATGTACCATGCCGATTATTTTCTGTTAATATCTCTAAAATAATTTAATTTTAACATAATTACCTAACACATTTTATAATACTCTCATTTACCTAATAATAATGTTTGCGTGCCTAATTTAAGGTAGATTGTACAACAATCACCCGCACAGATTGTAGGTACATGAAATAAGATGTAACAACATCTTATTTCATGTACCTACAATCTGTGCAAATAAATTGTTGCTTTACTTTTACTTTACTTTACTTTAATAAACACTTTATAGATTTGTATGAATCCCCTGTTGCTAGACAACGTAATTGCAACCTGAACTCTTGAAAGCGAGTATCTTGATTAGAGATTAATAATTTCTTCAAAGTCGCTCGCAGATGCCTGGTAAAATTGTTAAATAATAATCCATCATCTGATAGTATGTGCCTTAGTAAACTGTGTTGCACCTCGATCATAGGCGAAACCATATCAGAGCAAAGAGAGATGAACTCGAACTTTAAATATTGAGGGCTGTATTGGCTTCTTGGTAGAAATGGTAAACTTTCACTTGACAATAAGCTCCTAATCTAAAAGTCTGTCCTCAAACCAATTTGGTCATATGGTATCCCGCTCTGGGGCTCTATGTGTAACTCCAACATAACCATTATACAAAGAGCTGAAGACTGTATCCTGAAACAAATGGCTAGTACAGGAGTATTAGCTATTTGTTTCAGGATATATATGAATTCCTTATGAACCAGGGATGGTTCATAAGGAATTCGGAGATCCATAAATATCTGCAGATGAACACAGTGAAGGATGAAATACAACCCTTCGCTAAAAAGTACAAAAAAAGGCTCCTGCATCATGCAAATCCACTAGCAGTACAGCTTACTATACACGATTCACTGAACCACCTTAAAAGATGCAAAATCCTAGATCTGGATTGCTCGCAACGAGCTGACTATACCCAATGAGTGATTCCCGATGGGGAACTAACTCCACATATTACTGACCTACGCATCACATCTGCTCATAGTCACTGGACTGATCACATGATGAGAATAGAACAAAAAAAAGTAAACTGTTTCAGCATCCATTTCTAAACATTGCCCATCACCATTTTTTTCTCCTTTCTTTCCGAGTAGTTGCATTAAAATTTAAGAAAGCTGCATCAGCAACAACTTGTTTGGACATGAGTGTAGACAACATGTAGAATGTTTATAAAAATAATGAAACTGTTGAATATGTTGCTGCAATGCAACAGATGTTGTTCAACAACTTGAAAACTGTTGCATTCAACAATCTGTTGCTTCAACTAATTGTTGAACAAGTCTAAATTCACCTAGAGATCCGTGAATCGTCTGATGATACAATAGGATAAGATGTTGCTATTTGTGATTTTTATGACAGCGAGATATAATCTTAATATCATTAAGTATAAACACAAAAATTTGTGAGGTTGAGATGGATCGATGTTGTTTGTTTGTTTGTTACTCTTTCACACAAAATCAACAGAACGGATTTAGATGAAATTTGGGTCAGTGGGTCGCCTTAGGAGCGGAGTTGGCATACAGATAGTTTATAACCTGGATTAACACATAAGGACACTTTTTTTATGCAGATATTTCTACGGGTTCGAGACTTACGCGGGTGCAACCGCGGGACGCTGTTATACACTTAATCATACACAATACCATATAATTTTAATCGATAAAACCACATCGCGCCGCCTGTGATACTGTCTGACCAGCTTTAGCTTTTAAAGACGGAATTGACCAGCTTTAAAAGACGGGAGACCAGCTATAAAAGACGTAGATTTCCTTGTTTTGAACTTATTTCTCAACCAGACTGAATAAAAAGCCGTAACAAAGAAAATAAAGACCACAGTCCACAATTCCTACAAAAGCCGAAAGTCGATTATTAAAATTCTAACTCACTCGAATTCTAAAAACTATAACTCTGAATTTCGAGTTCGGCAGATTCTAATATACTCAATTAAACAAATATTTCAAGAACGAGAATAGATACATTAACAACTTTTTTTTTGTAGAGAATATTTTTATATTTTACGACGAAATACGAGCTAAACCAAACCAGACAACGGGACAAAACATGACAGATGCCATGCCAGCACAGATGCCAGTCAAGAGTCAGATCCACAGAATATATATACCCTAACAGCTACTCACAACGATACGATTCGATATTATATTATCGTATCGAAATAATTTACCGTATCGAAATAAAATTGACACATGTACGATAACCTGATTTCTGAACCGCAGGACTGTCAAAAAGCTATTTACAGATCCGTGCGGAAAGGTTATCTTTTTTGAACCGGTTGTAGGTGTGTTTAAGGGGAACGCTACGAAATGATAGTAAATGGATAATTGTGGTAGGAAATGCAAAGCAGTACATAGACGTTATTTATTGGGTACCTATTTCATTAAGTGCAACTATATAATTACACCAATTGACTATTAACAAAAAAAAAACAGTAAACAATGATTTTATTAATTAATATTTACCAGATTTCTATTAAACTTGCTCTGTAAACTTCCAACTTTCTGTACCAAACCGGGAAAATATTTTTTTTCTATTTCATGCTACATGAATAAAAACTCATTATAACTTAAATGTATCCACATTTTTAGACAATATTAGTGTTGCTGCTATTGTTAATAATTATGATTGAAGGTTAACGTAGTAGGTACCAAAGGGTAGACCCCCCCCAAGGAAGGAAAAAAAGGAAGGAAGGGGAGAAGGGTAGGGTAGGGGGGAGGGGAGGGGGTGGAGGGTAGGGGGGAGGGTAGGGGAAGGGTAGGGTAGGGAAGGGGTAAGGGGAGGGGAGGGGGTTTGACTACAGTTTAAATTGTGCCTGGTTGATGTCAATAGTATTAAATGTGGGTGTATTAAACCATCAACCCAAATAATTTAAATTAAAGTCCCGCCCCTAATACGACCCACTGACCAATTTAAGTGTTATGCAGTAAAATCTCAGATTATTTAAAAAACGCAGGCATAGCGCTGCGAACAATATAGTGAAGCATGCTGCGCAAAACTACACCTCGCTTTGTGCATACACGCTCACGCGCACACAATTACACCAAACTACAATTAAACTACACCTCATTACGTGCACACATGTTTTCGAAACCCGAAACGTGCGGCTTCACGTTACTGTTGATAGCGCTATGTCTTGATTTTTTATTTATCCTAAAATATACTTGGTCCTAAGCAGCGGTCAAAACAATAATAAAACTTGTAGTTAAATACTTCATAAAATGCCCAAATAACTATGTTTATAAACAATATTTATTATTCGATATCACTTCCGATAGCAAATACCTGTCGGTAGAATTGATGTCTTCATACCTTATACGAACTGTCAAAATTGTACGGTTACGGATTTGTGAATAGCGTTTAGGGGACTTCGTCGATAACATTGGCGTTCGATACGGTACGAAACCGTATCGTATCGTTGTGAATAGGTATTTGATCGGTCGATTCGAGAAGGTCAGTCGAGACGGTCGGAGACGCCACAGAACACATATACTCAGGAGGATGACGCAGATCAAGGACCAAAGAGTAAAGTAAGTATAAAGAGACACAAGGACAACGAAACAATCTTGACTTTTAGACTATTTACCGACAAATTATATACTTTAGTTTATGTTTATGACTGATAATATTTACCGACTAATTTACACGTCTGCATCCACACTGCCAGCCTAGCGCGGTAGCGACGACGGGCGCGAAATACCAAAATCAAACATACGAAACCGCCGTTTGCGTCCATAGTGTAGTGACGG
The DNA here is from genome assembly GCA_905163495.3 of Cosmia trapezina. Taxonomy (NCBI): domain Eukaryota; kingdom Metazoa; phylum Arthropoda; class Insecta; order Lepidoptera; family Noctuidae; genus Cosmia; species Cosmia trapezina. The sequence goes on from LR991027.1 coordinate 22,281,279, forward strand.
GAGGCGGGCACCTAGAGTCTATCAAGCGAATCGTGTCCTTTGAAAAAGGCGGCAAATTCAAAAATCTTACAGGTGTCAACACTGATAGTACGCTAAAAACATGTTTGATACTTGAATTTTTGTAGATAAAAAAATTATTTGGGATAAATTAAAAAAGCGCATTTCAATGTAGGTATTTATTAGTCACAATTAGAACTAAAATCAGAATCTAGAAATTCAATGCCTTCATAAGAGAAATCACTGTCAGTATCATCAGGCACAAAAGTGATGAAGGGTTCCAACTCCGTTTCGGTTATCCTGTCCCTAATTAATATTTATTTTCTACATTAATAGTGTGATTTGTGCATTTTTCCATTAAATATATTTCTTTACCGTTCTTCTTTAAATGTCCATTAATACAAATTAGATAATTGAGCTAAAAGTATCAAAATGCTGTAGCTTAGTAGATCAGAAGTTGTGACAACCCGTTTGACAGATATAAGTATTGCCATTATAACAAATCAGCAAAATGGTCGTGGACACGACTCGCTTGACAGACTCCAGCAGTGTGACCGTGTTTGGTATTTTTAGTACTAAATTGGTATATTTGAGGGTCCGAAGAATGACGAAAGCATATTTTTTCATTCGATTTTGAATCCTTAAAATGTTGATGGCTAATCGACATTTTAAGGTTTAAAATCATTTGGAGAAATTGGTATAACCTGATTTGCTGTTGTCTGTACATTATTTTGTGAAGTTGTGTTCATATTTTGTAAGTAGTTTTAAGACATACTATACATACCTTATAAGAATATATTGCTACTGAAAAGTCACGCTCTAAAAAAAATATGAGTCACATATTTTTTTTAGAGCGTGACTTTTCAGTAGTCGGTATAGTTGGGTTTTAGTTTTGAACTTATTTTTTATTAGCCCTTGCGCATCATCAGAGTTTGCGTCCACAGTGAATGCGCGGTGACTAGATCCTAAGGCGGGCGCGACGGTGGGGGCGTGCGGTGGCCACAGTGACGTGCGAGCTGTTGTAGTGTTTATGACGTATTTCAGGTGTTGCAAAGGCAAACCATGGACGAGGATTTGGCATTGTTACTAGATAAGCAGTAAACTTACTTAAAACAATACAAAATGTTATTGAAAAACATGTTATGGTTGCCTGAGGCAAGCTACATACAGGTCATTTCGAATATACAACACTGAAGGCAGTGGCGGATTTACGCATTTGCCGACAGTAGGCTATTCAAATTTTGCCGCCCCTACTGACCTCTACAATTCGATACCCTAATAGTTCACAATAATTTTTATTAATTTTTTTTTCTGAAAGAATTGCAACTAACTATGTATACTTGTGCTTTATCATCCTCATTACATCAGCTTTTTGTACGTTATTAGTATGATTGTGTTGTGAACTAGGGGATCGATGTGCCAGTTCCTAGATTATTTTTAAAACCCACGATTTAGTGAAAATTACACAAGAAATAGTTTTTGATTATATTTCTGAGCCCAGAAAGGCTCAATCACGTACGCACGGCTACAGATCAAGCTATACATTCCAGTATAAGCTGATCTCGTACTGTATAGGATTTCCTTACAATGAGAGATCAGTGTAAACTGGAAATGTATAGCTTGTTGTATAGCCGTGTGTACTAAGTTGCTATTAAAACAAAAAAAAATAATAAAATCATTTTATTTCAAGTATCACTGACTCATAATACCTATCCATACACTCATACAGTCACATTACTTACACAATATTACAAATCAATATGCATTTACTTGGCATCGGTCCGTAAATGTTGCAAAAACCAGCCAAAGAGCTGAGAAGAAAAAACACTCAACAAAAATAATAATATAATATATAAATATATATATAAAAAAAAAATATTTGTTCAAGACTTAAACCTTTACAGTATTACATTTATTATGTAATTAGACAAAGATACTGGCAAGATACAAAACTTGTGTAACTGGGCTTAAACTAGGAGGATTCCTGTGCTATAAGCACCAGTTACTTCCGTCACCACCGTTTCGAGCTGCCATTACAAGTGCGGTGCGGAGCAAAACAAGTATTATACTGTAAGTACAAATTACAATATTATAAAATTAAATCACACTAATATTATAAAGGTGAAAGTTTGTGAGTGTGTGTGTGTGTGTGTATGTTTGTTACTTCTTCACGCTCAAACGGCTGGACCGATTTGGATAAAATTTGGTATGTAGATAGGCTATACCTTGGATTAACACATAGGCTACTTTTTATCCCGGTCTATGCGGGTGAAACTGCGGGGCGCAGCTAGTAATATTATAAAGAGGAAAGATTTGTTTGTTTGTTTGTATTGAATAGGTTCCGAAACCAATGGCCTGATTTAAAAAAAAATTTCACCGTTGAGAAGCTACACTATCCCCGAGTGACATAGGCTATATTATATTTTCAAAAAAAATAAGGATCCTTACTAAAACTCCAATAATGTAACCCGAGGTGTACAAAATTTACCTAAAAAATTCGTTACATCGCGTACGCTGCGAAAACTATTGATGATAGAACAAAATAATGTACTACGACTTTGCAGAACACATAATTATCTACAAAAAGTGTCGTGACAGCATATGTCTAGCTTATTATAGTTATGTCACAATAAGAAGGTAACTTTTATTTAAAAAATTTAATTGAAATGCCGGCGCTAGAAAAGGTTCTTTATTTGTCCCTTGGTATTAATCCTTATCAAAATAAATTACTTCATATTCAAGAATGCTTCAAAAGCTATAGATAACTTTTTGAATGATTCAATTTGAACATTCCATTCGAAAGATAAAAAAGTTTCATTAATTTAATTCGAATTTAAAAATGTAAGTAGAAAAAAGTCGCGTGGTCGCCGCTCACCCTGCTCGGCTATCTAGGCAGCATCACCTGGAGTGGTAAGGAGGCTGGGGTAGTGGTTAGTGAAGGTGTGGAGAGGAGGGAGTGAGGGGAGAGGGGGAAGTGTTGGTGAAGTGGAGGTGAAGGGGAGAGGGAGAGAAGGAGGGGGTTGCGGTGAAAGGGGTTTGAGAGGGGGTTGGAGGAGGTTAGCAAAAAAGTGATAAGGTGAGGGTGGTGAGAGGGGGAGGGGGGTGGTGGGGGGTCGAGCGTCGGAGCTGACACATACACTTTTTTTTGTTTGTTTGAACGCGGTAATCTTTGGAACTACCAGTTGGACTTTAAAAAAATCTGTTTACATTTGATTGCCCAAGTCCTAAGGAAGCCTATAGGCATATTTAACATCACTGTAAGACCCTTGGGTGCCGAACAAAAAGAAAAAAAACCGGTCAAGAGCGAGTCGGACTCGCGCACCGAGGGCTCCGTCCCGATTTCTGAAAAAGTGTGCTATTTAGAGACATCGTTTTATTTTTCCTGTAATCTTTACACAAACTTCTATCACATATAATAATTTCAGATTTTTATCTTTGCAAACTTCGGATATAAGGGGGGGGGGGAATGTTATTTTTTTTTACATTTTACATCGAAAGTCGAAAACTATGCGGCTTAAAAAAAATAAAAAATAGTTTGAGAATGTGCAAACAGCATTCTTTCATATGATATCCCACATGCCATAGTAGCCCTACTTTTAATTTTTTAAGACCCCTTTCAGTGCCAGATGCAAAAAAAATATAATTATTTTTATTTCATTCTTATTTGCAAAATAGTTAGGCCAACGTCATCTAAAACTATTCTAAATTTCAAGTTGATAGCATTAGTAGTTCTTGAGATATCCAGCTGTGACAGACAGACAGACAGACAGCCAGACAGACTGAGTCACACCATAAGGGTTCCTTTTTTACCATTTTGGTACGGAACCCTAAAAATGAGAAAGTACGCTAAGCGAACAGGCAATGCGATGTGACGGGTAGGGTCGAGGGAACAAGAAATTTCACGCGGAGGAAGTCCCGTGCAGAAACCATTTTATAAATGCAAAAGTACCTCGGACTGTTACCCTATCACGCCTTAACGGCTGAACGAATTTGGATGAAAGGGATAGAGATAGACCATTGACCTGGGTTAACACCCTTACACACCTTGCACCTTAGCACATAGGATACTTTTTATTCCGGTAGTACGTTCCCGTGAGACAATTTCCGATATCCACGCAGGCGAAGCCGCGGGCAACGTCTAGTTGGTAATAAAAATACTTATAATTCAATTCACAATTTACACATAGAAATGTGTTTGTTAGTCGCATCAGCCTGCCGCTTACAACAGTGGGAGATGATGGAAGAGTCAAGCCTATCCGCGAGCGCGGCCAGCATGCTGTTAGCGCTCTTCCGCACTCGCCACACCAGTGACGTGCCTCTCTTGCGCATGGTGGCGTGGAAGCAAATCCACGCGCGCTTCCGCAAACATCTGCAGCAGCTATTGCAGCGCAGTCGATGCGCTGCAATAGCGGGGGAGCGCCAACATAATCCTGAACGCGTTGTTGAACTGGACACGAAGGGTGCTGGACGACCTCTGCTTAGAGTCAGTCCACAAGCGTATTAGGTTACGGCTATCAGAGCTGTCAGAGTTAAAACTAAAAACCGGCTACTGAAAAATCACGCTCTAAAAAGTATGAAACAAGAAAATATTCTCATCTGAAATTAGAAAAAGACAGACAAATGAAAAATCCGGAGTCACACGACATGTTAATCGAACAGATTACGTGTGACTCCGGTTTTTAATTTGTCTGTCTTTTTCTAATTTCAGATGAGAATATTTTCTTGTTTCTTACTTTTTAGAGCGTGATTTTTCAGTAGTCCGGTTTTAGTTTTTTAAAAAATTATAACTGAACACCAAAATAATTTAAACAAAAAGTAAGTCTTTTTGTTTAAATTATTTTGGTGTTATAATTTAATTTTGGCTAGAATCAATTTACATTTATAAATAAAGAAGAATAATTATTATATATGTATTTGGGGTGGGTTTGAAGAGACAATATATTTGGCTCACATCTGAGGCGTGGTTTTACAAATTATTTCTAATTATCGGGTGCATGCAAGCAAAGCCGCGTGCAATAGCTTAAATTATATATATTTTTGAATTAAGCCCTTTCATTTGATGCCCAACACGGCATCATCAAAAAAAGCTATTTTTTAGCTCATGACTTTATGTCCTCTAGAGGGCGGCAATTTCAATTTAATGGGACGTCACATAGCCTTTAACCAGCGGACGAAGAAAACGTTTCCAATGCTTCTTCATTTGTCAAATTATGGCAAGTAGTTTAGAAGTTATGAGGGAACAGATGAACACACATATATACCGGTCAAAATCATAACCCTCCTTTTTGCTTCGCCGTAGTCGGGTAAATATAACTGGGAACGGTCTGTAGTACACTTGTTCCTGAAAAAGCTCGGACAAAAAGCGACAGGGCCATATTGTTATAAGTCGGTCTACACAAAAGTGACTTTAGTCGTTCACGCACTACACAGAATTCGCTGCGTCAGCTGCCTGTGAACCTAGCATAGGTGTCCTGTTGCACAATAGCAATGGGGAGAAAAACTAACTTTTTATCACGCTAGGTGGCACATGATCGACTGTCCTTTTTTCTTTGATTTGACATAACGAACGATTGTCAAATTGTATGGATTTGTTTGTAAAACAATGTACAGTCGTTCAGAGCGCCATCTACAAACAGCTTTGCGTGTTACGACTCTGGGGTACATCTCTACATTATTTTGGCTGGTAACACAAACTGAAATACTTTTTATCTTAGTATTCCTAAGTAGTCTTTGATATTTCTAATCTGTGCCAGTTATCTGTGATGTGTGAATACTACATCTGTGGATGTGTGCTTTGAACATGACAGAAGAATGACAGTCCATCCATGGTCCAGCCAGTCACTGTTTAGTGCAATAAATACTACTTGGTCTGTGGTTTAGTGATTCAGTTGATTCAGTCACTGACAATAAAGTTCTGACAAAACAATGCTGAACTGTTGAACTGTTCATAAATTGCTATTTCCGTTTTTGTCTGTCTCTTGAATTAGATTTCGTGATATTTGCATTCGGAGAGTGAATTCGCAGTTTTAAATTGTTAGATTCTTGAATAATAGTTAAAAACGCCGTCTAAAGACATGTGTTAAAATTTCGTTAAGAGGGTGCTTATCTCCGTACGTAACCTACGTACGGAGATAAGCACCCTTGTCTGTGAAATGGTCGTCTTTTGCTGTAGAGAAGTCTGTCAGTGGGTCGTCTTAGGGGCGAAGCAAAATAGCTTACTTACTCTAGTAAGTAATTGAAAATGCTGTCATGGTCAGACAGTCATCTTAGGGCTTGAAAACTGTTTCTAAAACTGGGTTGGCTTGCGTCCGTCTTTTTTCAGGCAAAGAATGTCATAGGTATCGTCGACATTCAGATTGACGATGTCGTACACATTGTTTTATTTTTGACTTGAATTATAATGGGCTGATTTTTCCAACATCACATACGGTCAGTGAAGGCTAGTGCAACTAAACATAAAAAAATGTTAAATCTTTAACGTTTCTGACAAATGTCCTAATTTTATCGGAGATTTGTTCTAAATGTTGTATGTTGGGGTAAATGCAACTACATAAATGTAGGTATACATAAAATTGTTGTAGAAGTGCACACTTATGTTGTTAATTAGTTCTCTCAAACAACGTAATTTTTTCATACATACTTTTAGCATTTTCACATGTCATTATGTGAATCATTAGCTTTTTATCAATGGTCGTCTTACGTTGTTCATTAGTTCTCTCAAACAATGTACATAGTTTTTCGTATATACTTTTAGCATTTTTACTTACATGTATTATGTGAATCATTAGCTTTTTATCAATGGTCATAATAACATTTTTATTCGTAATCCATATTTTGTTCTCTTGACGGCATAGAGATTGCTCCTGTACACACGGCTACACATCAAGCTATACATTTCCAGTTTACACTGACCTCATTGTAAGGAAATCCTATTCAATGCGAGATCAGCGTATACTGGAAATGTATAGCTTGATCTGTAGCCGTGCATACCAGTGCCGCAGATGACATCTTGTAGACTTGAACTTTTGAATAAGATATTGACTTGGAATTTCCATAGTGGGAATTCTTTTTCAAAAGATAGTTTTGATATTTTTTGAAGTTCCATGAATGACTCCTTTTAACAAATTAACCATAACTCTTGGTTAATTTGTTTGCGTGCACCGCGTGCACATGTGCTTCACTTTGAGAAAAAAAATTTTTTTTTGGTTCTTACTCTTTGGATTTTAGATTTTATTATTATTTGAGCCTCTGGGCCCATAACCTGTTGAGTTTTTATTATGTATTTTAGGGGTTTTATTAGCAGAGGATATTATTTTTAATAAAATAACTCGGTAAGGTCAGTTGGGGCAAGTGTAATATTTTATGAGTTCACTTTGCACTCCAACAGCGTTGATACTGTGACAATTTTTAAATAGTTTGTTTCAGTACTACATTACCTGATGAATAATCTCCTTAAGGAACTTACCATTTCAACCAACCTGTACAGTTTTTTAGGTAGGTATTTCATTGAGTTTTTAAAAGCTTGTCTCTAGCCGCACTTTCCCAACAAATTGGGGCAAGAGTGGCAGTAGTAAAAAATGCTAGTAAATGACTTCATAGCAGTGATTTCAAAGTGAATATCACTTAGAGTAATGTTAAAATGGAAGCCGATATTCTAGCCTATAATTCTAGAAATAAGATTCATATTTAAATAAAAGAGAATCTTTCTTTTTCATTGTAAAGTGCAGCTATTTCCTAAGGTTAGGGGTGCTAAACATATATACCCAACTGCCCAAGAAGGAAGGTTAAGGTAATGGCGTGTATGTAATTTGAATGTTCTTTTGTGCGTTCCTAATGGTAAAAAGGCTTGACAGATTATGATGTGTGAGGTGTAGTTAGACTCGTCTCTATGTCAGGAGTGCCATAGGATTTTAAACATAATTTTATTATGCTGTCCCCCACATAGGGTTTCTGCCCTTGAATGGCAAATATAAAGCTGCAATTTTTTTGCAGCTCTGTCAGTCTCTCACAGCATAAGGTCTTCAAAATGGGTAATTACCCATTGGTTAACAGGCATTACATCGAAAAACTCTTTGTTTTGCTGCCTTACAAAAGAATTTAAAGCTGTAATTTCATCAAAGAGTTTGGAATCATCTAAACACACCCCATATCCATTCAAAAACTGTAGAGAGCAAACAACCTTCTCGTAATCAACATCAACATTAGCTTTCAGTAAAATCAGTGACGACGACGTTGACTGGAACATTGTATCTATTTTGCGATTTGCGGTGATTGCACGAAACCGTGCAATCACCCGCAAGATTCCACCGGTCAGCCTAAAATACGTCTATGTAGAATTGGTTAAAAAAATAATAATAATTAGGTACCTTTTAATTTTATTTGCATCATTAATTGTTATGAATTGAATGTGTTAAAAGAAAGAAAGAAAGAAAGAAAAACTATTTATTCCCGCGAAAAATGACCCACACACACACACACATTACACATTGTATTGGTCGTTGTGAACGTGCTAATGTTTAAATTGTATAAAAATTGTTGAAAAAATTATAAGACACAAAACTGAAAAACTAAGAAGAAAATAATGAGGCGGTTTCAAAAATATAAAATAAGCTATTCTATTTCTGTCCTCGTCGACCAGACATATGATTAAACAACGTTGCTCCAGGAATTCTATACTAACTAGCAGCGTAAAATGTAGTTGCATTTCGGCTAGCAGCGTAAAATGTAGTTGCATTTCGGATAGCCGCTAATGCTTGTTGTAAAGTTTCGTGTGTCCAACTCAGTCCATCTGTCTTTTTTACATAATTTCGCACCATGGTCTGGAATTAAAAAAAAAAACATCAAACAAAAATGAAGGTTGAAAACCTCTGACACGGGGCAAGTGCGGCTTAGCCCTCGTTGGAGTCGCCACTGGCGGAACTGCTGCTGATGGCTTCTGAGAGGGGCTACACTGAAAAAAAAGAATTGTTGCTAATAGCTAAAATTTTAGCTGCATGCCACCAAAATCGAGTGACGACTAAACTAAGGGCTATTGGTAACTAAAATGAGTTTTGTAAAAAAAGTAGAGTTATTATTTACCAACCCCTCAAAGCTAACCGCAGACAACTTAGTTTTGTTATTTATACAAAACTGTTTGACAGTTTATAGATACACAGTTAGTGTCGTTGTTACTAAACTAGTTTGGCTAATTAAAACTGAAGTGTTTAAATAACTGTACGTCTTATGGTTTATTAATAAATGATTGAATAGTTCGTTTATATATAACGTTATTGTGTTGTTATCTCTTGCTAAACTGTTTGATTACTAGTAGATAATCGCTTTACGTGGAAGTAACTGCATTGTTTATTTATTTATTGCTAATATAGTTTAGCTACCAGTAGCTGGTCCTAGCTCGGCTGTAGGACCCGGAACCACAGGTCGGAATCGCCACCTTTCAAAAATATTATTGTTTTGTATTGAATCGTTTAAATCCATTAAAAATATAATAATATATATATATTCAAACACAATAATATTTTTGAAAAATGGCGCCCTGACACGTGGTTGCAGGTTTAACAGCTGCCCTAAAACAAAGATGGCAAGGAACATGCAAAAATTAATAAAAAACAATTTTTTTATTTTAAAAACTTCTTTATTTATTTGAGTATTGTATCCATCGTATGGTATTTTATCCATTATCATAGATTCCCCTAGCTAGACTAGAAGATTGTAGAAACATGATTTACATGTTACATTACAATACAATATTAAATTCACAAATGAAAGACGGAATTAACCTAAAAAAGCAATCGGCTTTCTCAGTTGAATAATATTTTAAAAAAAATCACAGTAGGAGTGAAGCTTAAACTAATAAACAAACAACATCAACGTGATCTTAAGTTATATCGGGAGATATAACTTAAGATCACGTTGCAAGATATTATTATAGCTTAAGGGATATCGCAGTCATAAAAAATAAAGAAATAATAAATCAAATATTAGGGGTTTTAGTGCGGAGGTAGCGCCACGTTCACAAAAAAAGAAAAGAAAAAGTCATTGTAATATAAAGATTTAAAAAATAAAATAAGACATATTATTGTCAGTAAACGTAATTTTTTATGAAGTTAAATTGTATTATTTGGTACATTTTTTGTGATAGTGGTTCCACCTCTGATTTACAACCGCCTTGATAGGAAATTTTCCAAGCATTGGCTTATAATCCAAAGTAATTTTAAGGAAATTAAAGGATCATTGACCAAACCAACTGGTCACTCGGTAATATTATGAATAATAGTTAAATGAACAAAATAGGAATATGAACTAAATAAACAAAAATAATTGGTAAGTAATTAAATTACTGTGGTTTATTTAGAAACTACCGTGTAGAAGCAAAAGGAGGACATTATCTTAAAGGGGTGACTTAGTGTCGATTGATAGCTGAAAAACTATCCCTATAAAACCCGTACCGAAATATCATAAGAGAATTCTACACAGACTTGAAAACAGATTCTCACTTTGAAAATGATAAGCCTAAAGTAATTTAATTATAAAGACACTCTTTGTGTTACATAACTCTTACCATTAGTAGAAATATTTATATGATTTGGTATATAAGAAATTAAATTATCCTGCAAAATGTAAATTATTTTTTCATTTTCTGGTTCTTTTACCTCAAAGCAATAATAGTGTTCATCAAAATCTTCTGTTAACAACAGAACACATTCAAATACAATTTGGTCTTCGTTAAATGCGAATATATTTTTGACTTTAATAAAGCTAACTTCGTTTATATTTTGTACATCATAAAGTAGAATTGTTCCAGGTTTATACAGTGTCATTTTAACTTTAGCCCATGTAACACATGTAAGAGACTGGTCTGAATCCAAGTTTAAATAACGTATAATGTCGTCCCGTTTACACTTAGAAATTCTTTTCGTGGGTCCAACTTTCACAGAATTATTTAAAAAACCTTTAACAAACATTTCATTAAGTTGTAGTTGATGTTTAGTGGCTAGCGTCAACGTAAGGTTTCGACGGTTGAATGAAGCTCGAGCAGCAATTTTAGACAATCTGTGTTTGGCTTCATATCGCATAGCCCAAATATTAGTAAGAGGTCCAAATTTAGCCATCATCGTGTGATAGTGAACCAGAAAATGAAATTTGGGTTTTAATTTTTCATTACTTAATGTAACATATTGTTCATTTAGTTCAGATACCAAAAATTTTAACACATCACACTTATCTTTTGTGACAGACGGGGAAATTAGTATGTCTAAGATTTTCCGTAAGGTTATGTACATGCGCCAATATGGATCTTCGTTTGGTACAAAATGGCCAATAAGTAATCCAAAATAGCGAATAAAAGTTAACATTTCAGAAGAAGAAAGACGAATGACACCATTTGTAATATGTTCCATGCTCAAAGGACAAGGTTTACTACTAGTATCTGGACCATAATTGAAGTTATTTATTCTATCGTTTAAAACCTGTATAGAAAAGTATTTTAAGCGTCGCGTAAATTTAACAATAAGGAAGCACATAATATATTTAGCTACTCCCTCTAAAATATCATGCATGAGATCCACGCCCACCTGGTCAAATAAACTAAAATCCTTAACTTGAAGCCAAACACATTTTTCCTTTATGCCTGTACTATTTGGACAGTTTTGAAGTAATTGTTCATTGTAATTTTCAACATTTCTAAGCAAATTTTCATCTTCGAAATATGCTCTTTTTAAATCTTCTTTATTTATAGTACATATTCTACAAGGGTAATTGGATGAGAAACTTTCATTAAACCCTATAATTGAATGGATTCCAAGATTATCTCCAATTATCAAAGCTAGAGAAAAATACAATTTTCCATGAAATGAAGGTACATCCAAATTGATTCCAGTTTCTGATAAAAATGATAATTCCTCTATTAGTGGTTGAAAAATTACGTTGTTTCCAAATGCTGTTCGGTCCGCAGAATGAAAGAGTAAAGCTAAAAATATATTTTCTAAGGAAGAAGCTCGATATGGAGGAAGGCACGCAACGGATACGTAAACTGCTCCTAACTTATGTATACCCGAATGGCTCCCTAACACATTTCCACTTTCGTAGTCATCAAAAAATAAATACAAAGGAAAAACTATCTTGTCTTTTGCAAATCGTTTACTTTCATTAACCCAGAAAGCTCCCTGTATAAAATGATTTATGCAATTGCTTGAATTTGCCAAACTGTTAATATAGTCTAACGTTTCTTTCATAACATCATTAAGTGAAAAGAACTTCTGTAATACAAATCGAAGTGGAATTATTTGCTGTGTACACTCTACAGTTATCGACCTAGTAACACCGCGTTTCGTTACCACAGTATTTCTTTGGCCTATTATTATTTGTTTTGGAGGTATATAAGTTCCTTTCGTTTCAAAATATTGTAGTCTTTTATGTTCAGTGTTATGTTGCTGAAGCGGAGCCTTTATATTATTTAAAATTCGATCTTTATAAAAAGTTATATCTTTGCCTTCTTGTGCCGCCTGAAGAATATCTGCGAAAATTGTATCTATATTGGGAGCTAAAGTTTTAGTTAGGTATTGTGTCATCCCAACTATAATATCTTGAACTACATTCCTTGGAATTAATGGATTTGCATAGAGAGACGATACAAAAACTTCTAGTGAGTAACATGACACAGAATCTGTTGTAGTATTAGCAATATTTGAAATATAAGAATTTGAGAATGAAGTCTTTACAGGAACTAAATCAGCTTCATCAATTCGTGGCGATAATGTATTAGAATTATTAGACTGAGTAAATTCACAAGACACTGAACTGTTTGCAGAAGAGTTATTCACTAAGCTAGAGTGTTCTTTTAAAAAATGTTTGCGAAAAGTATTTCTCAAATGAAAGGAACGCGTACAGTCGCCTTCTATACAATGATATACAGAAAATCTATGTCTTTCATGGGCTAAAGTGAAGTGCTTAAGAAGATTAAAAAGACTATTAACTTCTTTTAGACACAAAAAACACTTGGGCATTATCAAAAAAATAGAATTATTTATCTTGAATGTTGAGATCCGTTATTAAAGTATTAACAGTTGTATACACTTTGTCATATTTGGTATCGAGATTGAACATCGCCTTTTGTATGAATTGCCACACATGCTTGCATTCTGGCGGGTATTCAGCATTCAAAACAAACATAATTTTGAAGCATGCATCAACTGCTTGTAGTACAGTCGGAACTTCATACCTGACATTGTTGAGAATTATGTATCTGTCACAAATTTCTTTCAATGTTCCTACGACCATTATAAATGGTTGCAAGTTGAATCCTATTTTTTGTAGTTTTTCTCGCCTTCTTGTGATACATTCATCAATTTCGGCTGCAGTTTTCACATGGGTGATGAAAGAATCAAGCACTTCTTGTTTAGAGGGCCGCCATTGATGTCCTTTACCTTTCTTTGATTTTACAATCGTATTTGTGTTCATTAGAAAAGGTATGGTCATAAAAGCCCGCAAGTCAGTTGAATCCTCATTGTCCTCTAAAAAATAAAAAATCATTAATTATTTTAGTACAAAAGTTATCATGCTTTTTATTATAGAAAGTATTATTTTTGTCATATCTTAAGTATAATAAAAATAAAAAAACAACCACTTTCATAGCCCTACACTAGTTAAACCTAGGGTAGGGGTAGGGGTGGGGTAGGGTGGGGTAGGGGTGGGGTAGGGTAGGGTAGGGGTGGGGTAGGGTAGGGTAGGGTAGGGGTGGAGTAGGGTAGGGTAGGGGTAGGGGTGGGGTAGGGTAGGGTAGGGGTAGTGTAGGGGTGGGGTAAGGGTAGGGTAATGGTAGGTATCAAGCAGCGGTAGGGAACCACGCGAACGAAGTCGCGACGGGCAGCTAGTTATAAATAAATTACCATTGCAGTCACTTAATAGGTCCTTCAATGCCTTATCTCCCTTTTTCTGTGCATATTCAATAACTTTAGGTTTGATTAAATTCCAATTATTGTTTAATTTGTTGTCAGTATCCGGGAACAAAATTTTGAAGTCATCCAGTAACTGAAAAACAAAATACATAGTAGGTAAATGACAGAAAAGAAAATTAGTTAAATTAATTCATTCATTTACTCTTATATATTAGTGTACATGATGTAGATTAGTTTGCAAAAAGACATTAAAAACAAACAACATACATACATATAAACCACTCAATATCAATACCCTTTTTGCTTCACCATAGTTGGATAAAAATGCATTAAAAGACAGAATAGTATATACATACCAAATATAGACCCCCTGGTAGATTAAGAGCCTTGAATTCTTGAAAGTAATTGTCAATTGAAATGCCAGTATCGGTCAAGAGGCTCAGTCTCTGCTTGGCTGTGATTTCCCAATACAACTGCACAGTTGACCATGGGTCCATACAGTTTTTAAGCCATAAAACTTTTTCTTGAATATCATCACCCTTATTTTCCAAAAAGTTAATAGCCTCTTGTGTGTTTGTATTGGGCCGGGGTGAATCCGAAGTACTTGAGGATGATGTTGATGCTGAGACAAGTTTCTCAGAAACAATGACACCTGATTTTAAATAATCGCGTCTCTTCTGTCGATAACAATCCAGTAATTTACCTTGAGCCGAAATTTTCTGACGTGGGTTGAAGGATTTAAATGGTGTAAAATACACCGCAGAACTTTCTTTTTTAAAGACGTGGTTTATTTCAAATGCCAGCGTATAAAATCTTGCACTGGAGACTTTTTTATTGGGGTTGTCTTTTAGTTCATCGGATATGATTATGTTACATAGTTTTCTTCTTGCCGCGTTATTCAGCAACCCACTTTCTTGATAGCGGAGTAGTAGACCTTTTCCTTCATTACATGAGCTCAAAATGTTGTACACTTCCTGAAAAATAAACAACATCTGAGTTATCCAATGATTAGACAAATTATAAAAAACCGGTCAAGTGCGAGTCGGACTCGCGCACGAGGGGTTCCGTACCATTATCTATAAAAACGACAAAATCACCACGTTTGTTGTATGGGAGCCACCTTAAATATTTAATTTATTAAATTTTTTAGTATTTGCTGTTATAGCGGCAATAGAAATAGATACATCATCTGTGAAAATTTCACCTATCTAACTATCACAGTTCATGAGATACAGCCTGGCGACCGACATTTCCGTTTTTACCCTTTGGGTACGGAACCCTAAAAAAGGAAAATAAATAAATATTGAATGAATATTATGATATGATTAAAATTTGATGGATGTTGAGAGTCATCATATTTCATATAATATTATTATATGTATAGATTAAAAGGTGTAAGATAGTAAGGGGTTCTGACACTCTGCGTAATAAAAATACAATGCATGACCTGGAAACCATGAATGTAAATAGTAAATGTGAAATAAACAGCAAAATTGCTTACATTTGTATTCAAGTTGGGTGGTTCATTTTTAGAATTTTCTTGTTCCTCATTGTTTGATTCTGGTAGATCCTCAGTAATATTTATGCTAGCATCTGTGAGGATTGGCAGGCTGTTCATCAATAGCACATCATGCGTAGTTGACTCTTGCATGCTATGCTGAAATGTAAACCAATTTAAATTGTACATACATTAAGTCATGCCAATATCCCAATACGGGGTAGACAGAGCATGAAATACCCTTAATAGATCTTGATGCCACATTTAGCAAAGATTAGGGGGTTATATTGTTAGATGAAAAAGTGATGCAATATTGATAGGACCTTCTTTTTTTTCTTTAGCATCCAGTCAAGCATGGAAGCTATCCATATTAGTCCATTTCATTTTGTCCACTTAAACAGCCAGTAAATTATGATTAATTTAAATTAAATAAATATAATAAATTAATTAAAGAATCTACTTAAATTAAAACTTTCTTACAGTTTCTGATGATGTTATATCTTTTAATGTTTTCAATTGAGTAATTAACCTTGCTCGATGACCTATCAGAGGAATTAATTCTTTAATGTCATCCTCCGACAACATCTGCAGTGTTTCTGCATCAATAGAATGTTCTGCAGAAGAATAAAAGGGAGGTTTAATTTCTTGTAACATATAAACCGAATTACTTTAGCAGTTCTTTGACACTGCCTGTGTAAAAAAAAAACAAAGAAATACCAATCTCAAGTTAATTAAAAATACCTAAGCATGGTGTAAATATGATATTGGAAGTCATGCAGTCATGAAAATCACCATTTACTGCAAGCCCAATAGTAACATCGACACCTGCAATTTAAAACATTGTAACTCATTTTTCACTACTTTTCAGGATAGCGATTTAAACATTCAACATATTCTCACTTTGTTCCTATAAAGTCCTAGCGTCTTCAAATTTTGTAAATATAAGTAAAAAGGTATTATTATACTATTTTGCTGTATGACTAATATGTTGTTTACTAACAAAGTGAGAATATGTTGAATGTTTAAATCACTATCCTGAAAAGTAGTGAAAAATGAGTTACAATGTTTTAAATTGCAGGTGTCGACATCAACACTGGAATAACTGAAATCCAATAGGTATTTCCTATTGGATTATACCTTCACCACCAACCACCAGTAGGTAATAGGAATAATGATCACAATTCCATACTTATGAATTTTGTATGATGCATCTAACCAAAATTCCAATTGAGAAGAGCTTCTGGTAGAGAAGGTCAATGGGTCAGTGGGTCATCTTAGGGGATAATCTGGGCTAATTTCGTAATAAGGGAGGTTAGGTCCTGACAGAAAGGGTAAGTGGATTATATTTTAATTGGAAAACATTTGGATTCTTGTAAACAGGCAGTCCGGGCGGAGGCAGGGGGCTGCCGCTCCCCTTCGCCTTCGCGACATCTGAACCAGCAGCCCTCTGCGATAGGTACCTACTCCGATCTCATCAAACGTTTGATGAGTGTTCGACCACTCATGAGACTAACAGAAAGCTGGTTATCTAAATTAAAATCAAACAATCACATACCTTTAAACATGTTTATGTACATTTCCAGGCCCCACGAGCGCATGTAGTCGGCCATGGGGTCCACTGGAATTTCCTCGTTTTCGAGGTTTTCCATAACACTTTTACAAAGTTTTTTTACATATACGTAATCCATGCACACAATAGATGATAATGTCAACACGTAGGTACAGTTCGAGACGAGAACAAACTATTTTTGTTAATAAAAACGCACAGAATGGCGACCGCCGCGCGCCGCCCGCGAGAAACGGAAACGTACAAGTTTGAACATGAACCGACCAAATCGACGCCAACACTGACGAGAAGCGCGGGAAAACAGACAATGAGCTTTATTATCAATAAACAAATTCGTATTGTTATAATTAACAACATTTGGACTACAAATTGCTAAACAGTTTTGTAATAAGTCTCAAAGTTTGACTGATATTTTATACATTTGACTTATCTAGTAATAAATAAACTAAGATTTAATATTTGATAAAAAAATTGCTACAAACAAATAAATAGATTTAGTTATAAATTAATGTATTCTATTTCGATATATATAGATAAGTGATTGACACTTTTTAAATAAACATTCTATTGAATACAAGTCAAAGTGTCAGGTTACAGGCTATCAAATAGTTTGTTCTTGCAACTAACTCAGTTTGACTAGTTCGTTTTGATAACCATTAGCTAACATTTTGACTACTGATAAATAGACAACGATTAGCATACC
Organism: Cosmia trapezina; assembly: GCA_905163495.3. Lineage (NCBI taxonomy): Eukaryota > Metazoa > Arthropoda > Insecta > Lepidoptera > Noctuidae > Cosmia > Cosmia trapezina. Next base: position 22,298,936 of record LR991027.1, read on the forward strand.
TAGTTTGGGACTTGCAGCTACATTAGTTCTGCTAATTGAAACAAAACTTTGGTACCTATTAGAGAATTTTCCAACTAGCAAAACTGGTTCAGCTATTTCTTTTTTTCAGTGTATATAGGCTGTTGTGGCCACGGCCGGGATACGTTGCGCGGGGAGGTGGTGATGACTACTTGGGACAGTCGGACGGCGCGGGAGCAGTGATGACGCGTTGTTGTGTTCGCCGCGTTACAGTCTCCCCCTCTGGTCCTGAAGTCGTCCCGACGAGGATGCCAGTGGCTGCTTCGCCTACGGCGTCTGCAGAAGGGTCTTTCTGGATTAGGTAAATTTAAGTCTGAGCCTTGGTATGGCCTCAGCGCGGAGGAGTGGTAGACACCCAGAGGGATTTTCTGGTCCGACGGGTGTGTTACTTCGTAAGAGCAGGGCCCGTGGCGTCGCAGTATGATGTAGGGCCCGTCGCGACGTGGAGCCAGCTTCGCCGTGTGGTGGCGGGCTGCGTTGCTCAGGACATTGGCCGCAACCAGGACGAGGTCGCCGGGTTGGTACTCAGGAGCAGGTCGACGGCGTTCATCCATCCACTTCTTTCTTGTTTCTTCTTTGTTTTCTTGCACTTCATTCTGTTGGATACTCTCTTCAGTGGTTGTCTCCTGAATCAGATACTGTGACCATAGCAACATCGGTGTTGGGAAGAAATAGCTGCTGATCGTGTGGGGAGAGTGTTACTTCAGCATTATTAATAACGGGTGATTTTAATTTTCGAATTTGATTTTCAAAAAAAAACACAAAAAATTTGAAAAATTTGATGAAATCTTTTTTGGAGTCGATAGAACGATCAATATAATTCAATGTTTGAAGATGATTTCATACAAATGCTGGCCGCGGCTCCGGTTTAGATGGCCCCAGTGTTGCCATATATACAGATTTCTCCGTATTTATACAGATTTTCGATTTGCGATACAGATTAGCATTGGATACAGATTTTTATACAGAATTTTCACGTTCTACACAAATTGCCGTAATCTGAGTTTTTATTAAGGGGGATGCGCTGTCGTGGTAGCCCGCGAAATTGATTTTTTTTTTGTTTTTTTTTGCAATTTGTAGGTCCGTGTCAGGTACTGTCTTGATCAAAATATAATACGCAACAATAAAACAACCATAAAAATCATCAACACATCGCTCTAAGTTAGATTTCGTGCAGATTCGTTAGATTTCGTTCGTTTGAGGAATCTGCACGAAATCTAACTTAGAGATGTATTGATGATTTTTTATGGTAAAAATTATATAAATACATATGTTTCATTACCGCGTATCATACTTTGATCAAGATAAAACCTGACACGGCCCTGCAAATTGAAAAAAAAAACCCAAAAAAAAATTGAATTTCGCGGGGTACACAGCACAATCACCTTAACAAAAATATGTGTGACTGATTAATGGAAATTAGGTATAAAGTAATTATTTGTTCGGTCGTTGTAAGTTTTAATATAATAATTTGTTTTTTGTTTTAATTATCTGTTTATAAGTACATATAAAATATGACAATTTTATTAATTTGTGTCAATTTTTATTTAATCCTACCTAATCTATTCCCTTGATGTTCACAGATTTTATATAGATTTCATGATAAAAAGGCATACAGATTTAATACAGATTTTAGCAGTTTCCACTACAGATAAAAGGTTCAATGCATCTGGCAACACTGGATGGCCCATTCGCAAGGCCCAATTTCGGCACACTCTCCAACATATCAGCCGGTATATCACGAATAAATGCTTCAATATTGGCTCCCAGTGCGTCAATCGTTGCTGGTTTATCCCTGTAGACATGAGCCTTAACATGGCCCCACAAGAAATAGTCCAAAGGCGTTAGATCACACGATCTAGGCGGCCAATTGACGGGCCCAAAACGTGAGATAAACTGTTCACCGAAGGCGGCTCTCAATTGGGCCATTGTTTCGCGTGCCGTGTGGCATGTGGCACCGTCTTGTTGAAACCACATGTCAGGCATGTCCAATTCTTCCATTTTGGGCAAAAAAAATCGCCAATCATCACACTGTAGCGCTCGCCATTCACAGTAACTTCCTTTGTCCTTGCCAGCATACGTTCCAATTTATTTATTTATTTATTTATTTGGGGATCTCCAACAAAGGATACACATATACAATATTAATTACAATAATTAGAAAGTTTCTTTCAAGTGTGCTCCTTCAATTATAGGAGACCACAGCATGCACATATAACTAGGTCTGACAATGAGGTATTATAGTACATCATTGAGGTCTAAACAGAAATAACAATAGATAATTAAGTGATTAAATTTGAGAAAAAAATAAATAAAAATTATATGTCAAATTGTTTACATGTCAACAATTGGTTATTATACTTAATGATAATTATTTCACATTTATTGGAGGGAAGAATAATAATTAAATCAAATGAAAAAAATAAAATCAATTAAATTAACATGTCAAAATTGAGCATTCGTTTAGTATAAAATAATTTAAAATAATTAATTATGTCAGTCACAGTTAAATATTCAGACGGAAGAAACATGGTTTTTATTTTGCGGTGGTTAAATTCTTTTTGTATTTAGAAATGGGGAGGGTTATGTCCAGGTTACAACGCTTTGACAATTCATTGTATTGCCTACAGAGTCTCGGGAGAGCGGCGAAATGTCCCAGATTAGTTTTAGATCCTGAGACGTAAAATAAATTGTAGCTGCTTTTCCGCGGCAGACGAGATGGCGCGTTTATATGCAGTTTGTCTAGAAGTTCGCTGCAGTCTATGACTCCATTGAATACTTTGTGCAGTAGTATCAAGTCTGCCGTTTTCCGTCTGTCTGCAAGTGAGACCATTTTGTAGTGCCCTAATCTGTCTTTGTAGCGGATAACTTTTTTAGCTAAACGATCTTTGTAACATATATGATATAGGAAACGTCTTTGGACACTTTCCAGATGTTTAATGTATATGTCGTAGTGAGGATTCCAAACCTGGCTGCCATATTCGAGTATAGGCCGAACCAGTGTATTAAATAATTTTATTCTGGTAGACGCCTTTTTAAAATCTTTGCTGTTACGTAAGATAAATCCAAGGAATTTGAACCCCTTCGATGATATGTTTAGGATATGTTTGTCAAATTTAAGTTGTTTGTCTAGTATGACTCCCAAGTCGCGTATTTCCTCTACTTGTTGTAGTTTTTGTTGGCTAATCGTGTAATTATTAGGTTTGACAATTTTGTTACGCGTGAATTGCATGTAGTAACACTTTGAGACGTTAAGGAGCATTTTGTTCATTTTACACCAGTTCGTCAGTCTGTTCAGATCTTCCTGCAATAAGGCAGAGTCAGTTTCAGTTACCATTGGCTTCATTATTTTCATGTCATCGGCAAAAAGATAGAATTTTGAATGCCTGAAGCAGTGTGTGATATCGTTTATGAAAATGTTGAAGAGAATTGGGCCTAAATGTGAACCTTGTGGAACACCGGATGTAGCTTTAAAAGACTTTGAATGATGGCCACTCATAACAACTTTTGAAGACCGGTCACTGAGGTATGACTGAAACCACTTTAGCATTGATCCTCCTATACCCAAGCGCTGCAGTTTATTTATAAGAAGAGAATGATCCACCTTGTCGAACGCCTTACTAAAGTCAGTGTACACGGTGTCAACAGGAATACGTTTATCTAAAGATTCTGAAAGAGACGACACGTAGCACATGAGATTAGTAGTCGTAGATCTGGATTTGATAAACCCATGTTGGTGGCTAGTGAGAAGGTGTTTAACATGCGTTGAAAGACGCTCGGTTATGAGTTTCTCAAATACTTTGCCAAAGATGACTAAAATAGAAATGGGTCTGTAATTGGATACCAAATTCCTTTCTCCTGCTTTGAAAATAGGTACCACCAATGCCTTTTTCCATTGCTCAGGGAAAATACCGTCTTTAAGAGACCTGTTGTAAATGAGACTGAGAGGTAAAGCCAACGCTTTTGCACATCTTTTTATGAACACGGGTGGAATACCATCGTCTCCTACGCTTTTCTGTTCATCTAAAGATATTAAGGTTCGGAATATTTCACCAACATTGAGTTCTAGTTTACAGAGAGTCGGAGAATTATTATTGACGTTAACGTTCGACAGTTGCGAGGACGCTGTAGTGTTATAGACACCTGCGAAGTTTTCAGCAAACAAGTTACATATGTCGTGGCCAGTTGATGCGGTTTTATTATTGTAACACATAACTGCGGGGTAAGCACTGCTGGATTTCCTTTTATTTTTAATAAAAGACCAAAAGGTTTTAGGGTTTTTTAAAACCGCAGTTTCTAATCTCACGATGTAATTTTTGTAGCAAATTGTTCTTAACTTGCTACAGTCGGTACGCAGTGTTTCGAAGGATATAACGTCAAGGGGATTGTTGTATCTTTTTATTCTAACGCGAAATTTGTTTTTTTCTTTAAAAAGTCGCTTAAGCTTGGGAGTGTACCATGCCGGGTACTCTTTCCTAGATATCGTTTTCAGTGGTACGTGCTGCTTGATAACGTCGTGCAAAATATCATATAAAATATTGACCATCTCGCCAACCGAGGAACAACCTCCCATCAAACTTTCCCAGTCTATAGATATAAGGGAAGTTAGGATTTTGTCGTAGTCCGCTTTAAAGAAATTAGGTTTAGTGGTCGGTTTAGTTTGTAGGCAATTTGTGTTGTTGACCGTGGGTACGGCAAACTCGAGCGGCGGATGTAATGGATCTTCTTGTGTCAGATGTGTATGACAACGTGTCAGGTTTTGTACTATAGTGTTACAGAGGACTAGATCTAATGTTCTAGATTTGTTATTTGTGACGTAATTATACTGGCCTAAGTCATTCATAGAAACATAGTCTAAAAAGTGTTTGGTAACATCATTGTTATTAATAGAGCAAGGAGTAGTGTGTCTCGCCTGACTTTCTTCATTGATTTTCCACGTTATAGTACTAAGATTAAAGTCACCGATAATAATAGTACGTTCGTTTTTGTCCAGGGCAATTTGAGCTGAGTCTAGGAAAGTTTGAATGGTTTCATATGTTATCGGGGGAGGTAGGTAGACGCAACAGATGTAGATCTTGTTTTTCTTATTCCCGGGAGAGTCTGAGTCAACGGAGATCCATAAATCCTCGTACTGACTTTCTAAATGTGTCATTCTACATGAATTTAAGTGCCTAGCTACAGCTATTAAAACGCCGCCTCCATTTTTACGTGCTTTGTATCTACTGGACTCGCGATCTCGCCTGTAAATTACGTATCTGTCATCAAATAGTTCAGAGTCGTAGACGCCGCCGTTCAGCCAAGTCTCTGTAAGCACGACAATGTCATAGTCTTGAAGAGCCATGTTATGATAAAAAGTTTCTGTTTTAGTTCTTAAACCGCGTACATTCTGATAGTATATCTTCAGTGAGTTACTGAATGTGAACAGGTTATACACAAACATGCAAAGTAAATACAATTAAAAAAAAAAAACAGAAGATAAATTTAACTGACAGTTTGTAAGACGTCCTGACAAGTGATTACAATACGCTCAGATTGATCGTTCCTCTTCATAAAAATTCTGCCATTACGCACCCACACAAACTTATAACCAAGCTCTTTACCTCGAAGTCTTGCCGCTGCGTGCAAGGCTTTGTTGGCTGCTGATAGGTGTTCCACAACGTAAATAGGTGTTGGCTTATCTGTTGCGATACCGAGGTGGCTTGTGTTCAACTTGTTGTTGCTGTTGTTTTTGTTGAAGTTTATTGTCGCAGCGAGGAAAGAGTCCCGTATGCGTGGGGTGTTGAATTTTACGAGAATTGATCTGGGTCGGGCAGTCTGGGTGTCTTTTTTAGCAGTCCTAGTGCAGTAGGCTATGTCAGCTTCCTTAATTTGGCATTTAGTAATGTTACTGAGTTGCAATATGGTAGTGACTATGTTTTCCGAGCGGTTTTCTGGCACGTTTTGTAGTTCGATGTTCGTGGATCTGTTGTGTTGTTCCATTAAATTTATTCGCTTATTGAGGTCTTGAACAGATACTTGCAGCTTGCTATTGTCTTTTTCCAGCACTTGCACTTTAGAGGAGGTTTGCTCAAGAGTAACTTTCATTTCCTCATATTTCTCGTTGTAGAATTCTAGCGAGGTACGAAAACCCAATATCAAGTCGTTGATTTGTTTGAACTGTTCAGCCACAGCCCCTTTGAGTGCATTCGCGATTTCCTGTCTGATTATTTCTGTGAAAGATCTCTTTGTTAAATTGAAGACTGTGTCGTCATTAGGGAATATCGGGCTCAAAGTCGAGTTCTCAAGTTTTTGTCTGGCCGACGACGTGTTGTTAGGTTTAGTTGGTGAAATACTACAGTGTTGAGAAGTACTATCGGAGATATTTTTGTCGTCTTTCATTTGACTCAAAGGTGAGCTCTGGTGCCGTTTATTACGAGTGGTGATGTTACTATCAGCTGGTGTGATTAGGCTTTGTTTAGAATCGTCAGCAGTACTAGTAGGGCTATCGGTTCTCGTTGATCGTACTGGTGTATCAGTGTTGTTTGTTTTCGGTAATCTGCTAACACAAACTTGACACTTCCAGATCGCCTTGTCCGCGACTTTCATTACTTTAAACCTCTTGACGGTAATGTTGGAACAAAGTAGATCATATCGCAGGTTACAGGTTGAACATTGAAGGTATTCTCTAACTTTTAGTACGTTCATACAACCGGCGCAGTTGTTTTTATTTGCCATGTTGTGGAAAGAATTGGTTTTTAAAATCTTCTAAAATACAAAAATTGTCACGGCTAGCTAGGATCGAACTCGGGGCACTTCGTGCGCTGTTCAATGTAGGTGTGCAAGCCTCTACGCCACTTGAACCTTGTAAGAATTAATGAATTTGGCGTTCCTGTGTTGCTGGAGTTAATTTTTAAATAATAAAAACGTTAGGGTCTGAGTCATTCGACTGACATTCCACAAATTTTTGCACACATTTTTGACGTGTTTTGTAATCTTTCAATTGTTTCTTGCGTTAAATTGCTGTATCCGTACACTGATTATATCGTAGTCGGTGTATTTAGAGCACTGACTGGTAAAACTATTAATAAAACACTTTAAATTATGATAAATAACTGCCGAATGATTTTGAGTTTGTTTTGAGTTTTTCACACATTTAAGGCAAATCTGTTTTGGATAATACTTTCACTTGTTTATTGACTTTGTAGCCGCACTTTGATGATAGAAATCTGCAGATATTTACGTAAATTTATTTTTAATCACTTTTTGAATACGAGCTGTTATTACACAGGTGTTCACCTAGTGGCGCCATCTAGCGTAGCCACGTAGTATTTGTCCACGTAGTCAGTCGATCGAGGAAAAGCGACCTGAAGCATTTCCTTCCAGCCATCCCATGTCAAATTATAGTTATCAAGGTCGTCATACCATTCTCGAGCAGCGCCACGCAACTGCAGTTGCATGACAAATGTTCGATCGGTGTTGTCCCAGCCATAGACATCGCCAAGTTGGTCTATTTTGTGGAGCCAACCTATAACGTTGCTGCTGTTGTCTTCGGGTCGAAATTTAGGAATAACTTCGGCATCACTGGGAGCAACATGTCGTTTTTTGTGCGACTTGGTCTTATGAAGGTCTTCAGACAAAAATTTTTCACTATTTTCATCTTCCGAACTGGTTGACTCACTGCACTTTCGTTTGCGTTTCCCCAAGCCGCGAAAATATGGTCCTGACATTTTATCAATATCCCACTTCTGAGATGATATTCAGTAGCAGGTTTTACACAATTAAACACGAACTATAATTCACACTCAGTCTGTATTTGCGCAGAGAAACGTCCTTATCACTAGTTCACAATATAATGCCCCCTAAAAATGATTTGCCGCCCTTTTTATACACTTGACCGCCATATTCAAATCAACTGTCAGTTAATTACTCAATATGATAGGAAATACTAAATTATTATTTTAAAAATCAAATAAATGACTTATTATGGGAAAAGAAATATAAAAATATTATTTAGACATTAATGAGAATATTTGAAAGTAATTTAGGAACAATTAAGCAACTACTACGTCATAACCGTCGAGCATCTATTTGGTACTTGTTAACAAAAGAAAACGAATTGTTTTAGACCAATTCACAAATTACAATGTAAAAAAAACAAGGAGATAATAAAAATGGATGCAAAGTGTAAGTAAAGGTTGTGTAGTGTCAGAAGTATGTAGATACTATAAGATATACTTCAAGCTTTTAATTTCTTCGATTTTTTCAGGTGGGGTTTTATTTGGGCGTTCTTTACGTCCACCAGGATATTTATCTTCAAAGTAACAGCCAAATTGATCTTTCGCTTAATAGCATTATTCACATTACAAGGCGAAATACTCAAATTACTGCCAAAAATTTAGAACAGACATATTTTTGTTGTCCAACATACACAAAAATTTCTTGGTAAAAGAACGTTCTGTTGTCCTTTTTCGGTCTTTTCGTCGGCATAACGTTCACATGCTTCAATAGAAAAGTTTTTTGTCTTACCCCAGTATATTCTGCATAAAGTTTGTCTTACAATATCTGTAAAATTATTAGAGCATTGGTATTTTTACATTTAGAACAGTCAACAGTTGTAGGAACTTTCGGGTTTCTGACCTTTTTCCTAGTAACATATTATGATCAGCCCTTCGTTCTTCGCTTTTTTGCGACGTTAATTTTCCAAGACGCAGGATCCGGTTGGCGCCAGCGTGACGAAGGCTTCAATATCTTCCAGCAAAGTTCAAATACGTCAAGCATCACGAGTTCCGCTATTTGACGAGAATCAGACTTGTTGTCGAATAGCATTTGTATACATTTGCGCCGTTGAATATTTTTATTTTTTTCGGCTGTGTAAACTAAATCTGTATTAAGCAATTCTTCTAAATTTATGAGCCCAGAGTCATCTGAGTCACTAGGAGGAGCTTGTAGATTTTTTGGATGGTATGTAGGATCGTTATTGATTAGAGAAATCACATGCAAAGAGTGATTTTACATCAGATTATACTCTCCGCTCTCGTTTTTCAATGTCAGTAAATATAAATAAAACTATTAGAGGTGAATCTAATCTAATCTAATTAACATACATAAAGTGAGAACACAACACATTACATTAAGCCACTCAGTGTGTAGGCCGAAACCTGACATTGTTTTTTACTTTACATTATCGTTTTGAGTAGCTGGAAAGAAAAAAAAAAAACGCAAGAAGCGTAAACTTAAAAGCAAACAGAGCAACGAAAATACGAACTCGTCAGAAAGAACAGGAAATAGTAGTAATACTCGTAGTGACGCTAAAGGTAAATAAGTAAGATGATAGATGACTTATTGATATTTTGTAAATTGCGCAAGTTAACAACTAGTTTAGGTACGTATAGTAATAAATACAATTTTACAGAATGCTTAAATATAGTTCTCAATGAACCAGATACCAATGGCAAGAAGTATAAAAAGAGCAACAGAAATAAACATGGAGACATGTTGTCTGAAGAGTATAAAATATCAGATACAATTTTAAATGCAATATTTACATAATTAAATGAATAGCAAGTATTTTTTTCTTACAGAAACTTGTACTATTAGCCAGCCAGGCACAAGTAAACAAGTGCAACCAAAAGCTAGAGAGTGATGTCAAGATATCTGCTGAAACTTTAAACTCTGAAGGTGATTTTTTTGGAGTAGTATATTGTTGTTATGTCTCAACGACGTACCAATTTTGCATGTTCATATTTATTGGGTAAAACAAAACATTACACTCAAGCTCAAACCAGCAATACATTGTGTAGATAGAAAAAGAACATCATATTTACCGTCATCTTTGATGACTTGGCAGCCAGGTAGGTACACAACATTGTTTCGAGACATGGTTATATATGTATACAAAAAACACTTAAACAATATGGTCCAAACTGAGATTTACGGAGGGCCCACAGACCACTTGGAGGGCCTAAGCACCCAAACGAATGCGTATGAATAAAAATCTTTTATATTCCCGATCGGGTATGCACGTCGGTAATAATCTTGCAATTGTTCTCCTGCCTCACGTGATGGTAGTCGAAGATCAGCCATTTTATTACATATAAATGACGATAACTTTCCAGTGCTCTTGAAATCGATGGTGCCATCTACCATCTTTGGAATGTGCTTCTGTAGCTTATTCAAGTATGGACTTAAAAGCGCTATATCATCGCGCAAGTTATCAGTGGTGTAATTTGCAGGTATTATCTCATCTGGATTCTGCAGCAAGTGATTATTCCATATTACGCCTGGAATAGGATTATTTTCTATAAAGCGACGTCGGTATCGCTCTGGAGTAGCAGGATCAGATAGCGCCACAACAGTCTGCCTCAATGAGGAGAATAAAATATTCTGTGGCTGTGGTATGAACCGACCTCTATCATCGGTTTCACTTCTTGATACGGCTGGGATGTAAACCCCTTCATCATAACTGATGATGCCGACTGCATTTATTAGACGTTTTATTGGTTCCGGAGCAATCGTTACAGTCTGCGCAACGCAAAGCAGATCTGCATTAACTTGGTAATTGTACACTTGATCAGTGTCACGGGCTGGCAAAGGGTACGCAGTCTTCAAGCTTTGAAGCTTGGCTTCGAGCACTGCTAAAAATACGCGATACTGCGCATATACATTAGGTACCACTATTTCGTGGTATGATACGGCGATAAAATTTAGGTGACATAGTCCAAAACCTATTCCTCGAGTAGATATTGTTAAATTTATAGATTTAAGGTTATGGTTTTCTCCTATCTTTGCGAGGAGATCGTCTCCTGATTTAGCTCCTGGATGCAAGGTTGACTTAATCATTGCATCGATGCCTATAAGAGTTTTTGTACCTTCTGTTCTTCTCTTATTTTCTATTCTTGCCGTTTGGGTTTTTTTAAATGACCGAGGATCACAGGGGGCTCAAGTCGTGGTGATTTAGAAAGTAGACACTCGATGGGAACGTTTATCTTCCAAGATTTTTACTAAATACGGAGCAACGAACTAAACTTTATGTAAATTACACTCAAAATTGGGGAGCAAACGAAATAATTACAAAAATATGCGCAACGCAACCGCAGAAATATTTTGCAATGAAATGTCAACATTACCCTGTCACCCTGTGACTGTATTAGTCATTTTATATTTGTAAATTCTCGAGGAGCTCGTGGCTAAGTAATAACAGCCGCACGGGTCGATCCGTCAGGTTAAGCTACGCTTGCCGGGGTTGGTTAGTGGATGGGTGACCATCTTTACATATCGAGATTCCTCCGTGCCTCGGAAAGCACGTTAAGCCGTTGGTCCCGGCTGTTATTCGTGGATCTTTGACAGTCGTTACGGGTCGTCAGAAGCCCGAAAGTCTGACAACCAGTCTTACCAAGGGGTATCGTATTACCCAGTTACTGGGTTGTGGAGGTCAGACAGGCAGTCGCTCCATGTAAAATACTGGTATTCAGCTGCATCCGGTTAGACTGGAAGCCGACCCCAACATAGTTGGGAAAAGGCTAGGCAGATTGATTGATATTTGTAAATTCTACTAATAGTTTCGTTTTTGATGACCTTTCACAAATGCAAAAAAAAAATAATAACTAACTCAAAAACATCAAAATCAAAGATTGTACGCTTACACTTCTACTAAAATGTACGCTGGCAACACTGTTCATTTTTAATTTATGCCCTGGGAGGCTAAAACGGCCACTTTGGCAAAATCATAATAGGATAATATTATGAATAATATTTGAAATCGTAAAACGGTCACAAACTGACAGTTCATAATATATTGTCAGTTTGTGAACGTTTTACGATTTCAAATATTATTCATAATATTATCCTATTATGATTCTGCCAAAGTGGCCGTTTTAGCCCCCCTTATATATAGACGGCGCTGAATAGTAAGAAATTAAAATGTATAGCATTTGCCACCCCGTGATCAACACGCTCTTGGAGCCACATCAGCCACACGCTGCGATCCGGTGGACGTGCTACTGGTGCAGGCCGGGTTCCATTCCTGCAAAAAAGAAAATTATGATTCGTAAACAAAAAAAAAGAAGCTTCCGAATGTGAACCTACATTTGGTAGGTTGGTAGCTAAGAGAAGAGAGTCCTGTCCGTAGAGGCATCCACGGACAAGCCCCCCTCCGTGCCTTAGAAAGCACATTAAGCTGTTGGTCCCAGCTGTTATTTGTAGATCTTTGGCAGTTGTTACGGGTCTTAGCCGAAAGTCTGACAACCCGTCTTACCAAGAGGTATTGTGTTACCTGGTAACTGGGTTGTGGAGGTCAGATAGGCAGTCGCTCTATGTAAAATACTGGTACCTATTCAGCTGCATCCGTTTTGACTAGAAGCTGACCCCGACATAGTTGGGAAAAGTCTAGGCAGATGATGATTTGGTAGCTTGGTAGATCATGTATGTGCAGTTGAGCAAGTAGTAGTCACAGCATGTATTGTACACCCCGTCTTCCGGCCTGTACAACAGCAGTGGGTGTTAAAATGAAAAAAACATTTAAAATAATAATAAATTTACCTAATCAATACAATATTGCTTACATGAAATATTAATTCATATTATGTTGATACTCGTACTTACTCATTTGGTGGATGTTAAAAAATATGATTGACGTGTAAAAGTATTTGTACAAACCTACTTACAGAAATAAATCATTTATCATTTATCTGGTGCATCAGCACCAGGGCCACAACCAACGACGCGGCGAAAAGCTCAGCCCTGAAAGCACATCTTTTTTTCCACAAATTAAATTTTATGACAAGTAGAAACAACTGTGGCGACCCACCCTCTCGCGGTAAAAAATGAAATCATAGAGTAAACTAATACATCGGCTATAGAGCCGTCGCAGAGTTTATTGAAGACCGCTAATGTCATCTGCGAACTTAGTATGTGTATAGCTATACCTAGCTGTAGGTACTACCAATGCCTATTGCATTGCCTATACTTTGGCTTCCTTAATAATTTACTTGTTTTCAATTTGATAAAGTTTACCAAATTAAAAACAAGAAAATTAGTAAGAAAGCATCAATATCAAAAGGAACAACTTTTACAAAATTACTGTTTTATTTACAAACATACCTACATAAACTCGCGACTTGTTCCCGTGGCGTCGGCAGAAACTACAGGCTGATCAACTAAAACTGCACAACTATAACTAAACACTAGAAATGAAAACTCCGAATCTCATAATTAATTATAGGTACTTCACCAACTTCTCAAAAAAACCTTAAAATAAAAAAAAAATCTCTGTAATCTTAAAATTAAAAAACTATTTCTTCTTTCTTTTTACAAGAACTTATCTTGTAAGAGAAAGAAGAAATAGTATTTTTTTTTCATTTAGTTAACGAACTTAGAAAAACACCAATGAAGTAGGTACCCTAATATGTATACGTCACACTACTATTAAATTTTAAAAGTAAAAACAAATTTTATATTTCTTCTTTTTGCTTGAATGTGTTATCGTAATTTTTCGAGAGCGTGTCCAATTGCGATTTCTGAAATAATTAGTTGCATTTTTATGTAAATAATTATGTCATCATTATGTGTTCTTTCTTCTCCTATTCGCTGTTTTATCTACAGCAAGCACGTCAATGTCAGCTAGTAATTTTAATAATCTTAACAATGATGTCTTGGTGTTTTTTTATAGATTTTTTTATTTTTGAATGCCAACCTTCGAGCACATTGTTGGTTCTATGTCGCTCTCCTACATACTGATTATTTTTATAAAGGCCTTTTTCTTGAAAATGTTCTGCACATACGTCATAAAGGGCTGCATTTCAAGTTTCGTATTTTCATATTCGCTATTAATGTAATTCCAACCTTCCATTATTTTTTCCTCACCTATTAATGGCAACACGGAGCAGAGACAATTATTAGAGATTATCAATAGTTTGGTGGGCAGTGCCTCAAGAGTAGTTAAGCAGTAGGTTATATTATATGTTCGATTTTATAACAGGATGACCTACTGATCAACTAAGTTGAGCTATAGAGCATAAAATGTTCAGTAATACAAACTATGTCCCACAGCTCTCTCAGCACTTCAATCTAGTTCAAGTAATCAATAATTTGTAAGATATCCACGTAAATGATACGTCAAAAGAAAGAGCGATAATCAAACATGTTTTCAAAAAGATTTGAACAAAAAAACACCCTCCGTTTATTTTTAAATAAGGTTTACAAAAAGTGTTTATGAATTTTTATGATTTTAAAAACTTTAAATGTCTGTAAAAAAAATGTCTAACGACACAGAAGCCTTAACATGTTTTGCTAGATTGCTTACACATTCATTTATTAAAATAAAATAAAAATTAATTCATTTATCATTCAATTTGGCCATAAATAAGCAGTTTAGTTAAAATTTTGGGATTTTCGAACATAATCATAAAAGTTAATTTTAAAAAAAATGGTAAGACTTCGTCTGAGACAGCCATGGCTTAAATCTTCGCCATAAAGCTTTGCACCCATCTTCCAATCACCCTGTATCAGTGTAACAATTTAGTAAAACTATCCAAATTGATTTTATGTTTACCAAGCCAAGATTAGACTTCAATGTGACTTTTTTTTGTCTTAAATCGATTCTAACTAAGCCAAATAAGTCAAAATTAATTCAACTGTTATGGAAATTTTACACTGCTAAAAGAAAAAAGGCTAAGTTTGACTTGATTTTATCTTAATTTGAATAAATAAAATCGAGATAATTTTGACTTAAATTTTAAGACAAAAGTAAGTTTTATTTTCGACCTTAAGTTGCGCGCCAGTGTTGCCTCCATCACCCGTTCGAATCCCACCTGATAAATGGCGTCTGAATTAAAAAAACGGGTGTGTACCTTTAAAAGTGTATAATCAGAAAAACCCAAACTAGTAAAGCCGGAGCCACACAATGATTTGTAGGTCGTGGGATGCGGAAGTCTGTTGTCACTCCTGCAGGGATAGGTATTTTTCTTTCCGGACAGCCCTAGTACTCGGCTAGTACTCTCCGCCCCCTCCGCGTCAGTGGAAACGCGGCCTAAGCGGCGTAGGTATGTTACGGATGAGAAACTACACAAAGTAATAATAACTCTCAAGCGCGGCGATTAAGTGCAATTTAGCATGCGCGTGGGGGGGGGGGGGGAGTTATTTTGTAGGAATAAGAATACTTTATTTGTTAAACATGCGTTTCTTACATAAACTGACTAATAATCAGACATGCAATGTATTAAATTAATAGATGTAGTGAGCGTCCATGTTTTGCCAATAACGGCGTACAAATATATTATATAGGATACAATGTAGGCTATTATAAAAGCGGCTTTCTTCAAGATCAAAGGAATGAAACTTCTGTACGTTAGTACTATTATTTATTCTGTGGTATAACGAAGTTAAAACGAAAACTATCACAGCTAAGTAGGCTTTTCAAGTTTACGAGTAATACTCAAGCAACTACGGAACCCTTCATTGTGCGTGATCCGACACGGTTTTTATATATATAGATGAAGCTATGTGATCCTGATCTGCATGATAGACGAATGAATAGATGTGAGACAAAACAAGAGAGACGTATCGCGTTAGCATTTTTAAGAACAGTTTTGTGCGTAAAGTACTAGAAATCCTACGCCAGTAGGTCACTGGAGCTTCACGAATGGGATGAGGGTTTCTAGTACGTTTCGCTGCCTATTAACTGAGAAATCCTACACTAGTACGTCACCATCTGTGACGTGGTGAATTAGCATTTACGTGTGTTTAACGCCTGGAAATGCTAACTCTCTGTATTTGTCTCCGCCTGAGGGGACGTACTGAAGTAGCATTTCTATATACGCACCCAGGTGCTCACTGTTACTGTGCCTGTAGACTAGACCGTCGTACTATCGTCGTATCGTCGTAGTACATATCGTTTATATATTTTGTCATCAGGCACATGAAATGTATTACAACTTAATGAGTCAAAAAGATTGTCCTAATGGACAGTCTTACGTTTAGTGAATTTTAAGTGTGAATTTTACCAAATTTTGGCACTCTATGCGCGAACAAACATAAAAAAAAAAAAAAAAAAAAAAAATACAAACATCCGAATTGAGAACCTCCTCCTTTTTTAGAAGTCGGTTAAAAATAATCCTAATCCTATTGTGTTCAAAATGTTAAGTTTAAGCCTTAAGACTAATGGGTAGTCGGAAAATGATTGTTTTTAAATAGATTAGTAATCCTCTAAATGTAAAAGACATTAGGGTTCTGGGTACCATATCTAGTACAATAGTTCATAAATCTATTGTGTTCAAAATGTTAAGTTTATGCCTTAAGACTAATGGGTAGTCGGAAAATGTTTGTTTTTAAATAGATTAGTAATCCTCTAAATGTAAAAGACATTAGGGTTCTGGGTACCATATATAGTACAATAGTTCATAAATCTATTGTGTTCAAAATGTTAAGTTTATGCCTTAAGACTAATGGGTAGTCGGAAAATGTTTGTTTTTAAATAGATTAGTAATCCTCTAAATGTAAAAGACATTAGGGTTCTGGGTACCATATCTAGTACAATAGTTCATAAATCTATTGTGTTCAAAATGTTAAGTTTATGCCTTAAGACTAATGGGTAGTCGGAAAATGTTTGTTTTTAAATAGATTAGTAATCCTCTAAATGTAAAAGACATTAGGGTTCTGGGTACCATATCTAGTACAATAGTTCATAAATCTATTGTGTTCAAAATGTTAAGTTTATGCCTTAAGACTAATGGGTAGTCGGAAAATGTTTGTTTTTAAATAGATTAGTAATCCACTAAATGTTAAAAGACATTAGGGTTCTGGGTACCGGCGCGACACCTGGCATGAGTATAATAGTATAGTGAAATACCTAGTACAATAGTTCATAAATCTATTGTGTTCAAAATGTAAAGTTTTAAGCCTTGAGACTAATGGGTAGTCGGAAAATGTTTGTTGAAATAGATTAGTAATCCAGTAAATATAAAATACATTAGGGGTTCCGGGTACCGGCGCGACACCTGGCATCAGTATATTATATTATAATTCTGAAATATCTAGTACAATCCTACTTCCTACTAATACTATAAATGTGTTTTTTTTTATTCTAATTTTATGATTACCTATTTAAATACAAGGGCATATGAAGCTGCCTGTGGAGATCTACCTTGTGTAGCATGGTCTTGGTAACCTTCAATAAAATCCGCCTTAGGGTTGTACCATAATTTTTTTCTTAAGGACATTTCATCCCACAACAATATGTACTCTCGATTGGATTGCTCAAAATTTTTTGTTGTTTTTCAACACTGTAAGTACTGTTTTGTTTGTCCCCACATTCACCTTAAATTTACTTAAGAGGGATTTTAATGTACTGGGTGCTGGTAAACAAATCATTCTCCTCAATAGTTTGTAGCTTGTTGGTGACCTTTTGTAAAGCCTCAAAGCTATTATTTTAGCCTCCATATTCCACCTGCGCCCAGGTTTCTTCCTCTTATAATTCTGCAGTTCTCCTTGCAGTAACAGTACAAATGTTGAACTCATTTTTTTGTTCAGGATTTCTTTGACTTGGTCATTGTTACAAATAACATTTAAAAATGCTTCGTTTTTTAAATGTTTTACAGTTTTTTGTAATCTATACACCTTGTTCATACTATTTTTCAGTTTCCTTATCATCAGTTTGCTTTTCTTATCTTTCTGATTTTTACCTACTTGCCCTGCTTGTTTTGAAAACTCGCACACAAACATTCCTGAAGTGGCTGGAGTGATAATGTTTGTATTATGTTCTCTTAACGGATAACTTCTGGATGGACCGGCAACAGGTTCAAGTATGGCAGATAGATCTGGCAGATTAGAAATTGTTGCATCCTGAAAATGAAAGGTTGATTCAAATCCTTATGTAAAAAAAAATATAATTATATTAGCTCTTGTAAAATACAGGTATACGTTTACTCGTTAGATTTTGAAGATATCGATAATTACCGAATAGTACCGGGAAACTGGAGAGATGAGAACGTAAATATTCAAAGTATCGGGGCTCAAGGTAGCAATCATCACTCAGAAATAGCGAAATCAATTCGAGATCGGTATCAACATTATTTTCTCAACGAAGGAGCTGTACCGTGGCAACAAAATATGGTACATTAATTTTTTTTATTCAATAAACTATAATTAAGGCCGTTTGTTATTTTATTTTGATTCATGAAACCTAATTATATAAAATACTAGCTGACCCGACAGACATTGTCTTGTCAACCATGAACATTGAATTCGAATTGACCTACTACCTACCTAAATACTACCTACATACTGCCTACCTAAGTACCTACTACCTATCTACCTACTACCTACCTAAATTTTCTTCATACATTTCGGCGATTCATTTTTATATATATAGATATAGATTTATAAAGTAGCAAGCAATGATTTATGCATAAAAGTACTTAGGTACTAACCATGTCTATCTCCACGTTGTTATATGTACTTGTTGTTGATGGATTGTAAGTAATAAACGAAGCCATTTCGTTAAACCATTTTAATGTAGGTACATATACATCAGCTGAACCGGCACCAGATTTATGAGACTTCTTTATTTTGTTTTGTTCCTGTATAAAGGTGGATCGTATATATTTCAATTTAGTTTTGATATCTCCCACAGTCATATTTGGTATTCCCATCGAGTCTCTTATCCAAATCAGAGCAGAATCTCGCGCTGCTCTATTCCGATATAGAACAGAGTCACTTTGCCATAAACACTCTTTTTCTTTGTAAAGTCTTATGAGTTTAATAGTGTCGTCCATTGATAATTTAGGAGGTGCCATTTTCATAACAAAACAAATTTTAAGTGAAACAAACCACACGCCACAAGCAAAACAAGTCAGGACGCATACACGCACACTGTCCTGCTCTTTGCACTGCACTGCCCTCGCGTTCGCACGAGTCCAGCCACAAGACAGATCAGTAAGAAAGGTGGTGGGGGTGCAAACTGCCCCGAAAAAATAGACCGGCGAGCTATTAACTGTTCTGCCTTTGTTACTGTCAAGACAGTACTGTTCTGTGCGTTCAAACTGTAGCAGTACTGTGCTGCCCACTGTTCTGCCTCACTGTTCTGCCCTCGTGTGAAACCAGCATCACGGCAGTCAACTTTGTTTTCGTTTACGAAAATAAATATAATATATTTATTTTCGTAAACGAAAACAAAGTTATTATCATATTATATCAGATAATATTATTATCATGTTGGTTCAATATATGTAGACGATATTGTGATACTTAGTGATGCTTTACTTTTTAGCAACCTTATTTTATTATTTATTTAATGCCTTAATTAGTTTGCTTGGTCTATTACACACTCAAAGTATTTTAATATCTCGTTTGTATTTTATATCTTTGAGAATACAAAATCATTAAAATAAATAATCGGATAGAAAGATAACTTGGAACGTATTGTTATTGGTAACTAATAGCTACGCGCAAGCGCGATGCGGACCATAAGATGTCAAGAAGAGACGTCATTGTATTGAATGTCAAACTCAAAGTATAAATCGGTATATTATTAAATGTAAAAATGTAGTCAAAATATACTTCTAAATCATTTTTGTTTACTAAATTATTGATCTATGGCCAAATTTACTGTAACAATGTATTGCACTATCACACGAAGAAATAAATTTTCTCGAATATGGTGCCTCCTAGCCATCAGAACATTCTTCAGTTAATCTAAGTATATTAGGATGACGGCTATCATCGTACTTCGGAACTGAACCCACGCATAGCATCCAGTATAAATACCTAGCTACTGTTGTGGTCGTTGTAGTGCGTTGAGTGAAGAGTTGCAGGGAAAATCGTAGGTACAAATTTATAGTATCGCTATGATGTACTTCCGTCACGAACCTACCTACTCCCATAATATTTTCTGAAGATGCTGCCGAGCTGCGAGTTATGTTGGCAGAGCTTCACTAAGTAGGAGTGAAAAGACTGGCATAGAATTGAACCTCTCGAAAAGAAAAATAATATCGAACAATCTAAAAATACCTAAGTACACTCTCCGGTGGATTACGAAGACGATTATATTTTTACCTGGGAAAACTTGTAGGTACCTATCGTTTAGCAAGGCAACTACAACATTGAAGAAATGGCCATATAATATTGGTCATAGAGAAATCATGAAAAATGAAAAAAATGAAAAAAAATGTTTATTAGTTTTAACAAGTTTTCTTACATTACTAGGTAGTGATTGGAGCCTCCTTTTAAGCTAATAAAGCCTGTATTAGGAGACTCCGCTCTTCCATACATTGTTGGTATTAACTATAAACTTGTTTATTTAAAACAATAATAAAAAATATATAATAAAGGAATCTAATCTACGAAAACTAAGGATAATTTATAAGTTAGGCTAATAAGTGCTTACAGAATTCAAATTGTTAGTAATAGTGTAGTTGTGTGTGATAGTGTGATTATGTGTAATTATGATTGGGTTGTTGTAATCAGTGTTGTGTTTGATTGTGTGGTATGTGTGTGTTATGTCATTATGTGTGTGGGTGGGAGTACCTATATCATGAGCGAATGATATTGAACTTTAGGATACTGTTAGCATATTATATTTATAACAGTAATGCCTCTGTTTCCTCATAATTAAGCGGTTTTATCCATTGAGCCAATATTTTTTTACATTCATTAGTTTTTTACTGTATACGAAAGTTTCCCTATTACATTTGTTATAAAGCTGAGCAGACCGTTTTTTAAATTGGATGCTAGCAAATTAAGTTTTGGTTTGGGGAACATCTGCTACCAAGTCTTTTCTTCTTTTTAAATTTAAGTTAGGGTCATAAGGAAGGGATTTGTGTTTTTTAATTATAGTTCTAATAATGTATAGCTTTCTCACCGATAATAAGTTGCTAATTTGGTAGAGGTGTTGGGTAGAAAATCTCATGTTTTTAAAATACATCATCTTAATTAGAGCACGTTGACCCCGCTCAAGATCAATGAATTTAGTTTTTGCTGCACCACCCCAAATGGCGATCCAGTACGTCAAAACAGATTGCACCAAAGCTATGTAGATTTCATTAAGGAGGTGTCTCGGGTTATTCGTACTAGTAGGTACAACTTTTGGAACAATATGCCTTAGGGTCTTAAAATCCAGCTAAATTTTCTTATCCTGTTATTGACCTGCTCAAGGTGAGGATACCAGGATAGGTTTTGGTCGACCATAACACCTAGATATTTTGTTTGTGTTACCTTATCTAATGTTGGACATAAACAATTACATGAGTCATCACAGGTGTGTACTCTCAAATTAAGTTCTGTGCTAGGCTGGGAACGATTGGATATACTAAAGCAGATATAATTGGTTTTAGCTGTGTTAAAAGTCAGTAAGTTGTCTTTGAGCCATCTAGCTACTTGGGTCATACCAGCCTCAGCACTCAAAGCAACATCATGCCAGGTCTTCCCAGTGAAAACGACAGCGGTGTCATCAGCATAGGAAAATACTGTAGCATTGTTGATCCTGAGGCTGTGTAACAAATCTACTAGCCTACAGAAATAAAAGGGGGCTAAAGTAAGACTTGAAACAATATATTGAATATTAAAAGATAAAAAATACAGACCGGTTTTTAAAAAACACGTCCTACCTAACACACACAGCTATTTAGGAAGGTAGAGGATAGCTTGAAGTAGTAATTTGAGTAAGTCCAGGTTAGGCAAACACGCACGGATAGTTTGGAAGAGGAAGATTTTGAATTGAATCGCTCCGATAAAGTAATGGTTATTTTCTATAACCCTCCTTCAGGGATCGACCGCAGTCGGGTAAGTTTTAGTCACGGAATCAGTTTTCCCGGTCGAAGAATACTTTTAGGAGATGTTTCGTTTATAGCTTCCGGAGCAGAACTCACCAGTCTCCGAGTCTTCCACCCATCGATTCATCAGCGTTTTTCAAAAACGTCTTCCAATTTCAGATCCTTTCCACATTTGAAGCTTTCCGTCATCAGAATGCCAAACGCCACAGTCAATGCTTGAATCTGCCAGTAATATACGTTGAAAAACCTCTAACCTCTTCGATGAATTTCAAGTTTGTGTGGATTAATTTTATAAAAGTAATTTATGATACAGCTATTCAATAATAAATCAAAATTATCTATAAAATACAATATTTGACCTAACATATTGATAAAAAGAATTTAGATTACATAAATCAAAAGAAACGTTCATAGTCTATGCCATTATGAAACTCTATGAAAGATAGTTAGAAGAAAAAGTAAAGACAGCCTGACGTAAGTGTCATAACAATGAAAAATACCTATAGGTGTTTTTATTTCAGATTTTAAAGAAAACGAATTGTTTTAGACCAATTCACAAGTTACAATGTAAATCTTTATAAAAGATAAATAAAAATGGATCCAGTGTAAGAAATTGTAGTAAGTGATGTAGTGAAATAAATAGATACTATATTTCCCCATCAACCCCGAGAAAATTTTCAACTCAATTGAAAATTTTGAAGGTTAAAAATATTACAGCATTCACAAAACGTACATACTTCATTCAAACACACCGACATCTTACGAAGTTAGGTCAGGTAGGATTCACATTCAATGATCACTACTCAACTTGATAAATCAATAACAGTAGGCTTATTTTCGGAGTTGTAATCCGCTCACGTCTAAAACCATTAATAAAATATATTTAACAAGGGCTTATTTTTATGGAGTTGTTAGCCGCTCCAAAAGATTCAAGGTTTAAGAAAAACCTCAAGTTTAAGAAAACTTAAGTTTAAGAGAGAAAACTCAAGTTAGTTTGAGTTTAAGAATAACCCAAGTTTAAGAAAAACTTAGTTTAAGAGAGAGAACTCGTTAGTTAGAGTTCAAGTTTAAGAAAGGCTCAAGGGAGACTTGAGTTTAAGAATTATAGGATATAAGAATACCTCTAAGGATAGAGAATGCATTAGGGGCTTGTTTAATGAGTTGCTACCGCTCAGAAAGAAAAAAAAAAATTGCATTAGGGGCTTATTTAGGGAGTTGCTACCGCTCAAAAAGAAAAAAAAAATGCATTAGAGGCTTATTTAGGGAGTTGCTACCGCTCAAAAAGAAAAAAAAAATGCATTAGAGGCTTATTTAGGGAGTTGCTACCGCTCAAAAAGAAAAAGGTGGAATAAGTTTTTACCGAATAGTTTTAAATGAGAGAGGGAGTATTTTAATGTTGAAGGGTGAAATAATAAATTTAAAAAAAAAAAATATTCAAGTAATAAATTAAAGAAAATATCTCAAAAGAGAAAAGATTTCTAAAAAGTCCTGGGAAGTTGTTTAAAAGTTCAAAGAAAATAATTCTATCCATGGTTAAAGATTAATGTTAAATAGGATTAAAATATTTTAAAGGGAGGTAAGTAAGGGTTAATGAGTGCAAAAGACGACACAAGAGAGTGTGTGCTTAAGACGACTCAAGAGAGTTTAAGAGGGTTCCTTAGCATATAAGAGGTCCATTAGTATATAAGAGGTCCTTAGTATAGAAGAGGTCCCTTAGTATAGAGGAGGTCCCTTAGTATAGAGGAGGTCCCTTAGTATAGAGGAGGTCCCTTAGTATAGAGGAGGTCCCTTAGTATAGAGGAGGTCCCTTAGTATAGAGGAGGTCCCTTAGTATAGAGGAGGTCCCTTAGTATAGAGGAGGTCCCTTAGTATATAAGAGGGTTCCTAGAGGGATTAAGAGGTCTCCCAGAGGGATTAAGAGGTCTCCCAGAGGGATTAAGAGGTCTCCCAGAGGGTTTAAGAGGTCTCCCAGAGGGTTTAAGAGGTCTCCCAGAGGGTTTAAGAGGTCTCCCAGAGGGTTTAAGAGGTCTACCAGAGGGTTTAAGAGGTCTACCAGAGGATTTAAGAGGACTTCTAGAGAGTTTAAGAGGACTCGAGGGTTTAAGAGGACTCCTAGAGGGTTTAAGAGGACTCCCAGAGGTTTTAAGAGGACTCCCAGAGGGTTTAAGAGGACTCTAGAGGATTAAGAGGACTCCTAGAGGGTTAAGAGGACTCCTAGAAGATCCGAATTAATGATGCGACTAAAAAATAACCACAAACAAAAAGAAAGGCACAGAGGCACAACGAAAGTTGTATGTGTGTAAGAGTGTAGAATAGTAAAGTATTTGTAGGTGTTATATAGATATTAGGTTTGTATAAACGACTATAGGATATTCTCCTATAGTACGTCGAAGAGTAAACCAAACCCCAACTTGTAAGTGACCACGGATGGTTTTAAGAACACTCACAAGCGAAGAATGGGTACGATTACCAGTGGGTAAACGTAGTGGTGTGCAAGTGTGTGGGGTGCAGAATAGTGATGTAGAAGTAGAGAGTTATGTGTAGGTGGTAACGATTATAGGATATTCTCCTATAATACGTTGTAGAGTAAGCCAAACTCAACTTGAAAGTGACCACGAATGGTTTTAAGAACACTCGCAAGCAAAGAATGGATGCCAATTACCAGTGGGTAAAGGAATGTGTGTGGGGGTGTAGTATAAGTTTGTTTGTTAAGTATGTGCTGAAGAGAAAAGTAAGTTAGTATTAGACCTACCTAGAACCTAATACATGTACCTAACAAAAAAGAGACTAAGCCAAATAAGAGTCCGAAAAGAAATAGTACTAGAGATAGTTTATTTTAGAATTTTGAAAAAGATTTGAAAGAGCTAGCTTTGATTTTATATTGGGCGCCAGACTGTAACAAATCTACTAGCCTACAGAAATAAAAGGGGGCTAAAGTAAGACTTGAAACAATATATTGAATATTAAAAGATAAAAAATACAGACCGGTTTTTAAAAAACACGTCCTACCTAACACACACAGCTATTTAGGAAGGTAGAGGATAGCTTGAAGTAGTAATTTGAGTAAGTCCAGGTTAGGCAAACACGCACGGATAGTTTGGAAGAGGAAGATTTTGAATTGAATCGCTCCGATAAAGTAATGGTTATTTTCTATAACCCTCCTTCAGGGATCGACCGCAGTCGGGTAAGTTTTAGTCACGGAATCAGTTTTCCCGGTCGAAGAATACTTTTAGGAGATGTTTCGTTTATAGCTTCCGGAGCAGAACTCACCAGTCTCCGAGTCTTCCACCCATCGATTCATCAGCGTTTTTCAAAAACGTCTTCCAATTTCAGATCCTTTCCACATTTGAAGCTTTCCGTCATCAGAATGCCAAACGCCACAGTCAATGCTTGAATCTGCCAGTAATATACGTTGAAAAACCTCTAACCTCTTCGATGAATTTCAAGTGTGTGTGGATTAATTTTATAAAAGTAATTTATGATACAGCTATTCAATAATAAATCAAAATTATCTATAAAATACAATATTTGACCTAACATATTGATAAAAAGAATTTAGATTACATAAATCAAAAGAAACGTTCATAGTCTATGCCATTATGAAACTCTATGAAAGATAGTTAGAAGAAAAAGTAAAGACAGCCTGACGTAAGTGTCATAACAATGAAAAATACCTATAGGTGTTTTTATTTCAGATTTTAAAGAAAACGAATTGTTTTAGACCAATTCACAAGTTACAATGTAAATCTTTATAAAAGATAAATAAAAATGGATCCAGTGTAAGAAATTGTAGTAAGTGATGTAGTGAAATAAATAGATACTATATTTCCCCATCAACCCCGAGAAAATTTTCAACTCAATTGAAAATTTTGAAGGTTAAAAATATTACAGCATTCACAAAACGTACATACTTCATTCAAACACACCGACATCTTACGAAGTTTGGTCAGGTAGGATTCACATTCAATGATCACTACTCAACTTGATAAATCAATAACAGTAGGCTTATTTTCGGAGTTGTAATCCGCTCACGTCTAAAACCATTAATAAAATATATTTAACAAGGGCTTATTTTTATGGAGTTGTTAGCCGCTCCAAAAGATTCAAGGTTTAAGAAAAACCTCAAGTTTAAGAAAACTTAAGTTTAAGAGAGAAAACTCAAGTTAGTTTGAGTTTAAGAATAACCCAAGTTTAAGAAAAACTTAGTTTAAGAGAGAGAACTCGTTAGTTAGAGTTCAAGTTTAAGAAAGGCTCAAGGGAGACTTGAGTTTAAGAATTAGAGGATATAAGAATACCTCTAAGGATAGAGAATGCATTAGGGGCTTGTTTAATGAGTTGCTACCGCTCAGAAAGAAAAAAAAAATTGCATTAGGGGCTTATTTAGGGAGTTGCTACCGCTCAAAAAGAAAAAAAAAATGCATTAGAGGCTTATTTAGGGAGTTGCTACCGCTCAAAAAGAAAAAAAAAATGCATTAGAGGCTTATTTAGGGAGTTGCTACCGCTCAAAAAGAAAAAGGTGGAATAAGTTTTTACCGAATAGTTTTAAATGAGAGAGGGAGTATTTTGTAACAAATCTACTAGCCTACAGAAATAAAAGGGGGCTAAAGTAAGACTTGAAACAATATATTGAATATTAAAAGATAAAAAATACAGACCGGTTTTTAAAAAACACGTCCTACCTAACACACACAGCTATTTAGGAAGGTAGAGGATAGCTTGAAGTAGTAATTTGAGTAAGTCCAGGTTAGGCAAACACGCACGGATAGTTTGGAAGAGGAAGATTTTGAATTGAATCGCTCCGATAAAGTAATGGTTATTTTCTATAACCCTCCTTCAGGGATCGACCGCAGTCGGGTAAGTTTTAGTCACGGAATCAGTTTTCCCGGTCGAAGAATACTTTTAGGAGATGTTTCGTTTATAGCTTCCGGAGCAGAACTCACCAGTCTCCGAGTCTTCCACCCATCGATTCATCAGCGTTTTTCAAAAACGTCTTCCAATTTCAGATCCTTTCCACATTTGAAGCTTTCCGTCATCAGAATGCCAAACGCCACAGTCAATGCTTGAATCTGCCAGTAATATACGTTGAAAAACCTCTAACCTCTTCGATGAATTTCAAGTGTGTGTGGATTAATTTTATAAAAGTAATTTATGATACAGCTATTCAATAATAAATCAAAATTATCTATAAAATACAATATTTGACCTAACATATTGATAAAAAGAATTTAGATTACATAAATCAAAAGAAACGTTCATAGTCTATGCCATTATGAAACTCTATGAAAGATAGTTAGAAGAAAAAGTAAAGACAGCCTGACGTAAGTGTCATAACAATGAAAAATACCTATAGGTGTTTTTATTTCAGATTTTAAAGAAAACGAATTGTTTTAGACCAATTCACAAGTTACAATGTAAATCTTTATAAAAGATAAATAAAAATGGATCCAGTGTAAGAAATTGTAGTAAGTGATGTAGTGAAATAAATAGATACTATAGCTGCAGAGGTCAATCCCCACCTACTGATTTTCTTTTTGTATGTTACAAAAAGAAAATCAATAGGTGGGAATTGAACTTGTAATCAAAGTCATGCAAGGCTGACGTCGTACCGCCCCAGGCTGTGTATTTCATTGACAAATAACTAAAATAGCCGTTCTTTTCCGTACATGTCATAATAGACTGTTTGTCTCCATTTATGTATAGCTAGCGTAGGTACTGATTTTCATTTCAGAGCAACTATTGACGGATTTACTGTAAATAATTTGCAATTTTGTCTCGTCTTATTACATTTCCGCAGTGAACTATCGAATAATATGAACAAAATGCAATATTGCTCTTTCCCCCATAGCAAATAGCGTGATAAGTAATAATACTGGTATAGCATAATCTAGCTTATACTCAACAGTGGGTGGAACAAGGCTGCCAGTAATGATGATGAAGATTTAATCTATGTGTTGACCCGACTTTTAAAGAATATTTTTTTCAGAATTCCTACCTACGTAGCCCAAGCTTCTGAATAGATAATCTAGTTAGTACCTAGTATTTATTTAGAAGCTTAGGCATACCTACGTACAGAAAAATAGGCAAATGTAGACAAATACTAATAAACTCATGCCCACACTTCGCAGCAATTACTTTTTTCAAAAATATTTAATGCACAGTCTTGAGTTCTTGACTTCGCTACGATTTTAATACGAGATATGTGAGCTAAAATTCATACATGATTCACGTCTGTTCTGTGGTGTCACGTATGGATTTTTGTAAATTTGTCCTAAAAATGTAGGTATTATGTAGTAAGTTTAGAGTTGTGACCATCTCTAACGAGCATAGTGAGAGAGCAAGCGTGCCGTGATGTTGCAGGCGAAGTGCTAACCGACTATACAATCAGCCGTATAGAAGTGGAGTCATCATCATCATTTCAGCCGACAGACGTCTACTGTTGAACATAAGCCTAACCCAAGCATCCCCAGTGTCGCCATATCGACCGGTCCTGTGCTTCACAGAAGAGCAAAAGTGGAGTGACTGCAGAAAAATAAAGTTTAATACTAAAGTGAATACTTTTTAATGAATAATCAAATATCTATATATATAAAATTCATCACACATAATAACATATAAGTAACAC
The DNA here is from genome assembly GCA_905163495.3 of Cosmia trapezina. Classification (NCBI taxonomy): domain Eukaryota; kingdom Metazoa; phylum Arthropoda; class Insecta; order Lepidoptera; family Noctuidae; genus Cosmia; species Cosmia trapezina. Next base: position 22,327,316 of record LR991027.1, read on the forward strand.
TATGTATTAGGGCGCTTGTAAACGTTTTTTTTACCGGACATGGACCGTGCTTTTCGCTCTTAACATCCGACAATCAGAACGACTGCCCTGCTCATTCTTGCCACCGTGTGCCGTGATCCCTCCAAATAGTAATGTAATAGTGTATGACACCCCCGTGCCCCGTGTCTTATTGCTGTCTCATTGGACTATGAGAGTGACTACACCTATGTATGCGCAAACACTAGTCTTGTTCTATCTATCTCTTGCATATTTGGCTGTCTCCGTTGAAATTGGTTGCCGTGACCGCAATTCTGTCGTGACTTCGGGAGGATTATTGTCTCATATTGTTATTGCTCTTGATTATCAGATAGTCATATGAAGCAGAAATTTTGTGCTACACGTATCTTGTGTGCTGTATGTATGGAATCTAAAAAGGAAACATAATATTAAGTATCATAATAGGGAACCGACAGACAAATTCTGTTATTATCTCTTTAAAATATCGGTATTTCAAGGTTAAAATCAAAATAAAATTAGAATTATGAAACTGCAAAAGCTAAATTTTACGTCACAAATCAGTGTACGAATAATTTCATGCTTACGTCAGTTTTGACGTTGTTATATTTACGGGAATGCCAATTATATTTTCTAATCTAGTTGCAATGTCTTTGCATGAAACGTCACGTTTGACTTAGCTTTTTGGTTTAGTAGAATACCATTTATGATATTTTGGAACTTTTGCGGCAATTTTTCTGACATGTGAACGTTTTTTAAGTACGAGAATTGGCCTTCAGATCTTCGTATTTTTCTAAAATAGGAAATAGAAACTTAAAACTCGAATTTCATTAGCGATTGAGTCATGGAAACAAGTAGTAGGTATACAGGGTGTAAGGGACAGCCCTCCGCAAACTAACAGGGTGCATGCAGCTCCCCATTTTGAATCACATTCCACCGGAAATTTTCTCAGGAAAATTTTAATTTTTTCAAAATTTTTTTCAGTTACTTTTTGATAATTTCAATGTAAAATTGCATTGTGTATTCGCAGCACTCCATTTATGTAAAAAAAACTGCAAAAAAAAACCAGCAATGGTTGTTGAAATACTCTAACCAAGGACGCGTGAAATCAGCTGTTCACTTTCTGTCTAGCTACAGAGTTCATCGAACTCACCGCATACCTATTACCTACCCTCCCAACCAGTAACAGACGCTCCGAGTTGTGCACAAAAACACAAATAAATCAGGTTTATTGGATTCCCATAACGTTCCTGAAATAATTTGATGTACCGGTCATCTTATTATGATATACTGAATTCACCCCATCAGTCTGCGGAGGGCTGTCCCTTACACCCTGTATTTTGCGATGACACTGCTTGTAATAATAATATCTTATAGAAGTAAACAAGTTTTCTTTTTATTTTACGTTTCATGATAACGTAAAAATAAAACCGGCCAGCGGCCGTATGTTTTTTCCTATTGAATATTATGCAAGAATGTTTATCGGAGATGTAACAAATACAGGAGACAACAAAGAATACTTACTGTGAAATGATATTCATTATACTCCAGAAAATAAAAAAGATCTTGTAAACTTGTAGTGCAACGCGAGCTCCTGAGTGTTCTGTGAACGCGAGTCGTTGCTTGTCAAAAACTTTTGGAAAAATGTCAAACCTTCATAAAGTTGCCAGTCAAAAACTTTAGTAAAAACGTCAAACCTTCATACAGCCAATAATGCAGATTTTTAACCCTCTGATGCTCCCACTGCTTAACAACAGAATTATCTAAGGTTTTTTAACTTTTTCTCAATAAATATCAGTTTAATTTCATTACTAACAACAAAATATGACAAAACTAACAATATTGTATTCAAATAACACAACATACATTAGAATTTAGACATATTTGAAACCTTGAAAAGTTTTGCCACAACTCTTGAAAACGTATTCGGCCAGTTTCGGCAGTTTCGGTTTGATACACAACTGTCAAAAATCTATACATAGTACCAACTTATCGGCACCAGTTTTGGGTTGCCAGATAATAATTCTAAAAATCTACTAAAGTTTCGATTGCCATACAAGTAAAATAAATGAGATATAACATCTTTTTTATTTTAGGCAAACAAGACGCGAGGCAAAGATAAGAAGGTAATTATAAAACGTGTTAAATAAAATCATTAAGTAATGAAATTAATATTTCATTAATTAATCTTTTAGTCACAAATTATATTTTTATCAACGGTTTCGCTATCTGTGCTAACATAAAGTAACTAATTGTTTTGGATGGCGATAATAGATGCCGCATTTTGAGAAAATGCCCCCAAAACTGTCACTATAGGGAAGTGTCCTACCCCTGGCGCGGCTCGCTCGACGCATACGCGTTGCGGGGCGTGAGGGCAGGTGCGGGGTGCGCTATAGTGATGGGAAGCGCGGCCCAAGCGGAATTTTGGTCGCGTAGTGGTGGTGCAAACATACTCCGGGGCCGTTAGACGTTGACGAGGGCTTCCGTTGTCGTCGAAGCTGATGAAGTTACTAATGCAGAACTACAGGTGCAGCGAAGTGTGCCCACGATGCAAGAATGTATGCGGCAGTGCAGTGATGTGGACGCCGAGTGACCGGCGTGGTGATGCATACGTGAAAACATCTCAATACTGCTATTGAGATGAGATGTTGATTTTAATTAAATGTTTCTTTAATTTAAATGTTGTCTTCATTGATTACTTAGAAATGTGTGATGAACGTCTGGATCAGTCTGGTAACGGGCAGAGGCGAGTGAGGGACCGCTTGATAGTGCCTCTGGTAGTCGAGATATCGGCGACGCGGGATATTCCTCTCTAGGATTCAGTTTGGTAATGCGCCCTAGGCGCCAGCAAAGCGGCGGCGTATTATCCTCCTGAATGAGGATTAGATAATCAGTAGCCACCTTAGCCTTGTAAAATAAAAAAGTAGTTAAAAAAACTAAAAAACCCGAGTGCAGTAAAAAACTAAAACTGAAAAGCTAAAAACAAGCCCATTTTAAATTTAATAAAAGTTGGAAGCAGGCGGGACCCGTTTGAGTTTGCAAATATATTTCCAGCTATTGTTTACAAATATGAAAGATTTCGCAGACGATTTAGTTCTTGCAAATAGTTTTGGCAGTGAAAGTTATTTAAAAGCTTTTTTTTTGGATAAGTGCACAAATAGCCAAGCCTTCGAGGTCATAACTCTGCTCTGATCAAAGCAATTTATTTTTAATCAAAATTCGATTTGTCACTTCGAATTACTTTTAAACATATAAGTTGTATATATTTTTGTAATGACCTTTTAAAACCCTTCATTTTGATACCCCACTCGATGGTATTAGAATACAAAAAAAAATCCAACTCCACAATATGTCACCTCAAATCCGCCATTTTACTTTATATTTGATGTTAATATAGCCAGTGAACTCGCGTCACCAAGACAAATCTAAAGTCGTATAATTTATCCAAATATGTTCATTCGTTTGGAGTTACGAGGGAACAAAGAAACGGACATACACACATACATACATACATATATACTTACATACAGGTCAAACACATAACCCTCCTTTTGGGCTTCGCCGCAGTCGGTTGATGATTTAAGGCCGCTTTATTATTTTGTGATTTTTTATTCACAATTTTTAGAAGATTTCGTTGTCTGTTGCAGGCGTAAGGTGCAACGCAGACAACACACTTTTTGTTTTTTTAGTCTGTGGCGCACAAAATGTCTGCATGGTCCACACAAAGTCCGTCGCGGATTGTACGCAGACTCAACACACACGACGCACATCTTCGGTCATTCTGTCGGCCGAACTACAAGCAAAGTGACTCTATGTCCCCCGCTTAAGGTGCAGCGAAGACGACAGACTTTTTGTGCGATAGGTACTAAAAGTGTGCGCCGCCCGTCTGCGTTAGCGCGTGTTTGAAGCACACGTTCTATTTTTTTCGCGCACTTTTGGGCTCCCACACATAAACACGATACGACGTCGCGTCGTACAACGATGCGGTGTCGTTTCACGATACGACGTCGCGTCGTGGAAATCTACGATGAGCATCGTAAAAAAACACGACATCGTAACGTAATGTGCCACGCACGATACACGGCACGATGCCGTCGATACAGTGAGGTGGTGTTTTAGTTCATTCCGAAAAATGGACCGCACTAGACGCATTCTGCTTCTGCTGTTAATAAGAAGACTAAGAAAGAAAAGACAGACAGACTCAGAAGATATTGGATCCACCCATTTCTTTCAAACATGAATAACGGGAGTCACTTTATAAACTCAACTCAACTCAAAGCATTTATTTCAATTAAACCAATTACAGGCACTTTTGAATTGTCAAAGAGTCGGTCAGTAGGTAAGTCAGAAAGTTGAAGCTAGTTGCCCATTCCAAAACGTAGATCTATGGAGAAGAACGGGCAAGAAACTCCACGGACACTCTTTTAAATCAAAATATGGTTACAAAATATTGGTTACATCATTCATGTTGAACAACAGAAAACATTATCAATACATGTAGCAGTAGTCGTGGTTATTCGGGTAGGTTCTACAAACACATTTGATAAATTAAATGATTTAAACAAATTTAATAATCTACTGGTATTTGAATTATTTTCTAAAATATTAATATTGAAGTCGCCACAGATACTGACTTATTACCAGCTGCAAGTCTTGACATAACTTCTTCCATTACTGACTCGAATATAGAGTAGTTTTGATAATTTGGGTGTCTGTAAACGCACACTTTGACATGCTTATCTAGCTCAACACAGGAAAGTTCAATACTATGTTCAAACGATAGTTCAACTATGTCTTTACGATTTTTCGATTTAATACAATTTTTAATTAGGATTAATGAACCACCACGCGCCGTTGATGTTCGACTAAAACAACCGGCCACACTATAATTCTCATAATTAATTAACATTTCGTAATCTTTTAACCAATGCTCGGTTAAACAAATAATGTCAAACATTGTTTTTTCTAAAAACAATTCAATTTCCAATTGTTTGGATGAAAAACCTTGAATATTTTGATGAAATAATTTCAAGGATTTCTGCTTAGCCCCTTTTCTACAGTTAACTATTTTAGAGCTAGAAAATACCTTTTTGTTATTAAGTGTAACTATACTGTTCGTGGTACTTTCTGTTGTCTTACAAACTAGTTTAAATTAATAACCACCTTAACATTAGTACTATTACTAACTGTGGTGCTAATTAAAGATGACTTCGACATACTAATTATGTCTGGGTTAATATTAAAAGCTAATAGCCTAGCTATTTGATGTCTAAAACTACTGGGCAGATACACCGTATCCCTAGTCGAGCTTAGCTTATCAACAAAAATGTTGGTGTCAAAAAATATAAACTTGTCACTATGGTGACTAACTAAGAATTGCATGTAATTATTTAACATGTGAATGTAGTTGTTTTGTCTGTTTGACAAGTACTTAAAGTATGGAAAAGCACACAAAATTATTTTCTTACAATTTAACTTCAATAGCTCGGTGACACTATCAGTAAAATCATCTTTTTTAACATTAAGGCTGCTACCTATAAGTATAGTAATAATGGCATTAGGATCATATTCATTCTTAGTTATTGAAGCCATTATTTGTTTGTAGGAAGACTGAGGCATACAATACTTTACAGAAGAATGACTCAGGTTGTTGCTAAGTAATTTTCCTAACCCTTTTCCAAAACTATCAGAACACATAATGGAATTATAACATACTTTACTACTACAAGGAACAGCACTAGCATTTGTCTGAACTACTTGCAATGGACCTAGTTCAATATCTGGTGTATCTTGACAAGACATAGATACCTGAGCACTTCCTGACTGGGACGGGTCCTCCGTTACCTCGGGTTGAAACGTGCCAAGATTGGATTTTCTATGCAATGAACATTGAGGGCTGCTAAGAGTCAGCGGGTCCACTTTGTCTGCATTAGAGTTGCACATGTCCACTAACTCCCTTGTAGCAAGTATGTGCTCCTGAATTTGTTTTTCAGACCTCACATACTTATTATACAGTGAATGAATTGACTCTTCCAGTACCTGAATTTCAGACTGTAATCGTTGAGTGTCAATCTCATAAATGTTCTTACTGTCTTCTAATTAAATTTGATAGTTTTTTAATTTATTTATAAGAAAAACACGCTCTTTCCTTAGTTTAATATTATTGGAACTGTGTTTTTGTTGTTTCCTAAATTTAATGCACTTATTGACCATTCTATTTAGTTTTGCATATTTTTTTATTTTATTTTGACTTACTTTAAAACTACTATTATTATGTGTCAATATTGACTCTTCAGTAAGGTCTATTGTAAATAAAAATAAATAAATAAATTGTTGAAACCTACTTTGTAATAATCATAACACTGGCCTGTTTAGAAAGATATTTTAAATATTATTTTGACTTTTCTATTCCCTATTGTTTTACTTACTGTCTTGTCAATTGTGGTTAATACATGTCTGTGCATCTGGGTTTACCTGTTTTTATCTCATTAAACCTACCTTAATACTTCTGCGACTCTGTGTGGGCTTCTTCTAAATTCCCACAGGTTATGGGCCCAGATCGTAAGTTTTTAAGAAAGTAAAGACAACCGTATTCGTCATGGTGGGACACCAGTCATCAGTGCATACACCACAGACTTTCATGATTGGAGACCAGTCGTCGGTGCCTCCACTACAGCCTTCCTCGGCATCCTCTTCAGGAGTAGTGGTCACCCACAGCACGCCAACTTTTGCTAAACTAGAAGGTAGCTGTAATTATGCGACTTGGAGCTTCGCGATGAAAATGTATCTTATTGACAACGAACTATGGGATTGCGTGAATGCGACTTCAGAAAATATTGGGAATTTTTCTCAGAAAGATGCGAAGGCCAGAGCCAAAATTTGCCTCAGCATCAGTGAAAATATTTATCCCGTAGTTATGACAGCCACAACCTCAAAAGAAACATGGAAACTTTTGCGAGATGCTTACGCGGATAGCAGCCTGGGGCGACGCCTAAAACTTATGAAGAAACTACTAACTACCAAGCTTGAAAATTACTCAAACGTGGAAGCCTACGTAAATGATATATGCCATTTGCAACAGCAGCTGATTGCCATCCAAGCGGATGAACAAGCGGATGCCTGGACGATGAACTTGTTGGCGTCATTATGCTAGCAGGTCTTAGCGACAGCTACAGCCCTATGGTGATGGCAATAGAGCACTCCGGCACACGGATAAGCACAGACTCGATTGCATCGATCCTACTCAAGGAGGAACGCCGAGATACACCTACTACATCAAGTTTTTTGTTATCCAATGCAAATAGTGTCCATGCATGTGATTCTAATAAGCTGTCGTGTACATATTGCAAAAAGTTAGGCCATGTAGTGTCTCAATGTAGAAAACATATAAACCGAAACAAGAATAATTCATCGTCACCTTCCTCTCATATATGCAACAATATATCAGACGTTACACTTTCATCTTGTTTTAATCATTGTCTTCCTACAGGCTTCACTACCTCCTCACTTTGTACCTCTACTGAATGGTATGTTGACTCTGGTGCTACAGCTCATATGAGTAATAAGAGTGACTGGTTCCTGGACCTCAAGCAGGAGTTTAAACCAATAACTGTCGCCAATGGTCAGCAAATTCAAAGTGAAGGCAAAGGTACCGTTTCTGTAAATATTTCTGATAGGATTAAGCAAATTTCTGACGTTTTATATGTTCCTGACTTAGCTACTAATTTACTTTCAGTTCGTAGCCTAGTTCAGAAAGGGTTAGTAGTTGTATTTTCACCGAAAGGTGCCTCAATCCTTTTGAAAGATGATTGCAAGGTGACAGGCGCTATCATTGCAACTGCGTCAAACCATAGTGGTATGTACAGATTAGATACGACAAAACATAAAGCCACTTGCACACAAGTGAAAGAGTCTGCTTTACTATGGCATAGACGTCTTGGTCACTTGCATCCTAAAGCCCTAAATATTTTAAATAATCGAGCCGTGGGTATAGACTTTACTAGTCTATCATTCAGTGAGTTGAATAAAACCTGCGTGCCGTGCCTACAAGGCAAAATGTCCAAGAGGCCATTCAAAGATTCTCAAAGTAGGTCTAATTTTAAATTGGAATTAATTCACTCAGACCTTTGCGGACCTATGAGTACGCAGTCATGGGGTGGAGCACTTTACCTTCTTACATTTACAGATGACTTCACGCGTAAGACTTTTGGCTACCTGATAAGATCGAAATGCGAAGTCTTTAGTAAATTCGTTGAATTTAAGAGCCTTGTTGAGAACCAAACCGGTCTCAAAATCAAAAATTTTCGCTCCGACAATGGTACAGAGTTTGTAAATCGTGAAATGACTCAGCTCCTCAAGGAAAATGGTATTGTACATCAAACCACAGTTCCGTATACCCCGCAACAGAACGGAGTATCGGAGCGAGTCAACAGAACCGTTGTCGAAAAAGCTAGATCTATGCTCCAAGATTCTGGCTTACCACGAGCATACTGGGGTGAAGCTGTTTCCACGGCTATTCTACCTCAAGAACCTCTCGCCTACGCAAGCACTTAACAACAGAATTCCCGAAGAGATGTGGACTGGGAAGAAGGTGAATCTAAATCACCTAAGAGTTTTTGGCTGTGAAGCGCACGACCTGATCCCTAAGGAAAAGCGTAAGAAACTTGACTGCAAGACTCAAACCTGTATCTTTGTTGGCTACTCAACAGATACAAAAGGATATCGTCTTATTGATCCCCAGAATCCGAGAAGTATCATCATTGCGAGAGACGTCCACTTTGTGGAAGATAAACCACCATCCATCGAACCTGGTGTCGAAACAACGCAGATTTCAGATCCTCAACCTGATAATCTGGAAGTTCTTACCCCTGTTACCCAAAATTCCCCACCTACGCCCCATCTGCAACCTACACAAGTACCAACTGCTGAGCATAATACTGAACCTCCTATTGAGGCTCCTACTGAGGCCCCTGTTGGAGAACCTTCTGTCTCCCAATCGGAACCCGAAGTCTTCATTGACGCTCAAGATCTTCCTGTGCCATCAGTAGATGACAGTTCCGAATACAACACTGCCAGAAGATACCCTCTTCGAGAACATCGTGCTCCGGATCGGTACTCAGATTCAGATTATGTAAATCTAATCAGCGTTGACTGCGAGCCGCAGACCTATAAGCAAGCTCTGGAAGACAGTAATTGTCAAGAGTGGCTGGATGCTATGCAGTCTGAACACGATTCCTTGCAGAAGCACGGAACATGGACACTTGTAAATAAACCTGAAAGTAGAAAAATCATTAAATGTAAGTGGGTGTACAAAGTCAAGAGGGATACCAATGGGAAAATTGTAAAATATAAGGCAAGACTTGTTGCCAAAGGATTCACACAAGTGCATGGTGTTGACTACGGTGAAACATTTGCTCCAGTAGCGAGACTATCGTCAATTCGCCTGCTATTAGCTTTTGCTGCTAAACTTGATTTGGAAATCGACCATCTAGACGTTGAGACAGCATTCCTGAACGGTGACCTAGAGGAAGAGATTTTCATGGAGCAGCCTGAAGGTTTTTCCAATGACAAATCTAAAGTTTGTCTACTCAAAAAGTCTCTTTACGGACTCAAACAAGCTCCACGTCAATGGAATAAAAAAGTTTGTGAAGCTATGGACAAACTTTCTTTCAAACGTTCTGAAAAAGAACACTGTATCTACTATAAACATGAAGATGCAAAGTTGCTAATTATAGCAATATTCGTTGATGATTTTTTCATCTTCAGTAACGACAAGAAGTTTAAAGAAGATTTCAAGGATCAACTTAAGAAGGTCTTCGTAATCAAAGATTTAGGTCCTCTTAAAGACTGCTTGGGAATGAGAGTTACGAGGAAAGACGGCACTCTATCACTGGATCAAACAAAATATATTGAGCAAGTGATAGCTAAGTTCGGAATGACAGATGCTATCTCTGTATCCACTCCTATCGAGACTGGAACAAAATATGTCTTACCAGATCCCAAGGATGAAAAGCCAGAATTACCGTACCAGCAGCTCATTGGATCGTTAATGTACATTGCACATTGGTACTAGACCAGATATTGCTCACTCTGTATCAGCTCTGAGTCAATTCAATGCACATTACGGGGAGGTACACTGGAGAGCTGCCAAGCGTGTTCTCCGCTATCTGAAGGCCACGAAGGATAGAAAGCTAACATACAGCAACACTGGTGATGGAATTGGATACGCTGATGCCGATTACGCTAGTAATCTGGTAGACCGACGCTCCTATACGGGGTATGTGTTCCAGATGTGTGGTTCATCAGTGTCGTGGCAGTCACGAAAACAGAGAACGGTCGCCCAATCCACAACCGAGGCTGAATATATGGCCCTCGGCGAAGCCTGTAAGGAGGCCATATACATCCGGTCTCTCATCAGTGACATTTTTCAATCCTCATCACCATTAACCATCATGTGCGATAATCAAAGTGCCATCTCACTCACCAAAAATAACACGCATCATTCTCGCACCAAACATATCGACATTCGCCATCACTTTGTCCGCGAGTGCATCTCCACAAATCAAGTCGATGTCAAGTTCATCTCATCAACTCACCAAACGGCAGACATACTCACAAAACCATTGCCTAAATTGAGACACTACAAGTGCCTTACATCTTTAGGGCTAACTTAGGGCTTGGTTTGTTGTTGAGTTTGTTTCTGTGTACAGTTATGTTAATTTGTTGATATGTACAGGGTGGTTATTTTGTTGATATGTACAGGGTGTTTGTGTTTGAGTAGTACTAGTAGGTACTTTGAATGTTTCTTTTTCTTTACGTGTTATTTTTATACAGATTGTTTAAATTGGGAATGTAGTACATACAGGGTGTTTTGATTACGGGGAGGTGTTGAAACCTACTTTGTAATAATCATAACACTGGCCTGTTTAGAAAGATATTTTAAATATTATTTTGACTTTTCTATTCCCTATTGTTTTACTTACTGTCTTGTCAATTGTGGTTAATACATGTCTGTGCATCTGGGTTTACCTGTTTTTATCTCATTAAACCTACCTTAATACTTCTGCGACTCTGTGTGGGCTTCTTCTAAATTCCCACATAAATAAATATGCTTGGACATTTCACACAACGCCATCTAGTTCCAAGCTAAGCAACCTAATGCTTGTGTTATGGTAACGAGATGGCTGATAAACTACATTTTTTTTTTTTTGTAAATACATACATATTATAGATAGAAAAACACCCAGACTGGGAACAAATACTTGTAGGTCGTACAAATATTTGTTCCGTGCGGGAATCGAACCCGCGACATGCTGCGCAGCAGTCAATCGCTCAACCACTGCGCCAACCGTGTCGTCAAATATAATATTGTTACTAAGGAATGATGGTTGCAATTAATGTTTAATATCTCATCATGCAAGCTAATATTACTCTGCTTAGCCTGAGTACATTCTTTTTGTTTTAGTAATTTAGTAATCTGTACATTTGCTAGAATTAATTCTTCTTCCAGGTCCCTAACCTTACACAAAGCCTCCTCATATATGTTACTGCAGTTGTTGAAACCATCCGTGACCACCCGCAGTTTGTCCCGTTCATCAACAACATCCAGGTATTGTTGATGTAGGTCTATTAGCTCCTTTTTCAAGCATGTGTTTTTGAAAACGACCTTCTCTACTTCCTTCTCACTTTCATCTATCTCCTGTAACAGCTGTTGACATTTGCTGTTTGAAGCGTTAAGATCCTGGATGGCCGTTCTTAATTTGAGCTCCAACTCCTGAGCAGCAGTCTTACGGGTCATCACAGGCATGGTTTCAGGAACAAGAACTGAAAGTAGAATTAAAGGAAAAGTGAGAAGTAATTAGTTAGACAGATAAACAAAAAAAAAAACAGAAAGCTTGAAATCAAAAGGACAAAAAAAATGGGAGAAGTTGGAGCTTTATGGAGAAATGAGGTAGGCTGGTGAGTCAAATTGAAATATGACTAGATTAGATTAAGTACCAAGGTACAATGATTTTATTGTCTTATGATTTTACTTTTCCTCACGTGGGTAGGACACAAAAAAAAAAAAATTAAAATAGTTTACTATAAGTACTTAAAGATAACAATCCAAAAAAAAAAAAAGAAAAAACCAACTTTCTTATTGTAGTGTATTCTAATATTGTATTATAGATTTTAAGTAAGTAGTCAGAGAGTTCACTACATAAGCATTACCTACTAGGATTCGTTGAACTTTAAGTAGGTACGTACTGATTATTATAACAATCCAACCGTATTATTGGTTACATACATGAATAAATGATAATCAATAAGCTATAATGAGCCTAATTTTTTGTGGAGTAAATTATGTAGTGTTTATTGTCTGAGCGAATGTTTTCGTCATCAATTTTGCTTCCACTAGTTGTCAAGCAAAAAGAAACATAAACCGTGCCAATGTGTGATGGACGTAGCTCAGAGGCTGAGCAGTATTTTGTGATGTTCAGTGGTGTGTTATTATTGTGATATAATAAAACAAAATACTCCTCGGGTTTTATGATATTTTGAAATCCGTCACCGTTGAGTTGACAGCCGAGGCCGGTTTAGTATCCTTTTTGTGCGAAGTTCTCGCGATAAAAAACACTGTATAATCGCTGGGTATACTACTTAATAACTAGATCCGACTATAGAACACTAATTTAACATAAATAAAACACTTTTTATTAATATTCTAAAATAATTAACCTAGAGATCGTTTTTTTGACGACCGGCTGCCAGTGTTGCCAGCGTAGGAACCAAAGAACCGTAAAGAAGTACAATGCCTTAAAAATAGACCACAACAAGTTCTTTGATTACTTTAGAATGAGTGTATCAAGTTTCGAAGAGTTACTTCATCGGATAACTCCACATATAGCAGGAAAATATGGCAGAGGCAGACCACCCATCGAACCTCTCGAGATGCTGGGATTAACTGTAAGGTAAATGAAACAACAACTTTCTCATATTTTTTCATTCACAAATCAACGACACTAAACATCAATTTTTGAAATTTAAGTTGTTTACAAAGAAAGCTTCACCTCAAATTATCAGATATTAAATCAACTTAAACATAACTTTAAAACAACATTACACCTTTGGATTCCTTTTTTTAAGAAAAGTCATAAAGCGATAGGGGTGATGCTATTGGTTCACGTGATGTATTCGAATAATCATTAGATACGCTCTCATCGCTTTGGCCTTGCTTGGCAGCTGGTGACAGTGCTGCTTCTCGGGTAGACTGTGTCGAACTTCCGGCTGTTTGGTAACCACCGTGGTAAGAACTTTGCCATGAACTTTGGGGTCTTTGTGTTTCATAGTTACTCTGGTACGAAGATGGACAATTGCTCTGAGAATAATATATAGAGATATGTTGCTGTGATTGTTCGTATAGATCCGTTAAAACTTTTAAGACCCGACTTTGGAAAATTAACGTTTGATGATCATTTAGTTTATTTAAAGATATCGCTTTAAAAAAAGATAAATGTCTGTTTTCGGGCTCTTCTAATTCTGCTCTAATTTCTTCTTCAAATGTATCGACATTTCTCCTTTTTCGTGATGGCTGGGGTAGAGATGGCCTTTTAAATTTTCTTTTTGGACTTTCCTTTTGTGTGTTCTGATTGTTTGTTTCTAGATATATTATACTATTATCGGTTTCGTTTTGATCGTTTCTTTTTAAAAAAAGGAGCTGCTTATATAAATGGTATTCCTTATGTTTGATTGCGCCTGCTCTAGATTTATTTATTTCTTTAAGTTTTTTTACGTACTTGGTATAGTTATCTTTAATAACAGTCCATTTCTTTAACACAGCATTACCTGAAACAATAGTATTTTATGTTTAGACACGCATAAATAAATAAATAATACATTCACTCGCCCATCCACACACATACGCACACACACGCACACACACGCACCACACTGATACACATATACAAATGCATACCTTTACATAGATTATTTATTTATGTATACACTTTTAATTTGTAGTGTGGGCTATGTCTATACTACAAACTGTTTCATTTATTTATTTCCTTATTTTATTTCAGGTTTTTGGCATCAGGAAACACCTTTCAAGACATGCATTTAAACTGCTATCGTGGAGCGTCTACTATTGCTAAAACTGTAAAAATAGTCTGTGGAGCTATATGGAAGCATCTTTTGATCGAAAATATACCGAAAATAACTACTGAGCGGCTAACAAAAATTGCTGAGGAGTTTGCCATGAGTGCCAACTTTCCTAATTACATAGGTGCACTTGACGGGAAACATCGAATTTGGAGTCCCAAACATGGCGGATCGCTTTTTTATAATTACAAAAATTATCATTCTGTGTTGTTGTTGGCTGTCGTAGATTCTAAATACAGATTTATATATGTTGATATTGGAGCATATGGCAAGGAATGTGACTCAACCGTTTACAATAATTCAAAATTGGAGGGTATTTCATCGACCATTAAATGTAGATCTTAGCACAAATATCATAAAAGCAAGCTGTGTTTTACATAATTTCATTCTAAACCGTGAAGGAGCCGAAACATTTGAAGATATGATAATTGATGATTCTTATATTGAACTACATTAATCCACACAGGAGGGTAGAACAAATACAAGAGCTACCGACATAAGAAATGAATTTTGTGATTACTTTAATAGTGATGTGGGAGCTCTTAGTTGGCAACTAAATAAAATATAGGATATTACTTACCATATTTTGTTTTTTCTTGATTACTTAATTCTTGAAAACCAGGAAATAAATTTTTGCACACCTCTTTCCATGCTGTTGTTTTTTTCATTTTTATTCTTGTATTCTTCAGATGTTTTGTCCCATTGTACGCTGCTCGACTAGGGTAATTAGATTAGATGATCGACTTCAATACCATCCGTCATCATTGAATTTTGAATAACAACTGCGCAGGATTGCATCGTGAATTTCTAACGTCACGACGTCGTATCGTGCATCGACACGTAAGGGCCAGGCCACAACAGTGCGTTGCGGCGTCGCATCGCAAAAACAACATTGCACAGCTATGCGATGCGATGTCGCAACGCAAAAATTTCATCGGATACGACATCGTACGACAAGACGCTAACCGTCAGTTCAGTTTCTAGTGAGACATGGACCGCACTGCGCGTGTTCTACTTCTGCTTGCGTTAAGGCGTATTAAAAAAATAAACAGAAAAGAAAGTACTGGGTGCACCCATTACTGACAATTATGAATAAAGATGGAAACCACTTCAAAAGGAAATATGAGGCGCTAAAAGTGGACGAGGTTAAATTTTTCGATTACTTTAGGATGAGTGTAGTAAGTTTTGAAGAACTTCTTAGTTTGATAAAGCCTCATTTACAAAAGAAATACATATTTAGAAAACCCATCGAACCTCTGGAGATGCTGGGATTAACTGTAAGGTAAGAAAAAAATAAACTATTTTTACTATAATCATACTGTTTAATCATTTTCATAATTTAGTGTTATTCAAAACTCGTATTCCGATTGTGTGTCATTCGTCAAATTTGTTAGTTCCTCATCGAAATCAATTTGTTCTGGCTCATTTACATCATCATTCCTTGGCGTTTGTGGAGACGATTGCATAGGTGCCGGTGATGTTTCGCATCCGCTTTGGAAGGCACTGCGTTGAATGGATGTTTGATAGCCACTCTGCATAGGCATTTAAGCTGATTGGTAGCCACTCTGCATAGACATTTGAGCTGTTTGATAGCCAGTCTGAACAGTTGTTTGAGATGTTTGATAGTTTGCTTGGACGGATGTTTGTGAAGTTTGATAGTGGCTGGGATAGTATGATGGTTGGTGTAAATCACTTAATATCTGTAGGACACGACTTAGGAAAATTATTGTTTGATTATCATTCAATTTTTCCAATGATGGCAAAATTCCTTTAAAAAAAGATAAATGTCTACTTTCAGGTGTTTTTAAAGCAGCTATAATATTGTTCTCAAATTCGTCTTCGTCAATTTTTCTTTTACGCGATGCAGGCTGGTAACGTGGCATGACAGTTTTGTTTTGTTGGGTTGAGGTGCTTGGTCTTATTTCTTCATCGTCAAGACTTGATGTTGTTTTATTTTGAGAATTCTTTTTCAGAAATAGGAGCTGGTCGTATAGATGATATTGTTTAATTTTTTTGGCCCCAGCTCCGGATTTACATTGCTCGTTTAATTTTTTTTCGTATTTTGTAAAATTATCCTTGATTCCTCTCCATTTCTTTATGACATCGTTACCTAAAAAAATATGACGAATAATGATTTATTTTGTTTTCTTTCAGGTACCTGGCGACGGGAAATACTTTTAAAGATATGCATTTCACATATTATCGTGGAAAATCTACAATAACAGGAATAATAAAATTTGTTTGTCGTATTGTATGGAACATTCTTAAAAGGTTGGAATTACCAAAAATTACAACAGAGCTGATGGAACAAATTGCTCAAGAGTATGAAAAAAAGACCAACTTTCCTAATTGTATAGGAGCGCTAGATGGAAAACACATTCGTATATTGAGCCCGGATCACAGTGGATCCCTATTTTTCAATTATAAAAATTATAATTCCATTGTTCTATTAGCACTTGTTGATACGAATTACAAATTTATATATGTCGATATAGGTGCATATGGTAAGGAATGTGACGACTTATTAAAAAAAGGTCAATTATCTATACCTCCGCCAAAACCGTTACCTGGCTTTCAAAAAGAAATTCCTTTTGTCTTCGTGGCGGATGAAGGATTACCACTGACAAATAATATAATGCGCCCATATTCTGGGAAGTTTTTATCGATAGAAAAACGAGTTTTTAATTATCGTTTGAGCCGAGCCAGACGATATGTTGAGAGCGCTTTTGGCATACTCGCAAATAAATGGCGCATATTTCATCGACCCATTAATGTTTCTTACGATTTCACAATAGACATTATAAAAGCATGCTGTGTATTACACAACTTTGTATTGAATCGAGATGGCGCACAAACGTTTGAAGAAATGATTATTGACGATTCTTTGCAAATTTTACACGAAACAACACATGAAAGTAGAACAGGAGCTAACATAATCAGAAACGAATTTTGTAATTATTTTAATAGTAACATTGGAGGTCTTAGTTGGCAGTTAACAAAAATATAAATGTTTATAAGTACTTACCGAGTTTTGTTTTTTCAACACTATTTAACTCCTCAAAATTTGAATGTAAACTTGTACACACTTCCCTCCATGCTTCTGTTTTTAAAAATTTGTCTTTGAATTGTGATATAGTTTTGTCCCAAAGGACGGGACGTTCGTAAATTAAAGATATCAGGTGGTCGACATCGTACTGCGCCATATCGCTTAAAAAACACGTGCAGGTCGTTCAAAGTATGGACACCGACTAAACGGCAAAGCGTTGTCGCATCGCAGATTTGTACGCTGCGGCAGCGCATCGGAAATTTCCACGATGCGTTGTACGGCGTCGTTGATTTTTGCGATGCGACGCCGCAACGCACTGTTGTGGCCTGGCCCTTACGACGCCGCATCGTTGTACGACGCGACGTCATCTCGTGTTTATGTGTGGGAGCCCTTAGTGTGCCGCGGCGCGGCGCGATCTGCCAGAATGACACGGATTTTTTGTGCGCCGGACTTTTTGCGCGTCGTGTGCGTTACTGATAATTGTTTGGGTTCTATTTTCACAGACACTTTTTAGTCTGTGAAAATATGTGTATGTGCGCCGTGTCGTCTGTCGTGTCGTCTGCGCTGCACCTTAGACTGAAACTCGATAAACTTAACTGGGGCTCGATAAACATTTGAGGATGGATTTCAGTTTAGCTGAAGAGTCAAGGTGAAGATCAGCAACGACAGCTGTTAATTTCCCTACACATTCTCGCATAAGGTGAACTAGTTCCCAAAACAGTTCTTCTAAAGGGCGGACGAAGAGGTGTGATGGCACTACGCGGAATCTAACGGGAGCCCGAAAATTTAATTGAATATTTTCTTAGGTACCATTTTCGAGCACATTATTTGTAAAACTTCTTTACAAGTTTTAACGTTTGCTTGGTTGATGTTAATGGCAAAGTGTAGTAAGTATTTTCTGAGGGCTTCTTCTCCAATGGCGTCAAAGAGCACACCGATTTTTCTTTGTTCTTGGTCTGCGGTCCAGCTATCCATCTGAGTAGCTCTACAATAATTTGTTCTATAACGCTTCGAAAACTTGGTATGCGTCTTCTGGGTCGATGCTTGTTGATAGGGCCGGCCATATCACGTTGATATTATTAGCTATTAGCGTTCACATTTTGTAAGCAGTTAATTTGCTCCTGCATTGTTTGGAGGAGCTTTGTCTGTAGTTCGACGATTGTTGCAAGTAATTGCTCTTGTGGTGTCCACTAAGATCACTTGTTTGGACTATGTGTTTGGAGTAAAACCACCAGATTAAGTACACTGCAGCTCAAAGGGAACGTGTCTAATCGGCTCCAGGCATGGGGCCGGACTAAGCGGGACTCTTGTGGCGCGAGATCCTTCAGTTGCATGCTACATTTAATTGTATATCAAGTTTGAGAATGATTGAATAAAAATTCAAATACAAAATGCTTGGCGTGTCGCGTGCTTCGCGTTCGAACTAAGACGGCGGGACTGACTTGACTTTTTACATTTTTTAGGCAATGGCATTGGCTCAATGTGCTAACATTGAGCCAATGCCAACAATAGCTAAGAACCATCTCGATCACGTTAGCTTTCAAACAAAAAAACCACATCAAAATCGATCTATTCGTTTAGGAGTTACGATGCCACAGACAGACACACATAGACAAACACTTCAAACTTATAACACCCCTCTTTTTGCCTCGGGGGTTAACATCTCAAAAGCACTCGCGCGTGTTAGATTGTTCACATTTATATGAAAATAACTATTGTTAATTAAAGTTGTAAAGCAATAATCACTTATAAAACATAACTGGTAAACAGAACTTGCATAAATAACACAGACAATGTCAACTGTCACAAGACAAGTGACGTTGACATTAGGTACGGTCTATCTCAACATTATTTATTAATTCATTCTATTCTCACCGCAAGTTAATATTTTGTGAAACAAGAGTTTTAATTTAAAATAAATGTAATTATCACTTCCTGGATTTATATTTCAAAGACTGAATAATGTATCTTAATATTTAAGTGAAGTAATCTCATAAGGCAGAATAAGAAATATTGTGACTGAAAAGACTAGAGTCCAAACCAATGTTATGATGCAGTACTGCGTGATCAAGATTAAAGTTTATTAATGTTAACTTCACGAATTGATAACATAATGATTAATAGTATGATACTTTAATATTTCTTAGATTTTACATTGCAATTTCTATGTACCAAATTGTTCCTAAACGATTGTAAGCCAAAAACTGTAATGATGAGCTGTGATTGGTAGATGCTAAAACTCATCAGATATTACTTAAAATATTAGCATTATAGCCATTACTTATTTAAAAAGTATTTCAATATGTTTTAAAATAGTCCTATTACATAAGTTTTGTTTATTAATAAATATTATAATAGATATTCAGCCAAAACTGTAAGGTGCTCTGTGATTGGTTGAAAAGATGGGAACAAGGTGGGAACCTTTGGGATTTCTGAAACTATAAAAAGGCATGTAACCGCCGCACGGGCGGAATGTAATTCATCAGCCTCGTGTTAAATGGGACAGATGGATTGTCCGAGTGAAACGCTTCCGGCGCAATTCTAGCATGGCCGAGTGCGGTCATCATTTCTTGACGTAATCGTTCGCGGGGGGCCCACCCAATGCAATGAGCGTTAGGCTGGGGAGCGGGAGGACCATCCTCGACCTCAGGATCGGGCTGGTCAATCTCTAGTTGCCAATCATCGCCAGGATCTTCTGCAGCGGGAACAGCAGTACGTGCCATATCCTCTACTATCCGTTGAGCCACTACTCCAGGACAAACATAAGTGGCGTAATCTATAGAGTTATCGGCTATAGGGCCGAAAAACCCGGGTATATTCTCCAGCTTGAAGAGCTGGTTTATTAAAAATGAAATCACACTCCGAAGAGCTTGGTATGCTGGTATTCCCAAATCCAGCAGTATATTGCTCGATTAGTTTAGTTATCGAGTAATTTCCAACTTCTAACTGCGTTATGAAATCCGACTCATCTGTTGTGAGGGTACCACCGCATTGACGGCGGACATCTAACATACGTCCGTAGACGTGTAATCCGACATAATAAGAATGCATAGACTGTGAAACATTCTTAGCATATATATGAGAGCGAGCAGTCACAGACTTGTAGTCTTCTTCAACAATCTGAGCGAATCCGTAGTGCCCAGGATGTACTTCGTTAGCGACTGGTGCCATACGCATCTCGGTTCCCAACTCGTTCATGAAACTTTCTAAATAGAGTGGGTCGTTAGAGAGAGGTGATGATGTTTTGGACAGATGTTTGGGTTGCGGAACACCTGTCGACTGTGCCTCAACGTTAACAACCACCGGTTCTTGACGGGGTGATTGATGATAACGAGGGTAGCCTCCCCGGCTTCCTCCTCTGCCCCTACGCGGCGCTTAATAAATAATATAATAACATCTAAGGTTCTGTCTTATATAAATGTAAAAGTGTAACTCGTGTGATTTTGTTGTTTACCAAATATAAATAATGTAGTTAAAATGCTATCAGGTTTTTATTGGTTTCCTACAAAAATACCCTTGTACTACGTTTCGTTAGGTTAGCTAGAAATAGGTTCAATTCCTATTTCTAATATTGATGTACTGCGCTGTGATTTATACCCTTGAACTAGGTTTCGTTAGGTTAGCTAGAAATAGGTTCAATTCCTATTTCTAATATTGAATTACTGTGCTGTAATTTTGTTGTTATTGGTTTCCTACAAAATATACATTTGTACTAGGTTTCGTTAGGTTAGCTAGAAATAGGTTCAATTCCTATTTCTAATATTGAATTACTGTACATTGGTAAGATTTAATTTATTATAGAGCCTATTTTCTTTTACGCGCATCATACATACTATCAAAATGACTTCGTCTAGATGGGTAATATTTTTAAGAGCTGGCAACCCTGCTTTGAATCGAATAAAAGTGGTGGACAAAAAATTGTCTGTGTTAGTTAGCAATGGCATGGCAGACTCAATTCAATTCATTTATGTCAATCAACAGCTGGATAAAATAAAATTTGGCTAATTAAAAATTACTAGAAAAATAAATAAAATAAGACAACAACACAACACACAATTACATTATAAATTACAAATTAAAACGGCAAAGTCAACAAATTAAAATTTGAAATAATCATAAATGTCACATATTTAAAAATAAAAACCTCATAATATAAAAAAAAAATGTTTAATAATTATTTATTCAAACATTTTAATATTGAAAAATAGAAAATAGGGACAAATATTGAACAATAACGTGTTATGATTATTTCATTTTATTATTTACTGTCACTACATTAAGCATACAGCAATGGTTAATGTAGTGACAGTCGAACCTCTCAGCCATCTTTCTCAAGATGGTGTTGGAGCTGGCGCGGACCCTGCGCACCAAGGATCTGCACCGTTTCCGCATCGACGCATAGAAGCAGTCAATGCGCGACTCAGCGAACGTCCCCCACGCACTGCACAGTACCGAGGCAGCCCCAACAACACCCTGACACACTGATATTGGCACTTTGGCAGCTGTCTGTGATCCATGAAACCAATGAAAGCTGCTTTTAATTCTAATAAGTTTATATGGTTTTTGGCCTCAGATGTGCTCCAAAATCCACAACTGGTTTCTTCTTTACACGCGATACCCTAACCCGTTAGTGTACGGCCTGAGTGCACGCTCTATTCGAGCGTCGGGCGGGGCGGGGCCTGCAGCGTTGATGTTAAACACGTGCTACCCGTAGTGGCCGTCCTGAGTGCCGTGCGAGCGGAGCGTGGGCAGCAGCGGGCTTGTTTGCGTCGAGCGGGGCGTCGCGTGTTCAAACCAGTTTGTGTTTTGCAGTGGTGATACGAGCGTTCTTGAAGGATGTGGGAGTAATCGAATCTGATGTGTAAATTATTACTACTCAATTTTAATCTTGATTCAATTCTATGTAATATGTAATCAAAAGTTGCCACTGTCATCCTTGTATACTCATGAAATTTATCTTCATTCACCCTTAATGTTTCAAATGACGTAGAAAACTCTCCAAATTGTTTTCTTTGCTTCACAATGTTACTAGGACCTTGTCTTGACTCACAATTAAATTTTAGCCACAAATTTCCTTCTAAATACATCGGTCGTTTGTGTCGATCATGGCGTCTGCGTCGTACGATGTTATTGATATGTATTTAGAAGAACTTAGTGACACTTTAGAGACGCATCGGAAAATCTCTAAATAGTACGAGTATTTGTTCTGACGGATTGGACAAAACGCATTCATGATGTTTGTCTTCCACCATGAAAAATCAGGGCCCCAAGTCTGCTATTTTTTACATTACAACACGATCCCATTGTCACTGCATTGTCATTTCGCTAAAAGTTCGTAATCTGCTAAATTCATAATTTCATACAATGGAGTGTCAGTGGTTGACCATTGGAAAGTCATAATGACGCCATTATATTAGTAGATTACCAAAGTTGTCAAAATCAATAATTATGAAATCAATGATAGACCATTCTGACACTATTGTAATAGCAGACTTGAGGCCCAGGTTCTTGGTTATTAGGAATAGACATAATAACATCATAATCTCCATTTGATTTCTGAAGCGCAAGATGTGTAGCTCTTTCAAAACGTTGGTATAAACCCACCCGTTGTGACATAGTGGTTGAATAGGTAGCTAGGGTGGATTTAATTAAAGGGGATTCCACTTAAATACAAGTTTAATGATCGTCAACACACTAACATGAAATTAGAAAGTAGATAGGTACGTAGGTTCTTATTAGTCTCTTGGTCTCAAGGGCGGTAAGAGGAAAGCTCCTGCCCTGGGCTTAGTCCATTAGGGACACCGTAGTCGCTGCACGCAGACGCAGGCAGGAAAGTAGTTGCTCGATGGCAGGAAGATAGCGGCAGGCCGGAGCGCGCTGTGCCCCTCCCGCGTCTGCCCACTCCGTTTGAGCAGACGCTGGGAGACGCCGGTAGCAGCGCCGCCGACAGGCTACGGCAGCAGATGGCAGTGGCAACGTGGCACAGGGCCACAGAGAAGGCGCCTGCGTCCTGGGCTCCGCAGCGCTTGCCCAGGCTCCGTCAAGGCAAACGGTGCGGTGCGCCAGCGGCCACGTGGCTCTAGGCAGCAGTAGAAGTTCAGGAAAGCAGTTGTTTCCGCGACGCCAGCTCAGGCTCCATGTTAGCGGCGGCGCGGGTGTTAGGGCAGTCGTGGCCTGGGTTATATGCAAGCCCATACTAGTTTAGGTCCCAGCAGACGCCGTGACGTAGAACCCTGGAAGATAGCGCAAAGGGTGCGCCCGTGAGTTCCAGGAAGGATCCCTGCAAACCCATGCGATGCGTGCAGCGTTTCCCAGCCAGGCAGATATGTTCAAACCCAAGGCAGATCATGGGAAGGCGGTAGGTGAGGATAAGTCACACATCGCAGCGGTTTACAGTGAGCATGAAGAGAGCACAATATGATAGACATAGAACAAAATGGCCGCAGCCTAAAGCTTAGGGGTTCTCATCACGTCCTCGCGCACGTGTGGGAGTGGCGCGAGGAGGCGAAGCGCCGGGGCGTAACTCCGCTGCCGCGAGAAATCACGGTACAGCGGACAGAGCTCCGGCGGGATCTCATGGCGGCATGGAGAGCGCGACTGTCGCAACCCAGCGCTGGGCACGCCACAATAGCGGCGATAAGTCCCCTCTTTGAGGAGTGGTTAGAGAGGCGCCACGGCGTCCTCACCTTCCGCCTGACGCAGGTCCTCACCGGACACGGTTGTTTCGGGAGGTTCCTGTTTCGCATAAGGCGGGAGGAAACGCCCGGGTGTTTCCATTGTGTAGATCGCCCGGAGGACACGGTGGAGCATACAGTGGAGGTCTGCCCGGCTTGGGCAGAGCACCGCCGTGTTCTCACGGAGGCGATCGGCGGCGGCGATCTCTCGCGTCCGAGCCTGGTCCAGGCCATGGTGCGGAGCGAGAGTGCATGGGAGGCCGTCACCTCCTTCTGCGAAGCAGTGATGCTCGCGAAGGAGGAGGCGGAACGCGTGAGGGAGAGGCAGCCTCACGCCCTCAGTCGCCGCAGGAGACGCCCTGGGCGGCGGGAATCGCGGGGCGATTTCCGGCCGCCGTAGGCGCGGGCCTGCGGACGGTGAGCAGCGGGTAGCTCGCCGTCCGGTAAGGACCAGGCCCGAGTCGACGGCGCGTCGTGTTCCACGCGCGCCTCAAAGAGATGTCAGCAAGTGACGGGGCCCAATAGGGCCGACGCCGCTGGGGTCGCGGGTTGTCTGAAAGGGTTACCGCGGCCCTGGCATAGGAAACTGAAGGAACACGGGTGGGTTTTAGTCAGTAAAAGTCTGACACGCCCTCCCGCTCCACCCAGAGCGGGAGAAGTTATTTGATGATTTCCCACCCTCAAAAAAAAAAAAAAAAAAAAAAAAAGGGGTTCTCATCACACATGTGGCAATCACATCGCAAGGCAATTAAGCAAGCAGCTTAGCAGGGCGCGTGGCATGCTTGCCAGCGTTATTTAAGAATGATTTTGTTGTGGCACACATGCGATGAAACACTAGGTTCTCGGACTATAATAAATATTTAAATGTGAGCAAGAAAGTTTTTCACCTCTCATTACAGCTACCTACAGGGAAAAAAATATTCTTAATCATCATTCATACTCAATTGTAAAGTGGCCCTAAGTTTCCGTTTTAGGAGGATAGAGACGGCGCCGCACTGTCGCTGAAAACTGAGACGAAATTTTTATAAGGTAATCGTATGTACACACGGCTACATATCAAGCTATACATGTCCAGTATAAGCTGATCTCACATTGTCAGAGGTCAGCTTATTCTGGAAATGTATAGCATGATGTGTAGCCGTGTGTACTTGCATACAAATGAGTCTCACCATCATGAAATTTTAAGTTTTAAGAACCACTAACTCCCAAAATACAAGCTCGACTTCGTTTGGGAGTTGGAAGATCGTCTATTATGTGCTGTTGTACAACCATCAAATACCTTAATAAATGATACTTCATAGATTAAGTTTTTGTTGTATTTTGAGAACGAAATAAATAAATTTCTTTATTTTCGATGCGTGGCATCGGGTATGTGTCTTTAATTGTTATTTTGTAGAGCTCTATAATCTATCTACTACACAGTCTCTTTTTACTATTTTTCTTATTAATCAGAAGGGCCCGCTAGAGTAGGGCGAATTAATTTCGCGGATAATCCCATTTACTACAAGCTTATCTGCCATCTCCCGTATAATTTTCCTGTCGGACGGAGGGACGATACTCTAACCAACGACGCGTGAAATCAGCTGTTCACTTTCTGTCTAGCTACAGAGTTCATCGAACTCACCGCATACCTATTACCTACCCCTCCCAACCAGTAATAGACGCTCCAATTTGTGCACAAAAACACAAACAAATCAGGTTTATTGGATTCCCTTAACGTTCCTGAAAAAATTTCATGTACCGGTCATCTTAGTATGACATACTGAATTCACCCTATCAGTTTGCGGAGGGCTGTCCCTTACACCCTGTATACATACTCCGCCTGGTGCTCTCTTCCGACCACGTGACTGACACAGGCTTACGTCATCATATATCGTGTAAAATTTACATAAGTCGAATCTAACACACTCAAAAAACTTGGTGATTAAAAATAACTCTGTACATATTTTGTTGATTTAACGTTTTAGTATTGTTGTTATAGCGGCAACAGAAGTACCTACTTAATTTGAGAAAACTTCAACTATCTAGTTATCGCGATTCTTGAGATATCTGGTGACAGACAAACGGACAGACAGCGAAGTCTTAGTAATAGAGGGTCCTGTTTTTATCCTTTCGATACGAACCCTAAAAATCGTTAGGTAATCTTTATTTACTTTCAAAACCTAGACAAAGAACTACTGAATTATTAATTAATTACTTACCTGTTTTGTCAACGGCTGCTTTGCGTTTTTTGTGGAGTTTTTCACTACCTACAAAAATATCAATTAAAAACTTACCTGTTTTGGTTCTGTTTCTGTATTTTTTTTTTTAATTAACTTATTCCGACATCGTTTAGACATGTTCGGCGATGTAAAAGGACGTGCTCTCCAATCGACGTGATGCACAACACTAGTCGCGGGAAGCTCGCGTTGGGTGCGGTACGAGGTCCGGGGGGATATGGGACGTTTTAGCCTCGTTCCGCACTGCATTAAAATTATATTAATTCAGTGCGGTACGAGGCCTAAGACATCCGGTACCAAGGTAGGTATACCACCGAGTCCGGGACCATTAGCGCGTCTCAAATATACATTTATCTCTTTTC
The DNA here is from genome assembly GCA_905163495.3 of Cosmia trapezina. NCBI lineage: Eukaryota > Metazoa > Arthropoda > Insecta > Lepidoptera > Noctuidae > Cosmia > Cosmia trapezina. The sequence continues at coordinate 22,353,747 of LR991027.1, forward strand.
TATACTGGACCAAACCAAAGCTATGCCCTTCGCACGACAGAGATGTTCACGTTTTTCCTTGCCGCACCACAAGGAAGTTGCATGAGGGGTGATTTAGGCCTCGTTTCGCACTTAACGTGTTAAATTTTTCGTAACGTTCGATTTTAATATCTTTCACCTCTGCTACGTATAGCGTCTCTAATTGACCAACTACGTAGTGATATTTGGTCAGATCGGCAGTAATGTTGGAAATTATAAACTGACCTTCAATTTTCGCATACCAAACGGCCGGTTCCTCGGGCCAAAACGGCGGCATCCGCACACACTCTCGACACAAACCGGAGTTTTCCTGTCTTACCCGGGCTTCGCCATTATTTCTTCGTCAGGGTCACCACTATGGAGATGTATGCGTGTATGGCGGTTAGCCAGCGGTTAGGTAGGCGGCGGTGAATATGAAAACAGCAAGAACAATGGATGGTAATTAATGAGGATAGATGTTTATTACAGACGTAAGAATGAAGAAGAAACGATACAGACTGATAGTGTAGAACTGAAGCTAAGTTATATAAGACAATAGTGATTTTACGAGCGAGTTTATAAACGCGGGTGGCTAAGACAAAGCAGTACGTGCGTTCACTAGGAAGATCTGGGTGCACTGGCGCATACAGGGTGGAAACTTTCAGCGGGGCAGTAAGGGGAAGTACCTTATCCGTTGCAGCTACACGAAAATGGTCTTAGGAGACTATGCATAATTTTTTATGGAATTTTGATCCCCATTCACAGATTTTCAAAAAAAAATTACCAGTTAGCAAGAAAATAGCCATTTTACACAAAAACATTTTTTGATGCCAATCGATTCTGTTTCTAATACTGATCAAAAACTTCTATGGGACCAACCATCGTTGGAGTACTCAAAAGTAACAAATTGCAAAAAAAAATCCCGTACATTTTGTATGAAAATTTTACGCAAAAGCTTTTTTATTTTATTTATTTATTTATTTTACAATTTATGTACACACAGAAAAATACAAAGAGATACATAATACTTAAAATTAGGAGTACAAAGGTACTGCTTATTTCTTTAGAAATTTCTTCCAGCAGACCTGCGAAAGGAGAAATGAAAAATAAATGTAGACAATAGTGTATGAGAACAAGAAGAGAAAAATATGATGCGTCTTAAACTAAAATATTAAATATACCTACACACTTTTAGTGACGGTTGAGATCTTTTTGTTGACTGAATAAAAAGATAAGTTTAAAAACAATTCAAATTTCGAACTCACTTCGAGCACTTGATATCGTAGGGCAAGAAACAGCAAGATTTTAAATAAGAATAACATCATCAAGTTATGTTAGTTAATAAAAAACCGGCCAAGTGCGTGTCGGACCACGCACATTGAAGGATTCCGTAGTTGAAAAGAATTTATCCCAAAAACAAACTTCACAATCAAATCAATCAAACAAATCTCAAATTCCCAACTACTCGGCTTCTAGTCTAACCGGATTCAACTGAATACCAGTATTTTACATGGAGCGACTGCCTATCTGACCTCCACAACCCAGTAACTGGGCAATACGATACCCCTTGGTAAGAATGGTTGTCAGACTTTCGGGCTTCTGACGACCCGTAACGACTGTCAAAGATCCACAAACGACAGCCGGGACCAACAACTTAACGTGCTTTCCGAGGCACGGAGGAGTCTCGGTATGTAAAGATGGTCAGCCATCCACGGACCAACCCCGGAAAGCGTAGCTTAACCTGATGGATCGACCCGTGCGGCTGTTATACTTAGCCACGAGCTCCTCCAAAAGCCAAAAACAAACTTAACATTGGATATCAAAAAAATAAATAAAAATATGTCATAAAATTACAAATTCACAATTTTCGAACTTTTTCCTTTACTTGTGCTGGGAGACCTTGCTTCTTGCCAAATTTCATTATTCTAGGTCAACGGGAAGTACCCTATAGGTTTTGATTTACTTGCGATAGTTGCGAGTATCAAAATGTGTCGCAAAATGGCCGTATTTTTTTATTGCGTTGACTTAGAAGCTTGAGTTTTTTAGGACTTCAAGAGACCATAGACCTACGTATTTAATATTAATTTCAACTTGATACCTCTACGCGTGCCTGACAAAAAGGGCCTTGACACACTGACAACTTTGAAAATATTTTTTATGTGATAGAATTACAAATTAACAATTTTCGGACTTTTTCCTATATCTGTGTTGTGAGACCTTGCTTTTTGCCAAATTTCATGATTCTAGGACGACGGGAAGTACCCTATAGGTTTTGATTTACTTGCGAGTATCAAAAAATGTCGCATAAATGGCCGTATTTTTTTATTGCGTTGACTTAGAAAATTGATCTTTTTAGAACTGCAAGGGACCATAGACCTACGTATTTGATATTAATTTCAGCTTGATACCTTCACGCGTTCCTGAGAAAAACGGTCTTGACAGAATGACAAACAGACAGACAGACAGACGGACAAACAAGTGATCCTATAAGGGTTCCGATTTTTCCTTTTGAGGTACGGAACCCTAAAAAAAAAAATTAATACGCCTTCTTTTTGATACGTGTAAAATTTTACGTGATCATTTGTCTTTTATTTTATTTTTTGTATTTCTGTTACCTACACAAATTCTTTACAAAATGTACGGGAAAAGTTTTTTGCAATTTGTGACTTTTTGAGTACACCAACGATTGTTGGTCCCATAGAAGTTTTTGATCAGTATTAGAAACAGCGTCGATTGGTATCAAAAAATGTTTTTGTGTAAAATGGCTATTTTCTCGCTGGCTGTAATTTTTTTTGAAAATCTGTGAATGGGGATCAAAATTCCTAAGTCGGATAGTCTCCTAAGACCATTTTCGCGTAGCTGCAACGGATAAGGTACTTCCCCTTACTGCCCCGCTGAAAGTTTCCACCCTGTATATATAAAATGATATAGACTGGCAACAGACGTTTTCAGTTTCAGTTAACGATCAGCGCCCTCCGAATGCCAAACATGTAAATGAAATATATCTATACGTATAGGTAGGTGCGTATAGGTCGATATGTACCCTAGCCAAGTACTTATCGCTGTTCTTTTAATTATAAAGGATGTAATTTTAATCACCGTTATCCTCTTAAGGGGTTACTGTACTCATAAATAATAAACAAAAACAATTAATAGAAAACAAAAAAAAAACAATTAAACAAAACCACACAAAAACTACTTTGGACCAACGTGAAATCGCGAAAACAAATCAACTGTTCCCAACATTTACGGTCGCATCTATCTTGTCAAAATGTAGGGAACAGTTGATTTGTTTTCGCAATTTTTAGTCCTATTTTTATCTACATCGTCACATACGAACTACGCATCACAATGACATGACGCAACCTGCATCGCGCAGTTTACCGCGAGACTAGCATATACAAGGTGAAATTTAAATGGTTGTTTTCTTCTTAAAGGGTCATGTACTCATCATTATGAACAACTTTTACTATGAGACCAAACTTGAAATCGCGAAAAATAATTTGCTGCTCCCTACATTTTGACGAGTTTGATGTAGATAAATGTACTGAACAGCTGCTTTTTTTCGCGATTTCAGGTTTGGTCCGATAGTAAAAGTTGTTCATAATGATGAGTACAATGACCCTTTAAGAGGAAAACAACCATTAAAATTTCACCCTGTATACAACGTCCCGACATCAACCGTCGGGCAGTTGCCCACCAGACACGACACCCGTCTGGTCGGAGGATCCTCCCTTTTGTATGGAGGATGAGTGAACTTTACACCCTGTTCCTCATTCCTCTATACTGGTGACCCCGAGCATGAACGTCAGCGCAGTCTTCGTGCAACTCCTTCAGCGTGACGTTATCAGCATCACTTTCTCAAGCTTTCGAGCGGCGAGTCATACAGCCAACCAGCATCCACGGCTTCAACGGGTATACTGACCACCAGCATGCAGCGGACGCGCATTCCTGGTCATCACCTTCAGCCTCAACCTTAACCCAGTGCTGTACATTCCGACTCACGGGAGCATAACGCAGCGCCACCCCGAATCACTGGGGTATCACTGCAGACAGTTCCGACTCACCGTGAACTATGCGGCACCCGGTTCCGACTCGCTGGAACCACAACTGGCACTGGCAAGAATCGCAAGATACACGACTCAGCCCACTATCGACCTCCGGTCTCCGGAGGGGCAGTGATGTGGCGGCATCTACATCGCCACATACGAACTACGTATCACAATGACATGACGTTACGCAACCTGCATCGCGCAATCAGAGTTTATCGCGTGACTAGCATATACACAACGTCCCGACATCAACCGTCGGCCAGTAGCCCACCAGACACGACGCCCGTCTGGTCGGAGGATCCTCCCTTTTTTATGGAGGATGAGTGAACTTTACACCCTGTTCCTCATGCCTCTATAGTCCCATAGTTAAAGTTAGTCATAATGATGAATACAATGACCCCTTACTAGAATAACGGTGATTAAAATTACTCCCAGTATTTCATAGCATATCTTAGGTAATGGCCTAAAGGGGTAAATGGAATGAGATTAATAATACAAAAATAGGTATATTACTGAATGAATTTATTAATCATCATCATTCTCCTGCCCTTATCCCAATCTATTTGGGGTCGGCACAACATGTCCTTTTTTTCCATACTTCTCTATTAGTCGTCATCTCGGTAGTCACCCCCTGTTACGATGATTTAAGGACTATTTCAATGATTATTTATTTGGTTGCTAGTTCAAATGATTTATTACTTGTAGAATAAGTACAATATAATTTTGACGACGCGTAAGTCGGAGACCGATGATGGTCGTGTGTGTCCGCGCCGCGGCTCCGCGTTATTCCGAGGTGGCCGGCGCTGCTGCCTCTTCGCCCGCTCCCCGCCGTGCCCCCGCTGATGCCGTCGTTTGAGTTTGCTCCAAACACCCCCTTTCTAGCCATGTCCAGTCATCGTACCTACATTCCAGCTCGCACACCTCAATCTAACTTCTCTCACACTTCGAGCTTGCGTCTTACGTCGCACCCGCCCGTTCTGGTGCGACAACCCTTGTCCATTTCCCACAGAAGCTGGGTGCTGCCCCTGCGCGTCGCCTGTGGGGTACGCCCTAGCCCCCCTATCGCACATCATATCATTTCCACTCATGTTGCTTATGGTTTTGGCTAAGTTTTACAGTCGGCCGCCTGCCTGACACCAACCCTCCTTGGGATTGCTTTTATTAGTGGTTTACCCGCCACCGTGCGGGTGACCCAAGGTGCTTCAATAGTATGCACTAGGTCTCTAGTTCCCTTAGTCGCCTCCTACGACACCCACGGGATGAGATGGGGTGGCCGTATTCTTAATCCGGGACCACATGAATGAATTTATTAATATTACACCTTAATTTCGACACCTGTTTGCCTCTCTCGTTTCGGACCCTTTGTTTTACTATAGTGTTCTCGAGCCCGTAGGAAGATGGGGTTAGCTTCATCACTTTCATTAACAAAATTCAAATAGCTTTTGCCAGTGAGGATATTGCTGACTTCTTTGCACCAATTAATTGTGAAGAACACAACACTTATGGAGCAAATAATTATTTAATTTTTCTTTATGTTTTTTACATTTCATAAAATGTAAGTCAATGTGGACTGTTATAATTAGCATTATATATTTAGCAACATTTTGTATATGTCCATATTTAAAATATTCAATATGATGTGTTCTACTTGGGCAAAAAAGTCAAAACATGCCCGGGTAGGTAGGATATCATAACCATCTTCCACAATATTCTTTTTTTATTATAAAATTGTGGAAATCTTCAGTATTTGAACAAATTAAATTATTTCGACATGTTTTACATTTTTTAAATAAAGTTTTTCCCACTACAATATGCTGTGGCCGCGCATTTCTCTACATGAACTCAAGAACGGCTTTTTAGAATTATTTGTGTATTTATTATATCAATATTTAAATGTTCATATGTAATTTCCGTTATGTCATCCTCTACATTACAGTTCTGGTTTACTAAAGATTTTAATTAATTTAAACAAATACTGTCATCTTTTTTACAAAGAAAGTGCCACTTTTGGTCCAAAAGAAAGTGGCACCGGTGACTGAAAAGTTGTGCGGAAATCGGTTGTCATGGTATGGGCATGTGATGCGGAGGAATGAGGAAAATGTCGTGAGGAAAGTTTTGAGTATGTATGTCGATGGCTATAAGAGTAGGGGAAGACCAAAGAAACGATGGATGGACTGTGTGAAAGATGACATGGCTAGAAAGGGGGTAACTACCGAGATGACGACTAATAGAGAAGTATGGAAAAAAATGACATGTTGCGCCGACCCTAAATAGATTGGGATAAGGGCAGGAGAATGATGACTGTCATCTTTTTCACACTTTCCCTGTAGATTCATAATGTTTTAAAAGCAGTTTCGAAAGCCGCCGAGTTTTGCATTACATTACATAGCCAAGAGCTCTTATTGCCCCAAAAATGTTTTCCAAAGGGTCTTGATTTATGTGACGTAATAATAATGAATTTATTCCTTCTGACCTTAATCTATTCGTGATCAATTTAAAACCTTCAATACTTTTTACCCAACTGGTAAGAGATGGTACAGTTACCACTTTGCCTTTGTGATTTATTTATTTCATCGACTTTAAAATCGGTAACGCTTTGTTCCAAAATTTGAAATGAGGTGAGTTTGGTGTGACTGCTGATCTGAATATTTTCCATTTTTCTTTGTGATAATTTGCATTGACGGAGTCGAGCAGGTCGTCGAACAGCATTAGCAATTCTGCAGTGTTCACACTTTCCTCTGGCAAGCACCCACTTTCTATAAAAGAAAATTTTATGTTAAGTACGTCATTATAATTGAGAAGTGACGGAACAAAAAGTGACAATTCCACAATGTCCAATTTTTCACAAAATCTCAAAAACCTGTAACTTATTTGTCTTTGTAAATTAAAAAAAAACGAGTGCTATTAAATAATGATGGGAAAAACTTAGTAAAAAAAACACACATACAGTGTACATGTCTTTTTATTTTTTTGCCGTTTTATGTAGTTATTCTTATTAAAAAAATTGAAATATCATGTTCTGATCCGGTCCGATAAAAATAACATGATTTGTACCAAATGGTTTGGAAATATCATGTTTTGAAAAAGTCGGGTCTGGAAATAACATTTTCTGTTCTGAATTTTTTAAATTTATTTAAGATATTAAAACGTGACAAATTTCTATATTGATAATAATTATGACAAAAAATTAAATTCGAATTTCTTCTACATCCATCTCAGTGCAAATACATGCTTCATCATCACCAATTTGTTCATTTTCTTCTCTGTTGCTGGAGCCGCTTAATATTTGCAAATATCATGATCTGTAGCAAACTGTCAACTTTAAAGGCTATTTACTGGAGGAATTGACGTGTTTTGGACCACATCAACTTGGAGTGTGATGTAATTTTAGGGTATTCTGTCGAATGCCATAAGTAACTTTTTTTTTAAGTGGAATTATCACTTTTTGTTCTACGCTACTTTTTCTTCACTACGTTCGACAGCTGGGCTATAATGCCAAAATTGTTTTCATAATAAAAATATAAGTAAGTAGGCACTAAATGATTTATAAGACCGTTTGTTTGATTAATTCAATATATATTATCTAGCCATTATTTATAATTACTACTCAATTTAGATAAAATGATAATTGACACAGAATTAATCAAATTAACTAGCAATTTTATATAATATCTTCGAAGACTTGGGTAATGTAATAAAATAGGTATAGGTAATAATTATAATGTTTATTTTAAGAATTAAAATAACATTGACATAGATAATAATTATTATTTATTGTTACAAGTAAGGCTCTTGTGACATTTTGAGTTACACATGAGGTTTGACTTTTTACATTTACATTTATTAGAAGTACAGTTGCAATGCTGAAATCCTTGGCCGCCAAGATGTCTCTTTTTTTGCACATTCTCTGATGGTAACTTCATGTTGGGGAACGATATCAGCTGTAATAAACGTTTCTTTGCAGACAGTGAACTGATTCCTTGCGTAAAGTTGATTTAGAATCCCATGCTTAGTGCCTAACTTATACATTCCTTCTGTCTCGTGAGAAATAATGACAGCCATAATGTTTCTACGGGCGGGGAGTCCTTGGCAGTCTGTGACGACGAGTAATTCGCCCGCTTGACTGCCGCTGTGGTACTGCAGGAATCCTGCCATCAGTTTTCACAGGCTGCTCTTCCAGTACGAGCTGTAGAGAGGTCGACATATTTTCCTGTGGTGCAGGTAACATGGGCAGTGGGGACGAGACAGGTATTTCAGGGAGAAATAAAAAAAAAACAGTTAATACAATGAGCTCCTATAACAATAGATAATTATTAATTGTCTAATTTTTAGTTAGAGTCACATAAGTTTGCCGCTCTGAAACCAGGCTTTCCGATGTGCATGGCATGGCCCCACTGCTGTTTTAGAATAGATATTGACTTCTGCACAGTCATTTGTAGCCTATTTCGGACTGGTAAACTTACATGACGGGAACTGGGTATGTCAGTGTTTGAATGTCTGAAAACCAGTGTTACTAATTTAAATAAATTACCATTTCCAAAGAGGCAAAACCATCGACAGAAGCAGAACCAATGATATCAAGAATTTATTTCTCAATATCATTGAGATCTGCCCCTGCAGGCCCAGTGGCCCTGATGAAATCCCTCACTTTTCTTGCCTTCGTTTTTACTTTTGTCACACACTCTAGTTTAGAACACATTACAATTTATTATGCAACTTATAGTTAGGGAGGCGAGTAAGGGAATTTCGGTAATACTCGAGCGTGGCAGTTTAAGATATGAGAGATACCTTAGACCTAATAGAACAACCTTGTAAAGTATTTAGCTCTATATGTAGTGACGCGCGCCTAGGATAGACGATCAGATTAGTAAAAAAAAATCGATAGTCTGAAATACTCGAGCGCGTCAGATTAAGATATTGGGGGTTGATTTTAGTGTTTTAAGACTAAATTTAACTAATCTGACGATAAGTCCTTGACGCCGCCGAGTTATAGGGTCGTGAACTTGTAAAAAAAAAACGTTAATCCGGCATTCTCGAGCGCGATTTTTTTATTTTTTATTTTGAAGAATATAATCTAAAACTTACTAAAAATACAAAATCTGCCGGTTTCCACATGACCCGAATTGTGGAGGAGCCATTTCGTCTTCCGAAAAACGCGTTGCGGCATATAAGTCGCGAACGATACATTTTACAAAAAAAAAGTATAAATAAACAAAAAAGATAATTTTATTTTACACAAAAAAGGTCTCTTTACATTTTTGTCCAAAGTTAAAACTTTTTGACTTGAAGCATCATAAAAACTCAAACTCCCGGTTTTTTGAGTATATCTCGAAAACTGAGGGTGTTAAAAAAAATTGATATGAAATAACGATGATTAAATTATGTGACTTTTATTATATCTCAATTTTTTTTTTTTTCTAAAGCTTCTCGACAATTTTCATGCCAGTCAGACTATACCAACATTGCCTCAGAACTCGGTACATCGCCAATTTGTGGAGGAATGCTTACGAATCCGACATCACTGACCTTGCACCAACCGATCATGGGTGGAATGAAAATAATAATAAATTCGAGTTCACGTGGTTTATCGGGAATCAATTGCCCGATGCGTATGATAATGTTGTTGTATCGCCGGATATTCTGAGCAACGAGAATGACACTGAGGACAGCAATGACGAGGCGCTTGATTCAGGTAAATTTTTGTACTTCTATAATATTCTCTCAACAAAATTACTGAATAGAAATAATTGTTACGGATGTTGCAGGCACTCAGCAGGAAAGAATTGTGGATGAGGAGCCACAATATGAAAGTTCCAGTGAAGAAGAAGAAGATGAATTGTATTGAGCAAAAATGTAAAGGCCATACATAACAATACAATTATAATACAATTTTTATATAATTTCATTTTTTTATACAATAAATAATACAATTCGTACTACATTTCATCTACATTTACGTTGGTTGTATCCATCGCTTTATTGTCATTCTTAAATTCCCCGTTTTATCAAGGAAAGAAAGGAAAAAAAAGAAACCAAAAAACCTTTTTCGGTCAGATTAAGAGAACCCACCAACATTTTTGTCAGATTAAGAAAATATGCTTTCAGGATACCGAGATAAACCTCCCCTATGAAAATCTGACGCGCTCGAGTATTTCAAAAAAACTTTTTTTTTTTGCATTTTCAAAAATTCATCGTAACTTATCGTCACGCTGAAATCGTCAGTTTTTTTAAAGGGAGCTTCCTTGGGGCCTACTTAACACCCCTTCCGAAAATCTGACGCGCTCGAGTAAATTTTTTTTTTTTGCATTTTTGACTACTTTATATGCCTACCCCCACCACGCAAACCGGCAGATTAGTATACCGTTGTTATCAGAGGCACTTGGGGCATGCGTAGTATGAATATCTGACGCGCTTGAGAATGCCCAAGTAACTGTTTTTTTTAACATTTTTGAAAAACCGTACACGCCAAACCCACCGCTAAAATGGTTTTTACCATAAGAGCTTTTCTGTTCGAAATTATTTTATCTTTCGATTTTGATAGGTCTCGACGGCGCCGTTGAATTACGCCATTTAGCTACCTCGCCTCCCTAACTATTACTATCCAGTCCAGTTTAACATTACTGACATAAACAACTTACATGTTGCCACTGCTATACAGTCCTGCTGCAGCCCACTTGGTTCAGCTCACTACTGACGTTGGCCTAAAATTCCAACACCTCCGCATCAGCTTGATTTTCTAAAAAAAGAAGAAAAATGTATGACACTAATTGGTAGACCAGGGAAGATAGAGAAGAACCAAACAACACCGCCGCAGGTATAGATAATTAAGATTGATACTGTCAGGTTGTCCGCGTAGTCAAAATTTTCATTCGTTGTATAATGTAAGAAAGTCATCGCTATGGATTTATCAATAAAATAAAAAGTTCAGTTGTATTTCTTACCTCTGGCCATTTGCCGATTACTATGGAGCCGCTCCATGAGCAGCTCCTGCTGTTTTTTGTTTGCTCGTTTTCTCGACGTTGACGAGTTCTACGGCTGCATGTTAACTTTGGAGAGTTTGGAGTTAAGATTTTATATTTAAATACAGAACAAACAAAAAACAAGCTTTGTTTTTTGTTTGTTCTGTTTTTTTTGTGAATTTTTTGCAAGTGTCAGTCAAGTCTGCTTCTTAAACAAGCAGATTTGACTGACACTTGCAAAAAATTCAAGATGTCCTTGATAGGGCTGTCCTACGATGACGAGAATACCGGAGATTTTTAACTTGCTCAACGAAAAACCGGATTTTCTTTTCTGAAGATCACATTTGTATTAGTAAATTAGCTTTATTACGCTGAAATAAATAGGAAGATAATCATGCTAGCGGAATTAACCTTTTATGCCTAATGCGACTAGCAAGGCTTCCGGAAATTCATCCGGGTTTGGGATTAGTTCCGGGTTTGAGGTATTGTCCGGGTTTAGGGTATTTTCCAGGTTTGGGGCTATTGTCCGGGCTTGGAATTTCATCTGGGGTTGGGGTTTCGATATTACAATTTACTTCTTTAGTTTTTCTTTGGAGTATTAATTCTATGCGTTTTTCATACACAACAAAATTTACGCGTTGTCGCGAGCGCGCGAAGTCGAAAAGTGATTTGACAGATGATGTCACCGCTGACGGCTAATGCTATTAGTCGCGTTCAAATTTATTTTGTTTATTAAATTCTAAATATATACGCAAATCTAAATATATATCCAAAGGGTTCATCGAAGAGAATATTTAATTATAGATTAAGCAGAGCTAGACGGGTTGTTGAAAACGTATTTGGCATTGTATCGTCTGTGTTCAGAGTTTTAAGAAAACCAATGCTTTTACAACCCGATAAAGCTGAATTGGTAGTTATGGCAATAACTCTTTTACATAATTATTTAAAACGTCACTCTACAAACGTGTACATGATTCCAGGGTTAGTTGATAGGGAGGAAGATGGAAATTTAAATGAAGGTACGTGGAGGCAAAATAATAATAACATCACATCAATACTGCCTGTAAGAAATATCCCTAGACGATCACCTACGCATCTTAATGCTATCAGAGACGAATTAGCTGATTATTTTATGAATGAAGGAAAGGTTTCTTGGCAAGACAGATGCTCGTAGTTTAAATCTTACCGTATTTTTTCTCTTTCTTGGTGTGTTTCTATAGTCTAAGAACTTTAAAGCATTGTAGGCAAACCATCGACTTGTGTATGTGTCCGAAGTACCTGCAATAAAACACACATACATTAATACACTTTTATTTATTTACTAGCTTTACTTCAAATTATTGACCTATAGTTAGTTACTGCACATAATTCTTTTAATAATAAACTATGTTATTTAATGCATAATAACAATACTATTCTAGCTCCTACAAAACGTCGTCAATATTGAATTTAAACAAATAAATTAAAAATAAATCCCTTGGCAGCCACGTTTAACTATCAACTATTTATAATTTAATCGACTTAAAACATCATGTATAAATTGAATATACATATGTTTTTATTCGCTAGGTAACTAAGGTATAAATAGTTTATGCAAAAAAAATATTTTTAGATTTATAAACTCCATTGTACTTTTTTTGTAATTTGATTTTATTATCTAAGTAGGTACCTTAATTTTTTGATGACTTAAATTGTAATAAATACCTATATAAAAACAAATAAAATGCGTTATTTTTACCTTTTCCAGTCCCCTTGGATTTTTTTTCCTTTCCTTTTTCACGGCGGTAAGAAGAGAGAAGACTTGTCATTTTGTTATTGCACTTTTCTGCTGTTATTTTCTTTCTTTAAATTTTGTTTATAAAAGTTTTCATTTTGAGGGTTCCATAAAACTTCCCTTGTTCTGTATTCCTCTACCAATAAAAGTGACTCGTCATCACTCCACGCACCCTCTTTCACCGCCATGATCGTTGCGCATGCGAACGAAACGAACGACCGTCCACGGCTTAGTCCTGCGCACACTGCGCGGCCCTTTGTGTTCGTACTAAAAACCGACAAATCTCGGATCGAGCCGCGCACGAGTTGTAACGCTCGGAGCGTGCGCGCGAGGCGTCCACACTATGGGAATTCTGTTACATTACATGATACATTGCAGCAATGTGGACCTCAAATTCTTGCATTGCATGTTGCATTGCACCAATTTGTACCCACCATTAGCTACGTAGATTGCAATAGGTCGGCTGTCACAGGTACCGCACACCAGGTTTGGTCCATGGTAGCAAGAGACCATCCTCCAACCTCCAAATGGGTGTCATGGTTTTTCAGGTGGTTAGTGAACGCAGGAAGTGTCACAACCACTGTGTTCACGTTGAATTTTTGGCCCTCTGCTCTATCATACCTGCGGAATACGCGAACGGGAGGGTTGGTCAATACTTAATTTCTTAAAAAATGGTTTGTGGTACGGTCCAAGTCGTACATGTCACCGTATTGTGCAGCAGCATAACACAGGCCGCGGACTGCAGGTGCGGTATCTATGTGTGGTGTGACCCGATTGAAGTGCTCATATACGCTACCAATAGTTGCATTGATGCCATGTCCCTGGCGAGAGGACTACGCACTGTGGAAAGCAAAGGCTGGGTGGCTGATTTGTCCGAGCTAGTCATGTTGGCACTAATCTGCTGGCAAGCTCAAACTCAAACTCAAAGCATTTATTTCAAATAAACCAATTACAGGCACTTTTGAATTGTCAAAGGGTCGGTCTTGGGTCGGTCAGTCAGAAAAATGAAGCTAGTTGCCCATTCCAAAGCGTAGATCCTGGAGAAGAACGGGCAAGAAACTCCACGGACACTCTTTTAAATAAAATATTTTACATCACAGGCCGCGGACTGCAGGTGCGGTATCTATGTGTGGTGTGACCCGATTGAAGTGCTCATATACGCTACCAATAGTTGCATTGATGCCATGTCCCTGGCGAGAGGACTACGCACTGTGGAAAGCAAAGGCTGGGTGGCTGATTTGTCCGAGCTAGTCATGTTGGCACTAATCTGCTGGCAAGCTCAAACTCAAACTCAAAGCATTTATTTCAAATAAACCAATTACAGGCACTTTTGAATTGTCAAAGGGTCGGTCTTGGGTCGGTCAGTCAGAAAAATGAAGCTAGTTGCCCATTCCAAAGCGTAGATCCTGGAGAAGAACGGGCAAGAAACTCCACGGACACTCTTTTAAATCAAATATCTTACATAATATTGGTTACATCGTTCATATTGCAAGTAGTCGACATCGGTGGCTTTGTTGGTCCAGAGGCTTGGAAGCTAGTAAACCTGACCTTTACGGAGCGTGCAGGAATCTTTCCTATCTTTGATCGCTGAACAGGCTCTTCGGGAACAGACACTGTTGATGCTGTGGCAGCATCAGCCAACATGCTCGATACGGAAGCAGAGGAGGTGGGTCTAGTAAGAGCTTCTGCGGGAGGCGGAGGCGCACCTATGCTCGCAGCGATCATAGTCGCATCGGCAACTGGATACGCCGAGGAGCGCATGCATGCATTTCTTGGCAGTTCATAAATCACGCGACCAGTGTTGGTCAACCAAGCGGTACCATTCCTCAACTTTAACGTTTCACGAGCCGACAGACAAGTATCCATTCGTAGTATCTGTAGTAATGCACCGCATTTACCTACTGCAAGTACCTACGTAGGTACTTGATTCATTCTCATTCATTACTTTAAAAAAACCTGACAATAAGAATATTATTATTGACTATGAATGTATTGTTTATTCACCCATCAGGAAAAACTAGCACAAAATCAAGAATAAAAAACATGACCGATATTACTACCTTATTTCTCACAAACTCCACTATTTCAAATCAGTTGTTTTCACGAACCTAACCTCAAAATATTGAGTAGGTAAATGGCAAATAAATACAACCTGGGGGAAACCATGTAAAAAACAGTTAACAATATAGGAAGAGCATTAAATTCTCCTCCAAATACACTGAGTTTGGTTGTGACACCGGACTTTTGGTTTGGTACAGGGCGCCCTATATTTCAGAACATTCTCCTTTGCCTTTTGTGCCCCTGTACAACCATCCATCAAGAAATATCCCACTGGAATTTTCCAACTATCGTTTACAGCGGGGACCATAAATGCTTCCCTAGCAACAGCAACATTATGTCCATCTAACACTTCACAAAAAATTAACAAACCACGCATTGCTTACCGTCCCACTGAACATGTTTCTGAATCGCCATTTCATCTAGAGATAGAGCGCAATAAGGGTACATCGACAGCAGATGCTAATAATTTGGCACAATTGTAACTGATGAACTATTTAGCATAATTATAAGTAGCTAAGACAAATTGTGTGTGTTTCTTTGTTAGTAAACGTAAAAGTTATAAGAATACAATTGTTCTGTTTGGTCTCTGTCTTCGTAAACAAGTTTGAATGACAGCGATGACATGAGTCAACTGTCACTGTCAGGTTGGTACGTTTAAGAAAAAAAAAATTGCTCCCGTTCCTACCTGTTTGTTCATGCCGGATTATGTCTGTTTGCTTCCGTAACTTAATTAAAGAAAATCTGTTTAAATCGCGCAATTCGTTTCTTTTATCACCCCCCATGTCTAACAGGTTATGGGCCCAGATAATAGTAATTGCGAAAATAGTTTATTATTGCGGGGAGTTTAGCGATTATTAACTATTATTATTAGCTCCACGACCACGAAAGAAAAAAACATTGCAAGCCTTTTTGATCAGTGTTTTACTAATGCTTTTGTTTGCATCTCCTAGTCTACAGCAGAAAGTGATGACATACAACGTTACGCAAATTCCTACAAACCAAGGACTTTACTTCGACAAGATGTGCAACCTCCAAGTTATCAAGGACGATTGGAAACTAATCGTGTTTTATAACATCTCCACGTTCTATCACGGAGTATCGGACATTAAAAACTATGTCAAGCATTTAAAACAAACAGCCGATTATATGGGATCGCAATACGACAGCGTCATCCTACAATTAGAGCACGAAGTAAAGGAACTTCAGCATTATCAAAACCTCCTTGAAAACCCAAATGCAGGAAGGCAAAAACGTGGTTTAATCAACGGAGTAGGATACCTGGCAAACACTTTGTTCGGAGTCCAACACACACTTATCAACACCGTGACAGACATCAGCCACGGTCGCATCGACCCGTACCTTTTGACTCCCGAACAGCTAGCTCGTCAGATCAACATAATTTCCGGGCAATTGCAGGGAAATCTAATGACCCCAATCGAGTCATCAAACTTATCCGAGCTGTACAAAATTATGAAGGTGTCTGCAAGGCTGTATGAAGGCTATCTTATTATAGAGATAAAGATTCCACTTGTAAGTAACGATATCTTCGAGTTAGATAGAATCATACCTATCCCTCAGAAAAAGGGGTCGCATCACATTCGCACAGTCCCAAGCTTACCATACCATGCCTACAATATTCAAAAGGACCACGCTCTTCTCTTATCAGATAGCGATCTGCAAGCATGTTTTTATATCATCAGTAACAATCGGCTACTGTGCTCCATGGACAAACCTGTTTACAATCTGAGAATAAAACAATCGTTATGTGATATCCAGACTGTAAGTAATATGAGGAGCGCTTGTAAACAAGACGTATCCACGTGCCACAATTATTGGGTTAACTTACATAATTCGAACTCATGGTTTTACACCTGTTGTGAGTCATGCGAACTCCGTATTTCCTGTATTGCTGACACGACAACGACGGTTATACGAGGCAGTGGTATCATTGACCTAGGTTATGGATGCACACTGAAATCAGATTCGTACAGTATTCACTCGCACAACAACTATTTACGCTATTTAAACATGCGATCAAATATCGAAGTCCCACAGGTTTCCAAATTGAACTCTCTAATAAACACAACCTTGCCCAACGATTACGACGTACCGGAAAACCACACCCATATGTGGAATCAGCTTAGAGACCAAATAGCCAATATAAAGGAACAATCTACTACAGAACTAAACGTCCACGACATCCACCATTATTCCGTCGTGTACATTACCTTGGCCTTGGTTCTAGTCATAGGCGGCTTATGCTTATACATAATTATAAGAAGAAAGTGCCAAGCCGCACCTGCGCTGCAGCAGCGTGAGATGTTGGAGGTACGTGTACGAGGCGAGCGAGCCTCGGGGGCGGAGGCGCAAGCCAACCGCACAGGACCAGATCTACCGAGTGCGCGCGTGAAACAGTGCCAGTGATCAGTGAGTTCAGTGATATAAGTAAGACAACCGAAAGTGTAAATAAAGGGACCTCTCCTATGGTGAAATATTAACTAGGACAAAATCAGACAATTTAGTGTTAGGTGTGCTTAGAGTAGACATTTTTTAAATCACCTTGTATCAGCTTTCCACGAAAAATTGTATCATTTATCCTAAGTCATCATTTTTATTGTATTTAGACACACTAGGTTTCATCTAGGTTCAACATATTCCCTCGTCTTCTCCTTTAGAGTTGGCAGTATGTACGGTGAACCCGCACATTTCATAATATTAATTAAGTAGGTTAAGCTACATCAGCGTTTGCATACGCGCGATCATTTAGTGTACTGGCTAAGTAAAATAAATCAGTGATTTTACCACACTCAACACGGGCGGTTTAATTCTTCTTCCCCAGGTTCCTATCATCACAAGTGTACAGAACAATCATCGTACGCTTGAACAAAGTGTATAGACCACACCACGTCGTACAATTAAATTAAATCGTGACCAGCATTATTGTAACAATGGCGAACAATCATATGGTTGCATCTTTTCCAATTGAAAAACTAAAAGAATACAAGATTACCACAACTGGAAATTCTCATTGCGTATGATATTAGTGCATGAGGATTTATGGGAGTAGTGGAATCGGCGGAGGTGAAGGATGAAAAGAAGAACTTGAAAGCTTTGGCGAAAATATGTTTCTCAGTACATACCACGGCATATTCTCATGTTAGGAATGCAAAGACTGCATACGAGGCTTGGAATAATTTACAACAAGCATTTGAAGACAAGGGGTTATGCAGAAGGCTAAGTCTTTTAAGAAGTCTCTTCAGTATGAAGCTATGTGAATGTCAAAATATGGATACGTATTTATCAAAAATCACGGGGTTTGTTCAACAATTAAATGACATAAGATCACCCCTTGAAGAGGATTTTGTTGCAGTTATTATGTTGAGTGGTTTGCCACCAGAATATGACCCATTGATAATGACTTCCAATGAATGAACTCTCCATTGAGACGTTGAAGTCTAAGTTGTTGCAAGAATACCAACGTCGAAGTGGCAGAGGTGACTAAGCAACAGCTTTAGTGGCCAACAAAACTTATAAATGCTTCAAATGCAAGAAAACTGGACATATTATGAAGAATTGCCCGCAAAAATCTAATAAGAGCAAAGATAAAGTGAATCAGATAAGGCGTTGTTGACAGCGCTCTCCTTGGTCATAGTTAAAGAAGATACGTGTTGTTTTTTGGGGACCTGGGGATTGTCCATTGAGAAGATAGCTCCGTAACCATAGTAACATAATCCACGATACTCTGGTATGTTATGTTATCTCTGCTATGGTTTCGGAGCCATTTTTTTTTATTGTTTTGTAATTCAAATAGGTAACTCGCTATTGCATGAGTGCAGATAAAATAGTGTATGAAACTGCACATCACTAGGTACTAATACTCGTGTGATACTATTAAAAACCGAGCCGTACACTCGTATTTAAATACCCCTCACTATGTGGCAATTTCATAAACTACTATTTCAATACAGTATTTTTATATTATAAGTTAGATGTTCGGCAAGATTATAATAATCTGGAAACGCACACACACATCTACATACTTACACAACAGAAGTTAAGCATAAATAACAGCCGCGGCTGGAAGGATTATTGGTAGTTGTACAAATTGTATTTCCTTCAAGACATTTATCTGTATTTATAGTTTCATTGTCATTTGATGTTAACAAAGCGTTTGAGTTTGTAGTCACAGTAATTCCAGTATTCAATGAAACGTTGACAATATTAGTAGTTGTCGTAAATTCTCTTGAAGGACTTAGTCTGACATCATTAGCGTTGGAAATAGTATGCTCTATATTTTCAGAGTTTAACGGAATATTGGTTGTCTCTGCAGGTTCAAACATATAGTCTGGGAAAATATCCGGATTCACCGGCCAAAGGCTCGTGCTTTTGAAGCCATTGCATGCATTTTGTACTGTTGCAGCCTTCCCATATGCTTGGTAATATCCCATTTGCAAATGAGTAACCACACGACCCGGGTGATTTTTTAACCATTTAGAAATTTCGTGGTGAAAATAAGTTTTTAAAGGACCATATATACATCTAGTGGCTGCATACGGTGTGTGTGTGGCTTGCGTGCCCGTCACAACTAAGTAGAACTGGATCCTCCTTACTAGATTTTGTGTGTCACATTTGTGTGGTGTGTGTGTGTTTTTATTTGGCTAGACACACTAGCAGCTGATGCGTGTGTATCAGATAGATAGCTTGAGAGATATTTATTTAGGGTAAGAATATGAAAAAAAAATGAAAAAGCGTTTATTCGTGGTGACATCATAATAAAAAAAGTTTTACTTCTGCCAAACTGCAGCACAGCAGTTTGTTGGCAGATGTAGCTCCCATAAATAATTTTAAATCTTATCTTGTATAGTTAGACACTTTTCCATCAATACACATTACAAAGACACATTTACCTATAACTAAACACACATTTTACAGCAGCACAAAGGCTGTCTATTAAGTTAATAATATTTAATAACATTTTAAATTGCGTAATAGCATTAATCACGCCGGCGAAGCCGCTGACATAAGCTCGGTATAACCACAGTCTATGCATCAAACTTCCCCATTTTATTTTTAAAAGTGTTAACTTTTCTGAAGACTGTTAGGCTGGGTTGCACCAGAACAGTAGTTAAAGTTTAAGTCAAATTTGACAATAACTTTAACGTTAACTTTAACGGTAACTACTGTGAAATGCGTTGCACCAGCGTATCCATAGTTAAAGCTAGCGGGGTAGCAAATCAAATGAGGTTAATTTACCATAGGTTCGTTGCAGGGAATATTTTTAAATATGGTAAAGAGGCGAGTTCAAATGGCGCTGTCATTTTATAATTTGTTTTTTATCGTAACTAATGTCAACTGTCAAAACAGCGTGGTTTTGTGTTGTGTAAAGTGATTGTATTTATGAAGGATGCTAAACAGAAAATAACTATAAAACTTGAAAATGGAAGATGACTTGAAAACAAAGTAAGCACCTATTTATATAAACTGTTGTCTTTAGCGCGTTGTTTTTTTGCAGTTGCACTTTGCTTGCTGTCCTATGTAATAAATAATCATGTAAAGCATTGTGCTGTGATTGAACAATTTCATTGAATGCCGTTATTCACCTTAATACTCAAAAATAATTATACAAATAATTGTAGCTATTTACTCAAAATACGCCTTTGCTTCAATTATATTTTTATGTTTCAGAGAAAGAAGTCCAAATTTTACAAAAGCGGAAATGGACAGACTGCACGCACTAATATCAAAAATTCAAAACATAAAAATATATTGTTTTGTAAAAAAGACGGACGGGATTAGCTCCAAACAAAAATACAGTGCATGGAGTTTAATCGAGTGTGAGTTCAACGCTCTAGGAGACACTCCACAAACCGTAAAACAGCTCAAATATAAATTTGAGAATCTGAAGTTGCAAAGAAGGTAATATATTGATATAAATATTCTTATTAGTGCGTTTTCGTATTTCATTAAAACAATAAAGTGAAAAGTGAAAAATGGATAGAATATCCCTTTGTAAGTAATACCTGTATCAGAGGAGCATTCAAAAATGCACAACCAATTTTAATAAAATGTTCATGTTTACAGGGAGCTAGCAAAGAGCGGCAAGAAATGCGTCGTACTGGAGGAGGTTCCTCACCACCACCACCACCTGATTTGGACGATACTACAGATTGGCTGAGGTCCATTGTACAAACATCAATTGATGGAAATTAGGCTATTATGATGATGTCATAAGCCAAAAATCTGTCTTTGCGAGTGCTTAAATATGAAATAGAGATGGAAAAACTAAATTTAGAAATCCTAATATTAAAAATACCAATTTACCA
This sequence comes from Cosmia trapezina, assembly GCA_905163495.3. Classification (NCBI taxonomy): domain Eukaryota; kingdom Metazoa; phylum Arthropoda; class Insecta; order Lepidoptera; family Noctuidae; genus Cosmia; species Cosmia trapezina. Next base: position 22,374,913 of record LR991027.1, read on the forward strand.
ATTCCAAATTTAAATTTTAGGATATTTATATAAATAAAAAGCATTAATTTACATATATTTAAATTTGTTTATTATTTACCTCTCCCTCACATACTAAATAACAGCTTGTCATAGCCTACTGAAATATTTGTTTATCAATAGTGACCTGTTACAATCATCATTCCTCACCACTGTATAAATAATGTCTTCCTCATCATCTGATCAATCACTGCCCTTATTCCTACTTGGAGGCATAGGATCCCGCATTTTTTGCATAATATTATGTAGTACAGCAGTAGCTACTATGATAGGCTGGACTCTCTCTAGCAGAGTTCTTATTTTCATGCAATGGGCAGGGAAATCTTCTTTTCCAACACCCAAACACCCTTTCTATTAGATTCCTTGTACGGATTTGGCTTTCATTATATAATTTAGCTGCATCACTAACAGGATCACGCAGAGGTGTTAGCAAATACGCCTTTACTGCATAGCCTTCTGCTCACATTTTGCAATTGCGCGGCTCACCCTGTATATTATGCGTGATACAGTTGACTTAAGTCTGTTACAGACAGAGGCGATATCGCGTCGCGACGCGATATTGTTCTACGGATATAATATCGCAATATCGCGTCACCGACGCGATATCGCCTGTCTGTAAGAGCCTTTAGCACACCAGCTGTATCGCCAACGCATCTTTCTAACGAACCACAAGCATAATATTCTAACGCGATAAGTAGGTACTTGCTGTACTGACTCACTGCTTTATTTCTGAAAAATAAAAGGTGCCTTAACTTTATCATGACGGAGGGCATTCCAAAAAATAAAGTAACAAAAGCCCACTAAATAAAGGCATGCACTATAACTACCTAGGATTCAGAGTAATTAAACTAAAACAAAAAAAACCGGTCAAGAGCGAGTCGGACTCACGCACCGAGGGTTCCGTTCCGATTTCAGAAAAAGTGTGCTATTTAGAGACATCGTTTTATTTTTCCTGTAATCTTTTCATAAACTGCTATCACATAGAATAATTTCAGTTTTTCTCTTTGCAAACTTCGGAGAAAAGGGGGGAACGGTATTTTTTTTTTACATTTTTCATCAAAAGTCGAAAACTGTGCGGCCTAAAAAAAAATAAAAAAAGGTTTGAGAATGTACAACAGCGTTCTTTCATATGATACCCCACATGCCCTAGTAGCCCCACTTTGAATTTTTAAGACCCCCTTTCAGTCCCTGTTGCAAAAAAAATACATATATTTTTATTATATTTGAAAAATAGTTGGGTAAACGTCACCTAAAATTGTTCCAAATTTCAAGTTGATAGCATTAGTAGTTCTTGAGATTTCCAGCTGTGACAGACAGACAGACAGACTGAGTCACACCATAAGGGTTCCTTTTTTACCATTTTGGTACGGAACCCTAAAAAAGCAACTATAATAAAAAAAGCTCGGTAGGTATCTAAAGAAAGTATTTAGATAAGTACTACATGCTAGATGGTAGGCATAAGGAAACTTACTTCATCGTTGGGAGCTTTAGCCAGCGTTGCAACCGTAGAGTCACCCACCAAGCTACGTTTTAGGAGACAGGAAATCTCGCCAAAAAAGACGCTTCATCCCATGTGAAAAACGATCGGGTCTAGATAAAGAGGTACCGACAATATTCTTTTTCAAGACCTGACACTGACCAGGTCATCACCTTCGTCTTCAGAATTACCTACTTTCCGCGAGTATTTGTCGGAGCAGAGACATGGTATTCGACGCTTCTGACAGAAATTTAACTTTAACGATAACATTAACCGGCGAAGCGTGGACGGTTAAGGTTACGGTTAAAGTTATGACGTCAGTTACCAAATTGTCAAATGGAGCATCCCGTTTTTTGTTTGGCTGGTACTTTAACTGAAGGTGCGATGTTTGTTATAGTTAAAGTAAGATGGTGCAACCCAATCTAACTATAACTTTATTCAGCGAAGCGTGATAGTTAGGTTAAAGTTAAAGTTATGACGTCAGTTAACAAATTGTCAAATGGAGAAACACGTTTTTTTGTTTAACTAGTACTTTAACTGAAGGTGCAATGTTTGTTATAGTTAAAGTAAGATGGTGCAACCCAGCCTTAGTGTTTTAAATGAAATCAAGATAGCTAAATTCAATGAATTTAATATATTTTTAAATTATTATAATAAAGTAATCTTAAGGTGTGCGCTATTTAAAAATCTAAACGCAAATGTGCCGCTCCGCTTCTGTGCAGCAGTTTTTATAACATCCGATTGCGCCGTTGAAGAAACGTCAGCGATTTAAAAATTAAACCCATTCAACCGTCGTCGATTGTAGTTTCTTGACTGCAATGTTGCCAACAAAAGACATTTTTGTGGTACAGCTAGTTTCTAAATCGATTGGTACGAGTATGTCATTAAAAATTGCTGGCACTAAGCATTTTCTACATCTTTTTCCATAATAATTAATACAAGTGGGTACTACAACTCTTCTAATGCTTTTATCCGGCAACATCTTACATTCTAAGAATAATTCTTCGTAATCACTGCTTTTAAAACGCTGACCCAACAGAATGGTTGACACTTATGTACAGTGCTTAACCCTCATTTCAGGTATGTGATTGGGTATAACATGCTGAGGTGTTAAGTTTGGCAGTATTTTAGAGTTATTTGTAGTTAGGCGGCCTCTCAAATAATTGTTGGATATGGTTCTATTTTGCTGTTTGAGCTTTACCATCAAAGAGAATTTAACCACTTGAGAGCTGATAGACCGATTTCGTCTAGGCACACGACTCACCACTGCGGGTCGGGGGACGAAGAAAATACAGCGGTTGTGATTGGCCGATGCAACAATGTCAGGACGAATGTTCCAAACATAGTGATGCACAAGTCAGTTTTGCTACAATACCTAATATCGATAAAATCGAACATAACGATGTCTATTAATTCTACATTTTTTTTTAACTATACTGATTGGGCGTTAACTGGGTGCAAATAAAACACTTACGTAACACTGTAAATTTTACTTTATTCAAATCAATGCTAAAATTAAATCAAGGTTTAAATAATCGTAAAAAAAAACGAAAAAAATCTAAAGAAAATTTTAATTTTGCACCCAGGTTGGACGATTATTGAGACAATTATTGGTTTTTCCCTCAACGAGACAATTATTGGTTTTTAAAATGATAAGTTTTCCGGATAAAAGATAATGCTGATAGCATTAGTAGTTATTGAGATATCCATTTTGCAAATAAGAAAGAAATTAAAATATTTATATTTTTTTTTGCAACAGGGACTGAAAGGGGGTCTTAAAAAATGAAAGTGGGGCTACCAGGGCATGTAGGGTATCATATATGAAAGAGCGCTGTTTGCAAATTCTCAAACATTTTTTTTATTTTTTTTTAGGCCGCATAGTTTTCGACTTTTGATGAAAAATATTTAAAAAAATACCGTTCCCCCCCCCCCCTATCTCCGAAGTTTGCAAAGAGAAAAATCTTAAATTATTCTATGTGATAGAAGTTTATGTAAAGATTACAGGAAAAATAAAACGATGTCTCTAAATAGCACACTTTTTCAGAAATCGGAACGGAACCCTCGGTGCGCGAGTCCGACTCGCTCTTGACTGGTTTTTTTTATAACGCATCTTGCTAAATCTATTTAGCAAGATGCGTTATAAAAAAAAACCAGTTTGTGCTGTCTATTTCGAATTGATGGAAATCTATTTCGAGGAATAAATTGTAGCCTATAAAAGTTTTAAGAACAAGTCGAATAAAGTAGTCGGTATTAAATTTTGGTGGTAGTATTTTGGACCCATTTTCTTTGATCGTTTTTTTAATACAACTTTCACTACGGCGGCAAATTTCTATTACGGTGGTGGATGCATGAAGTAACTTGTTTTTATAAATATCTTTTTTATATTGCAAGCTATTTACGTTCACCTCACCAATCAAAGCTCCAATACATGTTTGACATTTTAAGACAAGACATCAAAGCATGGACGATATAACCGGACATGTATTCAACGACTTTCTCACTAAACTCTGAAATGTCTTCCAGTTCAGGAAATTCAAAGGTTTCGTTACTATTGGACTCATTATCGATTGTGTTTTGATTCATGTGTCTTGTAGTCACGTTAATGCGCTCCACTGCAGATGTACACTGTAATCAGTGTTGCCAATGTCCACGGTCTAGATTACCCAAAAACCTGATTGAAAATCCCCAATTTTGGGGAAAATAATATCAATATTCCCCACATTTTCCCCACAAATTTTCATCAAAGAAATAAAAGCATTATTTATATAAATCAAACATATTTATTTATTAATTTAAAAAAACTGAAGTTTTTACATTTGTAAATACTTAAAATAAAAAATAAATAAATAAATCTACTGCAGCTCTTCATTTCGCCAAATTTTTTTGGTTAAAATGTCATTCGAAGGATCAAATTTTAAACTTCCCTCCTTTCTTCTTAATACCTTCTCTAGTGGCCATAAGCGCAACTACAGTGTCAGTGCGTAGGCGATTACGATTATCTGTTTTCAAATTTTTCAGAACGCTAAATTTTCTTTCAACAGATGCGTTTGAGAAAGGTAGAACGAGCAATAGTCTTATTGCGTGTTTCAAATTTAAAAACATTTCATGATCTGTACTGTTTTTAAGACGGAATATTTTGGCCCAGTATATTTGCGGATCGTCATCACCTTGCAATTGCAAGCCAAGAGCAGAGTAATCCAGCATCGCGTGAGCCCGCCATTCGTCATCTAGCTTTTGAGGTGATACTACATTTGCAAGTATCGGAAATCGTTGCAGCAACGGTCTAAGGTATTTGACTTTAAATTGTTGAGCTTCTGACGGATTCACTATAGATATAAATGAAAATAATGTGTCCGAAAAATTAAAACGCTTAGTTATGTCCGTAGTCAATTCATTAAGTTCAGCCAACAGTTGTCTGCAATGACTGCAAACTGCAATACTCTGTATAGTTCGTTACGAAACTTACGATTACGAACTAAAGTAATAAACAAGGATTTCACTGATACATTTTGATGATCATGAATGTTGCCATAAAAGAAACTATAAAACCTTTCTGCCGGATATGTTGAGTTAATGTTGAATTAAATTTACATAATTTATAAATACTTCTAATACCACTTTTATGACTTCTTAGTTTAGTTCTCGTGTAAATGTCTAAATTCCCCGCATTTTCCCCACATTAACGCTCTCCCCACAAATTACCCAATCGGACTGAAAATCCCCGCAGTTTGGGGAATTCCCCACAGATTGGCAACGCTGACTGTAATATAGATATTTGGTCAAACGCGGAGCAATTACCGCTTCCACTATTTTTGATTTGAGCGTAAGTCAGGAGCTTTTTATAAATGCTCTCGAACAGCCTAGCACTAGGATAATTGTTAGACCCGCCATGACACCTTATGCTGCCAAAGAAATGTTCTAAATGGTCTTGGCTTATTTTATGTAGGGGAAGGTATTTCATTGCACAGTCTGTATTTAAAATTACGTCCTGGATGAGGAATATTGCACTTTCTATGCATACACAAAATCCTAAAAATCCGGTATATCTAGGCGATTTCACTGATAGAACCGTTTGTGTTTGTGTAGAATCTCGTAACTTAATTTCTGTTGACATGTTTAACAGATAATCTTTCGCCGCTTTAAGTTTTGTTAAAACTTGTGCAGCATTTTCTTCATTGACCGCTCTTTTTAAGCCATACCCATAGGTGTGGACTAAATAACGTGATGTAGGTGTGACTTCCTGAAATTCGCGTAAATTGAGGTTTTCTTTGCAGAATGTAAGTGCATCTGACACACTTTTGCTAAAAATTTGGGTAGCAAAATTGTATAAAACCCCAAGGCATTTCGCACAAGTTTTATCATGTGGGCCGGAAAAAAAAATCAGCTGTTCAGTACATTTATCTACATCAAACTCGTCGAAATGTACTGAACAGCTGATTTTTTTTTCGCGATTTCAGGTTTGGTCCCATAGTATAAAGTTGTTCATATTGATGCGTAGAACACCCCCTTAAATTTTGTCGCATGTGTTCAATTGCACCCTGTATATAGTATTAAATCAAGTTTTTCTAACTGAACAGACAGCCGTGCTGGTGGGGAGTTTGTTCTGTCACTTCTTCTTCCCAGCTACTATGAAGCCACTAGAAAGTGGTGAAGGGCGGGCGTTTTTGGGGGACTGTCTTATGTAATTTTGACGTTCGAAAAGTGCTGATTCTCGGCCTAGTTTGAGTAAATGACTTTTGATGTTTAATTTTTTTTTGAATGTCTTGTTACACCATAGAAAGAAAAAACTTCATTCTATTAATTTAAAAAACAAATCTCACATGGTTGGACTTCTGGATTAACGGGCATATAGGCCGGGAGCATGCGTACAGTCAGCAACAAAAGTCGATTAACACTTGCAGTTTTTTAATCTTAATTATTAAGCGAAATATTTAATTCAAATCGGAACAGAAGTACTTAAAATTTTAAGAACATTAACTATTAAATATAAACTGCTTTTTTTTTCGTTTAACTGTTAGTTAGTTAGTAAAAAAAGCAGTTTATCGAATAATTTTGTGTTAATTTAGATGATGTCAAAAAGTAACAGCGTTAACCGACTTCTGTTGCTGACCATCCCTAGTTCATACAAAAGAAATACCAAAATAATTTGTAAATTAAACATTCTTATGGTAGTGTGTATTTATTCCGATTGGATTAAAGAATATCTAGGTTAAATATATTATATTTTGAAGGGACACTGATTTAAAGACAAGACATGATATGAGAAGAACAAGTTTTCTATAGAAATTTTAAATTCCTCTTAACTATACGTATATTTTGGTATTTTGTTTGTATGAACTATGCATGCTCCGCTGGCCGGCCTCCTAAAGAAGGTGAACATATTGAATAGTTTTGTACCTTTCAATCCTCGTTGCTGTATTATCAGGATTTGGCTACTCGTGATTCTCTTGTTCAGCGGCTGTGAAAAAAGCAGCATTTAAGATCCTGAAACACAAATTTTTTCTTTGGGATTACAATGTTAAGTTGGTTTTTAGAATAAATTCTTTTCAACAACGGAACCCTTCATTGTGCGTGGTCCGACACGCACTTGGCCGTTCTTTTTACCTAGCAATTTTTTTAAATGTTGTTTAATTAATCTTAATTGCTATTTTTTTAACGTCTTAATAGACCCAATAAAAGAACAACCAAACTAAATCAAGTCTCACATGGTTGGACTTCTGGATAGCATTTTATCGGGGATTCAAAGAAGGTGAACATATTTAATAGTTTTGTACCTTTCAATCCTCGTTGCTGTATTTCCAATTGCTGCTGTTTCTTGCACCATTTTCTCCATCGCTTCACCAATCCTCACAGCAGCCTCGGCATGCATTTGTGTGGAACGGACGAGCGCTCGTCTTGCAGCCTCCTGTGACATCGGCGGCTCGCGCCTTCGACGGCGGTGTCGCGGGGAGCGGGTTACAGATGTAGTTGCAAGAGCCGGAGAAGGAGTCCTGCGGGGGGAGCGAGCCGGTGGATCTTGGACCATAAGTTGCAGAGGAGTATTTTGAGGCAGTGACTCTAAGATGGGCTCAAAAGGTAGATTTTGGGTAGGTATAAGGACAGTTGGATCTAGGAGAGAATGCACATTCTGTAGAATGGATTCCGAAGCAGGGGAATCTTGCACATCCACATCTGTTGGAGCAGCGCTGATCTCTGGAGGCTACAAAAACATAATATAAAGAGTTTTGTGCTTAAAATTATAAATGGCAATAAATTATGCTAAACTACATAAATGTTTTCTTACTGGTTGCACCTGAACACCTGGCATACCCATGCCAATATCATCTCCCAGTATTTGGAGAAATTTTTCCTCAATTTCAGTCAAGGGCCTCTCAGTGGAAGGCCCTCCCCCAGTCTGCACATGAGAAACCCGTAACGTTGTAACCCGCTTTTTAAGTTTTGCCTTATAATCTACCCAGTACTGACAAGAAACATTGTTTAATTTAATATTGTTAGAGGTAAGTATTACAGTATACACAATTTAAATTGACAAAATAAAAAGTTATAGTTACTTTAGTCCAGCCTACCCAATTCTTATGAACACCGTCACCTTGCGAATTCAAGATTTCCGCAATCTCTTTCCACTTTCTTCGTGAGTACCCCTTGGCTTGCAGAGAGCGATTGTGGGCAGTAGCGATACTTCTGTTTGAAATTAAAAATTCCCAGAGTATCTCTAGCTGCCGCCCGGAAACCCGATTAACTCTTCGGCTGCAAAATTAATAACAAAACACTAATCACTGAGTCTCACTTCGAACTATCTTCGTCAAAACATTAGTTATAAAAAAATATTTCTTTGATAAAAAACTTATTCACTGAGTAACGTTTAACCTTACCTTGATTCCTTGATTCCATGTCGACTTTTTAAGTTTGTAGCCAGTTTGATCTTATGCAATTTTAAGATAAAATAACTTCAACCACTTTAACCACCACAAAAATACCCCTGCATCGAGTTTCAAATTTCGTTCTGATAAGAACATAATGTTCCGATTCATAGCCTAACATATTGTAGCTTGTAGCACCACCGAATGCCTGCAGCTACGCACCACACAACACTGCTGTGTCGAGACGACGCTCACGCACACAACGGCCGGCCACCTCGGGTATATAAAGGGCCGACGCGGCCCGAACAGTCAGTCTGCGCTAGCGCGCCGCTGTTTCCACGCATTGGAAGAGCTCGCCTAGTCTAGACGCCCCTCACCTCGCGCCCCGCGGTGACGCATCCTACTTGTTTCGCGACGCTCCTCGCGTCACGAACCTGTTGGGAACGTACCGTGCAGTTTTATTTACCGTCGTACCTAGTTAAGCCTAGTTTCTAGATAATTTTTTGTGAAGTAAATAAACCGAGTGTTTATAAGTAACCATACGTTTTATTGAACTCGCTTCAATCTGCCCTATAAAATAAAATAATAAAATAATAATTAAACTGTAAAGCAAATGCCAGGGACTCTTATGAGATTTCAGGTCTTTTAACCTAATAAAATATAAAATAAAAGTATAGAAAATGTTCACTCAACTTGCTCCTTAGATTACAAGTTCGGGTCGTGACTCCCTCAATCCGTAAGACAATGTTATTTAACATGTCTTTTTATCCAGGCTAACCGATATTCTGACTTATCAGTAAACGGTGCCGTGTACTCCTTAACATTCCAACGATCCGCTCTGCCATATGTAAACACATGGTTACGGGTGTCATGCCAAGTATCTGGTACGTTCGCATAGTTGCCAAAGGAATAGGCAGCGTATGGCCGTGTTTCTCCGATTGCATCCTTCTGCACTCTAAACGAGAGTATCAATGATGCCAATGATTGTCTAGCGTCTATCTCTGACGATGCAACAACCTGGTTATTTCTGCTCTCGGTGTAAAATACATTAGGAGAGGTTTCTTGTACGGTGCTCTCTACTACCGTATAACATACTAAAGCTAAAGCTCCTTCACTACTCTTCTTGACTTGAGGACTAATCTTAATCTTCTCCTCAGTTCTAGAAAGTGCAAGTGAGACTTTCTCAAATAGATCTACGTTATATTGGAATTGCTGAAATTTCACCGGAAACGCGTCTTCCATAATGTTTGCGCTTTCCAAGAATGCGACTTGGTCATTCGTTAAGGTGGCGGCTCTCGCCCAGCCCAAACAATTTCGGGTCGGATTACCTGCGCCTGCCTCTATAGGTCTTAGGGCCTCAGGGAGATTCCACTCTCTTACTCCTGGTGTTGCAGTGACACGCAAATCTTCTTGTATGCGTCGTTTACATACTACGGGGCACGGCATTGACATATATTTCCAATGCGTATTTGGTCCCATTCTCTCAAATGTGCCAGCATCAGTAGGCCATGCGGGCATAGCTAACTTGTATCTAATTGATGAACTATCAACTATGTGTCCTAGTGCCTTGATGTAAGACTCAATTGGTGTAGGTAAACTGTGGTTCCCTGAAAGAACCTGTCCTGCGAAGGAATCCTCATCATATGTAGATGAGCCATCCTCTTGCTTCAGCGTAATCAAACGAGCATATAAGCTCATAGTGCAATAGTAGACCCATGCCGACTTGGCTACACTTTTGGCGAAGAAAGGTTGATTGGACGCAATAACGTCATACTCCTTCTCGCATAGAGGGATAAAACCCTCAGCAGTGATCGCGAACTCATTGGTTCTGCGATATGGGGCAACTCCGGGAAACCCCATCATGTCAATGTCTGAAAACATCGGCTCATTCTTGGGTTTGGTCGCGACTGTGGATAACCTTGTAGGTTTAGGTCCTGTACTATTCGGGTCCCTTGGTGGTAGTGGAGGTGCGGCTGCATTTTCTGATCCTTTGGATCGTTTTACGAAAATCTTGCCTCTCTGTCTCTTGTTGGGCCCGCTCGTATCTGGAGCCTTCTCTCCTGTCTGCGTCTCGGTTTGCATGTTTGAATTACTAGTAGTTGCCATCGTGGCGAGTCCACAAATCTCTTTCCCTGTAGCACCACCGAATGCCTGCAGCTACGCACCACACAACACTGCTGTGTCGAGACGACGCTCACGCACACAACGGCCGGCCACCTCGGGTATATAAAGGGCCGACGCGGCCCGAACAGTCAGTCTGCGCTAGCGCGCCGCTGTTTCCACGCATTGGAAGAGCTCGCCTAGTCTAGACGCCCCTCACCTCGCGCCCCGCGGTGACGCATCCTACTTGTTTCGCGACGCTCCTCGCGTCACGAACCTGTTGGGAACGTACCGTGCAGTTTTATTTACCGTCGTACCTAGTTAAGCCTAGTTTCTAGATAATTTTTTGTGAAGTAACCATACGTTTTATTGAACTCGCTTCAATCTAGATTGAAGCGAGTTCAATAAAACGTATGGTTACTTATAAACACTCGGTTTATTTACTTCACAAAAAATTATCTAGAAACTAGGCTTAACTAGGTACGACGGTAAATAAAACTGCACGGTACGTTCCCAACAGGTTCGTGACGCGAGGAGCGTCGCGAAACAAGTAGGATGCGTCACCGCGGGGCGCGAGGTGAGGGGCGTCTAGACTAGGCGAGCTCTTCCAATGCGTGGAAACAGCGGCGCGCTAGCGCAGACTGACTGTTCGGGCCGCGTCGGCCCTTTATATACCCGAGGTGGCCGGCCGTTGTGTGCGTGAGCGTCGTCTCGACACAGCAGTGTTGTGTGGTGCGTAGCTGCAGGCATTCGGTGGTGCTACAGGCTCCCCCTCTGGATGCGAAGTCGCCCCGACGAGTAGCCAGTCAAGATGAATGTTCCACCGGCAACGCTGGGCGCAATGCTCGCCGTGGTCGTCCTCGTCCACGAGAAGGCGGAGTAGCGCCTTCAGGGTTAGGCCTAGGTTTAGGCGGACGCCCGCGTTTCTTCAGTGGGCGCACCGGCGGTGGAAGTGGACTTCCCGCATGGCCTTGGAACGGAGTCAAGGCGGATGTATGATACACCCCAAGGGGTTTATCTGGAGTAGTGGGATCTGAAATCAAATAAGATGAAGCACCATGACGTGCTAGGATTAGATAAGGACCATCCCTGCGAGGACAGAATTTAGCGCTAATTCCTCGAGCAGCATTACTGATTGGATGGGTAGTTGCTAATACCAAGTCACCGGGAGAATAACCGGGATCTTCTCTACGTCCTTGGTCTGCCGTCTTCTTCCTGCGTTCTTCTAGATTCTATCTGACATCTCTAGCCTTGTTCAGCGTATCGGTGAGAAGTAATAACTTTGGCGTAATTTCAGGCACAAAGTTTTCAGACAGCAGAATCTGACGAAAATCGTGAGTATTGTCATCTGGAGTACGCAGCTCGCGTGCAAATGTTAAATATGCTGGCGTATGTCCTGTGGTGAGGCAAGTTGCGGTATTCATCGCAAACCGTATGCTGGGTAACTTATCACTCCAGCTCCCATGTTCCTCTCCTACTAGAATGGCCAGTTGTGTCTTTAGGTCCCTGTTTTTCCTTTCTACCGGGTTTGCTGCTGGGTGATACACTGGTGTGAATGTGTGCTTAATTCGCAGACAATAGGTTAATTGTTGCATCACAGCACTCACTAGTTGTGGTCCATTGTCGCTTATCAGACGTCTAGGCACACCGTATCGAAGGAAGACCTCGTTCAACAAAACTGTTGCACAATTTTCAGCGCTGGCAGTTTCCAAAGCAAATAATTCTATCCAACCAGTAGCAATATCTTCAATTATCAGTATCCATGTTTTACCGCTAGTCGTTGGCGGCAAAGGTCCAAACAAGTCAAAGGCGAGTGTTTCGAAACGTTGATTGACGGGCGTGGTTTGGAGCAAACCAGCCGGTTTCAGGTTGGACGGCTTAAACCGCTGGCATGCAACACAGTTCTTAACATATGCTTCGATATATTTTCTCATACCCTTCCAATGATATCGCTTCGAAATGCGTTGATATGTCTTATCAGCGCCGTAATGCCCCGCCAAAGGGTCATCGTGGTATATGGAAAGTACGTTTGCCCATTCATGTTGAGGAACTACGAGTTGAGCCTCATCTGAGTCATCCGACGGGTGATATCGGTACAACAACCCGTTGTTCATGACGTACCCTTTGTTGCTCCAGTACACGGCATTATCTTTACGATTTGCATCTTCTAAGGCAGTTACGATGCTGGCGATATTCTCATCCTTCAGCTGCTCTGTCCTTATTTCAGATGACGGTCTTTGCGGCATATCTACGACTACGCTACACACTCCACAGGTTTTTCCGGTGTTTTCATCGCAAATAGGCCTGGACAGCGTGTCTGCAACCACATTCGTCCTACCAGGTGTATACTTGATAGTAATATCATACGCCTGTATCTGCAAAGCCCATCTAGCTAATCGACCAGTTGGAGATCGTAATGACATCAACCACTTCAGGGCTTGATGGTCCGTAACAACTGTTACTGGGAGGCCTTCAATGTATCCACGGAACTTCTTAATCGCCCAAACTACTGCGAGAGCCTCCCTCTCAGTTGTAGAATAATTGCGTTCTGCAGGGGTCATCAGTCTACTGGCATATTCGACGGGATGCTCGTCCTCTCCCTCCCCCTGCACTAGAACTGCTCCAAGTGCATAGTTGCTTGCATCACTTTTGATGATATAACCTCTCGTCTCGTCGGCTTGTCGTAGCACAGGGGCAGATGTAAGACGTATTTTGAGTTCTTGATAAGCCTGCTCCTGTTCTGCTGACCAAGTCCAAACCGAGTTTTTCCTCGTTAAACGGGATAGTGGTTCACTGATTCCGGCAAAGTTTGGTATGAATCGCCTGTACCAGGAACAGGTCTGCAGGAACGTCATCAGATGCTTCAGATTCTTGGGTGCTGGATAGGCTAGTATTGCTGCGACCTTCTCGGGATCAGCCTTCAGCCCCTCAGGAGTAATAATGTGCCCCAAATACTTAATTGTTGAGCAACAAAATCGGCACTTACTAAAGTTTACATGTAGGCTGCTTTCTTTCAGCTTGCTTAGTACCTTACCCAAATCTGATAGGTGTGCTTGATAGGTAGCCGAAAATATTATAAGATCATCTAGGTACGCTAGCATCTTTACATTCTCCAGGCTAACTCGAATCCTGTCTATCAGACGCTGGAACGTAGAGGGTGCATTGCAAAGTCCAAATGGCATCCTCTTAAAACGGTACATACCGAATGGAGTTATGAATGCCGTCTTGTCCTGATCCTCAAGTTTTACTTTCACTTGCCAGTAACCAGCGCGTAAATCCAGGGTCGACATGAAAGGCGTTGGCTTAGCAGCATGAAGCAGATCATCAATTCGTGGGATAGGATACTTGTCGGGGACCGTTATGGCATTCAGTTTTCGGTAATCAACGCAAACTCGTACTGAACCGTCCTTCTTTGGTACCATTACAACGGGTGCGGACCAGGGTGATGAGCATGCTTCAATTACTCCACTGTCCAACATCTTCTTTACCTCTTTCTTTAACACAGCCATGCGTGGCGGTGAGAGGCGATATGGAGGTACAGAGACGGGGTTATGCTCACCCGTGTCGATGCAGTGTTCAGCGAGGGTAGTTGGTCCTCCACCTTCACCAAAAACCTCTTGATAATCCCATAGCACTTCCATCAGCTGTGACTTTTGAGTTACGTCTAGCGTGTCCGATGAGACCTCTTCCACTTCTAAAGATCCAATTTCGACATCATTGCTGCTATTACTATGGTCGCTAGGGAAGAGCGCCTTGGAATGTGGAGATAGTTCACACGGAGCATCATGAAGCTGTATTTGTGCATCGCGGACCATAAAGTCTACAAACCTTGGGGAATACCCATCGAATAATGGTCTGGATCGCTTCCTTGGAATAGGGGACAGCTCAATTGGCACTGCGCGATATGGCATCGTGTTTGTGGTGCAGGCACTCGTTTCCGGGAGTGCTGGTTCCCCGCTGGATATTGGACTGCACGTTGCTGGAGTGCATGCACTGGATTGTGGTAGCGCCGGTTCCAGTACGCCTTCGTCTCGTGGAGTTACCGACAAAGGAGAAATAAATTCAAGCAGCTCGACATCTTTTAGCATAGACCGTAACCGAGGATTAAAATAACCGGGCGTAGCCTCTATCATGGCCATTGACATCTCTTCAGCATCTTCGTATTGGAGCTCGAAGATGTCACCAGGGTAATCCTCGAAATGCCATGTCATTTGCGGAATGTTAATTACCATCTTAGCATCCTGGATAAAGCCGACGCCCAACAGTGTGCGAGATTCTCGAGCTTCCGGGAACACGATAAAAGACGTTTGCACAACACGGTAACAGACACTAACGGGTGCTTCTACGGTCAAAACCTCTCTCGTCGTCTTCGTGCCATCAGCCAGTTTTACCACAAGCTGTTGTGTCTGGAATTCAAATCCTAGTCTCCGTAGGAATTTGTATAGCGAGTATGATGCAACACTCGTTTTTGCGCAAGTATCCACATAAGCGGTACCGGTTATTTTGCCTATGGCAATACCAATAATCGGCCTAGGACGTACATCTGCTTGCGTATTTAAGGAGCAAAAACTTACTTCAGCTTTTTCCGCCTTAGGCACAGCCTTGGCGCAGGTTGTGCATTTGGATCGGATCACTCCTGGTGTACCACATCCGTAACACGCAAACGTTGGTGCCGAAGGTGATGGCGCTTGGGTGCCTATAGCGGCATTTGTAGGCGCAGGTTTTGCAGCAGAAGTAGCACCAGAAGCGAGATCCTTCTTCTCCTTCTTCCGACATGACTCAATTGTATGTCCAGGCAATCGACAATACGTGCAACGCTTCTTTTTGAATGACACCGTTTCTGTCGCTTTTCCCTTCCCCGTTCCTTCTTCTGGCATTTCCCTTTCAACCAGGAGCTCTTCCACTCCTCTGGCTGCCTTTACTAGGGCGTCAAAAGTATTGACAGTCTCGCGTGCCATTTTCACCCTAATCTTATATCTCAATTGCCCGTATATCATATCTATTTGTTGGGTCTCTGTGTGTGGCTCTGGCATTTGTGCAATAAGAGCCCTCTTCTTAGCCACAAATACCTCTGTTAGTTCATCCTCACCTTGTTTGATGTTGACAACGTTCTGGTACAACTGGTAGGCAGGTCTTTTAGGAGCAAAGGCGTGGCGAACTCTCGACTCAAACTCTGTCCATGTTCTCACCTGGTCTTTTATTCCATTCCACCAGAGGGCTGCCTCTTCCCTCAAAATTAAGGGGACGCTCATTATCGCATCTTCGTCGGAGATCTGTTCTACGGACTTATATACTGAGGCCGTAGCAAGAAACGATTCTACCGATTCGGTGTCTCTGGCACCATTAAAAGTGAAGTTGCAATTGGCGAAAGAGCCTCGTCGCTGTTGGTTACCAATTATTGACATCATCCTCTCGAATTGTTCGATTGACAAATTCATGGTTAGCGGTTCCTCCTTTATTTTCCTTGGTACTCTTGACTTCGGGCTAGCCTTCTTCCGGGCCTTAACGTTGAGCGCCAGATTGAAGCGAGTTCAATAAAACGTATGGTTACTTATAAACACTCGGTTTATTTACTTCACAAAAAATTATCTAGAAACTAGGCTTAACTAGGTACGACGGTAAATAAAACTGCACGGTACGTTCCCAACAGGTTCGTGACGCGAGGAGCGTCGCGAAACAAGTAGGATGCGTCACCGCGGGGCGCGAGGTGAGGGGCGTCTAGACTAGGCGAGCTCTTCCAATGCGTGGAAACAGCGGCGCGCTAGCGCAGACTGACTGTTCGGGCCGCGTCGGCCCTTTATATACCCGAGGTGGCCGGCCGTTGTGTGCGTGAGCGTCGTCTCGACACAGCAGTGTTGTGTGGTGCGTAGCTGCAGGCATTCGGTGGTGCTACAAGCTTATTTTTTTTTTTCAATTGATTTTCTCATATTTCAAAGCAAAATCTTTTAATATTTGTGTCAATTTCATGGGAATTAACTAAAAAAAAATAGATTTTAATGCAAATTAATCTTTTCTAATAAAAAAAAAATATTTCGCTTCAAGATCATACTTCGTAGTAGCGATTCGGACCAAACGTTTGAAAGGGACAGCGCTATACAGTTCATATAGCGTTGTTTCTTTTCTATTATAGCAGGCCATAGATAAAATCTTACAAATTGTTCGTTCTTTCCCAGCACTAAGCAGGAATAAAACAATATTGAACGATGAAGGTCATGGTACGAATATGAGTAATGTTATTATAATCTTGAAACAAAACTCTCTGGAAATAAGATTGTTTCGTAAAAGATGGTGGTTGGCCTCCTGGTCAAAACTAAAATGGTCACTCATAGTTTCATCTAATATAAGTGCAATTTCATTTATGTGCCGTGAGCCTGAGTTGCCCGTATAAGCAGTCAAGAGGTTTTATAATCATTGTTTACCATCCATAACATAATTTAATTTTTTGCAAAGCAAATTATTAATTATTCCTGATGCATGTGCAGATGTGGAGGATAATGCAAGAAATATTTTTTTTCCTCATTTACTTCGAAGAATCCTTCTTTATACTCTGTATCTTTTCGTATGTATTTGGATTTGGTGTCTGTAATTAGACTGTTAATCGAAGTAACATTTGTTGAACCTTGGTCAAAAATAGTGGCTACAACTACCAGCTTCTTGAAGTTTTGTGATGACATCTAAAATTTGTTTTTTTAAAGACAATGTCTTCGTTATGCCGGCTGAATAGCTGTAATAAACAGGTTGCTTGTATGTCTTGACAATCCCTGTTATCATGAACACCATAACCATGGTCACAAAACTTATCTTCTTTTTGGTCACCATCATCCCCAAAGCCTTCAATAGTCTCTCGCTGTTGTAAGAACATGATGGGGCAATGGCCATTTCATCAAACACCAATGAACAGTGTATCTGTGGCATTTTTTCGATAATCTCCTTCAAATAATCAAAAATCCTTTAATTGCAACCAGGACCAAGTTTCACTTTGTATAATATATTCTGTAAAGTTCTTCTGCTGGGTAAAACACAATAGGTACTTACGCATAATCCTATAGGCTTTAGGTAAATCTTCTTCGTCTCACATTTCGTTTCCCAGCTTGCTTAACTTGCATAAGAAAAAAATTTTTTGCGTTCTCATCTTTTAAGTTTCTAGAAACAATTTGGAATGCTTTTGTCTTTGAAATCCTTTTGGGGTCATCCTTTCCATGATGCAAGGCTGAATTTGTTTAGGATTTTTGCAATGTTTCTTGCGTTTTGAAGTTCTAGACAGTATGTTTAACTCTAAAATTATAATTTTAACGGAAAGAAAAATTGGGAAATTTGGAAAAAAATTGGTTCTAGGACTTTTATAAATAAAAATCGCTATTTTAGAAAAACATAGAACAAAAGCTGTTTGTAATCATGAGTACAATCATGTGTATAAGGATCGCCCACTAATTACCAGTCTCTTAAACTGTACCAATAAGTATTATGCAGGATCTTACCCGTGCTAGTTTTAGGTAATAGGTGAATGAAAAGGCAACAAATGTGATTCATTCCATAATAAAATTAAAGAAGTTTCCGAAGAAGACAAACATCAATTTGCATTAGATCGTGATACACACCTTCAACTGGCCAAATCTTTACAAAATCGTATGAAGAGTGACTTACATCTAGCGAAAAATGACCCATTTATAGAAACAGTCACATTTGATTTACAAAAAACTCTCCCATTGCCACGTATACCCAATAATGTCGTTTTCTATAATCGCCAGTTATGGGTGCACACAGGAACTAACGACCAAGCCTATTGTTACGTGTGGGTGGATGGAGAAGCAGGCGGGGGTGCTCAAGAAGTAGGTTCTTGCCTTCTTAAGCATACATTTGAAAACCTAAAGCCAAATGTAAAGAAATTAATATTGTGGAGTGATTCATGTGGAGGGCAGAATCGAAATATTAAATTAGTACTTATTCTAAAGGCTCTACTGAATGATCATCCATCTTTGGATAATCATCTTTAAGTTTCCGATTTTTGCAGTCAGGACATAGTTTCCTTCCCAATGATAATGATTTTGCGAAAATAGAATGCGCTTTAATGCTGCAGCAAAGAATCTACCTACCTGAAGATTACCTACATATTATTATGAAACACTGTAAAAAGAATAAGCCATTGCAAGTGCATCGAATGGACAAAACAGATTTTGTATCTTCTGAGCTGGAATGTATTATCACGAATAGAAAACAAGCAGTTGATGGAACGAAGGTGTCATGGTTATAAACTAAAGAGATTGTTTTAAAGAAAAATGAGATGTTTACCATATATTATATGAGGTCAAGTTATGAAGAAGAATTTAAAGAAGTCAATATTAAAAAAAAGTCGTGGTCTTAGACAAAGAAATATAACCAAATTATTATTGAGACCTATGTGTCCTTCTGGGAAAGCAATACCAGGGCACTTAAAATAGAGTACATTTTATTCTCATGAAATTTATTAAAATAATATATCAGGAAGTACATAAAAATACCCAAAATTTAAGTGGAATTTCAAAACAAACTACGGTCTTGTTATTTTGATATATCAATTTTACTAAAACTCCAATTATCTTAAAAGTTTTTGTTTTTGTGGCTGGATCCATTTTACATAACTACGTCCAGTTATTTAGGTGAGAACTTTATTTGTAGAGACTAATTTGACCAAAACTTTATGGTGTGAAACTATTCAATGTGCTGCCTATCAGTTGAACAGGTCATCTTCTTCAACAATAAATTATAACACCCTGTTTCATGAAAAATGGAACCTGCGACCTATCAAGACTGAGAGTTGTTAGGGCAAAGGCGTGGGCCACTATTAAACCTAAACTAGTCAAACCGAATAAAAGAGGAATAGAGATAAGAATAGGCTATAATACAGTAGGATTGTGGAATCCAGAAGAAAATTCAATAATAATATCAAGAAAGAAAGAAAAATGCGTTTATTTGGCATTACAGTAAAATATACATACACCTTAAAACTATAAAACATAAAACAATTATTGTAATGCCAAAAGGGCCTCAGCTCAGCATAATGTCAGATGACAACACAAGGAATGTCACCTGACGCTGATTTTCAGCTGCGACCCACGAGTGCCATACGCTAGAATAATCTGAATAATTAACACAAGGAAGTGTGTGTCCGATTTAAAATAAATTTATAAGAATTAACTGAAATGAAATGATGT
Source organism: Cosmia trapezina (assembly GCA_905163495.3). Taxonomy (NCBI): domain Eukaryota; kingdom Metazoa; phylum Arthropoda; class Insecta; order Lepidoptera; family Noctuidae; genus Cosmia; species Cosmia trapezina. The sequence continues at coordinate 22,394,559 of LR991027.1, forward strand.
GGCAAGCATGCGTGTGTGTGTTGTGTTGTGATTAATTAAAACCTGAAATAAATACCCAATATCAACATTATTAACTATATTAAATAAATATAATGAGAGATGTGAGATTCGATGAAAGTGATACAGTATACAGGGTGTTAGGTTAAACGAGGGACATACTTTAACAGAGTGAAAATACTCATGAAAATGATCAACTTTTACTATGGGACCAAACCTGAAATCGCGAAAAGAAATCTGCAGTTCCCTACATTTTGACGAATTATGTGAACATAAATGTACTGAACAGCTGATTTTTTTTTTCGCGATTTCGGGATTGGTCCCATAGTAAAACTTGTTCATAATGATGAGTACTACACTCCGTTAAAGTAAGTCCCTCGTTTAACCTAACACCCTGTATAGAAATTTTGAAAACAAGGAAAGAAGAAGTTAATAAGTTGCAACAACAATGTTCTGCCTGTACTCTGCGGCCTCTAAATCATGGAACATGAGAAACAGCTAATTCTCGTGCAAAAATCATTTCAAATATCTCTGGCAGCGACGAAGTGAATGGTGTATTGCTTATAGAAATGACATTTTGGTTTTACGGAACCATACTAATAATTACTGTGAGGCGTCAATCAGAATCTTCAAAGATATTACAGAGATGTAAAGCATTCAACGTGTGCGCATTGATTGAGTTCACTGCTACTACTTTTGAAAAATATCACGTTAATCGCCTCATTCAGTTTGCCAATTCAAGAAAAAGGGCCTTGGACTTAGCATATGAAAAAAATATTCGGAAATGGAAATATACTACGAAGGTTTCAAAAGTGAATGAAACTATTTTCGAAGTAGGTGCAGTTAGAAACCAAATGTTTCTCCATATGTGATCGATGCAGATATAGCAATGTGTAACTGCGAATTCGAGAAAGGACGCGGATATTGCAAGCAGCGGATTGCGGATATTGTATGCTGTAGAACGTGAGTATTGACTATGCTTCAAAACTTCATTGCATTTGTCAGAAGAAAATCATTTGCAAAATTGATTGCTTGGTGAAGAAATGAACCAGAAGATTTTTTTCAAAATATGTCTTGCGATGTTGAGAAAACCGTCGACAAATTAGATATACACCCTAAATCTATGCAACAGGTCCCAAAGACCTTTTTTCAGTCGATTGTTCAAACCCCAAGCAGCAGTGCCGTCACCGAGATTATTTGTAGTGAGCCAATCCTGTCTGAATAAACTAAAGATCTGCTTGTCGATGACATTAAATCAGAATTTGAATGAATAACTGATATTATAAAAAACGACTGCAATAACTTCAACATCACCATAAAAAAACATCACGTATAAAAATCATATCAATTTTAAATTCATATAACTTTCTTTGCGTCTCTCTGATTTAAGGCAGCATGTTTCTGAAATAAGGGATAGGGAGACTAGCGCTGAGCGCTCGCAGCGGCTTGCTAGCCAAAATGTGAGAACAACGCAGGCCCGTGTTCGGGAGTCTAGCGCGTAACGTGCGCAGCGTCTCTCTGATTTAAGGCAGCATGTTTCTGAAATTAGGGATAGGAAGACTAGCGCTGAGCGCTCGCAGCGGTTTGCTAGCCAAAATGTGAGAATATCGCAGGTCCGTGCTCGGGAGTCTAGCGTGCGCAGCGCCTAGCAACAGAAAGACAGCGAGCAGCTATATCCAGAGCACGTAATCTGAATTTAACTGCAGGAAAAAGACCAGCTTTCAATTACGATGCCAATATTGATTATGCTCAGCAAAGCACTGTGAAAATAGGCGAAATTAATAAAACATGTCATAAGTGTTTTGCGAATAAATGAAGCGATGAACCAAATGGTATGTGTTGTGCTGCAGGAAAAGTGCTTCTCCCTGATGTTCAAGAACCGCCACAACCAATAAAAGATCTCTTAATGGACAATCATACATTATCTGCGCATTTTTTTTAAAAAAACATGCGCAAGTATTTCACTGTTTCAGATGACGTCGTTCGGTGCTAAAGAAATTCGCGAAGGGAACTTTATGGCTACATTTCGTGTAGAAGGGAAGGTTTATTATTTAATTGGTAGTCTACTTCCTTCGTCAGGGCTAAGTCCGCAGTTTTTACAAATTTATTTAATTTCTGATGCTGACCAACTTTCGTACTTTCAAATACAATTTAGAGCATAACTCTTCATCTGAGAACAGTGAATGATTACATTCACGCGGACCGCACTCCACAAAATCAACATCGAGGAAGATACAATTCACCTTCAGCAAATGTAGTTGCAGTCTTATTTGTGGACGAAGACAAAGGACCTCCTAGGAGACCCCCTCCTCCTCCTCCTCCTCCTAGGAGGAGGAGGAGGAGTCCTTTATTGCAAAGATGGTCAACTGAAAAGAGTTTCTGAATTACACAGATCTTATGATACCTTACAAATACCCTTTGATGTTTGTTAATGGTAAAGATGGATATTATTTGACTACCTCTTTACAAAATTCAGCGCGAAATAAAACAGTTTTGTGTATGCAATTCTATATGTATAGTTTGATGATCAGGACCAACAGTTTTAATCCCCTTCATTATTACAGGGATTTGTTTAGTCAATACTGTGTTGACATGATGGTTAAAATGATAACAGAGAGACTAAATTACATAAGTCGCAATCAACAACTGTGAGCTGACACGCACACATCACACACACACACGTACACATCATATCACACACACACACACGTACACGTATACATCTAAGAGACGCTTTAAATCAGGATGTTAATGTGAACGCTGCAAATATTGGCCAACATGTGATCTTGCCTTCATCTTTCACCGGCTCTCCACGTTACATGCATGAAAAAACCCAAGATTCGATGACGTATGTACGCAACTATGGAAGACCCTATTTATTCGTGACGTCACTTGCAATCCGGAGTGTCTCGAAATTAACAGAGAGCCCTGGTCAGCGTTCATTCGACCGTTATGACATCATTGCTAGGGTTTTTCATTTAAATATGAAGAAAATGATCTAGTTGTTCACTAAAGACGAGGTATTCGCCAAAGTCAAATGCCATATGCTTAGTGTTAAGTGGTAAAAACGCGGACTACCACACTGCATTTGCTAATTTGGTTTGAACAAAAAATACAACCGGATGAAATTGACAATACATAGTTGCCGAACTACCCAACAAAGATGATGACCCAATATTATTCGATATTATCACCAAAAATATGATCGATAGACCCTGTGGGGAGCACTTTATCGAACGAAGAACGGATGTTTAAAGAAATACCCTAAATCACCGGAATCTTTTCTTTATCAGTCGTTATATCCATAGATAGTATCAACATGGTGTCAGTTTTATATGCTCTGACACTTGGTTGCTTTTTTTTTTGGTCTTGAAAGTGTTTTATTAACATAAGAGTTAGATCTAACAAAACTTTACAGAATTTACAAAAAACTAAAAATAAACTTATAAATTACTTATCATAAATCTATGAAACCGCTACCAGGTTGCTCAGTGAAAGAGTGCCCAACTAAAACATCTGCTGGCAGATGTTTAGGCTCTACAAGATGAGCCTCCACGTCCACATTTAAAGCATCTAATGCAATCTTTACTGTTACCCGTACCGTTGCCGTGCGTAACTAAAGTTCCACTAGCGAAATCTTTTAAAATAAGTTATCCCTATCAATATTTAGTCTCAATTTTGAAGCGTAATCTTCTAGTATTAATGTGCACTGACTTCCAAGGTCAATGAAACACGACATAGATTGACCATTGATTTTTATTTCCTTAAAGTATTTATCTTTGCCGCAGTCAGAACTCCTAATATTAAGAATGTTTTTAGCTGCGTTAGCGTCTCGTGACGTGGTTGCTGTCATTTTACGTTTCTCAGAATTTGCGTTGAATTTAACTAAGTCTGTACAATTCTGATGGGTGTGACCAAAACGCCTGCACTTATTACATTTAATTACCTCTTTAGGACATTTTGGACAGTATGGCCTGTACCTAAAATATTTTAGTACATCCTCAGGTTCATGTTGGTACCCTTATCATCAAATAACTTCTCCCGCTCTGGGTGGAGCGGAAGGGCGTGTCAGACTTTTACTGACTAAAACCCACCCGTGTTCCTTCAGTTGCCTATGCCAGGGCCGCGGTATCTTCTTAAAACAACCCGCGACCCCAGCGGCGTCGGCCCTATTGGACCCCATCACTTGCTGACATCTCTTTGAGGCGCGCGTGGAACACAACGCGCCGTCGACTCGGGTCTGGTCCTTACCGGACGGCGAGCTACCCGCTACTCACCGTCCACAGGCCCGCGCCTACGGTGGCCGGAAATCGCCTCGCAATTCCCGCCGCCCAGGGCGTCTCCTGCGGCGACTGAGGGCGTGAGGCCGCCTCTCCCTCACGCGTTCCGCCTCCTCCTTCGCGAGCATCACTGCTTCGCAGAAGGAGGCGACGGCCTCCCATGCACTCTCGCTCCGCACCATGGCCTGAACCAGGCTCGGACGCGAGAGATCGCCGCCGCCGATCGCCTCCGTGAGAAAACGGCGGTGCTCTGCCCAAGCCGGGCAGACCTCCACTGTATGCTCCACCGTGTCCTCCGGGCGATCCACACAATGGTGACACCCGGGCGTTTCCTCCCGCCTTATGCGAAACAGGAACCCTGCACATTCATCTCAAATCATTTTTTTTGTCAACTTTGAACAAGATTCTACTAAATAGGGCATTATTTGCTGAAATCGATCGTTGAAAGTTTCTGAAAGTTGAAAATTTCTGATCTGAAATCTTGTGATTTTGAAATTTTATAATTTATTATTATCTTTGCATATTATTTTTGTCAATACTGATATTAACTATTCCTGTACGTTTAAACAGAGCTCAGTTGATAGTAAAAACATAAATTGTATACCTACTACTATACTTAACCACTACCATTGATATGAAATAGGGATCCAAAATAACTCGAAAACCCCTCAGGCGCCAGAGGTCTACTTATCAAATAGCCAATTTCTCATTCCGACTACTTCTCTATGTGACTACTTCGCTGTCGGCTCACTTGCCAAACATCCTATTTCGCATTCTGTCTAATTCTCATAGTGACTACTCCGCAAACCATCTACATGTCAAACAACGACTGAAGTACAGATGGAGACAAAAGTTAATTCTCGTTTAAAACCATAACTTCTTATCTCTATCTCGCAGTACCTACAGCACGGATTTTAACTACAATCATAAACAAACAACAATCATTAACAATAATAGGTAAGTACATAAGTAGATAATAATAGTACATTTTTTTTTGTAGTTTTTTTAGTGGAGAACGTTTGTAATTGCATTCGAGCATGCGTTGCATTGTTTTTTTTGAGCCGAGAACTGCAATAACAAATGTCCACGTGTATCAAATGACGTTTTTCAATACACTTTTGAAGAAATAAAATAAAATAACGCAAAATATTTTTGTCATGAACAAATAAGAACATTAAAAAAAAAAACTTTTGCAAACTGTACCGTGTGACATATCAAATGAAAGGACATACTATGAGGGTCTCAAATATATATTTTTTTTAAATAATTTTAAAACAAATCATTTTAAAGTAATTTAAGAAAACAGACGAAAATTTACCATTCTCCCCCCATTATCTCCGAAACTACAGTGCCAATTTTGAAAAAAATACAGAAAATAGTTCTATACCTGTAGATTACAGGAAAACCTATAAGAAGTTTCTGGTCTTAAAATAACATGGTAAATATCTCAATATTGTGAGTACAAACTTACATTTACTGTTGGAATGTATGTTCTGTAATATATGTATGTTCTTGGGATAATTTCATCCCAACTACGGAACCCTTCATTGTGCGTAGTCCGACACGTACTTGGCCGGTTTTTATTATATATATATAAACTAGCTTTTGCCCGCGGCTTCGCCCGCGTGGATGTCGGATACCAGCATCTACTGATCCACTGTTTAGTGAAATTAATAATAATAATAATAATAACCCCACCGCAGTATCTCTACGTTGACGTCGTGGTGGGGCTTGCGCGCTCCGAATTTTAGGTCTGTGCCGGTAGAGTTTACTTTGCCGGAACAGGTCTAGGATGAGGAGCCAGACCAAGAGAGATACAGAAACCCGCAGGGCAGCATGTGGCGAGCTGTTGGGCAGTAGCGACCCCACGGACCCTATCTCCCGGGAGAAGTCTTGTTCCTCACCTCTCGCTTGCCTTTATTGGCCGGCTTGAGTGAACACTGACGAGGAACAGAGCTCCCACCTCTTTCTTGCCTTTATTGGCCGGTTTGAGTGGAGATTCGCAAGAGCAAACGTGCTCGGAGGAAGGAAGTATTTCAGTAAGATGCTGGTAGGGATCTTGACCGTACTTCCGGGATTGTCCTGATAGCCGTGGGATGCCTCTCCACTCCTCACAAGCGCCTCAGGACATGTTGCCCCCTTGCCGTTACGACACTTTGTGCTAGCGACCGTTTCCGGGGGCCCATTATTGAGTGTGCAAGTCACCCCCTGCCATTTTAACTGTGTATATTATTATAACATTGGTAAGGCAGGGGACATAGTTCTTCCATAGTTTAAGGTACCCGATCCACTATAGCCACCCAAACCCATAGCCCAATATGTTTTGATTCCATGTTCTGCAATAGTCCTGCACAAACCGGGGGTTGTCCTTGAGTGCACTTGCATAGTGCATACAGGGATAATCGTCGGCTGGTGCCGCCTCGTCATTTAAAATTGTCTAAGGGGCCTCTGCGAGTTGGCTTCGGCCCCTCGTACGCCTTCCAAAGGTCCGGGACCCCATGGTCCCGAGATATGTCAAAGACAAAAAAATAATAATAATAATAATAATCTTTATTACATAAGGAAGTGGTTACAATTAATGTGAAGTCCCTGACACTTGTGCTAGGTGGTTAACCTGTGTTACAAGAGCCAATGCCCTCTCCCGTTTTAATTAGTACTGCCTTAGACAATAAGATTACGAAACAGGCACTGTACCTTTCGGTGAAGAAAAATTTTGATTATTTCTTTAGCCCAAATGATAATATTTGCTGTGAAGAACCAAGCCCAATTACTTTTTATAAATGTGATAATAGAGAAGAAAAAAAATGCAAAGACGTGAACAACAAATCGCTTGGAAAAACAGTCATTTATGATTTTTTAATTGATACGTATCAATGGGAGCGTCTGCAACCAATAGCTAAACGCATAAAATTTAATAAAGGATCTGAGTCTGTTTTTAGAATGAGAAATCTTTTGCCTAAACATCAGTGGGCTCATCAATTGCGTGAAAAAATTTGGGAGGTCCATCCAATAGCACACACTTGGACATTTAAACAGTATTCTATTTCTATGAACACCCAATATAACGTGCATCGGATCTTGTAAACAATGTGAAGCTGATGCGAAAGTTATTATTAGCTGGCCTTCGGATAAAATAGCTCAGTGCAAATGCATAATAACAAATTACGACGAAAATTTCATTCATCCTCCAATGAAAAAAATAAAACTATCACCTGTAAAACGAACTGAAATAGCTGAAGAACTTAAACATGTATCCGCTATTTCATATCGTAACTCAATGGCAAATTTAGTTGTTAATTCCGATGAGCCTGAACCTACTCATTTACCAACAACAGGGTGCTTACGTCAAATAAAACACGAACATAAGAGTAGCTCACTTTTTCATCGAAACCAAATACTTTCATTATGGCTAATGACCCAAATATCGCCTTAAAAAGAAGCTATTAAACATATCTCAGTGTATCCATTTTATATTTATTATTGGGACCCTTGCTAAGATCAATATTGCAAAGAATTTAAAAAAGCTGCTAAATTGATTGTTACGCCACCGGTAGCATTTTCAAACCATTTGGCCCTTTAAATAATGTCACAATCACCAAACACATTTTGTTTTATGTATGTGTCATGAAAACATATGAAGGTCACAGTAGTATCCCACTTACCCAAATGGTATCAGAAAGCCAGTCTATGGACACTATATACAACATGGCACGTGAGCAATCCAAAACCAGACGAAATCATCGTCGATGAGTCATCCGCGCTGATTGGTGCTTGCGTAAAAGCATTTACGAAACATAACTCTACTAAAGAATATGTTACAGAATCTTACAGAAAACTGGAGGAAGACGAAAAAAGTGACGATTGCTACATTAGAATGGACACTAGTCATTTTGTTAAAATCATTTTCAATTTAACTTGTTTTAAACATGTCGACAACAGAGTAAAATTCTTTTATATTAAATGTCTGTTAGCGTTGAAGGAATGCGTAAATTTTGAAAAAGCCAAAGAAATTTTGAAAGATATTATTACAGTTTGTTTGAATGAACACGACGGCATTAATAAATCCAATACTCCTTCTAGGTGTGAGTTGGCTAAGAGTCGATTAAAGACATTGAATCGGTTTCAGACTTTGGATACAGAGATAGTGATTCAGGATAGTAATAAAATAAATGATCTGCCTAAAGCTGTGGAAAAATCAGTGTTTGAAAATAAAACCAATACCAAATTAAGTGAAGAGAACAGATTTTTTAAATGGTTTACCACAAAAATTGAAACAGAAAAATTAATCTTAACACTAGATACTGAAGATATAGGCAGTCATGACAATTTGTACCATTATCCTGCTTTTATAGGAATTTTATCACGTTTAATGACTTTGTTTCCTTTGTGGTCAAACGTAATGAAGAATATTTATGATTCCGATATTGAGGCACCTACTTCTTCAAATGTTGAATCATATTTTAAAACTATAAAAAGACTGCTATTACATCTAAGCACCAAATCTCACAGACTACGAACAGATGAATTCATTATGAAACATTTAGAATTCTTAAAAGGAGAGATTAAAGTTGCACCGAGAATATCGTTACTGCCGAATCTTACTGTACAAAGAAATACTGAAGCAGAGTTTCCTAAGAAGGAAATAAAACGGGATTCCATAACATCTACGCGGAAAAGTAAATTACATTCTAAGGAGCCTAAGGAAGAGTTTACTGCTGATTCTATTTTTGCTGAGGACCCTACCTTCATCGAAAACTGGAAAGGGAAAGGAAATGTTACTAAAAAAAGAAAAACTTTGAAGCCAGTTATTTTTTTGTCTAACGGAAGCAGGCTACAAATTGGTAAAAAAATTATTATATTGAGAAATACTTGCGCGATTGATTCGGTATGTCAGGCTTTAGCTATAGCATATATCGATGGCTATCGTGTAAGTCAAACAATACATGAGAGTGAAAATTTATTCTGTAAACTTGTCAAACTCATGAGTGGAAGAGATACAGAAGAAGTATACAAAATAAGATCTGAAATGGCGCAAGTCTATTTTTCAAAAGTTGAACAAGAATCTTCTGTGGAAGTGAGATGTGAGTGCAATGTAAATAATATATTTGAACGCATTTTAATAGATTGTATATACAGTGCAGATGAAAGTGAACATTGTACAGAATCAGATTGTGAAATCAATAGAGTTCAGCGTAAGATACCTGTTCTACACGTTGATATAAATTCAACCATTAATGATTTACAAGAAGCCGCAAATACTTTAATTAATTCTCAAGAACTTACAGAATGCCGGCGTAGTAAATGTAAAGGTGTTAAATCATTTAGTTTATCTTTACGAGATCTTATTGCATTTGAATTTCATTCCAATCAATTCATTTCAATAGATAATACACCAACATCTCTTTTTTTACAAGGATCAGAGTTTTATTTACTGTCTATAATAGAATTCGAGCCCCCAGTATGTGAAACACTAATTGGTCACTACAAAGCTCATTGCAGACGAAATTCAGAATGGAAATGTTACGATGACCAATCGAAAAAAGTTACGAAGAGTAAAAAGAAGCTAATACCACATTGTATAATATATGCGAAAAAATAATATGGAAATTAAGTAAATTAATAGTTGAATATTTTTTAAGTAAATTGTAATATTATTAAAATGAATCTTATGAACGACCCGACGTTTTTATTTACGATATCCTTTTAATGTGCTTCCACTTGCCACCACTTCCACTTACCTACCATAACATAAAGTAGCAATAATAGCCTCCTAAAGTAGCAATACCGTTGACTGAAGACACACTGCAACTATTTGCCTTTATTGTTTTATCAGGCACTTTTCCTTGGGATAATTAAAATAATTGTTACATCCTTTATTTAACATATGTTTGTAGATACAACTAAATTAGATAAATGAAGCAAATATGTAGCAATTATTGACGCAATACATTTCGGGAAACTCTGCATGCTTGGCTTTAAACTAGGAGGCGACCAGCCAACCAAACGTCAGGATGGCTGTACAAAAAAAATATGTTATTTCTAAATATATATAGTATGTAGCAATTATTTATTAAATCAAAATCAAAATCAAAAGTCCTGTATTCAAATTAGGCTGAGAATCAGCACTTTTTGAACGTCGAAAATGTAGCAAATATAAGCAAATATATATAAATAAAAGCAAAATAAGCAAATGTATATATTATGTAGCAATTTTCTAATCAACTCTCATAGACCAAAGCCACAGGCAACCAGCCATTCTGTTCTGACACACATGAATCACTCCGTTCATTGGAGAAAACCGTATGAAATCCGTTCGGTACTTTTTGACATTATCGCATTCAAACAGACAGACGTCCGCGGCGGGGGGACTTTGTTAATTACTTAAAATTTATTATGCCAGTCACGCTCTAATAACAAATAACTTTTGTCCGAGTGTCCACTCGTACAAATAATTTCCTCGTAAAAACGTCGAATGAAATAAAGACTAAATGTTAGCTCAGGATTCGAACTATGACTACATTTCCAATCCCTTAAATCTCTTAAAAAGTATGTTATGTACACAAACATTTGTCAACCCCTATTGTGCCCCCTCAAAAATGCTGTACCATATATTTCTTTATTTCCTACCAAAAGCATACATTTGAATTTTCATATCCCTAACTTAAGAAATGCTGGGTTTCCCATACAAATCAAATCAAATCAAATAATTTATTTGCCTGAATATGGGTGTATAAGGATACACGTTACATTACAAACAAACAAACAAACAAACTACAAACACACACACATACAAACAAACTACAAACAAACAACCACACACAAACAAACAAACAAACACAAACAAACAAACAAACACAAACTACAAACTTTCATTCCTTATATCACCCCTTGGTGGATTATGTTTTAAAACAAAAAGTAGCCCATGTCCTTTCCCAGGATGCTATCTTATAGCCTTGCCAAATTTTATCGAAATCCGTGCTGTTTTGTAAATTTTAAAATAAACCCTATAAGGGTTATTCCAATGAAACCACTCGTAAACCAAAATAAGTGCAAAGACTGTTTATTGTTCTCTTCACAAACAACACTTTAACAATTTACGCGCGATTAACAGTACTCGGATTTATTCTAAGTGATGACGGTAGTACGAAAATATGACCGCCCGATGTCGGTTCCGAGATGGAAGCCGACCGTGCAAGCCAGAGAGCGCTCAACTGCCCGAAACCGTTCCGAAGGAAGCGTGTCCGTGCGAGCCGAACTGAGGAATGGCTTTTTTTTTTTTTTTTTTTTTTTTTGAGTGGCTTCTCGCAGTTGACCACGGGGGGTCGAGACTGTTTAACCGGACTTTCCTGTGGCTGCTTTAAGCGAGAGCTTAAAGCCTCCGGCCAGGCTTAAAACTAGGACTTAAAACTAGGGGTTTGAGCGACTCTGCACGTCGCTGCGGTAAGGGTAGGGAGGACAGCCAGAGGGTTCAGGCTGGGTCGTGACGCGATAACATCCAAGGTACGAGGTACGAGAATGATCGGTGGGCAAGGGGAGTTTAGTGGCGGGTTAGAGGCTACAGGCTCGGCTGCGCTACCGGCTGGCGCAGCCTCGCCGAGTAGAGGGCAAGAGGGAGGTGGGCAATTACGTTTTCGACCTCGACGGCGGGGTCGGAACGTAGGTCTTAGCTTGCGTTTGCGGAGCGTACTGGTGGCCTTATTACTCTCCTGTAGGAGAGTTATAGGGTCATCAGGTTCGGAGAGAACATGTTTAGGACGGCGGGTCCTACTAATCCGGGAGGGAACATAGTTGGCGGATTCGACAACCAAAGGGTTGCGATGTTTCGCGGCGGTTTCAAAGAAACGCACGGAATTGCGTTTCAGAAATTGTCGGATCGTTGGGATTTTGAGGTCAAGGTGGAGGTTTTCGTTCCGAACGAACCAGGGGGCACCCGTTATCTTTCGGAGAAAACGGTTTTGCAGTGTCTGCATTCTATGTATGTGATGGGGCTTGGCGTGAGCAAATACCGAGCCCGCATAGGTCATGATGGGCCGAATGACGGCTGTATAAATGCGCAACTTGCACTTAAGTGACAATTTGCTACGTGCATTCAGAACGGAATGGAGTCTACCGAGGGCAAAAGCGGCCCGTGAACGAGCGAGCTTTATGTGCTCGGAGAAGCTTAAGTGCTCATCGAGCGTGACACCGAGATATTTGGCTCGCTTCTCCCAAGGGATCGGCTTGTCAAACATCGTGATTGGTCGGGGTAAAGGACGTGTGTGGTACGGTTTCAGAAAGAGAACCGCTTGACTTTTATTCGGGTTTACTTCGATTCTCCACCTACGAAACCACCAGGCGAGGTTATCGACTGAGGTTTGGAGAGTACGAGATATCGCGTCTGGGCTTTTTCCCGTGTAGTAGATGGCCGTATCGTCTGCGAACAGAGCCAACTGAGCCTTTCTACTTTTCGGGATATCGCTGGTAAATAGAGTAAAGATAAGGGGTGAAATTACAGAGCCCTGTGGTACGCCTGCGCGGATAGGGTGGGGAGAAGATAGCGCTCCTTCGATACGGTATCGAAAGGTGCGGTTTGACAAAAAGTCACGTAAAATGAGCACGAGACGGTCTGGCACTCCGAGTTTGTAAAGCTTATAAATTAAGCCGTTGTGCCAGACTTTGTCAAAAGCTTTCGCTATATCGAAAAATACCGCTCCCGTCATCGAACCGCGCTGAAAGCCAGCGCCTATGTGTTCGATGATGCGGTGGACCTGATGTACACAAGAATGTTGGGTACGGAACCCGAACTGTTCGTTAGGTATGAGGCCCTTTGTCTCGGCATAGTCTCTGAGGCGCTTATAAATAAGTCTCTCATAGACTTTGCCGAGGACACTGAGCAGGCTAATGGGGCGGTAGCTAGAGGGCTCGCTCTTGGGCTTACCGGGCTTATTTATACCGATAACGGTGGCCTGTTTCCAGGCTTGCGGAAATATGTTATTGCTCAAGGCACCATTGAAGATGATGGTCAAGAGCATTATCAAACGGGCAGGGAACAGTTGGACCACCCTATTGGTGATACCATCTGAGCCAGGGGCTTTGCGGGGTCTCAGACCCTTGATTATCTCATGCACCTCATCCGGAGTGACGGGGGGCAGGGGATAATCAGGGTCTTCGACGGGAGGAAGGGAGGCTCTACGTTCGACTTCCGCGTCGACCTCAGAGAGGTGAGCTTGGTCAACCGGTAGAGAGCTGGGTGTGCATTGCGCCTCGAGGCTGTCGGCAAGGCATTCCGCCTTGTCGACATCCTCGAAGGCAATGGTTTTGTCAGGGCGGACTAAGGGTGGCATAGAAGCTATCCCCGGGGATCTAAGTTTCCTCTGGAGTTCCCAGAAGGCAAGGTGGTTTGGCTCTAGTTCGCTCAGCATCTTATCCCAGCCGGCGTTACGCAGTTCCTCCATACGTGTCCTTACAGATTTCTGTAAGTAACGCATGTGGACTTTGTTCGCGCGACAGGGAAAGTTGCTGTAGGCACGGACCGCCGCGTTCTTCTCAGTCAGCAGCTCACGTACATCGTCCGGCAACTTCCAGCGACGGTCTTCCGCCACTGGAATTTCCCTTGAACAATCGTTCAGGACAGATTGTACGTGTTCTGTGAGTGAGTCGATCGCGGCCGTCGTGTCAGCGATAGAGTCAAAATGATCGGGTATAGCGTCTAAGTGAGGGGAAGAGGAGGATTTCAGGCAATCGCTTACTTTCGTCCAATCCGTCACTTTTTGGGTGCGAGGTGGTACTGAGGGGTCACGGAGCCCTAAACGGGGGACTAGACTTACGACAACCGGTCGATGGTCAGAGTCCAGTTCATGTATCGCTTCTATAGAGTCCAACCGAAGGTTGATATTCTTTAGAAGCGCTACATCAAGTACGTCAGGGGTATGGTTATGGTCGTGGGGAAAATGTGTAGGAGTCATTGGTGCAATGACGTCAAAGTTTAAAATGGAACAGAGGTCGAACAAGTGTCTACCTCTGGTGGTGATCAAGGAGCTATTCCAGGCGGTATGCTTGGCGTTGAGATCGCCCGCTATAATGACGGAGTCACTCAAGCCGCATAAGATATTAAAGTCGTCAGATAAATTCTGGTAATTCTCTGGGACGGTACGGGGTGGAATGTAAGCCGATACTAAAGTGATCGGCTGGTGGCCTGTCATGCCAAGGCGGCAGACAGACACTTCCAAACGTGAAAGAGGAGGAGGGTCAATGGGGATGCAATAAAGGGTGGATTTATAGTAGATTAGGGTACCACCCGCGTGGCATCGCGTCCTATCATTGCGCACTATACGGTAGTTGGCAATTGATGGGTTACGGTGGTTGGGTTTTAGAAAGGTCTCCTGTACAAGGAGGATATCTAACTGGTGGTCGCGAAGGAAAGTGCAGATTTCATCGCGTTGGTTTTTAATGCCATTGGCATTGAAAAAACCTAGTTTAAGGGATCGGGGTTTGGTTCTCGCAATAATTTGTCTATCCATTATTGGTTAGATTTATTGGAGAAGGAGACCAGGGCTTGCGTGATCTCCGGGTAGGCATTATAAATGTCGTGAATTTTGCGCAAGTCGCCAGCGCTTCTGGCGACGACTAGCTCGTTAGCCATTTGCATCGCACGGGGCGACATAAATGTTAGGAACGTACCGGTAATGATATTGAACGGGTCAATAGTGTTGTTGCCGGCCCCAATAGTGTTCGGGGACGCGGTAACGGTAACGTTAGCGGTAGTGGCGGCTGCGTTTTTAGGCGCAGCCGTGAGTTTAGTGGGTTGGGTAAGGGGTGGCTTTGGGATGCTAGGATCCACTAGAGCCGGCATGGGTAAAAGAGGTGGTTGCGAGGACCTCAACGCAGGAAAAGCCTGCTGATGGAGGCCTGCGAACCAAGGGTTCGGTCTTTGGGGACTAAGCCGCGGGGGCATGTCGGGTACCTTAAAAGAGTAAGGGCATTCTCTTTGCTGACGAACGTCCGAACGTTTGTTCAGCTTAGAGGAATTATTATTATTTTTTGGGGCTTTAGGGCAGCCACGGTAATTAGCTGGGTGACCAGCTTCACCGCAGAGCACACAGCTCGGAAGATCAGTGCACAAGGTGTGGTCTTTAGGCCGAGAGCATTCAGAAGTGCCATGGTCACCCAGGCACTTGACGCACCTGGGTCTCGCATGGCAGTTCCTTTGAGAATGCCCGTAAAGCTGGCAGCGGTGGCACTGGCCAACGAGGCCATTTTTACGGGGCTTCTCTATCTCAAAGCCTACCAAGTTACAAATCGATCTGATTTTAAAAATCGGATGGTACCCCTCAGAGGGGGGGCAGACTACGAGGACCATATCGTAAGCTTCCCCTCCCCTGGAGCGGTGCATCCGATGAACCTCGTCTACAGGAATCTGTTGCGACTCAAGGTCGGCTTTGATTTCCTGGATCGGAATTTCTTTTGGGATCCTGCGGATCACCACGCGAGTCTGGCGATCCTCAGGTAGAGAGTATGTGTGAAAAGACACAACTCTCGACTTTAGAAGTTTTGTAAGTTCCCTATAGTCTTTCGACGTCGGTACTGATACTTTAATACCCTGTTGGGTAGAGCGGGCGCTGGTGAAACCGATCCCGAGATCGGTACACCACTTAGAGACGTCGGTCCACTTTGCCTTGTCTTGAATATAGACGGGAGGCGTGGCGGGCGACTTAAAAGGGGCAATGGGGGTATCCTGCAAGGAGGATGATTTAGAGGGGGCATCCTGCAAGGAGGATGGAATGGTAAGGGCGGGTGGGGCCAAGGGCAGGTCAGAGGGTTTAGGTGGAGGAGGGGGAGAGTCTGAGTTCTTCCCCTTCTTCGCCTTGGTTTTCGCGGCTTTCGTCGCCTTCCTTTTCTTATTCTTCCGACCCTCGACGACCTGAAAGCCGTCGTCGTCGTCAGAAGAAGAAGAAGCGGAAGGGGACGAAAGAATGGGCTGGGCAGAGTGCTCGGCCTCGATATCGGAAGAGTAAGGTGAGGTAGGGCCTTCAGTGTCCATGGACACTGTCGGGCAGTCTACGTAATGGACCGTAGGAAGAGAGGATTGGGTGGGCTCGAGAGCATCGCTAAAAGTAGCGATGTCTGAGGCAGGGGCATGCTGAGACTCAGCGAGTTTAGCCGCGATTTTCGCGCGAAAATCGGGGCTTTTGAGTAGCGCTTCAATGAAGGAGTCTGGATCCTTAAGGATATCCTTAAGGTACAGCTCCTTCGCTGATGCGGACGCGGGCATCCTAGAGGAGGAGCATAAACAAAAACCTATGAATCCCTAACACCTATCTCCCCGGGTGGGATTGCCCGGGGGCCCTAACCCTCCCTGTCGGGTGATGACAGGGAGGTGTGTACCTATCGTGAACGACCTACGCTTGTGTCATCCGTGCCAGTCTTAATGTGCAACGGGGCCCTGACTAAGAACTAGCGCGAAGGGTGTAGACACACCCTAAAGACACTAGGTGCAAGCTGTGGAAGCAAAACTGTCATCCAGTGCCGACTAGGAGACCCCCCAAGGCCGGTTAACACTGGGACCCGTCCAGCTGACTGCCTCTCCCTGAAGGGGTTCGGCGGGTGTGTTGGGTCTACACCCCACTCGGATTCGTTGGCACCGTGAGGTTTCCTCCGAGGACCACGAAACAGTGGATTTTACCCAGAGGGGGCCAAAAGGAGCGCGAAAGACGTTTAGTCCGAGAGAGAAATATTTTGCCTTGATAAAGGCACTTGGTCTGATCGTATGTCGAAATAATTAATTAAGTAAATAATTAATTATTCGACGATCGGGAGTAGTCGGGTGACTACGAGGACGCCACGAAGAGCAGCGCAGCGAAGGGAGACTCTGGACAGCGAGCGCAGCGGGAGCAGCGAGAGCGCACGACCGCACGCGTCGAGTGCCGAGCGTCGAATGACGTGAGGAATGGCTGGCGTGCATGGCCTTATATAGGTCACGGGCGCAATCGGCAGCGGCGGTGAGCGCGATGGTGGGGCGCGCTGAGTGGGAGCGCGCACACATGTATGCGTCGTCTGCTGGCAGTGCTACAGTCTCCCCCTCTGTCTCCGATGACGTCCCGGTGAGGTAGACAGGACTTAAGGCTGCTGCTTCTTCGGCGGTCTTCCACGGGGTCGAGGCTTGGCAGTTGCTACCAGGGCCTCAGGTGGAGTTGGCTTGTTCTTCCGCGGGCGACCTCGCCGGCGTAAGGGCAAGATCGGCTCGGGCAGGGCGGCTGATGCCAACCCTTGATACGGACGCAGGGCTGAGGAGTGGTACAACCCCGCAGTCTGGTTTGGAGTGGAGGGATCAGCAATCTGAAAAGAAGATGGTCCATGAATGTTTTTGATAATATATGGGCCATCTCGGCGAGGTGCTAGTTTAGCACTGAAACCTTGTGACGATTTGCTTAAGGCATGAACATCAACCATAACTTGATCGCCTGGCTGATAGTTAGGACATGGTTGTCGTCTCTTATCAGCGTATTCTTTTCGCTTTTCCTCTTTCATCTCCTGTATTTCATGGGCTCTTTTCAATGTGGATGCTATCATCAGTAACTTCGGCGTTATCTCGGGAACAAAATTTTCATTTTGTACTATATGTCGCAGATCATGATTTACGTCGTCGATCGTGCGAAGATCTCGGCCAAAAGTTAAGTAGGCTGGCGTGTACCCAGTAGATGAACAAATAGCCGTATTCATTGCAAAACGTATGCTTGGCAAGTGCTCTGACCATCTATTATGATTTTCTCCCACTAGTATGGCCAGCTGTGTTTTTAAATCTCTGTTGCGCCTTTCGACAGGGTTTGTTTCAGGGTGATAAACAGGGGTAAAGCCGTGTTCAATGTCCAGACAGAATGTCAGTTGCTGCATCACATTACTGACAAATTGAGTTCCGTTGTCACTAATGAACCGTCTTGGTGTGCCGTACCGTAAAATAATCTCATCCAGTAACACTCTAGCACATTCCTCTGCAGTTGCTTGCTTCAATGCAAATAACTCAACCCATCTACTAGCCAAATCTTCTACAATGAAGATCCATGTCTCATCTGTAGCCGTTTTAGGCAAAGGTCCGAACAGATCGAAGGATACGACTTCAAATCTTTGGTTAAGAGCCGTAGTTTGGAGCAGGCCCGCTGGTTTGAGATTGCTTGGTTTATACCGCTGACATCGGATACAGTTCCGGATATAACTTTCTATTTGGGCTCGCATTCCCTTCCAAAAGTAACGCTTAGCAATGCGTTCAATAGTTTTCTCCACCCCATAATGACCAGCGGAGGCTTCATCATGGTACACGCTGATTACTTTTGCTTGTTCATGCTTGGGAACAACTAGTTGAGCATTTTCACTATCATTTTCTGATGTGTACCTGTAGGGTAGGCCTTGATTCATAAGATACCCTTTTGTACTCCAGTATCTTCCGTTTTCGTTTTGATTTCCTTCTAGTTCGTTAATTATTTTCTCTATGTCTTTGTCTTTTAATTGTTCCTCTCTTATTTCTTTTGATTTCTTTCTTGGCATATCAATTACTATACTGCACACTCCACAGTCTTTTTCCATTGTAGGATCGCAATTAGGACGTGACAAGGTGTCGGCGACAACATTCGTTCTTCCTTTAATATATTTAATCGTCAGATTATAGGGTTGCAGTTGCAAGGCCCATCGTGCTAGTCGACCTGTTGGAGACTTTAATGACATAAGCCCCTTCAAAGCTTGATGATCGGTTAGTACAGCAACATTAGTGCCTTCGATAAAACCACGAAATTTGTTCACCGCCCAGATTACTGCTAGTGCTTCTCGTTCGGTGGTTGTATAGTTTCTTTCAGCTGGAGTGAGGAGGCGACTAGCATACTCAACTGGGTGCTCATTTTCCCCCTCCCCCTGCACCAAAACAGCGCCAATTGCGTAGTTACTTGCGTCTGTTTTAATCGTAAAAGGTTTGGTGTGGTCTGCTTGGATCAAGACCGGTGCGGTAACCAAAAGTTTCCGCAATTCGTCAAACGCTGTTTTCTGTTCATCTTTCCAGGACCAAACTGAATTTTTCTTCATCAAACGAGAAAGTGGTTCGGTGATCTTTGCAAAATTAGGGATAAACCGCCTATACCACGAACACATCTGCAGGAATGATATCAAGTGCTTTATGTTTGCTGGTGCAGCCATATCCACTATTGAAGCAACTTTGTCCGGATCTACTTGAAGACCATCAGGCGTTATATAGTGGCCTAGGTATTTGACTTTCGAACAGAAGAAAACACATTTGTCCTTGTTTGCTGTGAGATTGTACTCATTTAAGCGATCGAAGACGTCTTGCAGGTCTCCGAAATGATCTTCTAGACTGGCAGACATGACTATTAGGTCATCCAAATATATGAGGAGCTTAATATGACTGAGGGATATGCGAAATCTATCCATTAGACGCTGAAAAGTTGCAGGTGCATTTCGTAGACCAAAGGGCATTCTCAGAAATTTGTACATACCGAAAGGTGTGATGAAAGCTGTCTTTATTTGGTCTTCATCCTTAACATGAATCTGCCAGTAACCAGCGCGGAGGTCTATGGTGCTCATATAACGCGTTGGCTTAGCGCTGTGTAGGAGATCGTCGATACGTGGCAGCGGGTACACATCTGCAGTCGTAATCGCATTCAACTGGCGGTAATCAACACACACTCGTGTACTGCCGTCTTTTTTTGGAACAAGAACGACTGGCGCTGACCAAGGTGAGGAACACGGTACAATAACTCCTTGCTCACACATTTTCTGTATTTCTACCTTCAGGGTTTGCATCTTAACTGGTGATAGCCTATATGGTGGAACAGAAATAGGCTTGTGTGATCCCGTATCAATTATGTGTTCAGTCTCCGTTGTTGGCTTGCCATTCGATACAAATACCGCTTCATTTCTCTCAAGGAAATGTTGTAAGCGCTTGCTCTCTTCCTCCGTCAGCAGGCACTCATAGTTGCTCATGGAAACAGAAGAGATCTCAGTTCCTGGGAATAAGTTAGCAGAGTCTGGTGACATTTCGACGTCGGCGTTATCGATATTTCTACGTGCATCTTCGTACAAGGCATCAATAACTGGAGAGAATCCATCGAATAAGACTGTTCTTGGTCTCTTTGGTGGAGTCGAGAATCCTATGGGTATGAGAGGTCCATAAGGTCGTTCCAAGACTTGCTCCGTTGCTCCAGGCACAGTAACGCCACTTTCCTGACAAGAATGTGGAGGCGTCATGTGGTGAGCCTGCTCCTTAATCTGTTGCGGACTGGCTTCCGTTATATCAACAGGTGATAGTACAGGGTTAGGTGTGTTCATCATTGGCGATTCCATTGTTGGCAAGCACACACTGGATAATACACCCGCAATATCTTTTGTCTCCTCCGGACTCTCTGGATTTAGTTCGTAGATCTTTTGTGGCTGATCAACGAAATAACAAGTTCGCTGGGGTAGGTCTAAGACCAGCATAGCATCTTCTATAAATCCTACCCCGAGCAGTGTCCTATTTTCTCGGGCCTCGGGGAAGATCACGAAGGACGTGGTTACGTCTCGGCCATATAAATTAACAGTTGTCTTGACTGTGAAGACGTCCTGTTTCCTTGGTACTCCATCGGCGAGTGTTATATACATAACCTCCTTCTCAAAACTTGCGCCGTTTCGTTCGAGTCGCTTATAAAGTTGGTAGGAGGCAACACTCGATTTTGCACACGTATCGATAAACGCTGTCCCAGACCATCCTTCGATGGTAACAGGTACCGTGGGACGTGGTCGTACATCAGCAGTCATATTGGCTGAGCAGAAACAAAAATCGACTGCCGTCGTTAGAGACTGCTTGTTTTTGCATTTGGGGCAGCGACTGCGTATTACACCTGGCTCACCACAACCATAACAGGCAAACTTCGGTTTGTCCTCACTCTGGGTGCTTGGGATAGTTTCGGCCTTAACGACAGCATTAGGCTTACCTGTGTCCTCTCTTGCCTTCTTTTTACATACTTCGGCTGTGTGACCGGCAATACGACAGTAACCACAGCGTACCTTATTTTGTTTTTTATTATTTGTATGCTGTGTTGTTAACTCCTTGTCTTGTAAACACTCTTCCTTTTGGTTAGTTTTCTCTAAAAGTGTTATTTCGATATCCCTTGCCCTTTTTAAAAGATCGTCAAACGTTTTTATGGACTCCCTACAAAGCTTCTCCCTCACAGCGAACTTAATCTGGCCAAAAATGAGGCTGATCTCTTGCTGCTCCGTATGTGATTCTGACATCTCGGCAAGAAGCGCCCGCTTCTTGGCAATGAAAATCTCTGTAGCAGTCTGGTTATCTTGCTTAACACCAACTATTTCCTGATATAACACGTAGTCTAATTTCTTTGGGGCAAAGGTATGGCGAATGCGTTCCTTAAAAAGTTCCCATGACGTCACATGGCTTTTAACACCTTGCCACCAAATCGCTGCATCACCAGTCAGAACTAATGGTAGGCCTTCAAGAGCGTTATCATCGGATATGTTCTCCACTTGTTTAAAAACTGTCACTGCTGCTAAGAAAGATTCAACTTCCGCCTTGGCACCTCCAAATTTAGCTGGGCAATGTGAAAAGGTACTCCTCTCGCGTGTGCTGGTGGTGATTGTGAGGATGAGTTCCTTAAACTGACTCTCCGTCATATTGATAGACATTTCTTCAGCAGAACTGGTTCCCAATCGAACTGGTTTACGAGTGGGCCGTGGCCTTAAATATTTTCTATCTTCGGCCTCCACGTTGTGCGCCACTTATAAGGGTTATTCCAATGAAACCACTCGTAAACCAAAATAAGTGCAAAGACTGTTTATTGTTCTCTTCACAAACAACACTTTAACAATTTACGCGCGATTAACAGTACTCGGATTTATTCTAAGTGATGACGGTAGTACGAAAATATGACCGCCCGATGTCGGTTCCGAGATGGAAGCCGACCGTGCAAGCCAGAGAGCGCTCAACTGCCCGAAACCGTTCCGAAGGAAGCGTGTCCGTGCGAGCCGAACTGAGGAATGGCTGGCGTGCATGGCCTTATATAGGTCACGGGCGCAATCGGCAGCGGCGGTGAGCGCGATGGTGGGGCGCGCTGAGTGGGAGCGCGCACACATGTATGCGTCGTCTGCTGGCAGTGCTACAACCCTTATTTTACCCACTTAGGGGATGATTTTTAAAAAACGCTGAACCGCATATTTCTTAATTTCCTACCAATAGTATAAATTTGTTATCCTTAACTTAAGAAATACAGGGTTTCCCTTACAAACTTTCATCCCCTATATCACCCCCTGTAGTACTATTTTTGAAAAAAAATCCTATGTCCTTTCCCAGCGGGGCGAGCACGGGCGTACCCAAGACGTTTGTGACAAGACATGATAAATTATGTCATGTCTTAGAATTTGTCTTAAATGCTAGCACGGGTCAACCATGTGACATAATCTAGAGCCGCGACATGCCTTTCTTGTTGCTAAATTCATAGTGTGACATAGTAAATTGAAAAAATTAAAATGTTTAAGACTATCTGAATATGCGGCCCAATAAAATCTTTTTGTTTCTTTTCTTTTGCTTATAACTCGAAAACGGTGTGTCCTATCGCAAAAATAATGAAAATTTGGCCCCCCTTTATGAAACCCATAAACCGATTATTCTTAACATGTAGGTAACAAAAAAATAGTAGTATTTAAGTACCTCTGTATTTACTTAAATTATTTATTTATTTTATTTTTTTTTGTTGGTTTTAAGGCGTATTATTTACATGTCTAAATATGTATTTTTAAAAATTAAAAAAAAAACCGTTTAAAAATATAAAAAAATAGTAAATTATTTATTTATTTATTACAATTTTTTTTTGGTTATCCTTATCACGCACAAATAAACCACCACCACACAATGCAAGAAAATAATTTATTGCCATTTGGTGCAGAGTAATTAGCAGGAAAACATTATTTTTTTCAATTTTCAAATCTTATCACCACCTCCGAACGAACGTGATAAAATTTTTCTTAGTCACCGTCAAAATGTGACATTTGTGATATAATTGGTGCACCCATATTAGCAAATAAGACATAATGAGTCCCAACTAAACGTCAAGAAGTTATGTCACATTCAAGGAATTATCTCACGCCGCCGTGCTAGCATTTAAGACAAAACAGTTTTATCGCCCAAACTATGATAAAATGTGTGACTCAAGCCATGTCACAGTAGGCCGTGCTCGCCGGGCAGGATGCTATATAAAGCCTTGCCAAATTTTGTCAAAATCCGTGCAGTTTTGTAAATTTTAAAATCAACCCCTATTTTACCCCCTTAGGGAATGATTTTTCAAAATCGCTGAAACGCATATTACTTTATTTCCTATCAAAAGCATATGTTTTAATTTTCACATCCCTAACTTAAGAAATACTGAGTTTCCCATACAAACTTTCATCCCCTATATCACGCCCTGTAGGATTATTTTTGAAAAAAAAAGTAGATTATGTCCGTCCCCAGGATACCATCTATAGCCTTGCCAAATTTTATCAAAATCCATTCAGTGGTTTAGGCGTGAAAAGGTAACAGACAGACAGACAGACAGACAGAGTTACTTTCGAATTTATAATATTAGTATGGATTAGACTAAATAGGTTTGAAACAATTTTATATTGAATGTATGTTAAGTTTAAAAAAATAGTTACTTAAAAATTATATCAATCATTTACTTAACATATTAACTGATCATTGTATAAAATAAAATTATAGAATCAGTTATTATATCTTGCAAATATTAGAGATTTTGTAATTATATCATATATTACTTACCCGTACTTAAGACATTGATTTTGATGCTAACTGTCCGAAAATGACATTTTTTTTTAAAGTAGGCAGTCTGCGAAGTAGTCACTATGAGAATTAGACAGAATGCGAAATAGGCTGTTTGCCAAGTGGGCCGACAGCGAAGTAGTCACATAGAGAAGTAGTCGGAATGAGAAATTGGCTATTTGATAAGTAGACCTCTGGCGCCTGAGCGCTTGAAAACTACAAAAAATCGTAGAACATACACGGGGTTTAAATCGATAGGTATGGTACTCTGCTATCAGCTCGCACTGGCTTGACACCTTAAAAGAAACACCCTGTATTTAAAAGAAAGTCGTGTTAGTTACACTAATAATTATAGAATAAATTTTATTTGGGAAATTCGACTAAAACATTGTCGTACAAAGCACCCCACGCTTTTTATTACAATGGCATTAATTTTCTCGTTAATCACTTTATTCTTTATTGAAAAAATATTTTTTTTACTTTTTAGTTCACTTTAATTGGTTTTTAGTTTTTCTGAACTATAATTTATTATTTTTAACTGTAGCAGTATTAAATATTTTTTTTGTAAGTTTTCCAAATATTTGTTGTACTTTCTGTTGAATACAATGTCTCTAATTCGTCTCTTACTCATCATGTTGGTAAACAAAGAATTGTTTATATCTTTTTTTATTTTTTTTAGGAAGAGTTTTTTGAGCCTTTTTGGGATACGACTGTTCAATCTTTGATGCCAACCTTCTAGGGCATTAGTTATACGATGTCGCTCGCCTTCGCAACTCAATATTATTGATGGTATATGTGGATACCACTGTCTCTCAAAGTAACTTCTAAACAGTCTCGTTCCTTGGTTATCCGGCGATGATTCTAATATGTACTGCCATGCTGCAGGTTGATTGATTGGCTGGAATCAAAGGGATATTGAACACATTCGCGTAACATTTCGACATTTTTTTAGAGGTATTTAATTTTAGTTTCTTAGATTTTCCCCAAATTGCGTTGTTAAAATGGTAATAGTAACCTGTGATTGGAGTATTCGGGAAAACTGTTGATACTGCATTCAACTGAGTCATTTCGTAGTCGCATTTAAGGCCCGTATTCAAGATTGATACATACAACACTACACATATATGGCACATCTATATAAATAAAAAGAGAAGTCCTGACTGACTGATTGACTGACTCATCAACGCCCAGCCCAAACCCTTGGACCTAGAAAGCTGAAATTTTGCACAGAGGTTCCCTTTATAATGTAGACAAGGAATAAGGAAGGAATTCCCGGTAGTATGTTCCCGTGGGATACTGTCCGACATCCACGCGGGCGAAGCCGCTGGCAAAAGCTAGTATAATATGTATGGCAGCAACACTATGCTAAGGCATTTCTTAAAGCGTTCGTCATGGCAGGCCATTTAATTCACAAACAATATTCAAGCGGCACTTTACTATGCGAACGCACTGTGTCGATTATAGATCTGTGATTGGTCCGTTTCTGATAGGCGGATGACATAAATATAACCGCGGGGCGCAGCTAGTAGCGCCCCGCGGTTTCACCCGCGTAGACCGGGATAAAAATAGCCTATGTGTTAATCCAGGGTATAAGCTGGATCGATTTGAATGGAATTTGGTATCAACATACCAAATTCCATCCAAATCGATACAGCCGTTTGAGCGTGGAGAAGTAACAAACATACAAACACACACTCACAAACTTTCGCCTTTATAATATTTGTGTGATATACGTATTGGCAGTTATGAAATGTGAAGTAACAAATGTGGTGATTTAAGAAAGTAATAATAAAATGTATTCTGTTTTCAAGGATCGACAAACAAAAATAATATTCTAGTTTAGTTTTCTTCAATTTATAAGTCAATTTCTTCAAAAGCCAACGAAGCCGTCAAATGGTGTGTTTACTGTTAAAAAATGGTGTGTTGTGTAAATCATGGCTTTATCTTATCCACAGCTATTATATTAGAATATTTTTTGTTTCTTTTTCTTGTAAGAGGCGTGTCCTCTATTTGGTAACGGTCATGATTGAAAACATTAGTAATTTTGTAAGGGCCCTGATACTTTGGAATTAACTTTTTACTACCACCCGGCATCCGTAGAGGGAATTTGCCGCTCAACCCTTATTAAATCCCCAATATTATATTTAATAGGCTTGCAACGAGATTTATCAAAAGTTGCTTTTTGAGTATCCTGTGTGGATTCGATGTGAGAGGATATCTCAGTACGAATTTCTTCGAGACTTTTGTCTATTGAAGTGATATTGTCATCGATTGCAGAAATTACTCTACTATCACTTTAGCCCTTATCCCACCTTATCACAAATAGAGCCTCTGCAGGTGTTTAAAATATTTATCTCAAATTGCACCATTGATTTCTACCTTGTTAACAGATTTTTGTGCTGGAATAATTTTTGAAAAACATTTTTCCGCGTCATGACCAATTCTCATTCACATTAGAATTTTTTGATTGGTTGAGTAAATTGACTTACAAAATGACCTTCCTGTTTATAGTTATTACAACGAAGGACTCTGTCTTTGGCGCTTGGATTCTTTGCTTTATCATCTGAGGAGTTTGTACCAGGTTGATTTTTAATATTGGATATACTTCGGCACCTAACCTAACAGCGCGATCATCTATGCCATGTAGAACACATTCTACCGCTCGTTTACCACTAATACTGCATCGGTTAATAAGAGTAATTTTGTCGTAAAAATAATCTTCGGGGGAGTCTCTGTAACGTGCACGCCACATGTCTGCTAACATTTGACCGTAGTTCTCTTCCGAGGGAAAGCTGTTACTAGTTTTGCCTGCCATTCGTCCCAAGAAAAGAGCACTGATGGAAACCCTTCATACCAACGTTTGTTTATGCCTTGAAGTTTAGGCAGTGCTTAAATCACCACTGCCTCCGTTAGAAACAGTAGTGGTACCTACAGTTCCTTGTAATGCTGCGGGAAGATATTGCACGTTGTGATCCGTGCCGTATTGTTGGCTGCTGCGCCTCTAGCTGCTACGCAAAGGGCTGCTTGATCGACTGTTGCTTGGTAGATGGCAAGTTAGGCCCATCACGCGGCCTGGTGTCTGCTCCAAACTCGGTCTTGAATATTGTGATTGCTGCTCCAAAGAGTGATGGTGTCTGTGGTCATCTGTACTTCCGATTGGTTTTGCTTGAGCACTTCCCAAAATCGTAGTGATAAGCACTCTTTGTTTATCCATGTTTTTCGACCGAAAAAAAAAATTAACATTAAAATGAGCTACTTATCCCACTTCTGAATTGTAAAATAAAAGAGTAGTTCATAGAAACTTTGTTTTATTTTGTTGAAATAAGTTAATCGCAAGTCATTTAACGTTACTATTATCTATGTTTGCTGTGCTGTATCCTGTATCTGTCACCTAATTTTATCTGTGGTCAATACACTTTCTTCTTGTCATTCCGATGTCGTGTACAACCGGTGTTTTATTTTTTATCCCAAATCGAATACTAATTAATTACACTAATTACGCTAAATAATAGGAACAATTAACAGGTTATGATAGGCTACTATTGCTCCTCAAATAATAAAGTTAGTGTTTTACCGAAATAGTTCTGCGATTTACTTGGATAAAATTTGCCTAACCTCAACAAGTTTGCAACCACGCCGCGTAGGAATTTTATTTTTTCAGCTCAACATACAGTCATGGCTTCACAAATATCAAAGGGCACTGTTGAGAAAATGCTGGGCAGGGAAAATTATCCAACATGGAAATTTGCCGTAAAAACTACTTGGAGCATGAGGATTTATGGGACACAATTG
Source organism: Cosmia trapezina (assembly GCA_905163495.3). NCBI lineage: Eukaryota > Metazoa > Arthropoda > Insecta > Lepidoptera > Noctuidae > Cosmia > Cosmia trapezina. The sequence goes on from LR991027.1 coordinate 22,422,414, forward strand.
AACCCAGTGCAGATTATGTGCAAGACACTAAAAAGGATTTAAAAGCAAAGTCAAAAATAATACTACTAATTGACCCAATTAATTATGTGCACGTTCAGGAGGCGACTACGGCTAAACAGGTATGGCCAAAGTTAGAGAAGTTATTTGATGACTCCGGGCTTAGCAGAAGAGTAGGTTTGCTACGTGATCTGATAACAACCACTTTGGATAACAGTTCTAGTATTGAGGATTACATTAATTTAATAAAGTAATGACAACAGCTCATAAGCTTAGAAATATTCATTTTGTAGTAGGAGACGAGTGGCTTGGTACTTTGCTGCTCGCTGGCCTCCCAGATGTCTACAAACCGATGATCATGGCTATTGAGAGCTCAGGTGTGTCAGTTACTGCCGATTTTGTAAAAACTAAGCTGTTAGAGGATGTTAAAGCGACAGATTCTACCGCCTACTTTACTAAGTCTAATAAATCCCAAAATATGTCTAAGTCTCAGAAAGATTCACCCGATAACAATCAAAAGAAAGGCCCACGTTGTTACAATTGTAACAAACAAGGTCATTTCAGTAAAAACTGCAAATCACAGAAGAAAAAGAAATCACAATCAGATGATAACACAAAAAATAATGGTTATTATGCTGCTTTCCCTGTTTCAGAAACTTTGGACGAAACCAGATGGTACATTGACTCTGGAGCGTCGCAGCACATGTGTAGAGAGAGAAAATGAATGTACGATGTTTCTCCTACAACAGTAAATAATATAAAGGTGGCAGATAACAAGACAGTTGCAGTAAAGGGATGTGGTAATGTGAATTTGCAAATAAGAGACTCCGAAGGCAGACCTCAGTGCAAATATACAGCTATATCCTAAAAATAAGTTGCAAATTAAATATCCATTATCAAAAAAAATCTTTCATGCGTAAAATTTTTCTGTAATGGCAAAAAAATATGAAAAAAATATATGTTGAGGTATTAAAAAGGTAGTAAATATTTACAAATAGATAAATTAGTTTTGTTGTCTCGAACTATGAAAAAAAAAATGGTCCAGACATCCTGACGTCAGGATGTCTGACCACTTTCTTTACGTGTTTTTTCGCTGTCGGTCGAGGTACTAAATATTTGAAGTTAGGTATCAAATATTAGCAAAAAGGTAGTAAATTTTGGTATTTTCTAAACATCAAATATCTCTATTGGTCCAGAGGTCCTGACGCTTACAAAGCATATTGTAAACAAAGTGCGTGACACTTCATTTAGTTTGTACAGTTTGAATTTGCCGCGTAATAACTTTAACGTATAATTATCTGTGTTATCTGTGAAATTGTTTGATTCTATGGAGCGAGCTGTCATATTGAATGACTGACACAGCATAGAAAATATAGAGGTTATGTCAGGTTATACAAGTGAGAATTTCAATGTAATTAGAGTAATAAGAATAGTGATTAATTAGAACTGGTGAAATAATAGCTTTAAATGTTTTCTCTTTTCGTTTTTGTAATGTTGTCTTTACTTTCTGAAAGATTTGGGTTTGTACTATTCCAGTGTGTAATTTTACAGGTTGCAACTTATCTGGAATCGCAAAGGTTCGGCCATCAAAATCCGTGATTGCATGAGGAAGCTGTTGCTGATATTTTAACAGTGGGCGACTTTTGTTCTCCGTAGGCACCCGATGTTTCACTGTAATTTAATTGTACAGTATTCATTTTATTAAATTTGTAGCAACCCAAATGCAATCTCGGCCAATCAGAGCGTCCCGTGGCCGCATGCCGCCACGATATGTTGAATGAAATCCTGTCTCTTTCCCTCGCGCCGGGAGCGAGCGAGCAAGGCACTTGCTTGGCGACGCGCGCGCCACTGTCCGTCATGCTGGTTTCACACGAGGGCAGAACAGTGAGGCAGAACAGTGGGCAGCACAGTACTGCTACAGTTTGAACGCACTGAACAGAACTGAAGAAGAACAGTACTGTTCTGTGCGTTCAAACTGTAGCAATACTGTGCTGCCCACTGTTCTGCCTCACTGTTCTGCCCTCGTGTGAAACCAGCATCAGCGTCAGTCCGCTGCCCACACGCTAACTGCGTAGACGCGTATTTATTAAAGTACCGCGCAAGCCGCCATGTGCCTGGCTCGTGCCGCCATTTGTTACGCGAATTACTTTATTTAGGGTTTTCGTACCTACTTTTGATTTACAACCTGTTTACAATCCAAATATACTCTTTTACTGAAAAGGTGGTTTCAATGAGACAACCTAACCTCATAAATTATTATTTTATAAACTTAAATGCATGGTTTTGTAACATATTCAGCATAACGAGACTCAGGCGAATTTTCCGAATAATTTAAAACTCGTATTTTTTGGTACGCTTTATGGTCTCTCTTTCTCGATGAAAACATTCGATAAAACTCAAAAAATGTCGCACAAATACTCCAAAGACATTATCGACCAAGGTTTTTTTTTAATTTTAGCATTTATTGACTCCAAACGATTGTTTGTGTCATTACCAAAATTGTGTTGCATGTAGTTACATGTTAAGGACCATTCCTGAGGACAGTGATGCCAGTTCGTGTCAAAATAATCGATTATTGTTTTTGGCAAACGTTTTAGTTCCTCATATAACCATTTTTTGTAAAATAGATCGAGCCTCATCTCTTTCTTCCCGTGTTAAATTTCTCTTTTCTGTCGTAATTTATCTGTTGAAGGTTCTTAATACTAAACAATTAGAAAACATAACTAACATGGATTTATACTGACCTGGACTTTTAATTTTGAACACCCACTTACTGCTTAAAATTGTAAAACTTGGGTCAACTGGCACATTAGACACTTCCCACGTATTATTGTCAGTTAGTGTTTGAAGTTCTCTTTCTACGGCCTCCCTCCATTTGGAAGATTCACCCCTACTCATAGCATCCTTGTAAGTCACCGGATCGGGATCTACATGAATGTTCACATTGTTACACTTATAAAAAGAGGTTTGTTTCCTTCTTCTCTTAGATCGCTCACTGTCGAGTGGTGGTGTATTTAATTATCGTCATCAGTTACTAACTGATCCGAACATGGTTCATATTCACTATCAGATTCGGTTTCGTTATAAAACGAACTTTCCTCAACATAACTTTCTCTCACACAAGCAACATCTTCTGATATTCCATTTTCTTCATTTACAACAGTTTTAGTCTCCTGTGATGGTTGGTCTTCTAAAGTTACCATCTCAATTGATTCTTGACTTTATTAATTTCTTTTTCCAAGAACACTACGTCCTTTTATTTCTACAGTATTCTTTTGGAAAAAATATATCCTGTAACCTTTCACGTCTTCACCGTATCCAACCATCAGTCCCTTTTCACCTTTTTGTCCCACTTTCTTCTCCTTTCAATTGATGAATATCATAGTTTCTGTTTGTCCATACTTCAAAGGGAGATTTCCCATCTTCTGTACTCTTTCCAGTCCTATTAAGCATAAAGGCCGCCGTATTTATGGCCTCTACCCATAGTTTTCTTAGTAAATTCTTTGCATGCAACAACGTCCTGGCAGCTTCAACTAAAGTTCTCATTTCTCTCTCCGCTTTACCATTCTGCTCGGTGTGTATGGCACGGTGGTTTGATGATGTATCCCGCGCCTTGAGAACATACCCTTGACCTCTCTGTTTACAAACTCAGTACCATTGTCACTTCTGAAAATGTTAACGCTATTTCCAGTGACATTCTCAGCCTTATTCAAGAAATCTTCAATGCAGCTCTTGATTTCGTATTTATTTTTGACAAAGTACACATATCTGAAGTTTGAGAAGTCTTCTTTAACAACACAAAATATTTCGAACCTCCTAATGAAACTTCTTCCAACGAGCCATAAGTATCAGCGTGTATCAATTCACATGTTTTTGTGCTAGTGTAATCACTTTTTTCAAATGGTAATCGATGGATTTTTCCTAGTAAACAACTCTCACACTTAGGAACAGAAGTTTTTTTGGCATCAATGTTGTTTTTCTGTAAACCTTTCCTGACGTAATCGAAGTTTTAATGAGCGAATTTTTCATGCGACATATTTAAATCATTCAGCTCTGTTTTAACAACATTTGCAGCAATGCATTTAAATTGTAAATCTATAAAATAACCACTTCCGACTCGATTTGCAACCGTACGAACATCACCATCTTTGTAAAATTTACAACAGATGTCATCTGTCATCATGACATAACCTTTTTCAAGACAAAGAAGTGATTATAATACTAACTGTTTACTGCTGCTGCCTTTTGTTATGCCGCAATAAAAGTCAAAATCGGTTGAACGGACTGTAAAAAAGGTTTGTTTAAATGGCTAAGCTTATTGTAAATGGATTAAACGAAGTTAAAATTTGTTTGTAAATTGCAATTTAAGGAAAAATGCAAACTAGGAAATAATAATATTACTATCACTTTATTTATTTCTATATCTCTCCCTCTATCTGAAAACAAAAACATAACTTACTTGCAGGTTCAACTCCACTGGAATTTGTGATATATTTAACCCTTGTCTATGCAGGACAATAATTTCATTTCTTTCTTCCTGAATCAGGTTTCGGGTCGTCATGGTTGCACAACGTTAGTCACAGCCCACATTAGGCACAATACACACACAGTTTAGGATACGAGCTAGGGTCAAGAAGAGGCTTTCGATCACAGTCCGGTATACTAGCATAGGTCACAGTTAGGCAGGTAATCAGTCCGATAGAAATAAACAGGTCGTAAAATGAAATGGCGATAGGAACTTAAAAATTAATTTAGGGAAAACCCATATCATGAACTTTAACCAGCGAATAAACTCTATTAATACAAATATTACATATAAAGATAATACGATTGCTAAAATTGACAACACGAAATTTCTAGGGCTTTGGTTAGATCAGCACATGACATGGAAAACACACATTGAACATGTAATAAAAAAGCTAAATCAATATTGCTATGCTTTAGGTACACAATTTAAACAAGGTCGCCAATCGTAGTACCGTTCTTATCGCATACCACGCATATGTCTCCACCACACTGCGATACGGTTTAATATTCTGGGGTAATTCTACGGATAGAGAATTGGCCTTTAAAGCCCAAAAAAAGTGTCTTCGTGCAGTATGCATGATCCAAAACACTGATAGTTGCAAACCATTTTTTATTAATTTAAAATTATTAACACTCCCGTCCTTATATATTTATGAAGTTATTATGTTTATTAAAAATAACCTTGACCAATTTGAAACTCTGTCCACTAAACGCCATCAAGGTGCAATTAAGTCAAAAACCCACCAAACCGCCCTGTTCTCAAAAAGTTTTCTAGGAATGGCTCCTAAAATATTTAATAAACTACCTAAACCTATAAAAGCTTCAAAAGATTTGCATACCTTCAAAAAAACACTCCATAAGTTCCTAATTCAGAAAGCATATTACACCATAAATGAATATTTAGAAGAAAAATAAAAACCGGTATGTCCTATTCTCAGATGTTATATTTGTTACCTATTTATTTTAGTTAATTTAATTTATGTTTAGCTAGATATTAAATTGTTTCCTTAATTTGTATTGTTTTGTTTATGATTATTTTATTACTAAATATTTAAGATGGTTACTTAGCAGTATTTTATAATTTTATAGGCTATAAATACCTACTACTGTGACCAACTAACTGTTACTGTGAACAACATTTGTACGCCTTGCAAGGCAGCGCATAGTGATACAATATTTTTATTTTATAACATCATGTACATTTTACCTATGTGTCGCAAATAAATAATTTTGAATTTGAATTTGAATTTAAGGGAAGCGTCAACAATAAAATTAGCGAGAGCAAATTGTCACTGTCGCGCTCTAGCTATTGTTATTTTTTGTTACTCGCTCATTACTCACACAAATGCATATTGTCTCTAATTGGGGGAAACCAGGAAGGGGTGTGGTTTGTCACTAGCTGCGCTGCCGCAGGTATATTTTCTTAAGTGAGCATGTTATCTTTGTTTCATAGTACGTAAACATGGTTATTTTCTTATTAAACTACGTAAAAAAATATGTATAAAACTAAAACGTCTCCTATAATCCTTTTAGTGTTTTATTTAAAAGCAGTAGGACGATATTCGAACCAAAAAAAAAGTAGTTCACTCTCCTGTAAACATAGCAAAAAATAGATACAATGTTGTTTTTATCAGGTGTCGATATTTTAATAAACGGGTAGTGGTACCTTATTGTATGAGAAAAGAAAAACTTACTACTTTACATACTGCTCATGCAGGTGTGGTCAGGTCTAAGAAAAGGTACCGTAGGTCTTTATTTTGACTAGGAATGTCCAAGGACATTGAAAATTTTGTTTTGTCATGTAAGGAATGTGAGAAATATAGGTCAAGTACCTGCAACGAATCCCTCATGAGTCATGATGTGCCAGATATTCCTTTTTATAAAGTAGGTATGGATATTTGTTGAGAGGAGCTCGTGGCTAAGTAATTATAAAGTAATAATAAGCTACGCTTGCCGGGGTTGGTCAGTGGATGGGTGACCATCTTTACATACCGAGATTCCTCCGTGCCTCGGAAAGCACGTTAAGCCGTTGGTCCCGGCTGTCATTCGTGGATCTTTGACAGTCGTTACGGGTCGTCAGAAGCCCGAAAGTCTCAACTGGTTGTCAGACTTTCGGGCTTCTGACGACCTCTTACCAAGAGGTATCGTATTACCCAGTTACTGGGCTGTGGAGGTCAGACAGGCAGTCGCTCCATGTAAAATACTGGTATTCAGCTGCATCTGGTTAGACTGGAAGGCGACCCCAACATAGTTAGGAAAAGGCTAGGCAGATTGATTGAGGTATGGATATTTGTTCCTTTGCTGGCAAAGATTGTCTAGTGGTTGTTAATTATTATTCCTCGCTACTAATTGAAAAATGTTATTATACTGTTCCAGATTTTATAAATGATAATTTTTAATATTTTTTTAGTTTATTTTTGTTTTTATTTAAGTAGTTTTTAAGTATTTTAGTTTTGATTACATTTTTTACTTTATACGCCTTCGCCTTCTTTTGTACGCCTTCACGGCAAAACGTATCGCCCAAATATGTTAACCTAACACCTTTATACCTATGTTTTACAAATAAATATTCTGATTCTGATTCAAAGTGGATTGTGTTACAACAAATTCAATAAAAAACAGCAAAAATGTTATATTGAATACCTAAGTACGCAGTTTGTGATAATAATACATTTAATAGCTTTGAACTTAAACAGTTTCCCAGAGATGTTAATATGCAGTTCTTGTTTTCAAGCCCTCATCATCATCAGTCGAATGGCCTGCCTGAAAAAGCTGTAGGTATTGTAAAGAATTTAATGAAGAGATGCAGGGCAAATGATGAGAATTTGAATATGGCTTTGCGGCACTATAGAACACCACCGCTTGCTGGCTTAGATTATATCCCATCTGAACTTCTGATGTGCAGGCTATTAAGAACTTCACACAAACAACCAACACAAATCTTCTACCCTGACTGTCAATCAATATCAATGAAAAAATGCAAATAATTAAATAAAAATCTAAAAGTGATAATAATAGAACAGCCAAAAATAGAGCTTCTTATAGTAATGGTCAGAGTGTGTTAATACAGAATGGGGATAATAAGGATTGGCAGCCAGGAAGCGTAGTAAGGAAGGATAGTCCTAGATCCTGTCAAGAAAAAGGTGATTGCGTTAGGAGAAATGAAAAACATAATTATATGTTACTAAGTAGAAATAAGTTTAATGAGAGACCAGAGGTTGAGTTTGACGCCCCAGTTAATGTCAGACCGGTGAATGATTCAAATAATGGGGAGACTGTGAGTACAGGTGGCTCTATGCCTAGTCAGCACAGAGTGTTTAGAGATGCTTGTGAAGCAGGCAGTTCATATGTCATTCGTAGTGGAAGGTCTGTGAAACCTCCTTCCTATTTAGTTGATTATGATTGTTAAAGGGGGGATGTGTCATATGAGACTAGGCTGTATAGCCTTCAGCCTTCGTCATGTGTAGAGGAAGTTTTTAAAAAATAAACAGTGTGTCTTGGCCTCTTGTGGAAAGTGCATTTTTATTTAATACTAGCTTTTGCCCGCGGCTTCGCCCGCGTGGATGTCAGAAAATATCCCACGGGAACGTACTACCGGAATCAAAAGTGTCCTAAGGCCGAAGTTCACACGGACGTAAAAATATTGCGGTGGGATTTTATCGCGCACTGGATTTTCAACTCTCGGTTTAGAGCCGATCCAACCTAACAACAACAGAGCGCATCCCAGCGCGACGAAAACACTGTTGGATTTTTAACTCTTCGCGCTAAGCAGAGCGTTGAAAATGCAGTGCGCTAAAAAAATCGCCGCGATATTTTTACGCCCGTGCGAACGTCGGCTAGACAATAATTATCTTCTCGCACTGCTTATAATAATATAGTACTCGAAAAGCGGCGCGCAGATTCATAACTGATTGCTGGAGGATAATAAATCTTAAAACCAAACAATAGTAAACGGAAAATTACCAACATGCATGCCTTTGAAAGCAAGTTTAAAGCGAAAATATAAATCCTCTTTATTCCCTATACCGTGGGAATTAAAAAAATATTAAGACTAAATGTTACTTCAAGATACGAATTACCCAATCTCTTAAAAAGAGGTAATTTTTCATAAATCAAACCCATAAATTTGAATTTTCATATCCCTAACTTAAGGAATGCTGGGATTCTCATAAAACTTTCACCCCCTGTAGGATTATTCTTTAAGACAAAAAGTAGGCTATGTCATTCCCCAGGATGCCATCTTAGTCTTGCCAAATTTTATCGATAGGTATTCGTGCAGTTTTGTGAATTTTAAAATCATACCCTATTTTACGCCCTTAGGGGATGATTTTTCAAAAATTCTGGACCACATATTTCTTTATTTCCTACCAAAAGCATAAAATTGAATTTATATAGCCCTAACTTAAGAAATGCTGGGTTTCCCTTACAAACTTTCATCCCCCATATCACCCCCTGTAGGATAATTTAGGCTGAGTCCTTCCCCAGGATGCCATCTATAGCCTTGCCAAATTGTATCGATATCCGTGCAGTTTTGTAGATTTTAAAATAACCCCTATTTTACACTCTTAGGGGACGATTTTCCAAAAACGCTGGACCACATATTTCTTATTCATATCCCTAACTTAAGAAATGCTGGGTTTCCCATACAAACTTTCACCCCCCGTAGGGTTATTTTTGAGCCTAAAGCCTTGCCAAATTTTATCAAAATCTGTTCGGTGGTTTAGGCGGGAAAAGGTAGACACAGACAGGTGGTACAGACAGACAGACAGAGTTACTTTCGAATTTATAATATCAGCATGGATAATTGTTATTTTCCTCGCTAGAGAGCTTCGATAAACGCGTGCGATCTCTGCTAATCCCGCCCGCTATGTCCCTGCATTTTTAACCGACTTCTAAAAAAGGAGGAGGTTCTCAATTCGTTTGTATTTTTTTGTATGTTTGTTACCTCAGTACTCCGTCATTTATGAACCGATTCGGAAACTTCTTTTTTTATTTGAAAGATCCAGATTGGTCCCATTTTTATCAAAATCCAGTTCTGATGCTGGGATCCATGAGGAATCGAGGGAACTCCTCAAATATTATATATAGCGATTTTGGTATTTTCATCAACAAATCAAGCGTTTGCATTCAGAAAGTATCATCTAGTGAAGTGGAACTGATAAAGAAGACCACAGATGGCCACGGGAACTCCTCAACGACGATAAGTACCTATTCCACGGGTGGCGATAAGATATCTCGATTAAAATAGCTAAGCGACTATGACGAAATGATTCTGATGAAAATGGTACCATCGAACCGATCTGATGAAGAAGCCGGAAGGTAGGCATCGGAACTCAGTAATAAAACAATGTATCCTAGCCGTATTTGGGCTTATTGGAATTGTCATAAGGTGCACTCTGGCTATAAATGATTTAATGGTAACTATATGCCGCTTCAAAATGCGCTACTTGAGTTGTATGTTATGTGTGGCCTTGATTGTCAGAACGCAGATTTCGTAGCCTCGTTATCTGTCAACTAAAACTACGCCTACCAAACTCTGACACTACTCTATCGCGACGTATTTGCCTTTTTGCAAAGTTTTATTTGAAATGCTACATTGGGAAATCATCAAATAACTTCTCCCGCTCTGGGTGGAGCGGAAGGGCGTGTCAGACTTTTACTGACTAAAACCCACCCGTGTTCCTTCAGTTGCCTATGCCAGGGCCGCGGTAACCCCTTCGGACAATCCGCGATGATACTCCTGAGACTGTCTCATCAAAATATCTTCAAGTTCTGTTGAGTGGCTTTTGAGTTAGATTCAATAATTTAATACCTATTTTTCCCATTTAGTCTATGTGGATGATGCTCTAATTTATTTTGCAGAGTGGTATTCAGATTTGTGTGGTACCACTAAGAAGTGAAAAATAAAAACTTAAAAAAAAAACAACCTACTTCCAAAAAAACACTACAAAGTGAAAAATAACTTTAATTTCGGAAGTCGGTGGCAAAAATACGAAAATAAATAAAAAACCAAAGACACCGACTTCCGAAATTAAAGTTATTTTTCACTTTGTAGTGTTTTTTTGGAAGTCGGTTGTTTTTTTTTTTTTGTAAAAAGTTTTTAAATCTGTAATATCTTCGAAAATATTCATTTAAATTACATGCTGTAAAGGGCCATATTGATCTATAGTAAATGCACAATGTATTTAAGGTACTTAATTGGATAAGGATTAATGCTGTATTGTTTAAAATCGCTTCGTAAATAAGCTATTATTTCTCGTAAAAAGTAAAGGATAAAAAATGGTTATTGTGGGTTATCCCTGAGAGATAGACATATACCATCGCGGACTTTTTTGCAGACCTTTATAAGGTGTACAATACTGTAGTACATTATTTTGATCTATCTCGTAGGGTTCAGCCAGCGTTTGCAATGTAAGCGCAAAAAAATGTGTTTATTTACGACATCACATTAGAATCCTCTAAAATTATCAGTGTTTCTCTACTATATTATGCATGTATTATACATATAAACCTTCCTGTTGAATCACTCTATCTATTAAAAGAAACCGCATCAAAATCCGTTGCGTGGTTTTAAAGATCTAAGCATACATAGGGACAGACAGACAGCGGAGCGACTTTGTTTTATAATATGTAGTGATTATTTTTATAAACTTGGTTAACACACCTTAAGCCCTTTAGTTTTTAATATATCAGTATTTAGTGGAATGTAGCTACATTTTTTATTAGATCCATCATTCAATTTACATTTCGAATTTGTGCATTTTAAATATCGTTTGGCACTGTAAAATACGTATTTTTGTAAATTGTCGATAACATAAGTATATAACATTACTTTCGCAGTTTACCCATCTCTTATTAGTTAGTTTAGAACATGGAGGACTTACAGCTAATAAAAACAAACAAAAAAGGAAACTTATTAACTAACTTGAACTTATTCGGCGATAGTTCGGCCTTATAAATATTTCACAATATTCTCTTTATTTTTTTTGTGGTTTTATCTTTTACTTGTCTGGCAGATCTTTATTTTTTTTGTATGTAATTAAACTGCGTATTATTAATTCGGCCAGATCGTTCTTTTGATTATTAATAAACTTCCTAATATACGATATGTCTAAAAAATCAATTGTACAGTGTAGACACAATATTTAAAATTACTTATAATACTTAAATGGCGGTGCTACACTCATACACACAAGCGATAAAACAGGACTTGCATGAAAGTGGTCAGACATTCTAGTTTTATATTTTATTTGATGTAAGTTTGGCAATACTGCAAGTTCCTTATCAGTTTTGATAATTAAGTCAGTAGCCAAGTTATATCGGTAGCAAGCGGCTTTTCTACTTTCTAACCTAATCTTGTTTTTTATGTTAGTTGATTGTTTGAAGTTGTTCTGCCGATTTATTGAAAAAGACAATAATAAAAACTAACTTTTAAAAATTAATAAGTAGCAAACTTATTTATACACTAAAACAATACATTACTTATAATAAAATGTTTTTGCAAAATACAAAAACCAACTTCGGCCTATCACGGATTTGAACCCACATGTCTTTTGGTGGGGTAAGCACTTAATGGAGCCGTGTGTACCCTACGGTCAACATTCAAGGTGGTATTTTTACATTTAAATTGACACAAAATTATTCAATTCTTTGAGTTTGCATTATTTTAATATTTTTGTTAATGTTTGCATTATTTTAATATGTTTGCTGTTAATGTTTTTTTCCTATTGTGCTCCTTAGTAAGAAGTTGTTGCAATACATGATAGTGTAAAATATTAAAACGAAAAAGGTCCCACAGCTAGAATGTTAATTGTTATAATTTTTTTTAAATTGTGTATGTTTAAAATACGTGGTTTTAATTAATGTGATAACCTAATCGCCACCCTGTATACAGTATATCAACCCACGCAAGAAATTCACCATAATATTATGATGAATTTCTTGCGTTCAATGCATTTGCGATGCTCGTCAATGTGTCGCATTGTTTTTTCATGAGCTGTATATATTGCTCATAAAATTCTTTTTTTATTTTATTTTTTTCTTTGAGGGTTTTGTTTAGATCTTCAGCTGTTTGCAGAGAGATCAAGTCTTCCCTGCCTTGTCTGTCTTGACGTAGTAGGAGTTGTCCTACATTGTATGGTGCCTGTAATAAAAACATAAAACATCATGCATATTGTCTCTCATTTTACTATTTAAAACTCTTGGCATCAGTACATACCTTCAGCATTGATCACTTCTGGCTCGGCTTCTCTTACTTCAGCCACAACTTCTGAAACTGAAGTAAGAACAGAAGTTATATCTCGACCTTCAGTTACAGCTTCTGTTGACACTGAAGCAAGAGAAGTCATATATATCTGAGCTTGCCGCTCCACGTGTGGCTACCCTACTATTGCTGCTGCTGCTATGTTGCAAATTGAGATCTGAAACAATTATAAAATTCACCATTATTGACAGAGATTATAACATAAGAAAGCTTCCCTGTATGTGGGTTGAAGAATCGTAAGAAAAGAATTTTGTGGGCTTTTTTAGCGGTTATTAACCTTTATTAAAATCTGGCTTACTGAACTCGACAATAGACTCATAGTTGTCTGTGTGTCCAATGAGGGATGTTGACGGTATTGTATTGAGAAACATAAGGTCCTCATCTGTAGGTCTTGGCGGTGGCCCTCCTCCTGTCTGGTTGCTTTGCTTCTTAAACAGCATAAATTTTCTTTTAGCCACAGACTTCGATCCTGCCATGTCTAAAAATGAATAACGTAGTTAGCAAATACTTGATAGAAAGACACTTACGCGACTCAATTTCCATTTGTAAATAAATATATGTACATAATAATAAAGATATTTTATTTCACAAACTAAAAAATTACGTGGTTCAGCGTATCTAGTAAACCAACCCTCTAGTCAGGCATTCAACATTGAGGCTGAGGCTACAGTAAGCAGCGATTTGCGATGCGACTGGAATAGCGAAATTCGCTTCGCTTTTCCAGTCGCGATAACGAGAGTAATATTTGATGTACGGTGTAGCCATATATGTAAGCATTCATTTATTTGTTTTAATCGCTCATGTGTCGCAGGTTGCGTCGCGGCCTAATGTAGCCTCAGCCTGGGGGTTGCCGCTTCGTTGCTTTATATAGGCAACTGAAGGAACACGGGTGGGTTTTAGTCAGTAAAAGTCTGACACGCCCTTCCGCTCCATTCAGAGCGGGAGAAGTTATTTGATGATTTCCCACCCTCAAAAAAAAAAAAAAAAGAGTAGACATAAGAAGCTTTGGTAACTCATATCTAAAAATGTGGCAAAATGGAAAATGTGGCAATTTTTTTTGTGGCAATCTGTCATCCCATCGTTTCCCTTTAAATATAATCATTAGTGGTATTGCATCACCAGCAACATTCACACAGGGCAATACCGTAGTTGTTGTTCCTTTTTCCCCAAAAGTTTGTTTGTAAACATGTGACTTTCCAGTCAATGTAACTATTTTCCCAGATTTCATAACATACATAAACCCACTCTCATCTAAATTCCAAATTCTTTGTGGATAATTTTGTATTTCCAGCTTTGTATATAAATCTTCAACCATTTTATAGAAGTTATTCAGTGCCTCCCTAGTAGCAGATTGGGCTCGATTCATGGACAAACTTTCTGGTGTTCTCAAACTTAAATTATAGCGCTTCTTGAAGGAAGACCACCAATACCAACCTGCACATTGCTTGGTTTTAGAAAATGGGTGTTTTATTTGGCTCTGTTCGGCTAAACGATATGCCACAAGACGAATCTGCTTTAGGGTCAGCGCACACCAAGAGCAGAGCAGAGCAGAGTATTCTCTGAGAACATTGAAAAATTTATCTTATTACAATTCCTTACATTGCAAAATTCAAGCGTCCAAACTTGATGCTCGACTACGCTCGAGCATGCTCGAGCATGCTTGGCGTGTATTTAATTTAGCAATGTATGGAATTGTCATAAGATTTATTTTTCAATAGTCTCAGAAAATGCTCTGCTGTGCTCTGCTCTTGGTGTGCGCTGACCCTTACAGTTAATCCAAAACCTAGTTCCTGCATTTTATTTATGTAGTTCAAAAGATCAACCTCCAATTTAGCTGGTAATATAAACGGTTTACCACGTTTCAGTTCAGATGTAGATGTAGGATCTTGATGATAGCAACTGCAATATGCTTTTAAAGTGCTCCAAGGGACACAAAATTTTTTTGCTGCCTTGTAGACAGTGCTTCCATTTTTTACTTCTATCACAGCTGCTCTTAAACTGGATGAGTTGTAAGCCTTTTCTTTTTTGGCAGAGTTATCAATTGGTCGCAAAGATTTCTTCTTGGTTTTGTTCTGCAAAGGAAAATGAAAGTTTAAATCACTGTGCATTGAACAAAATAGAATAATTATTACGTTGAAGTTTAATCTACTTTACAAAATGAAATGAATTTGGTTATTCTGTGATAGCAAATGACTGACATTGCGAAAAAAACTTAAAGTTTTCCCGCGCCAAATTAAGGATTTTATTTACTGAAATGTACACGCACATAATCACAAGTGCAACAATAATAATTTTGAAACTCACCTTTTTGGTATCTTTATTTGTTTTGGCCATTTTTTATGTATTTTAAATTAAAACTAATTTAAACTTTTACCTCTTCCACCGAATGTATGGAAAGTGAGGTTGACAGTAGTGACAGACATTGACATTAACTTTTTTAATTTCTGAAAAAATGTTCGGATACACACTCCAATGGATTAAAGAGTTTAAGAACAGCGCCATCTACTGGTATTAACCTTAAACTCCATCTCTACGTCGTAACTTGGTAATAAAACACATATTATCTATCACCGAATAGCTGCATATCACGAAATAGCCAAGTTTTGACCTACGTACCTACTTTTTATTTAAATTGTTTTGTGTGTTTTACTGCCTCTAATATTGCTAGGGATTCTCCTGTAAAAATAGAACACTCAGGCGGGCTTTTAAAACTTAAGACAACATTAAACTTAGATATGAACACGGCTGAACCTACAATGAGATCCATCTATAATAAAACGCGTGAGTAATAAAATCCAATTTGCCCATTTTGTCTTTAGAATTTTATTTTAAAAAATTGTTGGGATCGGGACTTTGTTTATGTCTACCAAAATCTGGAATCATTGTGGGTTGGCGATCGAATGGTTCGGTTCCCTTTATGTTGAGTCCCTATACGTCGAGTCTGAAATCTATTGTTATTTGTTGTATTATTTGTTCTCAAATAAGTAGATATCTTTCTTAATCTATTATACAGGGTGGCCGGAACATTGACGTCCAAAAATAAAATTTCGGTCCCTCGTATCGTGGGGTATTCGAATCACCCCGATGTATGTTCCGCGACTTTTCATAGTTTTCGAGTTATGATTTTTTTTCTGAATGTTTGAAAATTTTCGACCTGACCAACCTAAAAAAATTCTAAAAAAAAAAGTAGAGGGTTTTATCGAGTTTCTTTTTTTGCAACTGAATTTTCATAAGTAGTACTTTTATGCATAAAATAATCAGCTTCGTAACTGTGATGAAAGTTATGAAAATGTTGATCTAAAGTGAAAAATTTACGTTCGGTAAATTATGACTCAAATTTTCAACTTTAAATTAAAAATCTTAACAGGTGACTTCATAATTCCTAAGTAGGCTTCAAGAATGCGCCAGACTCTCAGCTTTCATAATCATAAAAAAAATGAAGTACTTAATACTTTGTTTAAAATCGGCCTTCAAAGACAGCGAGGTGGAAAAATTCTTAAAATTACCCATCTGAGTAATTTTTTTTTTTTTGGCTATTTTCTCGTTCCTAAGGTTAATTAATGATAAGAATACTGAAAACTAACCAACAAATAGTTTCAGAGTTGGGTAAGAAAAGTTTTACGTAAAAAGTGGTTTTGAATAAAACACAGATGATAATGTGAAAAAAGTACTTAATTTATTTTTAACATTTACAAAAGGTTTTCAAAGTGGCCACCACCAGCAGCAATACACATTCTACACCTACGTAAGAAATTGTCTGGCAATCGTCTAAAAGCGTCTCTGTTCTCTCTCACAACACGTTCAGCTTCTGCAATCAACTGCCTCAGCTCTTGTTCACTTGAACAGTCTCGGGCGTATGCTATTTCCTTGTAATAGCCCCAAATAAAGAAATCGATGGGGTTGAGATCAGGTGAGCGTGGAGGCCACCTAATTGGTCCGCTGCGTCCGATCCATCTGTTGGGGTATGTTTCATCTAAGTAATTTCGGACCTGGGTTGCATAGTGACACGGGGCGCCGTCATTTTGCAACACCATGGTTCGTCTGAGTTCGAGATTCACATCTGCCAGCAACAATGGAAGTTCATTTTCCAAAAAGTTTTTGTATGTTTCTCCATCAAGTCTGGACGGCAGTTCAAACGGACCAATTAGTTCGCCATTGAGGATACCAGACCACAAGTTAACGCTGAAGCGATGTTGAAATGTCGAAGCTCTCACTTCGAGTGGATTGTTATTGCAGGTAAAAGAGTTGCACCCTCGTTTACAACCCATAGTCCACGAGAACGGATCGCGCAAAATTCATTAAACTAACATTTAAAAAAATCTCCGTGTTTAAATCTTAGCTTTCCTGCAGTCATTTTTGGTTAGCAAACTAAATAACCTTAGGAGCGAGAAAATGGAAAAAAAAATATATTAATCAAATAGCTAATTTTAAGAATTTTCCACCTCGCAGTCTTTGAAGGCCGATTAAGGCCAAAGTTAGCCCCATTAAGTCCTACGTTTTTTAATGATTATGAAAGCTGAGAGTCTGGCGCATTCTTGAAGCCTACTTGAGAACCATGAAGTCACCTGTTTAGATTTTTAATTTGAAGTTGAAAATTTAAGTCATAATTTACCGAACGTAAATTTTTCACTTTAGATCAACATTTTCATAACTTTCATCACAGTTACGAAGCTGATTATTTTATGCATAAAAGTACTACTTATGAAAATTCAGTTGCAAAAAAAGAAACTCGATAAAACCCTCTACTTTTTTTTTAGAATTTTTTTAGGTTGGTCAGGTCGAAAATTTTCAAACATTCAGAAAAAAATTCATAACTCGAAAACTATGAAAAGTCGCGGAACATACATGGGGGTGATTCGAATACCCCACGATACGAGGGACCGAAATTTTATTTTTGGACGTCAATGTTCCGGCCACCCTGTATACATCACAGTGTAGTCATTAGGTACTATTAGTGTAAATCAGCATAGTTATAGTTTTAGAGTAAATAATTCTGTTAAAAAGTAACTTTCTATAACACACTAATATTATAAAGGCGAAAGTCTGTGAGTGTGTGTTTGTATGTTTGTTACTTTTTCAGGCTCACACGGGTGGACCGATTTGGATGAAATTTGGTATGTAGATAGCTAATACCCTGGATTAACACACAGGCTACTTTTCATACCGGTTACGCTGGTGAAACCGCGGGGCGCAGCTAGTCTATTTAAAAACACACAAACAGACTGTGATTTATAAATATCACAGTCTAATCATCACTATTAGTGTAAATAATTCTCCCTAATGTAGTCCCTTTGGATCTGAAGAAGCTGTTTCTGGACTTCAACTGCATTTAGGTGGCGATTTCTCAACACAGTGGAAACAATATAACGGTCTTCTCGGGCACTAGTATACCTGGATCTGCCATTACCAGGTCTCCTCAAATGGTTTCCAGTCTCTTCGTACCTTCGCTTCACCTGCTGGACCGTTCGTAACGTCACACTCACCACTCTTGCACTGCGACGCATACTGATGCCTAGTTCCAGAATCATGATCCTAGCACATTCGTCAGGTGAAAGGCATGATAAATAAGTTTATGTGCTGTTGTCTAACTTAGCTTACGTAACAAGACTCATCGATCAAGAAAAAAATTGAAAACAAAAATAGAAATAAAAAATTAATGGTAAAATTGTAATTCGAAGAGGATTATTTTTGATTTTTAAGTTTTTAACCGACTTCAAAAAAAAGGAGGAGGTTCTCAATTCGGTTATATACCTCAGTACTCCGTCATTTATGAACCGATTCGGAAAATTCTTTTTTTATTTGAAAGGGTATACTTCCAAATTGGTCCCATTTTTATCAAAATCCAGTTCTGATGTTGGGCTCCATGAGGAATCGAGGGAACTCCTTAAATATTATAGGCATACCTACATATAGCGATTTTGGTATTTTCAACAACAAATCAAGCATTTGCGTTCAGAAAGTATCATCTGGTGAAGTGGAACTGATGAAGAAGACCACAGATGGCCACGGGAACTCTTCAACGATAATAATAACGTTTGTTACTTCAGTACTCCGTCATTTATGAACCGATTTGGAAAATTCTTTTTTTATTTGAAAGGGTATACTTCCAGATTGGTCCCATTTTTATCAAAATCCAGTTCTGATGATGAGATTCATGAGGAATCGAGGGAACTCCTCAAATATTATAGGCATACATATAGCGATTTTGGTATTTTCATCAACAAATCAAGCACTTGCATTCAGAAAGTATCATCTGGTGAAGTGGAACTGATAAAGAAGACCACAGATGGCCACGGGAACTCCTCAACGATCATAAGTATTGCACGGGTGGCGATAAGATATCTCGATTAAGATAGTTAAGCGACTATGACGAAGCTTTAATTAAATGGTTCTGATGAAAATGGTACCGTCGAACCGATGTGATGAAGAAGCCGGAAGGTAGGCACCGGAACTCAGTAATAAAACAATGTAAGTATCCTAGCCGTGTTTGGGCTTATTGGAATTGTCACTCCGGCTATAAATGGTTTTAATGGTTATATTAAATTGCGCTACTTGAATCTTACGGTAAGTGTGGCTTTGATTGTCAGAAGACAGATTTCGTAGCCTCGTTATTTCCGTCAACGATCTGTCGTCTTTAATAATTTGTTGGCGTCCAAATCTGACAAAACTATACCTTCCAAACTTCTGACACGACTTATCGCAACGTATATTTGTCCTTTTGCAAAGTTTTTTTTACCAAGGTCGATCACAGCTCTATCGAGGGTGGTAACCTGTAATTTATGGACTGTGACCACCCAGCTTAAAATTAGAGGCAGCATACGACGCTCCACATCTCCGTGCCGCCTGAAACGTAGTGCTTGTTGGTGGTATGGGTATGCAGCCGTTACTATCTTTTGCTACTTCGCGAGACTCATCCACTGCGTTGATTTGATAAGTCCGGTGCAACTTTGCATTTTCCTTGCTCATTTTGTCATTGTAGACGTCAACTTGCCTGACCGTAGGAAAAACACGAACGGTGACTCCATTCGCAAATTCGCCATTTAAAGGCACGTGCCGCCGCTCGCATAGTAACTCCAGCTGAGCCGTCGTCAGTTCACCTACCCGTAAGCTGTTCAATAAATCGATGAATGCGGTATCATTGCGCTGTCGCATATTTATGGTCAGTTCACAAAAAGAAAACTGATGCCACAAATTGACCTCCGCTGAGAACCACGACGGCTGCACAAAACACCATTGCCCTTTCACCGGAGGAAGCTGAAATATATCACCAAAGAGCAAAATGTTGACTCCACCGAATAATTTGTCGTTGTTCTTGTATTCCTGAAGTCTTAGGTGAATTATTCTTAGGTTCTCATAGGACACCATAGAAATTTCATCTATGATCAGCCAACTTATATAGCGCCATTTACGCCGTTCATTCTCGAGTCTTTGTCCGGTAATTTTTTTGTATGACATAGCATTTCCTTTCTCAATCGGAAGCAAGAAAATACTGTGTAACGTTTTGCCAAATATCTGACGAGCGGCAACACCAGTTAATGACCCAACCTCCACAAAGTTAGGCTTCAGTAATGTATGTACTGTTGGTGCGTAACGCTTAATATGCTCTACGACTAATTTCAAAAGAAACGATTTACCACTACCTGCACCGCCCGTGTTAAAAAGTAAAAGCTGGCTTTCTTGTTCTGAAATAAATCCCTCTGTTGGATATTTAACCCTCGAATGCTTCCCAGGAATAGTCATCTGACATGACGGCTCGTTCTCCCACGTCTTCACAAAAGGTATCATCGTCATTTACAATTTGGTCACCAACACAAAATATGGGAGCGTTGCCGACATGGGTTTCACGTGCATTATTAAGCGCGGTAGCTTGGGCAAGAGCCTGCTGAATAATTTATTTATTTTATTTAACAATTCATGTACACACAAATAGACAGACAAACAGGGCCCCAAGTCTGCTATTTTTTAGAAATTCGTCATTCCAACACGATCCCATTGTCAGTATTGTCACTGCATTGTCATTTTGCTAAAAGTTCGTAATCTGCTAAAATTCATAATGGTCGATCATTGGCCGGTCAGTGGCGTATCAGTGGTCTCGTAATAGAATCGTGGTAGAATGACATTGTCGTATTGCCATTATTATAAAACCCGTTAGTAGAAATGATTTTCGAAAAACTACTACTAAATTTGAAAGAAAGAAAGAAAATACGTTTATTTGCGGTAAACATGACGCAAAGAACAACAAAATAAAATAACAATTTATAAAACAAGTTGAACATTGAATTTGAACATTTAGTCATGCCAGATTTCATTTATAATATTTTTACATATTATTTATTAGTGTTTTAAGCAATGTGAAGTAGTAAGTTCGTAAATAGCAAAAACATCAATATGTGTAACGCGGATAAATATAGAACTCAATAATATTTTATGTTTAGCTGTCAAAGTCAAATGTGACACTACTGCTTACTGACGTTAATCTGTTGTTATTTTTATTTCCAGCGGCCCAGCCGGTGTTTATTTGTGTTTGTTAGTAACTAATACTATCAGTATTACAAAGTGCTCTGTGGTTGCTGTTTATTTTCATTTGAGTGTAATAATTATATTTCAGTTTATTGAAATTATCTTTTATTTATTTATTACATTTTAAACCATGGTGTTAGTAGAACAAATTTCGGCTCAAATTGATTTTATGGAAAACCACCAAGACTTGGCGCTTGGCTACTGCAGCCGCACCATTGAAGGGCGAAGTTTATCAAAACGATATTGGACGGAGTGTGCCCAAATTTTAAATTCGATATCGGTGGACTGCCCCAGTAAAACGCCGGCAGAATGGCGCTCAGAAGTACCTAAATACAGTATTATTTAGTAATAGGTATGCATTATAAAATGTATCATTATTGTAATTTTTGCAATTGTTTTTAGTTCTACAATGAATATAAAAGTAAAACTTTAAGAAAAATTAAATTACAGAAGAGTGAAATAAGTGCAACAGGTAAGCAATTCTTTTCTTTCGGCAGCCTTGCAGAATTATAGTGGGAAGCATAAAGTAATAATTGTATAACTTTTAAGGCATTCACCACTCCAAGAGCGCTTGTATATAGTATTAGGGCGAGATGTAGGAGAGCCATTTCCAGGTGTCCGACACAACCCACTCACTGTAAGCAATAGAGCATAGGTTTTATATTTTATCATTCTTAACTGTTGTATTGCACATTAAGAAGTACTTGTAACTTGTTAACAAAACTAATATTTCACAGTTGTATATTATGTTTTTTTATTTGCACGCTTATCTATATTATATATTTGTTCACTGTCACATTTTGTTGACATGCTTGCTTTGTTTTATTAACTGTATGTTTTTTTTTAAATAGCCAACTATCACTCTTCCTGTGGTGCCTGCTAGTCCTACTACTAGTAGGTACTAATTTTCAATTTGAGAACAATTCTTTCTCGTAAGTGGTACTAAATTGTTGCTTAGCTTTTATCATTTTACCCAAGTAACTAGTTTCATAACTATTTTGATAACATTGTTTTTATTTTTACAGAATATTAGACAATTATGAAATGCCTCTTACAATTGTCACAGATGAGCTTGTGGAAAATGTGGAAACACAAGAAATAAGGTATACTCGTATACTACAACTCTGCAGATGGGTTTAAATAAATAGCATAAAAATAAATAACATGTAGACTAATGTCATTGTAATTGTTTATTTTTCAGCTTGGAACAGGAACATTTAGAAGGTCGGCCATCCACCATCATCCAGCCTCCAAAGCGACGCCATCGCCAAAGATCTGGACGGCGTTACGCAGCGGAAGGTAAAGATCTTGCAATTATTTGTTTTTGACCTTTAACGCCCCACTCTATGGCAAAGTATGTTGCCTGATGTAACAAAATATATTTTTTTTTATAGATAGAGACCATACAGCTCTCGAAGTTGCTCATTCAAGGCTGGAGGCTATTGAAGCCAGGAACGCCGAAGCTACTTTAAAACAGGCTCAGGCGACCAACAACCTAGCCGCAGCCATTGAACGACTGAGCTCCACCACAGAAAAAATAGTGGACCTGATAGGCCAATTTGTAACATCTGTGCCAAAAAAGGTAATTACTGTTGATTTATAGGTAATTCATCTTTATGGTTTCACACAAAATCGGAATTTCTACTCGTTGGTGTGCTACAAACATACCCACAATAAGTAAAAGAGCATTGAAAATGATGCAATTAAAATTATAATAATTAATATAACCCCTCCAGCTAAGCTTAAAAGCTTGTGTTACGTGTAGGCTCACATCAGTAGTAGCACATTGGCCAGAATTTAACATCTTGATTGTAACTCTGATACTAAGCGCTAGGTTACACATGCTATATGCGAAGTTGCAACTTTTGTATTAAAGTTAATTTTGTTTTCACAGAAACTCCGCAGAATTGTAATATCTTCGGATTCTGAGTCTGACTAAAGAAGAATCAAGTATGCAATAGGTAATTTTTTCAAATTATTAAAAGATAAATGAAATCTATTTTAGGAGGAGTCCAGCAGTGGATTCAAATAAAATGAAACAGTGTTTGTAAGGTCAGGTGGGGTAAGAGGAACATACTTTATTTTCAGTAAAATATTTTGACTGCTAGGACGAACAGTTGAAGTCTTTTAAGATATTTGGAAAACACAAAACTTGCCTTTATGTATAAGCTTCCCGTGGGCTAAATGTCATTACGCTAATAACACTTCTTACGACGATATTGACGTAAACGTCAAGATTAAATGTTCCTCTTCCCCCTCACATGGGGTAAGAGGGACAGTCATTGTATTTCCTAAGATTGGAGTTTGAATTAAAATATTCGTTGCTAAATGTTCGTTAATTTGTAGGCAAAACTGCTTCGATCAATATTAGATCTTAATTTCGATGAAATAAGGTATCATTTGGAATGAAAAAGAAGAATAAATCAATTCGGGGTAATAGGGGCATACAGGTTCGATCAGGGGTGGCAAACTAAAAAGAAGTCGATCAGTTATATTTTTATTTAATCATACAAACAGTAGTAATAAACAGTCTCACCCTAACTAGTTTTAAATAACAATGGTACTATGTAACGAGATCAACATTGCGAATCAGTCTTTTAATTCTTCTAAAAAACACCAAAACTATTATAAAAAAACACTAAAACTATTAAAAAGTAACACCAAAACTATTATAAAATACCTGAAATTATTTTTGAAGCAAGGCACTTGAATCAATTAAATTGGCGTAGGTACAGCGCCTCTTAAATATTTATGAAAAATATGAATGATCTTCTTCATCTAAAATAAATTCTTTGGAATTGCTAGGATTTTGAGACAGGCGAACTTTCTTGACTACAGAGTATTCTAAAACAGTATCACGATCTACTTGTTTAGCGAGTTTGAATTTCAGTGGCTTTTTGTAAGTTTTGTAAAACATTATATCATAACTAGTATCGCTTCCAGAAAGTATATTTTCTATGTAACCTACATAATACACCCACCTTTTCCTGATAAAGTATCGAATCAAGACATTGTCATTTATTTTATAATTCTCTTTCTCTTCTATATTCTTCATATCCCATTTGTCATTACCTGCTTTTGCCATAGTATTATTGTTCCTTTGATGCGATCTCTCACCAACTTCCTTTGCCGCCTGATATCTTTCATCCGAACTATCACAAACTTTTTCCAGCACATCGTTTCTCTCATCCGATATTCCACTGACTTCATGTACCACCTTGTTCCCCTCAGTAACTACTTGTTCATTAGATGCACAATACTCTTCGTTTTCTACTTCTGTCAGCCCATCCCATTCGCCGTTAAATTCCCCTGCTACCATATTAGTTTCATCTGATTCCTCTCTAAAATTCACTGTCTCCTTGCTTCGCTTGTCCAAATTCTTACCAACTTTCTTCACCACATTGCTTTTCTTATCTAAGATAAAGATTTCATCCTCTTGTTCACTATAGGGTTCATAATTTTGTAAAAATTCGTTACTGTATAAATCTCTTGTTATATCATATTCTTCATCGGTCAAATCTATAACATCAGAATCCTCATGCACGCTCATGCAATCAGATATGCTGGTAGATGAGGATGATGATATTTTTCTGAGCTTTTTATTTCGTCGAATTATTTTTTTTGTAGAATTTATGGTTTTACTCTTTTTTGACTCACTTTTAATTTTCCTCTTTTTGTTAAGACCTGATGGATCTGGTAATGACATATCCACTCCAGAAACCTGTACATCAGTCTACTTATAATCACCTCCGTTCTCACACCTTTCCTCCCCGTTCTTTTTTTCTGCTCCTGTCTTATTATTTGTGCTCGCTCTTTTTTCCGTTGGTTTCTTTTTTTCTTTACTTGCTTTGTTTTCTTCTCGTTTTTTCAACTTTTCTTTTTTTTCTGCTTCCTTTATTTGATATCTTTCGTACACAAGATCATGAGTGATGACCTCTGCTCCTGGCGCTATTTTTGTTCTTTTGGTTGTCAAAGATGGTTTTCCAGGTTTAATCATTTTCAGAAGCAACTCTTCAAATGTGACATTGGTATATACACGCTGATTGTCAAGAATTTGGACTTTAGGACGCTGTTGAACATTTTCAATATTTAGCAATGGAGCAGCTTTTTCTTCGCTGTGTAAAACGTACTTTGGTGACGCTTCTATTAAATTACACTGAGGAACTTCCTGCTGTATTATAAATGTTTCATTTAAAACAGTCAGTGCGATTTCACTCAACTTTTTGGGGGATATTTGTTTAACAAGCTGATTTTGTGATTTTTGTAGCTGTTCATTCTTCCATTCTGCTAACTGAACTGGATCAAATTTCTCTTCAGCTATGACATTTTTATTTATTGGGTATATCCCTGCTTTACGAAAGCCTGCTTGACATACTTGAAAATCTATCTGAGTCCACACTTGACCAAGAATCGTTGAAAACTCTTTTTTGGGTAAAACCTTGCCGACATTCAATCTTTGCCATTTGACCAACGCTATGTCCCATTTGTCTTTGAACGATTTATTTACCGCTAGATCCAGAGGCTGCAATAAATGACTCGTATGCGGTGGGATTTTTAAAATCGTTATGTTGTTTTCTCGTGCCTTTTGTATAATATTAATTCCCACATGAGTAGAATGACCATCGTAAAGCAAGAGAATAGGGCGTTTATTTTCAACGGTTGGCAAAAAAACTTTTTCGAAAAAGTTTTCGAATACTGTCGCTTCCATCCAACCTTTTTCTGTCGCAGCATAAACTGTTCCAGGAAACCCATCTTTAGAAACCCATTCGTTCCAGATATTTTTGCCTGTATATATAATTAGCGGCGGAGCTTTGTCACCAGCGGCACTGCATGCTAAAAGCACAGTTGTATTCGTTTTCCCTGGAGAGGCGATGGTTCTTGTAGACGTATAGCCTCGACGACCGACAACATTTGATTTACTTGGGTCCTTGCTGAAGCTGGTTTCGTCGAGATTCCAAATATGCGATGGTTTATCACGTAAGCCCAGTTCATTGATAGTTTCCTCTAATAAATCAAAGTAACTGTAGATCACGAAAGGTATGCATGCAGCTTTACGTGCATGTTCAACGGCCTGGGGTTTTTTAACGGAAAGCGCATGTCTATTCTTAAAAGCAAGAAACCAGTCCTCTCCAGGGATCCCATCTCTAAACGGAGTTTTAATATTATTCTCAACCACGTATTGGCCAACTAATTCAATCACTTCCTTGCGCGTTAACCCAAACCCTGACTTTTCCATGACATGGAGATTTTCCGCAAGTGTTTCTTCCACATCCGTAGGCAATGCAGTACACCTGCCTAAAGTTTTGGATTTTAAACCTTTGCGGTCGTATACACGGTTAACAATTGTTGTTCTTGGTATATTATAAAGTTTTGATGCAGCGTATGCAGATATTGTTCCATTTTTTACTGCATTGACAGCCTCACTTAATTTATCATTATCATAACTGCTTCTATCAGTTTTTCTTATATATTTTCGCGGCATGTTTTATCATTCCTGCAACAGTCAAACAACAACAAAATATTACAATTAAAGAGAGAGGGACACAACGCATGAAACTTTATTTATCTAAACTATTATAATATACTAAAAAGAAAAGATTTGATTTTTTATTTGTTTGTGATATATATATGTATATATTTAAATCGGTCTTTTAGTTTTTCTTTTGACTTCTCTTTTTTGTTTATATAAATAGATAGATAGAAGATAGATAAATTATTCACAATGTTGGTCAACCCCTGACATGGGGGAAGAGAAACATATGTTCCTCTTTCACCGTGAATAGTGAGCCTCTTACCCCAGCTATTGTTTTCGGAGGTTAGGATTTTCAAGCGTAAGAAACTCATATTATTAGTTGTTTTTAAACTAAAATGGGTAATAAAAATAAATACTTACAGTTTTCTCCATGTATCATTACATTTAAAATATTTCCAGCACTCTTTTTTCAGCAAAATATTGGTTAGCAAGAAAACGTGCTTACTTTGTGCTAGTCGAGTTCACAACTGTCAAACGTGTTTTCATTTTTTGTGGCGTCTGAGTTACGTAGCGACATCTATTGAAAACCGTTCAAACTATTTCGCCTTCACTGTTTTATCGACGGAACGTTCATAGTCGTAAACGCTTCGGTTTACTAGTTATGGTCCTTAGTCCCTCTTCCCCCGGTATCTCTCTTACCCCACCAGACCTTATAAAGAGTATTAATTTATTTTAAATCTTTGTTTTGCGCAATACTGTGGATCTGTAACAAAGAGATAATTAATTTTAATAATAATTAGAGCATTTTAGTACTTCACTAGAATATTGAGGTGGGTTTACAATACATACCTGCTTATTTAATTTATGCATTTCTCCACAGTCTGTCAACAAGAGCCTGCTGCAGTGCCCGACCTTCAAGAAGATCCCGGTTCACCCTTCGATGGTCTTGATAATTAGGTGCTGCATGATTATTTTCCTCCTAAATTAAAAATTAAAAGACTGATTAGTGATTAACATATTATTATTTTTAAGGTAAAATTTGTGATTTCATATTCAAATGATTAAAATATTGAAGATGTTTATATTATATTTCTATGAAGACTGATTATTAATTTCTTGTTATTAATAAGTACATAAATATTGTAACTTGGTTTTGTTTTGTTATTTAAATGACAAAATGTCTTTTTGTTTTAGTATTTAGAGATTTCAGATTTTTGAATTGACTTGAAAGTCAAGTTAGTATTGTTCAATAAATAGTTTATGAGAAATAAAGAGTAGTAATTTGTTGATTTTTTAACATAGTAGTATTATTTAAAATTCCATTCCTTTAAAATTCCTTTCATTAAATTTCAAAATAGTGAAATAAAGATCAAATACCTGTTGCACGCGAACTGCTTCTGCATAAACTTCATCAGGTGGCATTGGTGCTCTTGCCTTGTTTGCAATATTGTGCAATATGCAACATGCATTCACAATCTTGATTGCAGTTGTTGGGCTATAATGTAAAGCACGTGCTACAAGCAAACACCGGCAAAAAAATCAATTTACTTTTATACAACCCCAGTTAACTAAACGTCTTAATTAGATTAATTTTTATATTGACATATACAGGGTGTTTCTTTTAAGGTGTCAAGCCAGTGCGAGCGGATAGCAGAGTACCATACCTATCGATTTAACCCCCATGTATGTTCTACGATTTTTGTAGTTTTGTTTTGAGTTTTTTTTTTCGATATTTTTCCTGATTCAATGAGAAAAAATTATATCTTTTTTTTGGGTTAACTTTGAACAAGAATGTACTAAATAGGGCATTATTTGCTGAAATCGGTCGTTGAAAGTGGTGTATCTGAAATCTTGTGATTTTCATATTTTATTATTATCTTTGCATATTTTTGTCAATCCTGATATTTACTATTCCTCTATGTTTAAGCAGAGCTCAGTTGATAAAAACATAAATTTTATACCTACTACTATCCCTAACCACTACCATTTGATATGAAATGAGGGATCCAAAACAACTAGAAAGCTACAAAAAATCGTAGAATCGTATCATGGGGGTTAAATCGATACTGTATAGTACTCTGCTATCAGCTCGCACTGGCTTGGCACCTTAAAAGAAACATCCTGTATATATAAGAACTATTAAATCTAAATTTCTAAAATAAAATATTCATTCAATATAAAAAAGTCACTGTTTTTGAGTATGTAAAACAATTGCCTAGAAATGCTCTTTACCTAAAACGTTCTTTAGTACGCCTATGCAACGCTCCACTGTATTGCGTGCAGTCACATGTTTCATATGCCTAGGCCGCACACATCGCGATAACCCGAAGATTCGCGTAATTGCGATGTATGTAGCCAAGTATTCGCGTATACTTCGGAGCTTCGTGCGTAGTCGCAAGGACTTCGCTCCGCTGTCGGTAAACTCTCGCAGATCAAAGCGTTTTATCGCGATGAACTTTGCTTGCGCGGCCACACTTCAGTCGGCCCCCACCCTTCGTGCGTAGTGGACGTGTTAAGTTAAACTACAGTGCATAATATAGCTAATATAGTTCTTGATTTGTGAATAGTTATCATCCACTTCCTCCTTTTTCTTGCTTTTAATTTGTTTTTTACATGACATAAATGTAAAAAATAATTATTTGCTGCCATAAAATAGAGAGCAACCGCGGCGTCCATTTTGTTTATTGCGTTTGTACATCGCTCGTACATCACGATAAACTTGACAACACGCACTATGTGGCCGCGCAGCTTCGCTGTAGACCGAAGACGAAGTTTATCGCCCGGAATGTCATCGCGATGTGTGCGGCCTAGGCAATATAATAATTATGTTGTGGTGTCCCATCTACAGTATTGAGGATTGGGGTCATCATAGTTTTCCTTAGTGGATACCCACTGTCACCTGAAAATTATAATCATTTTTCCAAAAAACACTACTTAACACATGAACATGATAAAGGTCATAGGAACATCACGCCTTGTTTCTCCGAAGGTTTAGGCAGAGGTGTAGGTACCTATCTGTAATACACCCACAATAAAATATTGTAATACCTAATAAAAATACTTGTTCATTAGTATTTTCTGTAATCTGCTTTAAGTGGTGATGTAGTGGATGACTCTGCCATACAGTGGAATCATGTGCGGAGCCTGGGTTGCTTGCGTCCACACATAAAATATTTAAATCAGCATCGCAAATCTGTAAATGAATTAAATATTATGTATACCTAGTTAGTTATTATTACATTACATATAATTTATTAGTAAAAGTTCGGGCAGTAGGTAGACATTTCTACTTTCTACCCAATACTTACTATCATAATATTAAGGGAATAGAAGCCCTTTCTATTACAATAACGCTCCTCATGTATGTGCGGCCTTAATATTGCTACATGGGTGCCATCAACACAACCCAGGACGCCAGGAAATTTCAATTTCTGGGCCTACCACCACCTCTTAAAACAGTATTATTGTAATCTTACTTTGATTTTTCGTACCATGACGTCCTTAAAACGGCTCTATCTCAGAATACCAGATTCTCAAAATACCAGATTCTCAATACAACATATTCTCAAAATACCAGATTCACAATATACCAGAAGTACAGTTAAACACAAAATTTGTTTCAGGCAATTATGTACATCACATAGGTACTAAAAATAAAGAAATAAAACATCAAATTATGTGTAGCTGTATTTATTTTACACAATAAATCGTGAAAAACAGTAAGTTAAGATGTCATTTGATTCAAAACAAATAGTAGTCAACCAAAAAAAAAACTAACGATGCGTTCTGGCAATCTCAAGTCCTTTGAATTTGCACACGAGATGTTCGCAATAAAAGTATTTGTTTCATGCCTCGTCCATGCAGCCACAGTAAAGATGCAGCCGTCTGTTACAACTGGAATACTATCAGGTTTACATATGTGTATGACTGCCACCCCTTAATATTTTGTTATTCGCATCCAAAAGGATCGCATTCCTTTGTCTGAAACAACGCCAATTCGTAACGGGAATAATACTGATAGATTATAAACTAACGGTTCTCACAAAAGTTTTTGATTTGATAATAACTAGCTTTTGCCCTCGGCTTCGCTCGCGTGGATATCGGAAAATATCCCACGGGAACGAACTACCGGGAAATCCTTTCTTATTATATTAAAAAGGGAACCTCTGTGCAAAATTTCAGCTTTCTAGGTTGAAGAGTTTGGGCTGAGCGTTGATGAGTCAGTCAGTCAGGACTTCTCTTTTTAACCGACTTCCAAAAGGAGGAGGTTCTCAATTCGTCGGAACCTTTTTTTTTATTTTTTTTATTTTTTATTTTTTTTTAATTTTTTTTTTTTATGTATGTTCCCCGATTACTCGAAAATGGCTAGACCGATTTGGATTTTTCTTTTTTTGTTCGAAAGGGTATACGTCCCAAGTAGTCCCATGATCATCAAGTCAGGATCTGATGATGGGATCCCATGGAAATCGAGGGAAACCCTCAAATTTTATGGGCACACCTATATCGATTTCGGTATTTTTTATAGTAACTCGTGCATTTGCTCTCGGAAAGTACCATTCGGTGAGCTGGAACTGATGATGAAGAACACGGAGGGCCATCGGAAATACTCAATTATATCTAAGTATATAACAGGTTGCGATTCGATTACTTTAATATGGTTTATGCTCGTCAAAATAATGGTTATGGTGACTTCACCATGAGCTCCATTTCTCCTGGTTCTTACTAGGAGAGAGTTCTCCTTATATATTTATCCAGATTTTTTGGCTTCTTCATATAAATTTGTTCGTCTATATCACCATTTAAAAATGCTGTACAGACATCCAGCTGACTTAGTTTCATATTATTTTCTATCGCATATGCAATCAATAGTCTTATTGTACTCATTTTTGCAACTGGTGCAAATGTTTCATTATAGTCAATTCCTTCTCTCTGGTTGAACCCACGAGCTACTAGTCGCGCCTTTCGTCTGTCTATTTCTCCAAGTGCATTGTATTTGTACTTTAGAATCATTTTATTATCAATCAAATTTTTACTTTCATTCTTGTGTATAACTTTCCAAGTATTATTTTTTAGGTGAGATTCAATTTCGCTTAGTATTGCGTCTTCCCATTCATCACTATTCTCATCTATATCACAGAGGAATGATTGTTCAGCATCCATCTCATAATCCTTCTGCCAAACTGGTGGTTTTCTCTGTCGCTTTTCATTACCTGAAGTAGTCGCTTCAATTTCATTATCTGTACACATTTCTTGCATGTCTTCATTATTTATTTCGTCTGTTTCTGTAGTTGCATCAACAAATATATCATTAACGTCTAGTTCTTTTTCTGATTCATTAATTTCATGTCCATTCGAGTCTTCATTTTCTTCTTCTGGAAAAAATACAACTTCTATTTCATTGTTATCAACTACATCTTCTTTTCGTTCTTCTTTTGTCTCATTTTCGTAGAACATTTTATCCAGTACTTTGACATCTCTACTTATCATCACCTTGTCTGATTTTGGATTAAAGATACGGTACGCTTTGTGATTTTCCGAATACCCTACAAATATACCAGCAGTCGATCTAGCTTCAAATTTTCCGTTTCGTTTTCCTTTTTTTAGAACGAACGCCTTAGTCCCAAATATGTGAAAATGCCTTACAGATGGAACTCTATTTACCCACTTTTCAAATGGAGTCACATTATTAATACTGCTGCAAGGACTACGGTTTGCCAAGTAGTTAGCTGTATTAATGGCTTCGGCCCAAAAAACTTCTTTCATATTGGCGTCAATTAACATACATCTAGCTTTATCTAGTAATGTTCTATTTTTTCTCTCTGCCAACCCGTTCTGTTCCGGTGTATATGGTGCAGATAGCCTTCTTTTGATGCCGTTGTCTTTTAGGTATTTGTCAAATTCATGGTTTATGTATTCCGTCCCATTGTCACTTTGTAAACAAAGTATCTTTTGTTTGGTAAACCTTTCTGCCTCGTTTTTAAATTCTTCAAATTTTGATAGGGCTTCATCCTTAGTTTTCATTGTATATACTCGTGTATATCTTGAATAATCATCAGTAAATGTGATAAAGTACTTAGAACCGGCTTTCGATAATTGTCTCATGGGACCACATACATCTGTATGCACTATTTGTAGTTTTTCATTTGTTCTTTCTTCATTTTTGGGTGTATTAAATGGTATTTTTGTTGCTTTGCCTTTAGCACATACTTCGCAGTCTTTAACTGTGTCATTTTTATTAAATTCCAATCCTTTCATGTTCTTTTTATCCAGAGCTATTCGCATTTGGCCCTCATTGAGATGAGCTAGTTTTCTATGCCATTGCTGCATTTTATTTGCTTCGCAGAATCTAGCTTTTTCTTGTATATTTTCTTTAACATAATATAAACCATCTTCACTTCTTTCTGCTCTTAATAGTATTTGACCATTATACTTTATAGTTGCGTTTTTCTGCTTAAATAAAACTGTTGCACCCTTGTCTGTAATTTTTCCTACTGACATTAGGTTTGTAGTTAGTGATGGTACATATAAAGCTTCGGTCAGTTGAAGATCAGGTCTTTCCTTGATGTTAAGTTTTGCTGAGCCACGGCCTTCAATTTGTGCGGTAGAGTTCTCTGATGCTAACTTTAAGGATTTGCTGTCATCTTTATCAAGATTTCGGAATCTTTCTAACTCATGTGTCATATGTGACGTGCAACCACTGTCAAGACACCACTTATTTAGTTTTTCTTTACTATCATTTGTATTTAGACACGTTTCTTCAGAACAATATAGATTTGAAATATTTTTATTATCTTTTACTGCTTTTGACCAGCATTCATTAGCTTTATGTCCTTTCTTTTTACATTTATAACATTCAATAGTAAAATTTTTGTTTCTTCTGCGCTGTCTACTATAAAGCGCTTCTTGTTCAGATTTTTGTTCACTCGTACTAGCCATATTTCTTCTTGCTTCAGCTTCTTCAATAATTTTTATTTTCAAGTTTTCGGGATCTGGTAAATTATCCCTGGATTCTATAGCAATCCGAAAGTTTTCAAAAGATTGAGACAAACTATAGAGCATCATAATGCTAAGTAGATCTTTATTAATTTCTATTTCCATATCTGCAAGCTTATCGACGATGTCCATAAACTTGTTCAAGTGGTCTACAATATTATCTCCTTCTTTCATTTTTCTTAAAATCAATTCTTTCAAAAGACTTGCCTTTCGTGCAGGACCTTTGCTATAGAAAATTCCCTCAAGTGTGTCCCAGACATCTTTGCTTGTTTGGCAGTTCTTCACTTGTTTTAATTCGTTGGGTGAAATTATCAGAAATAATTCTGCTAGCGCCAAGATATCTTTTTCTAAATATTTATTTAGGTCGTCACCTTCTCTAGTTGGCTTTTTTATACTTTGCGAAACGTAATTCCATAAGCCTTTTTTTATTAGAAGGGCTTTTGCGTGTATCCGCCATGTGTCATAGTTTTCCCTTTTGAGTGGTTCAATATGAATGTTCATTTTTACTCACGTTTAATCTATACCCCTGGCTTGCTGTCTGGGCCCATAACCTATTATATAACGACTACTATTTTACTGAAACATTTATTTAATTAATATTTTACATACGACAATATCTGTTCTTTTACGTAGACACTTCATGACACAAACATGACAATAGCTTTTTTATTCTTCTAGAGGTCGAGCATATGCAACCTCATTATATATATAACACTCCCCCTCACGAAGAGGATCTTTAGGTCTACTGAGTGACTCTCATTCCCATCATTTTCAGCAATTTTAACAACCTTGGTTGTGGCAGCGCCTTTGTTAAAATATCTGCCTCCATATTTTCTGTGTCCTTGTAGCGAATTGTCACTAACTTCTTTTGGACACAATCTCTTATAAAATGTTCCTTTATGCTAATATGTTTTGATCTTTTTCCTGTTATCATATTGTTCGCTAATTTTTGAGCAGCCATATTATCATTATAAATTAGGACTGATTGCTGTGGCACTCCAATGTCTTCTAGCAAGTGTGTCAAATGCAAAGCTTCCTTCGTCGCTTCTGTCATTGCCATGTATTCGGCCTCAGCTGTTGACAATGCCACCACTCTCTGTTTCTTTGTCTCGTAACTAATAAGACAACCACCATACTTGAAAATATAGCCTGTATATGATCGGCGATCGATAGTGCATGCAGCCCAGTCTGCATCAGCCATGCCCG
This sequence comes from Cosmia trapezina, assembly GCA_905163495.3. NCBI lineage: Eukaryota > Metazoa > Arthropoda > Insecta > Lepidoptera > Noctuidae > Cosmia > Cosmia trapezina. Next base: position 22,457,393 of record LR991027.1, read on the forward strand.
TAAGTACCGGTAACGTTCCTGTCTTCTTGTATATTAAACTTACGTTTTTCGTTCCTTTTAGGTAACGTATAACTCGTTTTGCTGCTTGCCAGTGACTTTGGTCATAACAGTTATTGTACTGGCTTAAGTAGCTTACTGCAAACATTATGTCTGGTCTTGTTGCGATAGCCAAGTACATCAATGAACCAATCAGTTTTTGATAAGGAAAGTTGTTCTTTTCATCTCCATTCTCATTTTTCTCTAACTTCAGAGCTGGCTCCATTGGTGTAGACACGGGTTTACATTCCCCCATGTTGAATCTTTCTATCAAATTATCAATATATGTTTCTTGGGATAGCGTTATCTCTCCCCCTACATGGGTGAATCGTATACCCAAGCAATGATGAAGAGAACCCATATCTCTCAAATCAAATGCTTTTTCCAATTTGGATTTTACTTCCTTCAATAAATTTTCCGATTTGTATGCCAGAATCAAATCATCAACATAGATGTTGGCAAACAGTTTTTCGCCACCTTTTTCAAATATGTACAAACAAGGATCCGCTGTGGCATTTCTAAAACCAATTTCCAATAATTTTCTGTGCAATTTTAAATACCACTGTCTTCCTGCCTGTTTCAATCCGTATATTGCTTTCTTTAGTTGACATATTCCATCATTTTTATATTTATTTATATCCATGAGCATTTCTCTTGCCTTTCTCATCAACTCTTTGTCTTTTCCGTGTGATACTATCATTTTTAAATATTTATCCAGATTTTTTGGCTTCTTCATATAAATTTGTTCGTCTATATCACCATTTAAAAATGCTGTACAGACATCCAGCTGACTTAGTTTCATATTATTTTCTATCGCATATGCAATCAATAGTCTTATTGTACTCATTTTTGCTACTGGTGCAAATGTTTCATTATAGTCAATTCCTTCTCTCTGGTTGAACCCACGAGCTACTAGTCGCGCCTTTCGTCTGTCTATTTCTCCAAGTGCATTGTATTTGTACTTTAGAATCATTTTATTATCAATCAAATTTTTACTTTCATTCTTGTGTACAATTTTCCAAGTATTATTTTTTAGGTGAGATTCAATTTCGCTTAGTATTGCGTCCTCCCATTCATCACTATTCTCATCTATATCACAGAGGAATGATTGTTCAGCATCCATCTCATAATCCTTCTGCCAAACTGGTGGTTTTCTCTGTCGCTTTTCATTACCTGAAGTAGTCGCTTCAATTTCATTATCTGTACACATTTCTTGCATGTCTTCATTATTTATTTCGTCTGTTTCTGTAGTTGCATCAACAAATATATCATTAACGTCTAGTTCTTTTTCTGATTCATTAATTTCATGTCCATTCGAGTCTTCATTTTCTTCTTCTGGAAAAAATACAACTTCTATTTCATTGTTATCAACTACATCTTCTTTTCGTTCTTCTTTTGTCTCATTTTCGTAGAACATTTTATCCAGTACTTTGACATCTCTACTTATCATCACCTTGTCTGATTTTGGATTAAAGATACGGTACGCTTTGTGATTTTCCGAATACCCTACAAATATACCAGCAGTCGATCTGGCTTCAAATTTTCCGTTTCGTTTTCCCTTTTTTAGAACGAACGCCTTAGTCCCAAATATGTGAAAATGCCTTACAGATGGAACTCTATTTACCCACTTTTCAAATGGAGTCACATTATTAATACTGCTGCAAGGACTACGGTTTGCCAAGTAGTTAGCTGTATTAATGGCTTCGGCCCAAAAAACTTCTTTCATATTAGCGTCAATTAACATACATCTAACTTTATCTAGTAATGTTCTATTTTTTCTCTCTGCCAACCCGTTCTGTTCAGGTGTATATGGTGCAGATAGCCTTCTTTTGATGCCGTTGTCTTTTAGGTATTTATCAAACTCATGGTTTATGTATTCCGTCCCATTGTCACTTTGTAAACAAAGTATCTTTTGTTTGGTAAACCTTTCTGCCTCGTTTTTAAATTCTTTAAATTTTGATAGGGCTTCATCCTTAGTTTTCATTGTATATACTCGTGTATATCTTGAATAATCATCCGTAAATGTGATGAAGTACTTAGAACCGGCTTTCGATAACTGTCTCATGGGACCACATACATCTGTATGCACTATTTGTAGTTTTTCATTTGTTCTTTCTTAATTTTTGGGTGTATTAAATGGTAGTTTTGTTGCTTTGCCTTTAGCACACACTTCACAGTCTTTAACTGTGTCATTTTTATTAAATTCCAATCCTTCCATGTTCTTTTTATCTAGAGCTATTCGCATTTGGCCCTCATTGAGATGAGCTAGTTTTCTATGCCATTCCTGCATTTTATTTGCTTCGCAGAATCTAGCTTTCTCTTGTATATTTTCTTTAACATAATATAAACCATCTTCACTTCTTTCTGCTCTTAATAGTATTTGACCATTATACTTTATAGTTGCGTTTTTCTGCTTAAATAAAACTGTTGCACCCTTGTCTGTAATTTTTCCTACTGACATTAGGTTTGTAGTTAGTGATGGTACATATAAAGCTTCGGTCAGTTGAAGATCAGGTCTTTCCTTGATGTTAAGTTTTGCTGAGCCACGGCCTTCAATTTGTGCTGTACAGTTCTCTGATGCTAACTTTAAGGATTTGCTGTCATCTTTATCAAGATTTCGGAATCTTTCTAATTCATGTGTCATATGTGACGTGCAACCACTGTCAAGACACCACTTATTTAGTTTTTCTTTACTATCATTTGTATTTAGACACGTTTCTTCAGAACAATATAGATTTGAAATATTTTTATTATCTTTTACTACTTTTGACCAGCATTCATTAGCTTTATGTCCTTTCTTTTTACATTTATAACATTCAACAGAAAAATTTTTGTTTCTTCTGCGCTGTCTACTATAAAGCGCTTCTTGTTCAGAATTTTGTTCACTTGTACTAGCCATATTTCTTCTTGCTTCAGCTTCTTCAATAATTTTTATTTTCAAGTTTTCGGGATCTGGTAGATTATCCCTGGATTCTATAGCAATCCGAAAGTTTTCAAAAGATTGAGACAAACTATAGAGCATCATAATGCTAAGTAGATCTTTATTAATTTCTATTTCCATATCTGCAAGCTTATCGACGATGTCCATAAACTTGTTCAAGTGGTCAGCAATATTATCTCCTTCTTTCATTTTTCTTAAAATCAATTCTTTCAAAAGACTTGCCTTTCGTGCAGGACCTTTGCTATAGAAAATTCCCTCAAGTGTATCCCAGACATCTTTGCTGGTTTGGCAGTTCTTCACTTGTTTTAATTCGTTGGGTGAAATTATCAGAAATAATTCTGCTAGCGCCAAGATATCTTTTTCTAAATATTTATTTAGGTCGTCACCTTCACTAGTCGGCTTTTTTATACTTTGCGAAACGTAATTCCATAAGCCTTTTTTTATTAGAAGGGCTTTTGGAGAATATTATTAATATATAACGACTACTATTTTACTGAAACATTTATTTAATTAATATTTTACATACGACAATATCTGTTGTTTTACGTAGACACTTCATGACACAAACATGACAATAGCTTTTTTATTCTTCTAGAGGTCGAGCATATGCAACCTCATTATATATATAACACTCCCCCTCACGAAGAGGATCTTTAGGTCTACTGAGTGACTCTCATTCCCATCATTTTCAGCAATTTTAACAACCTTGGTTGTGGCAGCGCCTTTGTTAAAATATCTGCCTCCATATTTTCTGTGTCCTTGTAGCGAATTGTCACTAACTTCTTTTGGACACAATCTCTTATAAAATGTTCCTTTATGCTAATATGTTTTGATCTTTTTCCTGTTATCATATTGTTCGCTAATTTTTGAGCAGCCATATTATCATTATAAATTAGGACTGATTGCTGTGGCACTCCAATGTCTTCTAGCAAGTGTGTCAAATGCAAAGCTTCCTTCGTCGCTTCTGTCATTGCCATGTATTCGGCCTCAGCTGTTGACAATGCCACCACTCTCTGTTTCTTTGTCTCGTAACTAATAAGACAACCACCATACTTGAAAATATAGCCTGTATATGATCGGCGATCGATAGTGCATGCAGCCCAGTCTGCATCAGCCATGCCCGTAAGTACCGGTAACGTTCCTGTCTTCTTGTATATTAAACTTACGTTTTTCGTTCCTTTTAGGTAACGTATAACTCGTTTTGCTGCTTGCCAGTGACTTTGGTCATAACAGTTATTGTACTGGCTTAAGTAGCTTACTGCAAACATTATGTCTGGTCTTGTTGCGATAGCCAAGTACATCAATGAACCAATCAGTTTTTGATAAGGAAAGTTGTTCTTTTCATCTCCATTCTCATTTTTCTCTAACTTCAGAGCTGGCTCCATTGGTGTAGACACGGGTTTACATTCCCCCATGTTGAATCTTTCTATCAAATTATCAATATATGTTTCTTGGGATAGCGTTATCTCTCCCCCTACATGGGTGAATCGTATACCCAAGCAATGATGAAGAGAACCCATATCTCTCAAATCAAATGCTTTTTCCAATTTGGATTTTACTTCCTTCAATAAATTTTCCGATTTGTATGCCAGAATCAAATCATCAACATAGATGTTGGCAAACAGTTTTTCGCCACCTTTTTCAAATATGTACAAACAAGGATCCGCTGTGGCATTTCTAAAACCAATTTCCAATAATTTTCTGTGCAATTTTAAATACCACTGTCTTCCTGCCTGTTTCAATCCGTATATTGCTTTCTTTAGTTGACATATTCCATCATTTTTATATTTATTTATATCCATGAGCATTTCTCTTGCCTTTCTCATCAACTCTTTGTCTTTTCCGTGTGATACTATCATTTTTAAATATTTATCCAGATTTTTTGGCTTCTTCATATAAATTTGTTCGTCTATATCACCATTTAAAAATGCTGTACAGACATCCAGCTGACTTAGTTTCATATTATTTTCTATCGCATATGCAATCAATAGTCTTATTGTACTCATTTTTGCTACTGGTGCAAATGTTTCATTATAGTCAATTCCTTCTCTCTGGTTGAACCCACGAGCTACTAGTCGCGCCTTTCGTCTGTCTATTTCTCCAAGTGCATTGTATTTGTACTTTAGAATCATTTTATTATCAATCAAATTTTTACTTTCATTCTTGTGTACAATTTTCCAAGTATTATTTTTTAGGTGAGATTCAATTTCGCTTAGTATTGCGTCCTCCCATTCATCACTATTCTCATCTATATCACAGAGGAATGATTGTTCAGCATCCATCTCATAATCCTTCTGCCAAACTGGTGGTTTTCTCTGTCGCTTTTCATTACCTGAAGTAGTCGCTTCAATTTCATTATCTGTACACATTTCTTGCATGTCTTCATTATTTATTTCGTCTGTTTCTGTAGTTGCATCAACAAATATATCATTAACGTCTAGTTCTTTTTCTGATTCATTAATTTCATGTCCATTCGAGTATTCATTTTCTTCTTCTGGAAAAAATACAACTTCTATTTCATTGTTATCAACTACATCTTCTTTTCGTTCTTCTTTTGTCTCATTTTCGTAGAACATTTTATCCAGTACTTTGACATCTCTACTTATCATCACCTTGTCTG